>JARGCV010000170.1:0-600000 GCA_034064705.1 Bothrops alternatus | reverse complement strand
GGTGTCCAAGTGGTGCTCCAGTTGTTTTGGGATTGCACCCAAGGCGCCTATGACTATCGGTACCACCCTTGCTTGCCTTTGCCACAGTCCTTCTATTTCTATTTGTAGGTCTTTGTATTTTGTTGTCTTCTCCAGTTCTTTCTCGCCTATTCTGCTGTCTCCAGGCACGTCCACTATCCAGACTTTTTTGTCTTTCTTATCAACAATTGTTAAGTCCGGGGTGTTATGTTGCAGGTGCTTGTCTGTTTGAATTCTGAAGTCCCAGAGCAGTTGTTGTTGTTGTTGTTGTTGTTGTTCCTCCTCCTCCTTCTTCTTCCTCTTCCTCTTCTTCTTCTCCTTCTTCTTCTTCTTCCTCTTCCTTTTCCTCTTCTTCTCCTCCTTCTCCTTCTTCTTCTCCTTCCTCCTCCTCCTTCTTCTTCTTCCCCTTCCCCTTCCCCTTCCCCTTCCCCTTCCCCTTCCCCTTCCCCTTCCCCTTCCCCTTCCCCTTCTTCCTCCTCCTCCTCCTCCTCCTCCTCCTCCTCCTCCTCTTCTTCTTCTTCTTCTTCTTCTTCTTCTTCTTCTTCTTCTTCTTCTTCTTCTTCTTCTTCTTCTTCTTCTTCTTCTTCTTCTTCTTCTTCTTCTTCTTCTTCTTCTTCTTCTCCTTCTCCTCCTCCTCCTCCTCCTCCATTTTGGAAAACTCCTAATCAGCCATCAAACATTTCTTCCATGAAACTTCCCCCTCCAATTACTCAGCCTGGAAACCCATTGAACGAGGGTTCAAGAATCACCAGAGCCAAGATTATTTCAGGAAAGACAAATATTTCCTCCACAGTGAGAGTGGAGGTTTCCAGAGCATTTGCAGAAAACCTGATCCAGGAGGTTTGAAGAGGGCATCTGAGGCTCCCTGTAGACTCATTCTGGAGCTACGTGTCAGGTGAGTTTCACAGAAAAACAGAGTTGGAAGGGACCTTGGAGGTCATCTAGTCCAACCCCCTGCCCAGGCAGAAAACCCTATACAATTTCAGACAAATGGATGTCCAATCTCTTCTTAAAAACCTCCAGTGATGGAGCATCCACAACATTTGTTCCACTGGTTAATTGTTCTCGCTGTCAGGAAATCTCTCCTTCGTTCTCGGTTGCTTCTCTCCTTGGTTAGTTTCCATCCGTTGTTTCTCATCCTGCCTTCAGGTGCTTTGGAGAATAGCTTGACTCCCTCTTCTTTGGGGGCAGCCCCTCAAATATGGGAAGACTGCTCTCATGTCACTCTTAGTCCTTCTCGTCATTAAACCCGACCTACCCAATTCCTGCGACTGTTTTTCTTTCGTTTTAGCCTCCAGTCTCCTAATCATCTTTGTGGCTCTTCTCTGCTCTCTTTCTGGAGGTCTCAATATCTTTTTTTTAATATCACGGTGACCAAAACCTTCTCAACTTGCAATTGGTTTGGCTGGGGTTTATGTAGTTTTGCAACTTAGGGTTTATGGCTTCCTGCATCGTGGAAGCCCAGCCCATTCAGGACTGACCCAACTCAGCTTTCGTCCGAGTTGCAGAAAGACTTTCTTTCTCTAAAAAAAACCATGGAAGTGTTATTGTCCAAGCTGATTCTTCTGTCTGGTTTTTCCTGCCCCTTGGTTCAGAGCGTGGAGCCATCACTGCTTTTCCTCTGACGATTCCTCAAGGATCCACAAGATTTAAGTTAAAGATCTTGGCTTCCCTTCAGGTTATTGACTTGGCAAAAGGGAGTGCCAGCAATCTGAGGAAAGAGGTCACAAATTACAGAGACGTCCTCTAAAGCTTTCCTGGAAGAATTTGAAGATTGGATTCTCCCTGGCCAATTTTACAAAATGAAACCTTCCCAATATTTATTTGTTTGTTTATTTACTTAGCAGATTTATATAGCCGACAACATGTCTCCGGGCCTCCTACAAACACATCAAAACCATAAAACTCTCAAACATAAATTTAAAAAAACAAACAAACCAGGAAACAGAAAAAACCCAAAATAGCAAGAGAACAACGGACAGCTGACACCACAGGTGAATGGACCTGATGAGGCAGGGAGATGAGCCATCCCTGCGCAGTGAAGGGCTTTCAAGGTCAAATCCAGCATCTTGAATTGCACCTGGCCACCGATGCAGCTCGTGAAACCGAGACGTCGTGGTGGGATTCAAATATGCGAACAACCGGTTCTCTGCGTGGATGCCGCTTCCGGAAGTCCATTTTAGGCCTGGGCAACCAAAAATTAGCTACCGGTTCTGCCAAACTGGTGCAAACTGGCTGAATCTAACCACTGCATCCACCCTTGAAGTTCTTTTACTGTTTTCATCTATCGGAACCATGACACTAGGAATGTCCATAACCTTTTCCCCACAGCTACGTTCTGCACCATTGGAAGCTTCCAGATACTCTCCAAGGGTAGCCCCATTCGTTCTAGAGGTGACCAGATATCCAGGACAGGAGAGTCCCTGTCTCTGATTACGTTGGCCAGATTGTGGGTTGTTACCCTCTAAAATAATAATAATAATAATAATAATAATAATAATAATAATAATAATAATAATAATAATAATAGCAGCAGAATAGATGAGCAAGAACTGGAGAAGATCACAAAATACAAAGACCTACAAATAGAAATAGAAAGACTGTGGCAAAGGCAAGCAAGGGTAGTACCAATAGTCATAGGCGCCTTGGGTGCAATCCCGAAACAGCTGGAGCACCACTTGGACACCATCATCGGCATTGACAAATTGGCCATTAGTCAATTGCAAAGGTGGCCTTACTAGGAACTGCTTCCATCCTGCGACGAGATCTGTCATACCATCAAACATCCACATCTGCCTATCCCAGGTCCTTGGGAAGGACTCGATAGGTAGACAAAATGCCAAATCCACTCGTCTCGCAAGAAAAGCCACCGGGGCAGTAGGAAGAATTTCCAAGCTAATGTTGCGGGAAACATTAATATAAGCACCTTTGTACATTTTGTTCAAATGAAATAAAGTATTGGTTTGTTTTAATGAAAAAAAAAATACCAAATCCAGTCTGAACATCTGGCTGACTGCACAATGATCCATGATGATGATGAAGATGATAATAATAATAGTTGGAAGGGACCTTGGAGGTCATCTAGTCTGAAAGGGAAAATCTGCCCTAGAGTTTCTGGCAGGCTCAGATATGGGACCAGCTTCCTCTGAAGACGGGCGTCTGACACAACTCAGGAGTTTACACCGATTCTTCCTCTGCTTGGAGACAGGAAGGGACATATTCAGTATTTATTCCATGCAGCCAGACTTGCTCACTTCTCTTTCCCAATCATCCTTCCTTCATCCCTTCCTCTGATAAATCACGGGCTGTGCTTAAATCAGGGGCCTGCCTCCACCACCCGTATCTTGCAGGATAATTAATGAATTGATCTGGCGAAGAGGGCGAACCATTAATCAAGCAACGCTGTCAGGTCAACGGATGGGCTTCCTCTCCACCGAAGGTGCCGGCGGTCGTCTCGCTTTGGGAGAGCAATCATTTTCTTCCCTGAGGACCCTGATTATCACTGGCCCCTGTTGCTTCCTGCTGGCCGGCTTCCTGCTGACCAGGCAGCTGACCCAACTCGCCAGAGCAGAGGGTGATGGTCAAGGTTTCACCCCACCTAAATTGTCATCATGACCGAGGTTCTTCTGCAATCCATCCTGCCCCCTGTTTGCAGGCCAGTTGTGGCCCCTCTTGACTAACAGATAGGCCGGTCGTGGTCCTTCCAAAGGGCCAAAATCCCCAGGTTGCCCTTGGACTGATTGAGGGAGGGGATCTCCCTCCCCTGCAGCAGCTAAGGATGAGAAGCCTCACCTTCTAACAAGCTGCGTGGTAGATGACATCCAATTATCCAAACAGAATACAATGTAATTTCACCCTTGGGCAGGCCCGCGTTTCCCCCCCCCCCAGGGTGATGTATGATGCTGGGGCCGCTATCTCTGTTTGTTGAGCCTGTGGCTTTATCCCTGGTTTCCTGGCAAATCTCCAGAGCGCAGGAGACAGGGAGCAGGCGAGTTTTACAGCTGAGGAAGTCTGATAATAAACCACCACAGAGCCGTTGTTAAAAACATCCCAGAACAAACACAAAAGAAATTAATGGGTCTCCATCCCGGGGGGGGGGCTGATCCCTTTTCTATTTGATTTCCACGTTTCTGGATATTTTTTCTCCCGCCCCTGCTTTGCCTCTCTCCTTGCCTTTTGTTCTCGCTTTATGGTTTGTTACTTGTTTATAATAAAGCCAGCTTACAGGGCAGTTATACACAAGGCTGCTTTGCTGGTGCGTCAGGGTAAAACACACACACACACACACACACAACGGGTTTGGACTGGGGAGGGAGAGATACTAGTGTGATTTGGCATTGCTGAAAGGAAACAGTTGTGATTTTTGCCTCTGGATTTTTGAAAGGGATGAGACTTGAACTGGGGCATGGGAAACGTCTCCCGTTTGGGATTTCAACATAAAATCTGGGCTGCAGATGTGACTCCCTTTGTTTCTTTGGAATCTGATCCCCTGGGGTGAGATGAATGAATTAACACTTCTCCTCCCCCCCCCAATCGTAAAAGAAAGGATCAGTGTGCCCAATCCACGCACAGCATGCGATAGGCGTGCAACATGCGTGTTTTCATTCCTCAGTGAAACTTCTGAAAAAAATCCCCAGTCTTAATGTTATTGTCTATATCAGCGTTTCTCAACCTTGGCCGTTTGAAGAATTGTGGATTTCCCAGAATTCCCCTCTGGGAGTTTCCGACGCTGGCTAGGGAATTCTGGGAGTTGGAAGTCCACAGCTCTTCAAATGGCCAAGATTGAGAAAGGTTGGTCTATTGTCTGGTGTGTTTTTCTATTGATTGCCTGGTTTATATTCCATTCTGTTCCATATTACATTCCATATTACATTACATTCCGTTCTGTTCCATATTCCATGTTCCGTTCCATTCTATTCCATTCCATATTCCGTCCCATATTCCGTTCTATTCCATTCCATATTTCATTCCATTTCATATTCCACCATTCCATATTCCATTCCATTCCATTGCATATTCCATTGCAAATGCCTTTCTATTTCCATTCCATTCCATTGCATATTCCATTGCAAATGCCTTTCTATTTCCATTCCATATTCCATTCTATTTCCATTGCATATTCCGTTCCATTCCATTGCATATTCCACCATTCCATATTCCATTGTGTTTCCATCCCATATTCCATTCCATTCCATATTCCACCATTCCATATTTCATTCCATTCTATTTCCATTGCATATTCTGTTCCATTCCATTGCACATTCCATTGCACATTCCTTTCTATTTCCATTCCATATTCCATTCTATTTCCATTGCATATTCCGTTCCATTTCATTCCATATTCCATTCTATTTCTATTGCATATTCCGTTCCATTTCATATTCCATATTCCATTTATTTCCATTCCATATTCCATTCCATATTCCATTCGATTCCCTATTCCATTCCACTCCACTCCACTCCACTCCACTCCACTCCACTCCACTCCACTCCATTCCATTCTATTCTATTCTATTCTATTCTATTCTATTCTATTCTATTCTATTCTATTCTATTCTATTCTATTCTATTCCAATTCTATTCTATTCTATTCTATTCTATTCTATTCTATTCTATTCTATTCTATTCTATTCTATTCTATTCTATTCCATATTCTATTCCATTCCCTTCTCTTCCACTCCACTCTATTCCATTCCAGCAAGAATATTTTTGAAGGGAACCATGTTAAATATGGGAAGCCAAGATGAGGCTCTATCACTGTGGTGCAGCCCTTTACATGAAACACACCAATGTAGGAAAGGCAGCGTTGCCCAATATTTGAGCCTTTGGCCAACATCGAGGGGGGGGGCAGAAGCTTTTCAGGAAAGGTGGAACGGCCTCCTTCTCTTCTAATCCTCTGTTTTGCTGCTGCTTTTCCCCAGAAAAAGCCAATTTTGACATGTTGATTTGAAAACACACCAAAGTATCCACACATGCATTGTTCCCCAACTAGGTTTTTTTTTAATTGAGATGTTCAGAATTACGGTTCCCAAGGCAACTGTAGTTCACCTCTTTTTTTTAAAAAAAAAGTGATAAAAACACCATATTAAAGCAGTGGAGGAATGATTATGGAACAAGAGACCTCAGACATCCAAGAAAGGAAGAGAAAGGAAGAATGGGGGGGGGGAGAGGGAAGAGAGTTTAGAACAGGGGTCTTCAAACGCTGGCTGAGGAATTCTGGGAGTTGAAGTCCACAAGTCATAAAAGAGCCAAGTTTGAAGACCCCTGTCTTAAATCTAACAAACAAAATGGAGGCTGGCTGAGGAATTCTGGGAGTTGAAGTCCACAAGTCATCAAAGGGGCAAGTTTGAAGACCCCTGTCTTAAATCTAACAAACAAAATGGAGGCTGGCTGAGGAATTCTGGGAGTTGAAGTCCACAAGTCATCAAAGGGGCAAGTTTGAAGACCCCTGTCTTAAATCTAACAAACAAAATGGAGGCTGGCTGAGGAATTCTGGGAGTTGAAGTCCACAAGTCATCAAAGGGGCAAGTTTGAAGACCCCTGTCTTAAATCTAACAAACAAAATGGAGGCTGGCTGAGGAATTCTGGGAGTTGAAGTCCACAAGTCATCAAAGGGGCAAGTTTGAAGACCCTTGGTTTAGAACCTGAAGCACTATATAATCTTCAAACACCCTCCCCCCCCCCGTGTCCTTATACAGGAGAGGAGCCTGAGCATTCATCTTTAGGTGATAATGCAAGGAAAGCAAAATTTCCAGGGGACTGTCAGTCTGTGGGAATTACGTCAGGCCGTTGAAGTTAAAAAAAAAAAAAAACGTTTGAAGGCCAACAGGATCGGAAAAGCACCAAGATGAACATTTATTTTATTTTATTTTATTTTATTTTATTTTATTTTATTTATTTTATTTTATTTTATTTTATTTTATTTTATTTTATTTTATTTTATTTTATTTTATTTTATTTTATTTTATTTTATTTTATTTTATTTTATTTTATTTTATTTTATTTTATTTTATTTTATTTTATTTTATTTTATTTTATTTTATTTTATTTAAATTTAATTTAATTTAATTTAATTTAATTTATATGCCGCCCTTCTCCCAAGACTCAGGGCAGCAAATTCCCCCCACTGTGACTTAGCTTTTTCCTCTAAATGTTCTGTATTCTTGCAAGGCTGAGTTTTTTGTGGCTCCCCCACCCCCCCCCCCCCCCGGGATGATGGATAACTCCCTCTTGTGCCCAGATGAAGCTGTTTTAGCCAGACACAAAACCGGTGGGTCTCTTCCAGCTTGGCTGTGTGAAACCGCTGGGAAATCACCGGAGAGCCCGGCCTTGCAGAATGCCCATTGAAAGCAACCCGTCGGGGAGGGGGGTTGGTAATTGAAACAACTTGGGAGAAATCACGTTCTGGCAATTGAACAGATTTTGTTAAGACATACGAATGGCTACGAGCCACGTTTTTGGAGACAATCTGCTCATTTAGCTCTGATTAGCGCTTCTCCCCATCACTGCCGTGCACGTTTCTCCTTTCTGTTTCAATTGCAAAACCTTGGCATATAGGATTAGGAGTTGTGATGAGCAAATATATATATATATTTGTTTTCTGAGGTTTTCGTGGGTGTTTGTATGTAGGTCTTTGGTCCTTCGGGTTTTCTCCCACGTAGAATTTGAAGTGTCTTGGCGACGTTTCGACGAAGTCCCATTCGTCATCTTCAGGCTGGTGCTTTTGGCTTCGTGCTTCTAGGAGCACGAAGCCGAAAGGACCAGCCTGAAGATGACAAATGGGACTTCGTCAAAACGTCGCCAAGACACTTCAAATTCTATGTGGGAGAAAACCCGAAGAACCAAAGACCTATATATATATAACCCCACATCTTATTGTTTGAACCTGGCTGGGAAAAATTAGAATGGGGTGACTGGTCTTTCCATCTCTTGTTCAGCCTCAGAGGTTTTTCCCAGGATCCTTTGCAGATGATGGACAGTAGCAAAATTCCAGCAGTCTGTCTGGGGCAGGGGGTGGAAAGGAGTTCATTTATTCAGTCGCAGAAGATCAAACATCCTTTCCTCCCCAGATGTAAAATATTCCTTTCTGGGGGGTGGATATTATAAGGTTCTACATCTCAGTGGCAAATCATGCGTGTGTGTGTGTGTGTGTGTGTGTGTGTGTGTGTGTGTGTGAGTGTGTATGTGTTTCCCCTTACTATTTCAAAGAACAAGCTATCAGACTCCCACCGGAAATGCAGTCCTTGGTGACTTAACCATCTTTTTCCCCCCTTAAGCTTAAAAAGCGGTAATTATTATTGTGAGATGGCTGCGGCATTGCTCCACACACCTTCACACAGTTTTGTGCGTCCTTCCTCACCGTTCCTTGGCTAAAGCTCCCTCACACTGAGCAGCATCCAACGTCAAGATGAGCACAAGATGTTTGCAGATCACAGGTGTGGAAGAGGTTAAATATTACAGCACCAAGGAACAGGGGAAAATATATATATATATATATATTTGGCCCGGTGAAGACTCAGCCAGCAGGGATCTGACAGGGTCAAGGAAGAGTTGAACCCAGCCGCATCGACCATATTGGATCCCGAGTCAGATGCCGGGAGCAGATTCAGCTGGGAGCGAGCTTGATCTGCACTAATCAAGACCGCATCAAATATTTGCTTTTACGTTCAACTAAGCCAACATATGCAAAAAAAGGGAAGGAAGGTTCCACCTCCCCGGGCTGCCAAACAGAGTGGGAAGGGCGGCCAGGGCCGAAAGCTGGCAGCGTGTGGATTAAGACCCATGAATATGGATGAGGCTCTAATTGGCTTCTTCTGCATGTAGTCCAAAGGGGCCCGGAAGGCCTAGGCTTCAAGACTTAATTGTTGTAGACAATTAATAACTTGGATCGTCTTAATTCCATATTGCACTCCACAGCTCATTAGAAAAGCAAGGAGTGGAAACCCTCCCAGTGAGCGGGGCACCGTCTGCCGCCGAGAGCTAGGGCCTCCGAAGTCTTCCCCTTGGAAAACCCAGGGGGGGAGCAGAAGATCACTGCCGAACAAGGAAGGCTCTGGAGCCTTTGTAGCTGCCGGAAGCAGCAGTCCAAAATTGCAGAGTCGTCTCTTAAGGGGAGCTTTGCTGTCTCCAGTGGGGGGCTTGCGTCTAAAATCCCCTAAAATCCGGATTAGGGAAAGAACGCCAATCGATAAAGCGGTTGAAGTGGGCCTGCTTGCGCGAAAACATGCCCCAGCAGAAAAAGCGTGGGAGGACGTGTCAAGAGGAAGGTGACATCAAAGTCTTGACTTTTCAGAGAGCTCTCTGTTGGGAGAAGACGCCAGGAGGCTCGCCTCTCGTTCTTCCGTACGGGAAAAATACCTTGCACCAGCCAAAGTGGGCCGAGAGAGAATTTTAACCAGTCTGCAGACAAGGAACTTGCAAACGTGGGTGAACAGGATTTGAGTCTTAATAAATCCTCTACCAGCCACTGGAGGTGCGTGGAGATCCTCGGTCCTCCTGCTCATAGTTACCTTCAAAGTAAAACAAGAAAATCCATTTTGCCTTGTGAAAAAAACACCTCTGGGATACCGGCCGCTGGCGGGTCAGCGCGAAAGATGCTGCGACGTGTAACGAGGAGAGCAGAGAATATTCAGCAGCTGTGGAAGGACGGTGCCGTTTGTGAACCTGGAGAGAAATCAGAAATTGAGGGGAAGAGAACTTCCCCCCCCCACACACACATTCCTTGCCCGTTCCTCACTCCTTACATTCCCATTGGGTTTGAAGAGACTGGTGGGGGGAGAGAAGGCGCCGATCCTGCTTTGATTGACAGTTCCCCGCGGGTGAGCATCTGTCAGAAGGCTCGTGAAAGGCCCAGCTGCTGTATTACGGAACTTTGAACACCAGCAGAGATGGGTTGTTGTTTTTTTCCCCCCACCTGCAGCCTAATTTAATTCCTCTTCCCCGATCCTAATTTTAGAGAGGAAAAATTGTACTTGGAAAGGGAGTTTTTCAAAGCCGGATGAACGCTTACCTTTTAGTTTTCTGTTCTTCACAGTTCCGTAGCAGTCACACCTTCAGTGGCAGAAATAGAAGTAGAAGTAGAAATGAGGGCTAGAACCTTGAGCTCCCGGCAAATTTGCTGGGAGCCATGGATGCTTGGATTTAGAAGTGCAGATGCCCCTTGTGGAGAGATGCTGAATTGCAGGCAGAACCCTCTGTGTCCCCAGCCTGGCTGGATTTCACCTCCGTGAGTCCCCTAATCAGTATTTTGGATAGAGAATTCTGGGAATCGGGTCCCTAAATATTTGGAGAGAATCAAGTACAGAAATGCTTGACACGGGTAATGAAATAGGTCAAACTTTTGCCTAATCTTGCCTGGCTGAATCCTCCTAAAGCCTAAGAGCCTAGTCCTCATGGTTCTTATTAAAAGGAATACCGGAAGCTTAGGCTTCCTCTGGGCTGAGCGTTCTGCGTGCAAAGATACGGACGAGCAACGACCTACTTAGAAATGTTGGGAATTAAATTTGGGTTTCTGAACAAAATGAACCCCACGTTTGATGAAGCTGGTCTGTGAAGATATTTTGCAGAATTCCGCATGGAAGCCCTGCCTTGGCCTGGCAGAGAAGCTTCAGGAAACTTCGGCTTAGAGAGGCAAGTCTGGAGGCAGATCAATCGTGTGGCCTTGCTGACATCTCAAGGAAGGCCCTCAGGCTTGTGTGGATGTGTTTTGTTGTGTGTTGGGTGGGTGTGTCCCAAAACAGAAGGAGGAGGAGGAAGAGGAGAAAAAAAGAGAAAAAAAGAAGGAATAAGAAGGAAGAGGAGGAGGAGGAGAAAATAAGTAGAAAGAAGAAGAGATAAGAAGGAAGATAATGAGAGGAAGAAAGAAGGAGAAGGGAGAAGAGGAGGAGGAGAAAAGAAGTAGAAAGGAGAAGGGATAAGAAGGAAGAGGAGGAGGGAGAAGAGGAAGAAGGGAGAAGGAGAAGAAGAGGAGGAGGAGAAAAGAAATAGAAAGAAGGGATAAGAAGGAAGAGGAGGCGGAGGAGAAGAGGAGGAGGAGAAGAGGAAGGAGGAGGAGAAGAAAAAAAAAGAAAAAGAAGCAGCAGCAGCAGCAGCCAAAGTAGGCCACTCTAAACAATGACCATTGTGTTCTCCTGTGCAGAAACGGGGACATGTAGAACTTAGAAAGGATGAAAGGAAGCAACTATTTGTTGAGATGCTGGATGGATGCTACTTATGATCATTGGGGAATTGCAGGGGCCCCGTCCCCAATGAGGTTCTTCCCGAATTGACTGCCCCCAACCAACCAAGCAACCATTGACTGCCCCAGTAGAATAGTAGAATAGAACAGAACAGAACAGATAGGAATAAGAATGGAATGGAATAGAATAAAATGAAGGGGGAATGGAATGGAATGGAATGGAGTAGAGTATAGAGTAGAGTAGAGTAGAGTAGAGTAGAGTAGAGTAGAGTAGAGTAGAGTAGAGTAGAGTAGAGTAGAGTAGAGTAGAGTAAATATGGAATGGAATGGAATGGAATGGAATAGAATAGAATAGAATAGAATAGAATAGAATAGAATAGAATAGAATAGAATAGAATAGAATAGAATAGAATAGAATACAGAATAGAATAGAATGCTGAATAGAATAGAATGCTGAATAGAATAGAATAGAATAGAATAGAAGCTGGAAGGGACCTTGGAGGTCCTCTAGTCCAGCCCCCTGCTCAAGCAGGAGAACCTATACCGTCTCAGACAGGTGAATGTCCAGATGATCTGAGCCAAACCCTTCTTGGCTTCATCCAGATGACGGGAAAAAACTGATGAGCACATGCAGAGCCAAAGGGAAAGAAAACCCACTCAGCACCCGGGGGGGTGTGTGTTCCAATGCAGCAGCTAGCAGGGGGTCTTCATGGGAGGGAGAGGGGCCTCTGGCATTTGCACAACTCCTCCTTGTGAGTCCCTGACTCTGCCCAGCGTCCCGCAGCCTTCCTTCACAGTGTAAAGCCACAACCCTTTTCAACAAATAGCTTCACCCAAGGCTGTTAAGCTTAATTGCAGCAGGAGGGGGGGGGGAACACCACCTCAGCTGGGATTCTTAACGTCCTGTGCATCTCCCGTTTCCCCCCCCCCTTGCTTTTATCCCTTCCTCTGATCTCCCCGGGATAACTTGGGAACACATTTCCTTTCACCTCCGGTGATGGTGCCTCCATCTGCAGCTGCTTGTCTTGGAATATAAAAGTATTTGTTTATTTCATGCAAAGACAGCCGTTCTCTTTCTCAGAAGAAGAAAAGCACCATTTCCAGGGCAAATCTTGTGTTTGAGTCTCAGAGTCAATCTGAGATCCCTTGTTGCTACCCTCCAAACAGAGGCTGACCCCTTGGCCCAGCCCGGGGGGGGGGGGGGAAATGAAGAAGTCCAAGGGTCACCGGGAGATTCTTTTGGTTTTGAGACTCAAAAGGGTTGCACAGAGGAAACTAACCAAGGAGAGAAGCAACCTGGAACTAAGGAGAAACTTCCTAACAGCGAGGACAATTAGCCAGTGGAACAGCTTGCCTCCAGAAGCTGTGGGTGCCCCATCACTGGAAGTTTTTAAGAAGAGACTGGACAGCCACTTGTCTCAAATGGCATAGGGTCCCCTGCAGAGGGCTGGACTAGAGGACCTCCAAGGTCCTATCCAGCTTCTATTCCGATTGCGTAAACGGGAGCAGCCTTTTCCAGGCCCAAATTGGGCAGGGCTGAGGTTGCCTTCCAGGCCTAAGTCTCCCAACCTAGGAAGACCCGTTAACTTATTCTGGTTCGTTAGTCTTGTTCTTAGATGGATTGCTTGTTCTTCTTCCCGGCAGGCGGCTCAGCGGATCGTGGCTTAAATTATCCCACTCAATGCTGTCATTTCCTGGTTTACTGTTTTTTTTTCCTCTCAGCCCAGCATTGGTTTGGCTGCTGATCCTTCCTCCCAAGAATCTTGCATCACCAGGGACAAGAATGCCTGCCTGCCTGTGTGTGTGTGTGTGTGTGTAAGTGTCTAATTTGCACTAGGGAGAAGGCAATCTGAGGTTTGGGTTTTTTTTTTTTCCTCCAAATGGTGCAGAAAAACTCCCCAGGGGAAAGGGGAAGGAAGATAATATAGCTTTGCAGTAAGGCTTGCGTTCCAAGCAATGGGAGGAGAATTAGCAAAAGGACATGTGAGAGCTGGGCTGCCTTTTGCAGTCAAGTCTGAAACTGCCTTTTTTTTTTTTTTTTTTGCAGCTGGGAATTCCTGCCAACCAGGCGGTGCCCACCCCCTTCCCATCCTCCCTATTTGTGTCTCCACCCAGCCAACAACAATCCCCTGGCTGCTGGCTTAGAAGCTCTGCATTGCCCCCCCCCACGTGGCTGCAGGGAACTTCCAGCTGTAGCCACAGTCTACCTCTGTGTAATTAACATTGAGTCCTGGGTAGGCCAAGGACCAGGCTGGATCCTGGGTGAGTGGGAATGGATTTATTTATTTATTTATTTATTCATTCATTCATTCATTCATTCATTCATTCATTCATTCATTCATTCATTTATTTATTTATTTATTTATTTATTTATTTATTTATTTATTTATTTATTTATAGCTCAGGCTTGCAATGACCGGACCTTGGTGCTCTCTGAGCTTGCTTCTTTCCTTGCAAATGTTTCATGACCCAAACTAGGTAACATCGAAAGAAGCAAGCTCAGAGAGCGCCAAAGAACCCACGGTGGTCATTCTCCTCCTCCTCCTCCTCCTCCTCCTCCTCCTCCTCCTCCTCCTCCTCCTCTCTAGAACTGATGATGTTATCTAGTTTGGGTCGTGAGATGTCTGCAAGGAAACAAGCAAGCTCAGAGGGCACCCAGGACCCCTCAGCTGTTTGCTTTTTTTTAATCTCTAGGCTGCTTACAATTTCTCTCTCTCTCTCTCTCTCTCTCTCTCTCTCTCTCTCTCTCTCTCTCTCTCTCTCCCTTCCTCCCTCTCTCTCCCTCCCTCTCTTCCTTCCTCCCTCTCTCTCTCTCCCTCCCTCTCTCTCTCTCTCTCTCTCTCTCTCCCTCCCTCTCTCCCCTCTCCCTCTCCCTCTCTCCTTCCCTCCCTCTCTCCCTCCCTCCCTCCCTCTCTCTCTCTCCCTCTCTCTCTCCCCCTATGGCCCTGATCTTGACATGCTTCTGGTCCTGTCCTGTCCCACCATGTCTTGTTCAAATCCATTGCCTGCCTGCCTTCTCTGCTGCCCCAGGTAGGATGCTCCACTGAAAGAAATGCCTTGTCATGCATATGATTTAAGGAGCCCCTAATTTTCCTAACAGGCAAAGCTGGATTGGGGGGGGGAGAGAGAGGGAGGGTTAGGGGACACGGCTCCCATCTCCTCAGCCCTTTTGCACCAGCCAGATCTTTTCTAGGCAACCTCCTAACACCCCCCCTCCCCACTCTCCCATCCCAATTCATCCAAGCATGTGGTTGCTGGCCTAACCCCCCCCCCCAAACAGGCCGACCAGACTCCCTGGAAGTGGATAGTGGGGGAGACCAGCTAGATCAGGAGGGGGCCCAAAGTGATCTGTGGTCGTAATGCTGGGCAGCTAAAGTCCCTGCATCCCCCCCCTTTGTTAGGGGAGGAAGTCAGGTGGAGTTCTGGGGGGGGGGGATATGGTAAGCAGTCTGCATTGCTATCCTTTCCCCCTCCTCTCTTTGATCCCAAGGGAAGCCAGATCCCTCTGGAGGAATCTTCTCCCAGGGCCTTGGGGCGGAGGGGTGGGGGAATCCTGCTTTCCAGACACAGTTGGGGGGGTCTTCCCCCCCCAAGCAAGAGGGAAAAAATCCTCTGGTTCCTCTCCAAACAGACCTGATGGGGGAGGTTTGAGGCTCCCCCCTCAAGTTTTTCAACCGCAGCTGGTGTAATAATCATCATAACTCAACTCTGCCGGGCGGGGGGGGGGAGAAGCAATGCATCTGTCCCCTCCCAGCCTGTCCGGGACTACAACTTCGACCCCCCCCTCCCCACGTCCAAAATAGCTGGGGATGATGGGAAGTGTGTGTGTGTGTGTGTGTGTGTGTGTGTGTGTGTGTGTGGAGGGTGGGGAGTAGGCTTCCCATCTAGTCGCCAAAGGCAAGCCGCTTTCGTCTCTCTGCGCTTCTCCGCCTGTCCCCCTCCTTTCCCTTTCACGACCCCCCCCCAATACTGTACAGCACCGGACTGTACCATCGCGGCCTCCCTGCCGGGGGGGTGGTAAAAGCAGGGGAGCCAGCCAAGCCAAGGCAGATCAGGCGGGCGCTGTCCAAGGTGGGAGAGAAGCCAGAGAGGCGAAACCCCCCCCCCCAAATCCCCGCTGCTTCTCCTTATTCCCCCCCACCCCATCTCTCTCTTTCCCTCCCCCCGGGAGAGATGGTAGAGGCCCGGCTTTCGCAAGCGCCAGGCTGCCCAGGCGGCGTATAAGAGCCGCGGAAGCGCGGCTGGGACTCGGCTTGGCGAGCGCGGCGGCTGGGGGGGCTTCGGCGGCGGCGGCGGTGTCTCCGGGGGAAAGACCTGCCCGGGAGAGGAGCCGCTTCCTCCGACTGAGGGTCTCCCGCAGAGGTAGCAGCTCCCACCGGGGTCCTCTGCCCGCTGAGCTGCCCTTTGCAGACGTGGGGAGGGGGTGGGTGGGGGGTCCCAGGGGGGGCCAAGCTGCCCCAGCATGGGCGCACGGGGGAAGAAGGGTGGAAGAAGGGCTGCCTTGGCAGAGGAGAGCCGCGCCTGCCGGATGGGTGCCCGGGGGAGGGGGGGCAATGTTGGTTTGGAAAAATGTTGGCTTGAAAAAATGATGGTTTGGAAAAATGATGGTTTGGAGAACGTTGGTGTCATCATGATTACCACTCTACTGGGGAGAGGCCCAGAGGTGGCCCTGGGTCCCTCAGGGGCTTCCCAGTTGGGGAGGGGGAGAGAGAGAGTGAGAGAGAGAAGACTCCTTCGTCTACATAGAGAGCCAGACTGGATTGTGGGGGGGGGGTATCTCAGTTTTGGAGGTGCGGGGTGGGGGGGGCTGAGACTAGCCGTTGCTGCTTCCTGTTGTGGCGCTACAGGGAAGGAGGTGCTGCTTGAAGAGTTGTGTGAGTTGGGGTGGGGGTGGGAGGCCCCCCCCCCCGCAAAGAGCTCACCTCGGGTAGTTTGTGTCCTGGCGCCTGAATTTCTCAAAGTGGGTTTGGTCAAAGTTAGTCCCGTTTTGGAGAGACAGAGCCAGCAGGATCACTGGGCGGCGGGGGGGGGGGAGGTCTTCGCCGAGAAGGTGGGGGTTGCCAGGCTAAGGAGGTGCTGCTTCCCCACCCTCTCCAAACACCCCACCACTACCACCAGCACCGCTTTCCCAGTTCAGTAGAGTTCCTGTTGAAGCAGGCCTGGTGCCTGGGGCTCTGAAGCCTGTGTCTACTTCCAAGGAAGGGGAAAAAATTGAAGGAAGGGGCTACCATCACCTTCAAAGGCAATCCATGAGCCTCTGTTTGCACCCCTCAATTTAAAACCCATCCTTAAATGCCTAAGCCAAGGTCGCACCCCAGTGCAAAATCTCGGCCTCAGGTGAAAGGGATGGGACCTGAGCTAGGTGAGGAGGGGTCGGGATGAGCTGGGAAGTTGCCTCTTTTTTGTTCAGACTTCTCCTGGGTGTTTCCCTCTTTCCCCCTCCTCACAGGCACAGGGGCTGCTAACTCAGACCTTCCCTGTATGCAGCGGCTTCATCCATGCAGTCCATCCGGCAGATAGCCGGACGGGGTGGATTTAGACCTCATCGGGGTCATCCAAGAGTTGGACAAGGGAATCAGTCAAGGTCCTTGCGTCTCTAGCTGAAGATCTTAGGGTAGAAGTTGGTCAGGACCCCGGCTGGAAGAAATTAGGTAAGGCGGAGAAAAGTGGGAACAGAATGGTTTGTCCTTGTGCACCGCTCAGGAACCTGTTTTAGGGCTTTCAAATTTCACTGTTAACAGTCCAGTGAAATTCTGGCATTGCTCTGTGTGTGTGTGTGTGAGAGAGAGAGAGAGAGAGAGAGAGAGAAAAGAGAGAGAGAGAGAGAGAGAGAGAGAGAAAAGAGAAAAACAGAGAGAGAAGAAAAACAGAGAGAGAGAGAGAAAAGAGAAAAACAGAGAGAGAGAGAGAGAGAAAAGAGAGAGATGTAATTTAAATTAAGTAGTTAGGGTTTTAGTATGGGATTTTAATTTGGTTTTTAGTACAGCCTAGGTTATTTAATTCTGTTTTAAATATTTATTATTGTTACGTTTTAAATTTGGCTGTAAACCGCCCCGAGTCCTACGGGAGAGGGGCGGTATAAAAGTCTACAAAAATAAAATAAATAAATAAATAAATAAAAACAGAGAGAGAGAAAAGAGAAAAAGAGAGAGAGAAAGAGAGAGAGAAAGGAAAAAACAAAAACAGAGAGAGAGAGAGAAAAGAGAAAAACAGAGAGAGAGAAAAGAGAAAAACAGAGAGAGAGAGAGAAAAGAGAAAAACAGAGAGAAAAGAAAAACAGAGAGAGAGAGAGAGAGAAAAGAAAAACAGAGAGAGAGAAAGAGAGAAAAGAGAAAAACAGAGAGAGAGAAAAGAGAAAAACAGAGAGAGAAAAGAGAAAAACAGAGAGAGAGAGAGAGAAAAGAGAAAAACAGAGAGAAAAGAAAACAGAGAGAGAGAAAAGAGAAAAACAAAGAGAGAAAAGAGAAAAACAGAGAGAGAGAAAGAGAGAAAAGAAAAACAGAGAGAGAGGGAGAAAGAGAAAAAAGAAAAACAGAGAGAGAGAAAGAGAGAAAAGAGAAAAACAGAGAGAGAGAAAAGAGAAAAACAGAGAGAAAGAGAGAGAAAAGAGAAAAACAGAGAGAGAGAGAGAGAGAGAGAGAGAGAGAAAAGAAAAACAGAGAGAGAAAGAGAGAGAAAAGAGAAAAACAGAGAGAGAGAGAGAAAAGAGAAAAACAAAAACACAGAGAGAGAGAGAGCGCGCTCTGGGTAGCTGGTGGTCATTGCAGTAACACATGGAACTAAGTTTGGCTTTTAAAGCAGGCAGAGGGAAAGGAAAAAATCGGAAGGCTGCATCCCGGGCTTGGCTGCGGCTTGGAAGATGTCGTGGGAAATCTTGAGAACTCTGACTTGTGGGGTGGGGGGGTGGACAGTACCAAACTGGGTGTCCTTCTGGTAGAAAACGCCTTTTAAAATTCCAGAATTGGGACTTGGGAAATGGTTGAGAGGGGGGGAGGGAGGGAAAGAGGAAAGAAAAGGGGGAAAAATGAAGGGGACAGGAAAAGGGAACCTCTGCCGGTCTCGACTTCCCTTCATTTTTCATTTGGACCAAACTCAGCCGAGGAAACAAGCAAGAGGACCGACTCAGCCCCACAAATAACCCCCCAAGTGGCTTCCGCTAAGGGTCAGCTGCAGCCAAGCCCAAAAGCCTTTCTCTGCTTTAGCCAGGTGTCTGTTCCTCTTCTCTTGCGTTATCCCATCACTCACCTCATCTAGGCTTGTCTGCTCCCCTTCTGCCTAAAGAGCTTGCACGGAGGGACTGAACTGGGGGCACAGTGTGTCATTTCTTCAACAGAGCCCGGTGTGGGGAAGATCCTCACCGTTGTAGCATTGGAGCAGGTGTGTAGGCGTCTCTAGATAAACAGCAAGTGGGACACTTGGGGCTAGAAAAGATTCTGGCATTAAAAAGTGGCTCTTTGGCTGCAAACCTAACATTGGCTTTTAAAAGGGCATTATTATTTTTTCAACTTTTCAGCCGGTCCTGCAGATCACTCCAAGTGATGGAATGTTATAAGGCAGCGGTTCTCAACCTATGGGTCGCGACCCCATTTGGGGTCGAACGACCGTTTCGTGGGGGTCGCCGGACACTGCGGTCCGCCATTTTTTTATTTTTTTCCCCATCGCGCGCGCCGCGCATGCGCGGTTTGGCCCGTCGTGCACGCATGCGTGCGCACATGCACGGATCGGTCCGTCGCGTGCGCATGCGCGGGTCGGGGTCGCGCCGCGCATGGGCGGGGCAAGTGGGGTCTCAACCTGAAAAAGGTTGAGAACCACTATTATAAGGTTAAAGGTGGGGGTGGGGTGGGTGTTGATGAGGATCAATCCTTTTGGCCTCCCCTGCCTCCCTAGAAGCAGCTATAAGCCAGGATAGGGTGGCAGACAAATGCCTAATTCCCACTTTAAGGACGGAGATGCGGGGCGGGTGGCGGGGGGAGTTAAGTACATATATGAGAAGGTGCTGTTTACTAAATGCATTTGCAATCTTCTCTTCCTCCCCCCCCCTTTCAGAAATCAAAGGATGGGTAAGAAAAAAGCAGCGCCAGTTCTTCAAGTGACAGCTCAGTTCATGGTTCTCGCCAGATTCGTGCCCAACACTAAGCCTTTGTGTGGACTGGCAGGGTGGCGGGCAAACCCAGCCAACCCCGGTGTATTCAGACAAGCCGTGATTAGATAAGCCACGGCTTAGTAGATCAGGAACAAGCGAGGCTTGGTTTATTATAGCTTAGTTATTAAGTATATTCTTCCAAAGACGGCGCCGCTTAGCCAATGATCGTGTTGGCCAACCTCGGGAGCAGCGTCACACCTCCGGCTCACGGTGCCTCTTTGCTCTCTTTCCGGTTGTGCTTCCTTCGGGTTTTCAGATCTAAATTCTCTTTCTCTCCCAAGTTTTCTTTTCCTGTCCTTCGGCCTCTGTGTCATTTGGAGGGAGTTCAAGCGAGCGCATTCCCCATCTGGAGGAGAAGTGGGGGTCTCACCAGCAACCCCTCTTTCTCCAATTCTGCCTGGCTCTTTGGCTCTGTGTTGCTCCTAAGTCCCGACGTTTTCCTGCTCTGCTTGGTAAAGATTGCAAGATCTGCTGATGCCAGCACCTTTCTCCTCCTCTCCTCGTGTCCTCCTCCTCCTCCTCCTCCCTCCTTCCTCCCCTCCTCCTCCTGTTCCTCCTCTTTCTTCTTCTTCTCCAACCCTCCCTCCCCTCCTCCTCTTTCTTCTCTCCTCCTCCTCCCTCTCTTCTTCCTCCCCTCCTCCTGTTCCTCTTTCTTCTCTCCTCCTCTCCTCCTCTTCTCCTCCTCTTTCTTCTCTCCTCCTCCTCCCTCTCTTCTTCCTCCCGTCCTCCTGTTCTTCCTCTTTCCTCTCCTCCTCTTTCTTCTCTCCTCCTCCCTCTCTCCTTCCTCCCCTCCTCCTGTTCCTCCTCTTTCTTCTCTCCTCCTCTCCTCCTCTTTCTTCTCTCCTCCTGTTCCTCTTTCTTCTCTCCTCCTCCCTCTCTTCTTCCTCCCCTCCTGTTCCTCCTCTTTCTTCTCTCCTCCTCTCCTCCTCCTCTTCTCTCCTCCTCCTCCCTCTCTTCTTCCTCCCCTCCTCCTGTTCCTCCTCTTTCTTCTTCTCCTTCTCCTCCTCCCTCCCCTCCTCCTCCTCTTTCTTCTTCTCCTTCTCCTCCCTCTCTTCTTCCTCCCCTCCTCCTCCTGTTCCTCCTTTCTTCTTCTCCTCTATCCCTCCCTCCTCTTTCTTCTCTCCTCCTCCTCCCTCTCTTCTTCCTCCCCTCCTCCTGTTCCTCCTCACCTCCTCCTGTTCCTCCTCTTTCTTCTCCTCCTCCTTGTCTCCTCCCTCTCTTCTTCCTCCCCTCTTCCTCTTCCTCCTCCTCCTTGTCTTCCCCTCCTCCCTTTCTTCCTCCCCCCCTCCTCCTGCTGCTGCGTGTGCCACAGGCCCCTCTGTCATCTGGAACATGTTTGCCCTCCTCTTTGCAATCCCTCTTAAAGCCGCAGCTTTATTAGGCCACGGGGAGCTGATCGGATTTTTTCGAGAGCTCTCCATTAGCTAAATTTGCTAAGCACTCATCCACTCGTCCTCCCACTAGCAGCCTCTTCAGGGGATCTGAGCTTTAGACAGTGTGAGCACCCAGATCCAGCGGGAGGGGAGGGGGAAGCCTCTCCAAGTGGCCCTAGCTTAGATCAAGGGCCGAAACCTTTCTGGCTAGGGCTGGGCAGCCCTGTAGCCTCTGTGCAGCAATAAAACACAAGTCTTCATCTGGTCTGCCTGGTCAGCTGCCATCTCAGGTGCCCCCTGGGCCAGCCCTGGCTTCACTTTTGCACAACCAGCCAAGGACGGAGCAGGGAACCAGCTGTGGGCCTCCCTCTCCTTAAGGGAAATCCCAGGGTTGAAATCCAGCCTTTGTTCATCACCCCCTAGCAGGCTTCACACCACCTCGGATTTAGGATGGAATGAGCGAGGCTTAATTCGCCTTGCATTTTTCAGCCACAAGAGCCTTGTAACAACCGCCTGGAAATTCAGGGGAGGGTGGACCAGAACGGCCTCTCCTGAGCTTCTCCTATCCTGGCTTTTCTGCACAAGGCTTTTGTCGGACCTAGTTGCTTTTCCAAGCTGATAAATAATTTCCCCTTCTCTTCCCCCCCCCCCCGCCCATTCTGGCGCTGCAGAAGTTGAAAACCAGCTAATGAAGCCGTTATTCTAATCCGCTGGAAAATTCCAAGGAGGCTTAGAGATGAGGGCTTAGTCAATTTGGCTATTGAGGAGAAAGCAGGGGCTTGTTTAGCATGTTCAAGAAATTGGGAAGAGGGGGGGGGTATTGCATGGCTGGCGGGAAAAGGGATCCAGGCTAACTGCCCGCTCAGCCTGAGTATGCTTAATGTTGTTTGCTTTGATATTGATAAAGCGGAATGAATTTCTATCTCAGGTTATGAAACTTCTACCTCAGGATCTTTGGTTAGGGACTATAAAAGATTGCACTATTACTGAGACGAAGTTAATTCAGAAGCGTGAATGAACAATATGTGATAGACTAGATATAGTAGATAAACCATATACAAGATTTACCTCAGGTTATTAAACTTTTACCTCAGGATTTTTGGTTAGGGACCATAAAAGATTGTACTAATACTGAGATGAATAATATGTGATAGACTAGAAACTGTGGATAGACTATAGAAAAGAAAAACACCAATCAAATAAATTGTAACAGGCGTCTAGTTGAGGCTTGATGTGAGGAGCGAAAAATGTTTACCAAACCAGACATTTATAAAGATTAATACTTAGTGATGTATATCAGGTGCTATGATGATTCAAGCTGGGTGCCCACTATGTGTGCTCACTGGTAGACTGCCCCTGCACTTGGAGGCTTTGCAGCACCCTTTGCAGCACCCTTACTAGCCTCCGAGGGGAGGATGCATTTCGAATGCACCGTGCATTTATTGCAGCAAAATATTTCCGAGCCGGTTGCCGCCGCCAATATCCGGCGATGAGCATCCCACGCGGACGATGGCTTGATGCTTCTTCTTCTTTTTTTAAAAAAAATTTTTTTTTCATCCTGCCAGATGAGATTCCATATGGATTGTGGGACTTCTGACTTGGGAACAGGAAGGTGGTCTCTTGGATCCTTCCTCTCTGCAGCTAGATTTCCCACACCTCAAGGGAAAGCCTGGCACATAATGGAGGCGATTCTAAACGCATCTTCCACCAGCCCTCACGTTCCAGCCCGTTGCTTCTGTGTTTCTTCTTCTTCTTCTTCTGAGTAGCACAAAAACTCTCTTTTTTTTCCCACAGGAACTGCTGGATATTCCTTGCCACTTTATTTCTATTTCCCTTGCCTTCCCTTTTTTCTCCGATCTTGCATTTTTTAAATTATCGGCTCCTTACAGCAAAAAAAACAAACAAAAAAAACCCCAACCCTGCCCTTTTGTTCTGCGTTGCCTGTTTAAGCCAATCCCTGTTGTTATTTTTTTTTTAATGTTCTCTAAGGCTTGGCGCAGCCTTCCCCATCTGATGTGCCATGTTAGCAAAGACAGATGGGAACTGTAGTCCGATGCATTTGGAAAAGTCCAGAGTAGGTTATGAGAAGAATAAAGGGCCTATCTATCCCATGCGTTGTTTTATTAATTTCTGGGAATCCTAGATTCTCTCTGGCTACATTTTTCAGGATACAGTCAACAGATTTCTAATGGGTTTTTTTTGGGCGGGGGTGAGTCAATTTCGGAGAGAGGAAAAGCAATAACAAGTCTTCTAGGACTTGAAAAAAAATATGGGGGAGAGGGTATTTTGCTGCAAAGCTGTCTCTAAAAATCAGAGGTTGGCTTTCTGAAAAACTACGCTAAACTCTGGTGCAGTGTTTTCAAAAGCAGCCCCTCTGGCAGGATATCAAGATGGATAGCTGCACATCTGGAATCTCCCTAAAAGGAGGGTGGGGAAACGTCTTCCCAAGAGATTACATTTTCAAATGAGTTCCTGGTTTTTCTCCTGAAATTAGGACTTCCAGGGCCAGACATGAGAAGGGTCTTTCCAAGGCCTTATTCAATTCATTTTAGACAAGTGGACGTCCCATCCCTTCTTCAAAGCCTCCACTGGTGAAGCACTCACAACTTCTGGAGGCAGGTTGTTCCACTGGCTAATTGTTCTAACTGTCAGGAAATTTCTCCTTAGTTGTCCCAGGTTGATGCTTTGGAGAATAGGTCGACCCCTCACCCCACCCTCTTTTTTTTGCAACAGATACTGGAACCCTGCTATCATGTCCCCCCAACCCCTAGTTGTTATTTTCATTTTAGTAGACCTACCCAGTTCCTACCACCGCTCTTTTTGTGTGTTTTAGCCTCCGGCCCCCCTAATCATCTTTGTTGCTCTTCTCTGCCCTCTTTCTGGAGTCTCAACCTCTTCGAAATATTGTGGTGACCCAAGACAGTATTTATTTTTTATTTATTTATTTTATTTGGGTTTGTATGCCGCTCCTCTCCAAGGGAGAGGTGTAGTGGTTAGAGTGCCAGGCCTTGCTTGGATCAGAACCGATGTCCTTCACCATGCAGCCTGCCTGCCGTTTGGAATAATGTGGCTGCTCGGGGCGTATTCCATCTCGGAGGCCTGCAGTTGTGCTTTTATCTTCCGACGAATTTTTCAAAGTTGAGCAAATTGTCTGAGCTTTTTGCTTTCGCCAGCAATCTGCCCTCTGGACAAATGGCTTGGCTCCAGATTTCTTCCCCTCCCTTCCTCACGGTTTTTGGATAGCTGATAAACCAAAGTGGAGGTGGGGGGGTGGGTCTCCTTGGAAACCCAGATCCCCTCTTCTCTGGGGCTATTCTCCAGCCAGCAGAATGAATAATCCTGAGGTTGTAAATCCCAGGATGGGAACACGGATCGACTGGAATGAGTGGGCGCTATAAGAACCTTGGCATTTTTCATCCTGGAAGCATCACGTGTTCTGCCTTTGACAGCCTGGACAAGCTCGCTAAATTAAATGCCTCCTGACACCACGAGATCCCACCGAATGCAGAAAGTGTTTGCTTTAGGGGGTGGAAATGCATCTTTTCTTTCTCTCTCTCTCTCTTTTTTTTTTTTTTCATTTTGGAGGAACTGTTCAAGGCTCTCTCCAGCCAGCTTGCGGTTTGATTGCCCGGGAGCCTGCAGCTTCGGATACTATGAAGAAGAGTTGCCAGTGTAGGCTGGAAGTGAGACCCAAGTTGGAAAGAACTGTGCTGGGAAGGGGTGGGGGTGGCTGTCCAGTCTCTTCTTAAAAACCTCCAGTGTTGGAGCATTCACCGCTTCTGGAGGCAGGTGGTTCCACTGGTTAATTGTTCTGTCAGGAAGTTTCTCCTTAGTTCTAGGTTGCTTCTCTCCTTGATGAGTTTCCATCCATTGCTTCTTGTCCTGCCTTCAGGCGCTTTGGAGAATAGCTTGACTCCCTCTTCTTTGGGGCAGCCCCTGAGATATTGGAATGCTGCTATCCTGTCCCCCCTTGCCCTTCTCTTCATTAAACTAGACATGCCCAATTCCAGCAACCGTTCCTTATGTGTTTTAGCCTCCAGTCCCCTGATCAACTTTGTTGCTCTTCTCTGCACTCTTTCTAGAGTCTTAACATCTGTTTTTACATCGCGGTGACCAAAATTGGATGCCGTATTCCAAGTGTGGCCTTCCCATGGGCACTTCCTTGTGGCAGCCCCTCAAATACTGGAACACTGCTATCATGTCCCCCCCCCACTCTTTTTTTTCTCCAGACTAGCCAGTACCCAAAATATGCAAAAGGAGATTGGACTTGTTGCCGTTCTCGGCTACTCCCAATACTTGTTAGCATTGGATCCCTGGAGGCTGGCACTAAATTGAGAAGCCGCCCGAAGCCGCAATGCTGAAGACCCAAAAGAGAAAATCCCGCTGTGAACACGCTGCAGATAAACTTCTCTCGTTCCCTCTGCCTTGATATGTCCGTTTGGGAAAAAAAAACCTTCCTCCCGGAACGCTTTTTGGCTTCTTAGAAACAGCGAGATATCAACTGGCAGATGTGAAGCCTTTTTTTTTTTTTAATTTAACCCTGGGAATTTTGCCAAGAAAGATCTGAAAGGCTCTTAATAAAGAAGCAGTGTTGGATGATGGTGAGAAAGGGCTATATTTATACACAACGTGTCGCTCTTGGCATGTCTCTTTTTCTGTCTTCGTTTTCTTTCAATCGACTGAGGTTTTGCCCCCCCTCCCGCCAGAAAAAAAAAGACTTTTAACGAGGTGATTCAAGAGGGAAAAACCTTTTGACGGGTTGAGTTGGTTCCCGTAGGAGATTATAAATCTAAAACCTACATGTAGTCTATTGAAGGATTTCTCTCGGAAGCGAAGGCGTGCCTACGAAAGAGGAAGGCCTGATTTGGCGTCTCACATTAAAAAAAACCAGACTGGAATTAACAAATAGGATGGAACAAAATCCTCAGAGTTACGTCTGTGCTAAAACAAGACAACAAATCTTGCGTTTTGGGGAAACGGGGGCCAAACGGGACCCACTCAAAGATCCTTTGCCAAACTTCAATAATAATAATAATAATGATAAAGTTGGAAGGGACCTTGGAGGTCATCTAGTCCAACCCCCTGTTCAAACAGGGGACCCTATACCATTCTGGACAAATGGCTCTCCAGTCTCTTCTTGAAAACCTCCAGGGATGGAGCGCCCACAATTTCTGGTGGCAAGCTGTTCCACTGGTTAATTGTCCTCACTGTTAGGAAGTTTCTCCTTAATTCCAAGTTGCTTCTCTCCTTGATTAGGTTCCATGTGTTGTTTCTTGTCTTGCTTTCAGGTACTTTGGAGAATAGATGGACACCAGCCCCTCAAATACTGGAATACTGCTATCATGTCCCCCCCCCTCACCGTCCTTTTCATTAGACTACACATACCCAGTTCCTGCAACCATTTTTTTTATATATTTTACCTCCAGGCCCCTATTCATCTTTGTTGTTCTTCTCTGCGCTGTTCTCTGCACCCATCATCCCCAACTATCATCCCCAACTGGGTTGGCCGGGACTCGCAGGCACTGTAGCCCAGCAGCAAATCAGAAGAAGATACAGCCGGACACACACGGTTGCGATGCCATGTTAGGCTGAGTTTTGCAATCCCGTATATTAACCGGAGTGAAAGGGAGAGATTGCAATCTGAAATACTTCCCCTGGTTCAGTTAAATTTGAAAAGCCGTTTTAGTAATTACAAAATCCATGCCTGGTTAAGATGTTGGCTTTGTATGGATTTTTTTTTCCCCTTCTCCTCAAGCTTAGAGGGTTTGTTTTGGTTCTGAAGCACGAGTAGTTCCATAAAGCTACCGGTTTATTTTTTATTTTTTCTGATCAAGGAGAATATGTGTAGCTCTCGGTTGAACTGGGGGGTCCTCGGTGCTCTCCGAGCTTCGCTGTTTTTTTTTTTGTTTTTTTTTTATTTCAACGTAATAGTTTAATTCAGTATAATGTGAGAGTTCTTTAAGTGTTTAATTTTTATTACTCCGGCATCATTTATGTGCTGACTTCCTATTTTGGATGAACTGATCTGCAATGATTAGAAGGAGCACATTTAGGCTTGCAGAAAGCCAGTATTGACACAACTGCATACGGATACATTTTCACAGCCATGTTTAATTGGCAGATAGTATGACTTGAGATAAAAGATAGCATTCAAAGAATATATTTCTACTGGTCTTTTAGCTCCTTCAGTCTTCTAATGGCAGATTTCACTGTCACCGCTGAAGTGGTGTTTTCATACATGAGCCACAATGCCAAATACCTACTGCTTTCCTCTTCATTTTGGTCTTTCCACAAAAGGAGCATGTATACTTAGCGTGTTGGCTAATTTCAATCTTCTTCACCATCTTCCTGAGGGAAGCTCCATATCTTGTACCATATTTACCTACAATCCCAACCTTCTTAGTACGCTTGGCCATCTTGCTCCTCCAACAGGCCGCAGAGAGAAAAAAGCTAGCTTCGCTGTTTTCATCCAAACGTTTCATTACCCAGATAAGTAACATCATCCGTGCTAGAAGGGAGTGTGGTTTGCAGAATGGAGGATTATTATTATTATTATTATTATTTATTAGATTTCTATGCCTCCCTATTCCAAGAACTCATGATTATGGGGTCCTCATAAGCTCAGTGCTCTCTGAGCTTCGCTGTTTTTGTGCAGACGTTTCATTACCCAGATAGGTAACACCATCAGTGCTAGAAGGGAGTGGGTTTGCACTGCTGATGTTCCCTAGTTTGGATAATGAACTATCTGCAAGAAAACCACCGAGCTCAGAGAACATCCAGGACCCTTCAGATTTTTTTCTGGCTGGTGTCAGAAAGAGCGATCCATTTTTTAAGTGGTTCTTTGTGTTGTTAGCGGATCAGCAGTCCCGTTCGTGGTCTCCAGTTCTGTTCAGGCCTCTTGACCCCCCTCTCTTCTCTCTCCAGGAATGGACACGGAGGATGAAGCTTTATTGCAAGATGTCAGTGCCAATGAAGACGAGGAGGGGGCTTGTGGCCCTGGCATGAAAACCAGGGGGTCCCGCCTTTGCGGGAAATGCCAGTGGAACCCCAGGCCCCGGGCCACCTTCGTGACGCTCCCATCCTCGGATTTTTGGACCGTGGTAGGCTGGGTCTTCACCAACCCTTATTCCGCCAGCCTCATCCTCTTCTTGGGATGTGCCATTCCTGCCGGCTTGGCCCTCACCATGTTCCTCCACTACCCTGCTCTGGACATCGACATCTCGTACAACGCCTTTGAGATCCGCAACCACGAGTCCTCGCAGCGCTTCGACGCCCTCACCTTGGCCCTCAAGTCCCAGTTCGGCCTGTGGGGACGCAGCCGCCGAGACCTGGCCGACTTCAGCTCGGAGACCTTACGCAGGCTGATTTTTGAGAAGCTGCAGCACCTCCAGCGCAATGCCACGCGGCTGGGCGGGCCAAACCTCTCCCCAAGGCAGCGCAGGGAGACAAGCCAGGGGGATCAGACCGGTCCAGCCAACCACACCTCCCACTGGGCCCGAAGCCCCCTCCCTCGGTGGGAGTATCCGAGCGCAGCCGTCAGCGCCAACACCCAGACTCACGCCCACTGGCGCATTGAACTCATCTTCCTGGCTCGGGGAGACGCCGAGAAGAATATCTTCACCTCGGAGCGGCTGCTGACGATCCACGAGGTGGAGCGTAAAATTATGGACCATCCTCACTTCCAGGAGTTTTGCTGGAAGCCTCACGAGGTCCTCAAAGACCTCCCGTTGGGCGCTTACTCCTACTGCTCCCCTCCCAGCTCCCTCATGACTTATTTCTTCCCCACAGAGAGGAGGGGCAAGATATACTACGACGGCCTCGGACAAGAACTCGCCGACATCCAAGGTGAGCCTTGAGGGCGGGGTGAGTGGGGATCGGTCCAAGTTAGGACAAGGAGTAGCAATAGTGCTTAGAGTTATATACCAGTTCATTGTGCTTGACAGCCCTGTCTAAGCGGTTTACAGAGTCAGCCTGTTGCCCCCCAACAATCTGGGTCCTGGTTTTACCAACCTCGGAAGGACAGAAGGACGAACCAACCTTGAGCCGGTCAGGATCGAACTGCCAAACTGCAGGCAGAATTAGCCTGCAGTACTGCATTCTAGCCACTGAATCGCCATAGCAATAGCAATAGTACTTAGAATTGTACACAGTGCTTGACAGCCCTCTCTAAGCAGTAGATAGAGTCAGCCTGTGGCCCCCCAACAATCTGGGCCCTCATTTTACCGACCTCGGAAGGATGGAAGGCTGAGCTGACCTCGAGCCGGTCAGGATCGAACTCCTGGCAGCGAGCAGAGTTAGCCCGCAATGCTGCATTCTAAGCACTGGGCCACCAGGGCTCATATTTTGTAATGGAACTAGAATATGTAAATCAATAAAAAAAATTGCACTAGCACCAGCACTTAGACTTATATACCACTTTATAGTGCTCTGTAGCCCTCTCAAAGCAGATTACATAGTCGGCCGGTTGTTCCCCCAACAATCTGGGTCCTCATTTGACCAACCTCGGAAGGGTGGAAAGCTGAGTCGCCCTTGAGCCGGTCAGGATTGAACTGCTGACAGTGGGCAGAGTTCGCCTGCAACATTAACCACTGTGCCACTATGGCTCCTACTTATAGCAATAGCACTTATTAAACCTAACAATCCGGGTCCTTATTTGACTGACCTGGGAAGGACGGAAGGCTGAGTCGCCCTTGAGCCGGTCAGGATTGAACTGCTGACAGTGGGCAGAGTTCGCCTGCAACATTAACCACTGTGCCACTATGGCTCCTACTTATAGCAATAGCACTTATTAAACCTAACAATCCGGGTCCTTATTTGACCGACCTGGGAAGGACGGAAGGCTGAGTCGCCCTTGAGCCGGTCAGCATTGAACTGCGGGCAGTGGGCAGAATCTGCCTGCAATGCTGCATCCTAGGGCTCCTTTAGCAGAGCCTCCAGAGGTCACGTCTATCCCACGTCTGTTAAATAATTGACCCTTTTGTGGCCAAAAGGAAGGGAGGAGGAGAAAAAAAGAAAGCCACTCTGATACTCTCCAGCCCCAGTGTTTTCATGCTCTGTAGAGCATGCTGGGAATCATACTGTAGCGTGGAGGATACTCGACTAGCAAGGCCGGGCAAAGGAGGACGTCCAGCGGTGAGATTCAGCCGGTTCGCACCACTTCGGCAGAACCGGTAGCTAATTTTTGGTTGCCCAGGCCGGACGTCCGGAAGTGGCATCCATGCAGAGAACCGGTGGTTCGCCTATTTGAATCCCACCACTGAGGACATCCCCTTCGGACGAGGGTTCCTCCCCAGACCGCTAAGGAGAAATTTCCCGACAGTTGGAGCCAGGGGAACGCCTTGCCTCCAGAAGTTGTGGTGTTCCAACGTTGGGGGCTTTTAAGGAGCGATTGGGCAACCCTTCGTCTGAAATGGAATTCAGCGTTTCTGCTTGAGCAGGGGGGAGGTTGGACTAGAAGATCTCCAAGGTCCCTTCTGTTATTCTGTTAACGCTGCTGTTTCCCGCAGGGTCTCTCGAGCTGGCTATGACCCACCCGGAGTTTTACTGGTACGTGGACGAGGGTCTCTCGGCCGAGAACAAGAAGAGCGCCATCTTGCGCAGCGAAGTCCTCTTTGGCGCTCCCTTGCCCAGCTACTATTCCATGGATGACCGCTGGGAAGAACAATGCCGGAAGTTTCAAAACTTTGTGGTCACCTACGTGGCCTTGCTGGCCAAGGAGTCTACCAGGTGAGCACGGGGTCTCTGCCCTGCCCCATCCCCGCCTGAATATTCTTCCACTGTGCAGAGGTGGGTGAACGTGCGCTGCTCTTCTCCTGTAGAAAGCTAGCTTCTCAGGGCAACGTCAAGGTGGACTTCTGGCTACAGGGAGCTGAGGTCATTGGCTTTATTCAGGTCAGAATAAAGATGGGAGTCAACTTAACAGTCGCGACGGCTGGGCCAGGAAGCCTTGCCGAGCAAGCTTTCTTCATGCAAGGCTTTCCTTCCGTAGCCGCAGCCCCAAAGGATCCTGCTTGAGGGCGCTCTGTTCCATTGAGCTGGAAAGTAAAACCAAGGCTCACGCTTTACTGCAGGGATGGATCACGCAAGGTTCGGCTCGGATGAGTTCTCTGGGGTTCAGGGCCAGCTGTGAACCCAGCCAGGGTTTGGTCGTGTCACGTGAATGCAAGGATTAAACCAGCATTCAGAATTAAGCATCTGATGTAGCCGTCCCGAATCTTTCCAGCTTGGCAGACCTGCACGGGTGTATGAGGGACAGGTGCACGTCTAACAGCTCCGTTTGTGCAAGGGGCAGGCGCGCACACCCTCCACTTGTACAAATGGAGCTTCGCACGGGCTTTGCCTATTTCTCCCACAGGGCCCGGTTCCAAACAGGCCGTGTCCCGATAGTGGGCTACAGCCCGGGGGTTGGAGACCCCTGGTCTGATGCATTTCAGATTTTTTTCTTTCTCTCTCTCTCTCTCTGTTTGAGACTCTTGGCTCAAATGAGTCGTGGAAGGGTGGGAGAGAGAGAGAGAGAGAGAGATGAAAGAGAGAGAAATACAGAGAAATGAAAGAGAGAAAAATGAAAGAGAGAGAAATGAAAGAGAAACGAGAGAGAGAAATGAAAGAGAAATGAAAGAAAGAATGAAAGAAATGAAAAAGAAAGAAATGAAAGAGAAATGAAAGAGAGAAAGAGAAATGAAAGAGATAGAGAAAAATAAAAGAGAGACAGAGAGAAATGAAAGAGAGAAAGAAATGAAAGAGGAATGAGAGAGAAATGAAAAAGAAATGAAAGAGAAATGAAAGCGAAAGAGAGAAATGAAAGAGAAATGAAAGAGAAAGAGAAATACAGAGAAATGAAAGAGAGAAAGAGAAAAATGAAAGCGAGAGAGAAATGAAAGAAAGAAATGAAAGAGAGATAGAGAAAAATGAAAGAGACAGAGAAATGAGAGAGAGAAAAATGAAAGAGAAAGAAATGAAAGAAATAATGAAAGAGAGAAAAATGAAAGAGAAATGAAAAAGAAAGAGAAATGAAAGAAATAATGAAAGAGAAATGAAAGAGAGAGAAATGAAAAAGAAAGAGAAATGAAAGAGAAATGAAAGAGAGAGAAATGAAAAAGAAAGAGAAATGAAAGAGAAATGAAAGAGAGACAGAGAAATGAAAGAGAAATGAAAGAGAGAAATGAAAGAGACAGAGAGAAATGAAAGAGAAAGAGAAATGAAAGAGAAATGAAAGAGAGACAGAAATGAAAGAGAGACAGAGAAAAATGAAAGAGAGAAAGAGAAATGAAAGAGAGACAGAGAAATGAAAGCGAGAGAGAGAAATGAAAGAGACAGAGAGAAATGAAAGAGAGAAATGAAAGAGAGACAGAGAAATGAAAGAGAAATGAGAGACAGAGAAATGAAAGAGAGAGAAAGAGAAATGAAAGAGAAATGAAAGAGAGACAGAGAAATGAAAGAGAGAGAAAGAGAAATGAAAGAGAGAAATGAAAGAGAGACAGAGAGAAATGAAAGAGACAGAGAGAAATGAAAGAGAAAGAGAAATGAAAGAGAGAAATGAAAGAGAGACAGAGAAATGAAAGAGAAATGAGAGACAGAGAGAAATGAAAGAGAGAGAAAGAGAAATGAAAGAGAAATGAAAGAGAGACAGAGAAATGAAAGAGAGAGAAAGAGAAATGAAAGAGAGAAATGAAAGAGAGACAGAGAGAAATGAAAGAGAGAGAGAGACCTCCAGGAGTCAGAGCAGGAAGACCCCCCCCAGCTCATCTCCCCTGCTGGGAGGGCTTAATTGCTTCCCTCATTTAATTAACTTTCTCAGACCCCCCCCCTCTTCCCCCTCCTAAGGAGCAAGGCTAGTTCCTGCAGCTTTGGACACGGGCTGCTGCGCTTCCTAAAGATACCGAATGATTATCCTTCTTTATTTTTCTTCTTTCAAATAATCAGAGTTTAGGGTTCCCTGGAGAACCGCCCGAGGGCACCGGATGGAGGGGGGGGGGACGTTGTCGTGCTCCTTGCACCGTGTGCGGTGCCATATTTTCCCTTTTTGGGGGGAATGACGCAGTGGCTTGGGAGCCGTGATCTATGGCTGAGCCCATCGTTCTTCCGTGGATTCAAACCACCGGGCTTAATTTATTACACAAATCACAGCTTCCCCCGCATAAGTCGGGGCCCTCCAGATTGTAAGACACACACACACACCCCGCCATCCCCGTCACGTTTGGCCCAGCCAGCTGGTTGGCTTATTTTTAGGGGGAGTTGCAAATCCAGAGTCTGGCTACCGAACAGTCAGTTATGCAACCTAGCACAGGAATGACAGGTAGTCCTCGACTTATGCCCAAAACTTATGTCGCTCGGTGAGAAATTTGTCCCCTTTTACGACTTTCCCTGCCACATTTCCTTAAGCAAAGCACTGCCGTTGTCAGACGGGTAACGCCGTCATTAAGTGGATCTGGCTTCCCCCGTCAACTTGGCTTGTCGGAAGGTTCCCCGAAGGCGATCACGTGACCCCAGGACGCAGCGACCGTCATAAATGTGAACTGATCGTCAAGCCTCCGAATGTTAATCACAGGGCTGTTGCAATGGTCATAAGTGGGGAACATGGCCATAGGTCACTTTTTAACTTTGAACAGACACTAAACGAACTTTTGGAAGAGCTGTGGTGGCACGGTGGTTAGACGGCAGCATTGCAGGCTAACTCTGCCCACTGCCAGCAGTTTGATCCTGACTGGCTTAAGGTTGACTCAGCCTTCCATCCTTCCGAGGTGGGTAAAATGAGGATTGTTGGGATTGGCAAGAGGCTGACTCTGTAAACCGCTTAGAGAGGCCTGTAAAAGAACTATGAAGCGGTATATAAGTCTAAGTGCTATTGCTTGGGAAGGAAGGAAGGAAGGAAGGAAGGAAGGAAGGAAGGAAGGAAGGAAGGAAGGAAGGAAGGAAGGAAGGAAGGAAGGAAGGAAGAGAAACAAGGAGAAGGACCCAGACCCAGATTGTTGGGGGGGGCAATCGGCCGACTGTCAACTGCTTAGGGCTGTGAAGCACGGTGAAGCGGTATATAAGTCTAAGTCAGTGTTTCTCAACCTTGACAATTTTAAGGCATGTGGACTTCAACTCCCAGAATTCCACAGCCAGCATTGCTGGCTGTGGAATTCTGGGAGTTGAAGTCCACATGCCTTAAAATTGTCAAGGTTGAGAAACACTGGTCTAAGTACTAAGTGCTATTGCTAGTTTTCCTCCTTCCTTCCTTCCTTCCTTCCTTCCTTCCTTCCTTCCTTCCTTCCTTCCTTCCTTCCTTCCTTCCTTCCTTCCTTCCTTCCATCCACCCATTCATCCATGGTATGCAATGGTTAGAATGCAGCATTGCAGGCTAAACTCTGCCCACTGCTAGGAGTTCGGTCCTTACCGGCTCAAGATCGACTCGGCCTTCCATCCTTCCAAGGTCAGTAAAATGAGGACCCACGCGGGTGGTAGTGGGGGCACCCTGGCGGGTACGAATGGCCCCCATCCTGCGCGAGCTGCACTGGTTGCCGGTGGCTTTCCGGGTGCGCTTCAAGGTATTGGTTACCAACCTTTAAAGCGCTCCATGGCATAGGACCCAGTTATTTACAAGACCGCCTTCTGCCAGTAAATACCTCCCACCGACCAGTTCGCTCCCACAGGGAGGGCCTCCTCAGGGTGCCATCGGCTAAGCAGTGTCGGCCGGTGGCGCCCAGGGGGAGAGCCTTTTCTGTGGGGGCACCGACGATGTGGAATGAGCTTCCCCCGGAACTCCGGACGTGTCATGATCTCCGCACCTTCAGAAGAGAATTGAAGACTCATCTCTTCAATCAAGCCGGCCTGGCCTAGAGCTCCTCGGGTTTTTAAAATTTTTAAACAAGGCTGTTTGGGTTTTAGAATTGGGTTTTTAACAGGTTTTAGTAACAGCCTTGTATTAATTTAATTTAATTTATTTTTAAATATTTATTGTTATTATATGTTTTTATTGGGTTGTAAACCGCCCGAGTCCTACAGGAGAGGGGCGGTATAGAAATTTAATAAAACTAAACTAAACTAAACTAGGCCGACTATGTAAACCACTTAGAGAGGGCTCTAAAGCCCCGTGACGCGGTATATAAGTGGCTGTTGCTATTGTAATTGGAAGATCGCCGGTATTTCAGCTTAACCAGGTTAACGTGTGTCGGCTCAACCTCCTCCGCTTCCTCTGCAGCAAGGTCCAGGTGCTCTACGGCGGGACGGACCTGTTTGATTACGAAGTGAGGAAGATTTTCAAGAACGACATGCTGCTCGCCTTCATCAGCAGCTCGTGCATTGCGGTACTGGTCTACCTCCTGGCGTCCTGTTCAGGTAAGGAGAACGGCCCCTCCTTTGCTCCTGGGACCCCCTCCCACCTGAGGCCGGAGGGGTCTCCCCACCCTTTGAGCCCTCGGAGGGGCTGTGAACCCCCAGCATTGGGGGAATTCCAGCTTGGATTGGGGCCTGGAAAACAGATTGTGTTCTTTTTATCTCCCCCCCCCAACCTTTGTTGGATCGCTGTCACTCAATCAAACGATGATATGAGACAGGCAGCTGTGCCAGTTCTGTAAATGCCGGCAATTCTCCCCTTATAAAATTCATTTTAGTGACCGGTCAAAGTTATAACGGCAATGAAAAAAAAAAGCGACTTATCGCCATTTTTCCCAGTTAACGATCCTCGCAGCATCTCCATAGTCACGTCATCAGCTCAACAACTGACTCGTATTTACGACGGTTGCATAGTCCTCTTGGAACCTTGCAACGAGCAAACTCAATGGAGAAGCCAGATTCGCCTCACCTCCCTGTTACTAACTTAAAAGGCTGCCGTTGATTTGCTCACGGCTGGAGCAAAGAAGGTGGTTAAAATGGAGCCAACTTCACTTGACCTCTGTCTCACTTAGGAACGAAAATCTTAGTTGCGGTCGTAAGGGCGAGGATGGCCAGTGGATCCACCAGCCAGGTGTTCCAGGGGATGGAAAGGCTGAACGCCAACAGGAGAAATAAGACTTTCCTCTGTTCTTCTCCTCTAGTCTTCTTGTCCTTTTTCGGCATTGCCAGCATTGGCATCAGTTGCCTGGTGGCGCTCTTCCTTTACCACATTGTCTTCGGAATCCAATACCTGGGCATCCTGAACGGAGTGGCGGCCTTCGTTATCGTGGGCATCGGTAAGAGGACTGAACTGGGTCAACAGCCATTCTCCCTCCCCCAGACGCCTCCTCACCCTGTCCCTCTTCTCTGTGCCCGCTGCCAGGGGTGGACGACGTCTTTGTTTTCGTCAACACCTATCGGCAGGCCACGCACCTGAAGGACCTCAACCTCAGGATGATCCACACCGTCCAGACGGCCGGCAAAGCCACCTTCTTCACCTCCTTGACCACGGCGGCTGCGTATGCTGCCAACATATTTTCACAGGTAGGCCACGCTTTCCCACCTGTATCGGTCCGAGTTAACGCCCCTCACACATCGGTGGAGACTGGATTGAGGAAGCTTGTGTAATGGAATCAAAAGGCTGATGGAGATCTAAACAGGGGTCCCCAACCTGTGGGCCACAGCCCACTAACGGACCGTGGCGTGAGTGGCTGGCCGGTGTGCACGCCTATGTGCACTCACTCACTCCCCCTCGCGCTAGTGTCACCGTGAGCGTTGCACAGGTGCTAGCAGCCCCATTTGCGGCGCGCACACGCTCTTGGCCCCGTTCTGCGTCTGTTCATGCGTGGCTAAAGGCCCCAGCCCCTCCCTTTCCCACCAGGCCACTAACCCAGAAAGCTTGAGAAACTGTTCTAAAGCTTCTTTACCAGCAGTTAGAAGTACAATTCTACATTTACCTGTTTCTCTAAAGCAACGTTCTCCAACTTAGCGACTTTAAGACGGGTGGACTTCAACTCCGGAGAATTCCCCAGCCAGACATGCTTTCCCACCTGTACCAGTCAATGGGTCAAGGCCATAAGCCAGCTTTCCACTGTGGCTGCCTGCTGTGTTATAAAGGCTCCCAAGTGTCTTTACCGCAGTTGGAAGTACAATTCTAGATTTACCTCTTTCTCTAAAGCAGGGGTCTTTAAACGTGGCCCTTTGATGACTTGTGGACTCCAACGGCCAGAATGCCTCGCTGGCTGAGGAATTCTGGGCGTTGAAGCCCACAAGTCATCAAAGGGCCATGTTTGAAGACCCTTGCTCTAAAGCAATGTTTCCCAACCTTGGCGGCTTTAAGATGGGTGGGCTTCAACTCCCATAATTCCCCAGCTAGCCTGGAAGTTGAGCTCCACCCATCTTAAAGTCATCAAGGTTGGGAAAACACTATTTTAAAGTGACATCCTGACTCTCTTCCTTCTATAAATTATCAAACCATCAGTCTTTTTTTTCTTTTTTAGGCCACAAAATCCATAAAGGGTTCCATTCTGACATTTAAAAAAAAAATCCAAGAAGTGTTTTTAAAAAATAACTTCTCGGACCTTCAGGAGATGGTTACCTGTCTCCTGTCTTCTCCCCTGCAGATCCCAGCTGTCCATGACTTTGGTCTCTTCATGTCCCTGATTGTCTCCTGTTGCTGGGTGGGGGTCCTTTTCACCATGCCTGCCGCTCTGGGGATTTGGTCTCTGTACTGGTCCTCGCTGGAAAACACCTGTCAGGCCAGGTAAAGTCAATTGAATCTATTTTTAAATTTTAATTTTAATTTTTTTTTAAAAAAAACCTGCTTTGTGAAGCAGGGCTGCAGCTGTGCCTCTCTAGCAAAAGAAAAAAGATTTACAGTCTTCTAGATCAGAGGTCCCCAACCTTTGGGGCACCAGAGACTGGTTCCGTGGAGAGAAGTTTTTTCGTGGACCGGAAGGGTGCGTGGTTTTGTGTGCTGCCTGCATCCCACGGATGGGGCTTTGCTTGTTTGTGCAGACCGGTTGCTGGCATGCCGCAGCCTGGTAGCAGTCCACAGACTGGGGATTGGGGACCCCTGTTCTAGATTATCAGGGGTTCACCCAAAAGAATTCATTTGGATGTTCCTCTCTTTTTACCTATTTTTCTTTCAAAATGAATGTAGGAGAAGTAGTCCAGGTGAAAACCATCCTGTGCTTCCCAAATTGTCCCTTACCCCAAACCATTTACTGCAGGGGTCTTCAAACTTGGCCCTTTGATGACTGGTGGACTTCAACTCCCAGAATTCACGCGTGCCTGGCTGAGGAACTCTGGGAGTTGAAGTCCACCAGTCATCCAAGGGCCAAGTTTGAAGACCCTTGATTTACTGTATCAGAGAGTCCTTATTTCAATGTCTGTGGTGTGAAATTGGAAACCCGTTTGTGTGTCCTTATCCAAAAGAAAAAAAATACCTTTTTTTTAGCTAATTTGGAGTAACTTAGTCAAGTTTGTCAAGCACAGTGTTAAACAATCTGGTTAATGAATCCAGCTACCTGGGGTAGGGGGCTCCAGACCATCCCCCACCTCTTCTCTTTCTGCCCCCTGCCTAATGCATTGGCAATGGCATTTGCTCAGACCCCAGGTGCACCTGATCTTTGTCTGGTGTGTGGCTGTTTTGCAGCTGGGCTGGGCTGCCCGTCGCTCGACCAGCCAAGGTGGGCACAGCTGCCTCATCCAGATAGAAATTCATTTGGCACTGCTTCCTCTCTGGTCTGCAGATGCCATAAAAAATGCACAAAGGAAAGCGCTTTGCAGAGCCCAGATGGCCTGTTCGTCTCCTTGGCAGTGACTGGCAGGTCAGGCCTGGGCACCCTGCCTTACCTGGATGATGACATCCCTCTGCTGAGTGTGGAGGAAGACCCAGGTTAGTAACGGGTGGTGGGTTGCAAACACCGTCGCCCACACACATCAACACACACCTGGCTCCCAAACCAGATAGCTGTGTCTCCTTCTTAGAGACACCGGAGGTAATTCAGTTTAATCAATCAGAATAGGGATCTTGGAGGTCTTGTAGACCAACCCCCTGCTCAAGCAGGAGACCCTAGACCAGGGGTCTTCAAACTTTGCCCCTTTGATGACTTGTGGACTTCAACTCCCAGAAATCCTCAGCCATGCTGAGGATGCCTACAACAGAGGCTGGTAGAATTATTTTGCTCTTCCTGAGGTTCTCATTTGAGTCTTTATAAAGTAAGACTAGATCTTGATTGAAGTGGCGCAATTGGTCTGGATCAGGCTAAAGTTTCAAGATCTAGGAGAGCATCAAGATGGCTTTGAGACCAGATTAATTCTTCCAGGTTCGTTCTTTAAGTGTCCTCTGGAATAAATGTTGGCGATTTTTTTTTTAATTGGACCACTTTGCTTAGTTCAATATCTAGAGAGCTTTGGTCTGATCGGTGGCCTGGTGTTTGTATCGTGTCCTTCAACTCAACCTTGCCCTCTCTTTTCTGACCAGTTGCTCTAGAAATGGGGGATGTCCCCTTGGTATCTGTGCTGCCCGAAAACCCCCAGCTCACCACCAACAATGACAGCCTGATCACTCACCTGCAGGAGCTCCTGAAGTGCTGGGCCCTGTGGTCGGCAGTCAAAAGCAAATGGGTGATTGTGGGTAAGTCCCTTGCACATAGACACTTCCTGGATTTAAAAACAAGCTTATGGAGGCCCACCATCAGAGTAGCCTGAGTGTCCTCTCACACACAATCTCTGTCTGCCTCGTGTTTCTCGTTCCAGGGCTGTTTGTCTTGGTTCTCATCCTTTCCATCTTCTTCGCCAGCCGCCTTCGCCCAGCTAGCCGTGCCCCTCTGCTCTTCAGGCCCAATACCAACATCCAGGTGTTGATGGACCTCAAGTACAACTTGAGTGCCGAGGGCATCTCTTGTGTCACCTGTTCAGGTGAGTTAGACGGAGCCCATGTGTCACCAGTGACCTCCATTTTGTGTTCAGGTTGATCCCTGTTTCCTCAAGATATTTCAACCTGATTTCTGGGAACAAGGAAGGAAGGAAGGAAGGAAGGAAGGAAGGAAGGAAGGAAGGAAGGAAGGAAGGAAGGAAGGAAGGAAGGAAGCAATCAATCAATCAATCAATCAATCAATCAATCAATCAATCAATCTTCTTATCCAAAGGAAAACTTTAGCGCTAGAACAAAACCCTTCCTTTCCCCTTAGAAACGGGTGTCCAATCTTGGCAACGTTAAGATTTATGGACTTCAATTCCCAGAATTCCCCTGCCAGCAGTGCTGGCTAGGGAATTCTGGGAGTTGAAGTCCATAACTCTTAAAGTCGCCACGGTTAGACAGTCCTACTTTAGAAGGTCCCCATTCAGTTCTTGGGATCTTCACCAATGCTGGTCAGGACCCTGGAAAGCTACAGCTCACCTGAGAGCTGGATTTGTCTAAAACAGTGGTTCTCAACCTTTTTCAGGTTGAGACCCCACTTGCGCCACCCATGCGCGCCGCGACCCTGACCCGGGCGCGCGCGCGCGCGCGCGCTGGGCCGATCCACGCATGCGCAGCGCAGGCGCAACGACCCGAACCGCGCATGCGCGGCACGCGCGCGACGAAAAAAAACACCAAAAAAAACAAAAAACAAAATGGCAGACCGCGGTGTCCGGCGACCCCCGCGAAACGGTCGTTCGACCCCAAATGTGGTCGCGACCCATAGGTTGAGAACCGCTGGTCTAAAAAGATTCACCTTCTCAACCTGAGAGTCTAAACTTGTATGTCCTGTGCTCGCCAAGACCTGAGATTCGATCCCACTCATAACTAAATAGGACTGGATCAATTACTGTTGGAAACCCGGGAGAATAGCTGCTGATCGTGTTAAGAATTTCCGGCCAGAAGAGGCAGGTGTGATTCAATAATCAGAGAGCCGTTTATGTTCCCAGATCTAATTAGTCTTTATCTGTATCAGAAGAACAAAAGAAATTCATTTTACCAGGCAGGCAGGCAGGCAGGCAGGCAGGCAGGCTGGCTTTCTTCCATTTATCCCAATAACTCTACACTTAGGACTTGGAAGAGAAGGACATTACCCATCATCTGCTAGTCTAAACTAGCAATGTTATTTAGCCTTGGGTTCCATTCTCATCGGTTAGACTTGTCCTCTGGGAATTTCCACCCTTCAAATCACTCCTTCGTGCTGCTATCTGAGGCCCCTGCACAGTAACTCTGCCTCTTCGGACTGCAAACGCGGCTGTCCCGTGAATGCAACGCCTTGGTCTCTTCAGCCTTGAAAGACGGCGTTTAAGGGGTGACTTGATCGAAGTGTATAAAATTATGCATGGGATAGAAAAGGTGGATAGAGAAAAATTCTTTTCTCTATCACACAATACCAGGACAAGGGGGCACTCCCTGAAGCTCATAGCTAAGAAAGTGAGGACAAATAAAGGGAAATATTTCTTCACCCAGAGGGTCGTTGACTTATGGAATTCACTTCCAGAAGGGGTCGTGACAGCTGTCAGCCTTGACAGCTTCAAGGCAGGGCTAGAGAGATTCATGGATGCCAAGTGTATCGGTGGTTATTAAAACGGATGTCCATGTGCCGCCTCTATGTTGGTTGAGGCAGGCAGGATTCCCTTGAGTACCATTTGTTGGGGGTCAAGGGAAAGGGAGGGTTTTGCCTTCTCTTTCTGCTCAAGATCCCCATGTACAATTGGTGGGCCACTGTGTGACACAGAATGCTGGACTCGATGGGCTTTGGCCTGATTCAGCATGGCTCTTCTTATGTTCTTATGTTCTTTTTTAATGAGTTACGGAGCAGGAATGCGTGTGGAATGCGCCTCCTCCCTGGGCTGCCGCCCTTGACTGGAGATGCTCTTTTGTCCCTGACTAACCTTGTGCGACAGGCTTGTTTCAGGAAAAACCCCGTAATCTGCAGAATAACATCCGCACCTCTCTGGAGAAGAAGAAGAAGAGGGGGTCGGGCCCCCCAGGCAGTGGCCGAGGGAGCCCCCTAGACGACAGAGCTCTGCAGGGTGAGCTTCATCCTTCTCTCGAGATCGTTTTACAGGCTCCTTCCACGGCTAGTCCTCAAGAAATCTAATCTGAATCCTTGATGCAACCGGGGGTGGGGGTGGGAAATTCAGCTAGAAAATCAGCCAACCACGTTTGCGGGATTAAATGAGTGAGTTGGGTTGATTCGATTCAGATCTGGAAACCGGCCATTTCCACGCAGGCCCAGAGCCGGCGGCGTCTGAACTGGAGAGACGTTGGATACTGGCACAGCCTGCCTTTGAACCAACCCCTGAATTCCAGGGGCTGCCTGCTCCGATTCAATTTCCCGTTGGCCTGACCCAGGAAGGGTGTCCTGACAGCTGTCCTGTCTCCTCCAGATCCCCAGGGAACAGTCTACATCTTCAGATATAAGGGCAACAGCCGGCCGGTGATCTACAGGTTTTCTCTCAACGCCACCGTGCCGGCACCGTGGCAGACTGTGCCCGCAAAAGATGGAGAAGTGCCTTCCTTCCAGGTGAGCACCACTAGGCGAAGGGGGCAAAGAGGTGACTCCAATGCCAGGGAGGATCATAAACCAGCACAGAGGAGAGAGGGGAAACTGGGCGACTTAGCGCCCTTCAGTCATGCATCATCCAGCTTGTGCGTGGGTGGGACTGCCTTAGGACACCATCTTTTGAGAAGCTCAGACGACATAAGTCTCCCCTGCGTCTAGACCAGCGGTCCCCAACCTTTTGCGGCTTGGGGGGGAAGGGGGGAACTGGGCCGCGCGAGCGGTGGGCGAGCACGCACACGTGCCCGCCGTTCAACTCGTGCGAGTGGCGGGCTGGCGAACATATGCCTGTGTGTGCCGCTTGACTCGTGCAAGCTGAGCGGCCTGCCTCGTGCACACCGGCCCACCACTTATGGAAGTTGAGCGGCGCGCACGTTCACGCGCGCTGGCCCGCCACTACGTGGCCCGGTTGCGAGGAGGTCACCGCAGCCTGGGAGTTGGAGATCCCTGGTCTAGATTACTGCTGGACTGCAGGGCCTCTCATCCTTCTACGATGGCTGTGGGCAGTGGGACCTGTAGTCCAAAGTACTCTAAATGGCCTCTTTCCTAGCTGCGGCGCTTTCAGCTGCCAGTTAGGTGGCAGGTGCCCGCTCCCTGTTCCTTGCTCATCGCCTGTGCCCTTTGGCAGAGCCAAAGCGAGAGGGGGGGGCATGCCAGGCTGAAGTTGTCTTTAGTGCCCTATTTGCCCCCTCCCCCCTCCTGCCAGCCTCTAGAGACCTACAGTTAAGTGTTGTGTTTTCATTAATCCATGCTTAGGTGTATAACGTTCCTTACGGTAACTTCACCAAGAGGCTGACCGCTTGTATGTCCACAGTAGGGCATGTCCAACCAGGGGCCAGCAAGAAGTGGATGATGACCAGCTTGTCATGCGACGCGAAGAGAGGGTGGAAATCCGACTTCAGCTTCTACGTGGCTGCCCAGGAGCAACAGCGCACACGGTAACGCCGAGCGGGTGGGCGGACCCGGCCTGACACGAGTTCAGACGGAGGGACGGCAGAAGGCTCTTGGCAATGAATCACTGGACGGAGGCAAACCTGGGGGTGGGGGGAGTCTGTTGTGGCCTTCGGGATTGAAGCTTTCTCCTTTTCTTTCAAATTTTGGGGAGCGCTAGATTGGGGATAGCTTTGTGTGTGTGTGTGTGGCTGTGTGTGTCCTGAGCTGGCTGTCACACCAGTGGGCTGCTTCTCCCTTCTCCAGGAAGCTGTATTTCGCCCAGTCACATAAGCCCCCGTACCACAGCCGGGTCTGCCTGGCACCCCCGGGCTGCCTCCTCAGCTCCAGTCCGGATGGACCCAACAAAGGATACTTATTCGTGCCAAGCGAGAGAGGTGAGCCACCTGTGAAGTTTGTGTGTATGTGTGTGTGTTCTCTTCATTCTTGCCCACTTACAGCTTGCTGCAGTGCTGGGAGAGGAAGCAGAGTGTGAGGCTCAAGGCCTTCCTTCCTTCCTTCCTTCCTTCCTTCCTTCCTTCCTTCCTTCCTTCCTTCCTGCCTTCCTTCCTTCCTTCCTTCCTTCCTTCCTTCCTTCCTTCCTTCCTTCCTTCCTTCCTTCCTTCCTTCCTTCCTTCCTTCCTGCCTGCCTTTTTTTAAAAATCAGAATGCTACTTTTCAAAAGATTCGCAGTGTTAATTAAAATGACTACAAAGACATGGTAGCAGCGTTCCAAAAATAGCAAAGACCCGACTACAAAGACATGGTAGCAGCGTTCCAAAAATAGCAAAGACCGCAATGACAGGATAGCAGTCTTCCAATCTCTCAGGGGCTGCCCCAAAGAAGAGGGAGTCAAGCTATCCACCAAAGCGCCTGAAGAAGGCAGGACAAGAAGCAACAGATGGAAACTAATCAAGGAGAGAAGCAACCTAGAACTAAGGAGAAACTTCCTGACAGTGAGAACATTTAATCAGTGGAACTACCTGCCTCCAGAAGCAGTGAATTGCTCCAACATTGGAAGCTTTTAAGAAGAGACTGGACAGCCATTTGTCTGAAATGGTATAGGGTTTCCTGCCTGAGCAGGGGGTTGGACTAGATGACCTCCAAGATCTCTTCCAACTTTATTATTATTATTATTATTATTATTATTATTATTATTATTATTATTATTATTATTATTATGATGATGATGATGGATCATCGCACAGTCAGCCAGATGTTCAGACTGGATTTGGCATTTCTGTCTACCTATCGAGTCCTTCCCAAGGACCTGGGATAGGCAGATGTGGATGTTTGAATTGATGGTATTACAGATCTCGTTGCAGGATGGAAGCCGTTCCTACTAAGGCTGCCTTTTGCAATTGACTAATGGCGAATTTGTCAATGCCGATGATGGTGTTCAAGTGGTGCTCCAGCTGTTTGGGGACTGCACCCAAGGCACCTATTACTACTACTATTACTACTACTACTACTACTACTACTACTACTACTACTACTACTACTACTATTATTATTATTATTATTATTATCTGAAGACGTTATTTAGATAATAATTCCTAGGTTCTGGGCCAGAATGTAAATTTCCCAACAACCCGAGTCAAAGACGGGATGCTTTAAATTGGTCCTCTGCCTTGTCATACCGCGTTTCTCCGAAAATAAGAGCCCAGCTGGAAAATAAGCCTCAGCATGGTTTTTCAGGACGCTCGTAATATAAGCCCCTACCCCAAAAAATAAGCCCCAGTTAAGATCATCAGCCACACGGGTACATTTAGTATCATATTTCCCCCCAAATAAAGACCTAACTGGAAAAATGCGTCTTTTGGCGCAAAAATTAATATAAGACGCGGTTTTATTTTGGGGGAAACGCGGTACATCCTCACCCAAACATGCTGTGCCACTCCCTCTCTCTCCTCTCTCTTCCTCCAGCCTCTGTGAAATCCAAGTTCTCCATCACGGCAGGATTCAACCCCTGCCGGAACGGCAACTGCGGGAAGCCGGCCGTGCGCCCGCTGGTGGACACAGGCGCCATGGTGTTTGTGGTGTTTGGGATCCTTGGGGTCAACCGTACGCGGCACGCCGACAACCACGTCATTGGAGACATGGTGCGTGTCCCTTCCTGGGGTGGGGGGGGTGGGGGAGTCACCCCAGATCTGCTCTCTTACATGTCCTCTTCGCCGCGTGAATCTCTTTGGAAAGGGTAGCGTCATCTATGACAGCAGCTTCGACCTCTTCAAAGAAATCAGCAACCTCTGCCGGATCTGTAAGGCCATCGCCAGCAATGCCGAGCTGGTCAAGCCAGGAGGAGCCCAGTGCCTGCCTTCAGGTATCTCTCCATCCCTTCTCGGGCCTCCATTCTATGGGCCATCCTCTCTAGTGGGCACTCCTTAAAAGGAAAGCAGAATGAAAGGAATCTCTTTTTTAAAAAAAACAAAACAAAACTGTACGCTTCCAATCGTCCCCAACGTGCTTTTTTTCATCTTGGGGACGTGTTTTCCTTGGAAGATGTTTCGCTTCTTATCCAAAGAAGCTTCTTCAGCTCTGACTGGATAATGGGAAATGGAAGGATTTATACTCTTTGCAGAGTATAGAGGTCATTTGCATTCTTTTTAGAGAGCCGTGGAGGCCACTTGGAGGTTTCTTTATGTCCTCAGAGTCACCTGAGTTGTATATTCTTGCTTTGACAATATGCAAAACTGTCTGGTATTTGTTGGGTTAATACAGAGCTTAGAGAGTGGGGGTAAAGCCCGGGAAAGAAAGAGGAAGGAAACCTTTGACCTTCACACTAATTGGATAATGTGATATATGACTGGCTAGTTTAGGGAGGGAACATGCTGATAATTGAACTGCTCAGAGGAAGAGAACTTAGATCTTAGCATAAAACTTCGTTATGCCTGTGCCCACATTTTGAAGCAATAAAAGACTTTTAGGGAAATCAATGCCTGGAAGTTCTCTGAAGTGTTTCATTAGCGGGAACCATAACATGAGTGGTGCAAATGGATGTGGGGCCTTCTTGGAACTGCTGAAAGGACGGTGTTGGAGATGGGAGATGGATGATGTCCTATCCCTCCCCCTCTGTTTATAGAGGGCTGTTCAGTTTTGACATCGGTCAGGGGTCTTCAGACTTGGCCCTTTTATGACTTGTGGACTTCAACGCCCAGAATTCTTCAGCCAGCGTTCAACGCTGGCTGAGGAATTCTGGGCGTTGAAGTCCACAAGTCATAAAAGGGCCACGTTTGAAGACCCCTGACCTAAATAGTCCTTTCAACAGTTCCAAAAAGATTCCACACCTATTTGCACCACTCCGGTGACCCTGAAGACACAGGTAAGGCACCAAGTGGTCTCAACGACCTTCTAAAAAATGACCAGCTGTCTACAAGGAGTATAAATCCTTCCATTCCCTGGAGCTGAGGAAGCTTCTTTCCTTGAAAAAAACAAGGAAGTCCAATTGCCTCTTGAAAAAAAAAAAAACACCTCGGGAACAACCCCGACCTGCAGGAATGAGAATCCCCCTCGACATTAAGCTTCCAGTCCTCATGAGGTTCTTGCCTGTGAATGAATTCTGCACGGTAGGGATGTCCGAAACCTTAAAAGTGGGGCTGTTTTCGATTAAGTTGGTCGACTTAATGGAGACAGCGATGGGTGAGGGATACAGGTGGGGCAGTGGCAGCAGGGTGGGCAATCCAGCAGAGGTCTTCTCTTGCCTGGAGTTCAGCGGCCGCTGGTGGTGAATTTTCCCCCCGAGGAAAATGAAAGGATCGTGTGGATCGTGCATGTGGTTGTTGTGAGATGACCAGTGTTGTTATTTTTGGAGAGGTGGCCATGCAAATCTTACAACTGAATAAAATAAATAACACTACGAACATAAGACGCGTGGGCACTTTTGCGGACCCTGCTTTGGGTCCTCCAGAATGCACGAGAGAGAGAGAGAGAGAAAAAACAGATTTTCTTTCCTTTTCCAGGTTACAGTGTCTCCTCTATCCTTCAGATGCTACACTCAGAATGTAAGAATCTGCCCGAGCCCAAACTGCTTCCCGGACAGCTCTCCCACGGGACGGTGGGGGTGAAGGACGGCAAGATCCAATGGATCTCCATGGCCTTTGAGTCGGTGAGAGGACCCCCCCTAACTCCAGTCCTGGCTTTTTTGAGCTCGCCGGGCCCATTTTTGTCTCCAGAACGGAAAAATAGATCCAAGCTTCTAGTCCTCAGGAGCCAGATGTTAGTGGCAGCCAGGGGGCTGGCCTCAGGCAATCTTTCTTTCTCCATAATGAGATCTTCCCCAAATCTTTACCAGCTCCTCTCAAGCCTAGAGGAAAGGGATGGGGTTCAGGACCCCAGGTCGTTTGAAAATGATTGAGTTCTTAGCATGATGTTATGGTTCCGGCTAATGAAACACTTCAAAGAACTTCCAGGCTTTTATTTTCCTAAAAGTCTTTTATTGTTACAAAATGTCGGCACAGGCACAACAGAGGCTTATGCTAAGAACTAAGTTCTCTTCCTCTGAGCAGTTTAATTATCAGCATGTTCCCTCCCTAAATTAGCTGTCATGTCTCACGTTATCCAATTAGTGTGAAGGTCAAAGGTTCCCTTCCTCTTTCTTTCCCCAGGCTTTGCTCCCACCCCCATCTGCTCTGTATTAACCCCAAAACTACCAGACAGTTCTGCATATTGTCAAAGCAATATTTGCAGTGTTGACACCAGGTTTTCCAAACAGAAAGAAAGAAAGAGAGAGAGAGAGAGAGAGAGAGAGAGAGAGAGAGAGAGAGAGAGAGAGAGAGAAAGAAAGAAAGAAAGAAAGAAAGAAAGAAAGAAAGAAAGAAAGAAAGAAAGAAAGAAAGAAAGAAAGAAAGAAAGATCTCAAACGCTTAGTCTCCCGGATGTGCTTCCCAATACGATCACACATATTGGGGGGGGGGGCGGTGGCAGAGAAAATATAGAAGAAATGTTTTCAGGCTTGCAAAAATTTCATGTTCGCCCTTCGGAGTTGTCCAAACGAGACAACTTGCTTCAGCAATGAAAACTAGCTAGTATTTCTCCCCTCCTTGCTATTTAGAAAACTAAAAAGCTTCCCACCACCATTTTCCTTCTGTGGGCTCAGCTGCCTCTTATCCAAGGGTTGTCCAGTCTGAAGCTCTCCCATCTAGTCACCGAGGTCACTCCCACTTAAACTAAGAGTGTGCAGTGAAGGCAGCCCAGGAGAGACCGGACGGCATCCAGTTTTGGTCACCGTAATATAAAATAATGTTGAGACTCTAAAAAAAAGAGTGCAGAGAAGAGCAGCAGAAATGATCAGGGGACTGGAAGCTAAAAAACATAGGAAGAACGAATGCAGGAATTGGGGATGTCTAATCTAGCAAAAAGAAAGACTAAGAGTGACAGGAGAGCAGTGTTCCAATATTGGAGGGGCTGCCCCAAAGAAGAGCGGGTGGGGGGTTCCACCTATTCTCCAAAGCACCTGAAGGCAGGATAAGAAGCAATCGATGGAATTAAGGAGAAACTTCCTGACAGTGAGGACAATGAACCAGTGGAACTGCTTGCCACCAGAAATTGTGGGTGCTCCATTAGTGGGGGATTTTAAGAAGAGACTGGACAGCCACTTGTCTGGAGTAGTATAGGGCAGGGATCTTCAAACTTGGCCCTCTTATGACTTGTGGACTTCAACTCCCAGAATTCCTCAGCCAGCCACACTTGGAATGCTGCATCCAGTTTTGGTCACCACGATGTAAAAACGATGCTGAGACTCTAGAAAGAGTGCAGAGAAGAGCAACAAAGATGATCAGGGGACTGGAGGCTAAAACATAGAAGGAACGGCTGCTGGAATTGCGTATGTCTAGTTTAACGAAGAGAAGGGCGAGGGGGGACAGGATAGCAGTCTTCCAATATCTCAGGGGCTGCCCCAAAGAAGGAGTCAAGCTATTCTCCAAAGCGCCTGAAGGCAGGTCAAGAAGCAACGGGTGGAAACTCACCAAGGAAAGAAGCAACCTAGAACTAAGGAGAAACTTCCTGACAGTGAGAACAATTAACCAGCGGAACAACCGGCCTCCAGAAGCGGTGAATGTTCCAACACTGGAAGGTTTTAAGAAGAGCCTGGACAGTCCTTTGTCTGAGCAGGGGGCTGGACTAGATGACCTCCAAGGTCCCTTCCAACTTTACTATTATTTACTATTATTATTATTAGCTTCCTGCTTGAGCAGGGGGCTGGACTAGATGACCCCCAAGGTCCCTTCCAGCTCTTTCATTCTGTCATTCTGCCCTCTCCTTTTCCTCTAATTTCCTACTCCTTCCTTCTTCAGACCACCTACAAGGGGAAGTCGTCTTTCCAGACCTATTCCGATTATCGCAAATGGGAAACCTTCCTTCAGGACCAGCTCCAGAAGTTTCCAGAGGGCTCTTCACTACGCCGGGGTTTCCAGACCTGTGAGCACTGGAAGCAGATCTTCATGGAAATCATAGGTGACTGACAGGATCGGAAATGAGAAATAAGCACGCTCAATTGCTGCTAGCAAATAACAGTTACGAAATACATTCATTGGGACGTTCAACGCAGCCGGCGATTCCCTGCCGGCTTGCAGCGTTAACTCTTAAGCGAGGAAGGGTGAAATCTTAAATCTCCTGTTACTCCTGAACAGGGCTGGACTACATGTCCCACTACTCCCGATCAGTGCTGTGGAGCAGGGGTGGGGAACTATGACCCTTTTGACGATGGGGTGGACTTCAACTCCCAGAATTCCTCAGCCAGCACGTCCCCATCCGCAAATCCACACGCAGGGGCTGCTTGGGTAATTCTGGGAGTTGAAGTCCACCGGTCATAAAGGGGGCATAGTTCCCCACCGCTACTGTAGAGCAAGGCTCTGCCAACTGGAAGACTGGTGGACTTCAACTCCCAGAATTCCCCAGCCAAGCCTGACTAGCTGGGGAATTCTGGGAGTTGAAGTCCACCAGTCTTCAAATGGCCAAGTCTGGAGAGTCCTGCTGTAGACAATCGATAGGTGGGAGCCATTACCCAAGCAAAGATTATTTAAATAATTCCGGGAAGCAAGATACCATAAGTGCCTCCCTAAGAAAGAGGAGAAATAAGCACCACGAGGCTTGGAAGAGTCCACCAGATGTAGTCCTGGTCTTCCTGTGGGATGGATTTCCTGGCCTGGCTGAGCAGGGCTCTGCTCTCTCTGCTGTTATTGTTACTGTTATAGTTATTCACCAAAGCAGGACGAGAAACCATGGTTGGAAACTGACCAAAGAGAGAAGTAAGTTGGAATTAAGGAGAAACTTCCTCACAGGGAGGACAATTAACCAGCGGAACAGCTTGCCACCAGAAATCATGGGCGCTCCCATCACTGGAGGTTTTTAAGAAGAGACTGGACAGTCACTTGTCTGGAATGGTCTAGGTTCTCCTGCTTGAGCAGGGGGGCAGACTAGAAGACCTCCAAGGTCCCTTCCAGCTTCTATTCTATTCTATCTCCTTTTGGAACTGATTGAGACAGAAACAAATGAACCATTAGTGCCCCATAAGTAGGATTCCTTCCCTCTGCCCTATTCCTGTCCCCCCCCCACAAACATAGTAGATAGTGAGAGATGCTCCCACCTGAACTTTGAGCTCTGCACCGCTGAGCCCAAATTTCTACCTGGTAGGAAGAAAGAGGGAAACATCTGCCTCTCCCAAATCCTGGTGCAATTGTGTATTATTATTATTATTTTCCTTCCCTTTCCCGGCGCGGAGTGATCCTCGCTCTCTCTTCTCTCCTGTCTGTCTCTGCTGCAGGCGTGCAAAGTGCCCTTTACGGCCTCATCCTTTCCCTGGCGATCTGCATTGCCGCCGTCGCCCTCTTCACCACCCACGTCCTCCTCCTCCTCCCTGTCTTGCTCACCATTTTAGGTACAAGCTCTTTTGTCAAAACCTGACCCCATCCCAGTCCCCCCCTGTCCTCGTGCGAGCGGGAAAGAAGTCTGGCTGAATTGGCAGAAGGCCCTGGTTTTGGGGGGGTTTTGTTTGTTTGTTTTGTTTTCAAAAACTCACCTGGAGGTCGGAGCAAACAGCCAACCCTTCCCGGAAACCGTGTTTCGGAAGTCGTTGCATTCTTTTGGAGCAGGGGTCCCCAATCCCGGGCTGTAGCCCACTGCTGGGCTGTGGCCTGTTTGGAACTGGGCCCCACGAGAGGCTGGCCGGTGTGCCTGCACACACAGCACAACTCACTCGCGTGCGCAGCTCCACTGGCATGCGCGCAGCTCCACTTGCACACATGCAGCTCAACTTGCGCACTGCTCACTGCTCATGTTGCCCCAGTTCCCCTCTTCTCCCCCCTGCCCCAGCCACAAAGGTCGGGGGATTCCTGTTTTAGGGGGGCTTTGGCCAAGTAAGATGGCTGCCAAGAGATGGTGCTGAGCCTGCCTTTTCCCAGTCCCCAAAGGTTCCCAAAACCGTCGCTCCTTTCACTGGTAACCAATCCGTGCCAGGCTGGGAGGGATGAAACTTTGGTTTCAGTTTCAAAACACGAGTCCTGAAACCAGAGCGCGGCGTGAGCTTTGATGGCTGCCAGTCTCTTTCGCCAGGCGTCGTCTGTCTAGTGGTGACCGTCATGTACTGGTCGGGCTGGGAGATTGGGGCCGTGGAAGCCGTCTCGCTCTCCATCCTGGTTGGCTCCTCGGTGGACTATTGCGTGCATCTGGTGGAGGGCTTCCTTCTGGCTGGGGAGAGCCTCCCCCCTCACCTGGCGGAGGTAAGGCTTTGCCTCGGGGCAGCTTCTTCCTCTTCCTCGCTTCTGCGTCCAGGAGAGAATCACACAGGGCACCAATCCTGGAACAGGGAGACAGAGCTTGTTAAGGGCGCTCAAACTCACCACATCACGAAAACGATGTTGAGAGTTTGGAAGAAAAAAAAAAAATCCAGAGAAGAGCAACTAAGATGATCCAAGGCCTGGAGACCGAAACATACGAAGAACAGCTGCGGGACTTGGGTTTGGCTAGTCTCAAGACGAGAAGAAATAGAGGAGACAGGATAGCAGCATTCCAGCATCTGAGGGGCTGCCACAAGGGAGAGGGGGTCAGTTTATTCTCCAGAGCACCAGAGGGAAGGATGAGAAACAATGGTTGGAAACTGATCAAAGAGAGAAGCAACCTGGAACTAAGGAGAAAGTTCCTGACAGTGAGGACAATTAACCAGTGGAACAGTTTGCCACCAGAAATCGTGGGCGCTCCATCGCTGGAGGTTTTTAAGACGAGACTGGACAATCACTTGTCTCAAATGGTATAGGTCCTCCTGCTTGAGCAGTGGGCTGGACTAGAAGACCTCCAAGGTCCCTTCCAGCTCTATTCTATTCTATTCTATTCTATTCTTCTGTTCAGTTCAGTTCTATTCTATTCTACTCTATCTACTCTACTCTACTCTACTCTATATTCAACTCCATTCCAATCATTCTTCATTCTATTCTATTCTATTCATTTCTATTCTATTCTACTCTACTCTACTCTATTCTATTCTTCTGTTCAGTTCAGTTCTATTCTATTCTACTCTACTCTATATACTATACTCTATTCTACTCTGCTCTGCTCTGCTCTACTCTACTCTACTCTACTCTACTCTACTCTACTCTACTCTACTCTACTCTACTCTACTCTACTCTACTCTACTCTACTCTACTCTACTCTACTCTATATTCAACTCCATTCCAATCATTCTTCATTCTATTCTATTCTATTCATTTCTATTCTATTCTACTCTACTCTACTCTATTCTATTCTTCTGTTCAGTTCAGTTCTATTCTATTCTACTCTACTCTATATACTATACTCTATTCTACTCTGCTCTACTCTACTCTACTCTACTCTACTCTACTCTACTCTACTCTACTCTACTCTACTCTATATTCAACTCCATTCCAATCATTCTTCATTCTATTCTATTCTATTCATTTCTATTCTATTCTACTCTACTCTACTCTATTCTATTCTTCTGTTCAGTTCAGTTCTATTCTATTCTACTCTACTCTATATACTATACTCTATTCTACTCTGCTCTGCTCTACTCTACTCTACTCTACTCTACTCTACTCTACTCTACTCTACTCTACTCTACTCTACTCTATATTCAACTCCATTCCAATCATTCTTCATTCTATTCTATTCTATTCATTTCTATTCTATTCTACTCTACTCTACTCTATTCTATTCTTCTGTTCAGTTCAGTTCTATTCTATTCTACTCTACTCTATATACTATACTCTATTCTACTCTGCTCTGCTCTACTCTACTCTACTCTACTCTACTCTACTCTACTCTGCTCTGCTCTGCTCTGCTCTGCTCTGCTCTACTCTACTCTACTCTACTCTACTCTACTCTACTCTACTCTATGTTCAACTCCATTCCAATCATTCTTCATTCTATTCTATTCTATTCCATTCCATTCCATTCCATTCTATTCTATTCCATTCCATTCTATTCTATTCTATTCTATTCTATTCTATTCTATTCTATTCATTTCTATTCTATTCTATTCTATTCTATTCTATTCATTTCTATTCTATTCTATTCTACTCTACTCTATTCTATTCTTCTGTTCAGTTCTATTCTATTCTACTCTACTCTATATACTATACTCTATTCTGCTCTGCTCTACTCTACTCTACTCTACTCTACTCTACTCTATATTCAACTCCATTCCAATCATTCTTCATTCTATTCCATTCCATTCCATTCCATTCCATTCTATTCTATTCTATTCTGAATTCTATTCTATTCTATTCTATTCTATTCTATTCTATTCTATTCTATTCATTTCTATTCTATTCTATTCTACTCTACTCTATTCTATTCTTCTGTTCAGTTCTATTCTATTCTATTCTGCTCTACTCTATATACTATACTCTATTCTACTCTGCTCTGCTCTACTCTACTCTACTCTACTCTACTCTACTCTACTCTGCTCTGCTCTGCTCTACTCTACTCTACTCTACTCTACTCTACTCTACTCTACTCTACTCTACTCTATGTTCAACTCCATTCCAATCATTCTTCATTCTATTCTATTCTATTCCATTCCATTCCATTCCATTCTATTCCATTCCATTCCATTCTATTCTATTCTATTCTATTCTATTCTATTCTATTCTATTCTATTCTATTCATTTCTATTCTATTCTATTCTATTCTATTCTATTCTATTCTATTCATTTCTATTCTATTCTATTCTACTCTACTCTATTCTATTCTTCTGTTCAGTTCTATTCTATTCTACTCTACTCTATATACTATACTCTATTCTGCTCTGCTCTACTCTACTCTACTCTACTCTACTCTATATTCAACTCCATTCCAATCATTCTTCATTCTATTCTGAATTCTATTCTATTCTATTCTATTCTATTCTATTCTATTCTATTCTATTCTATTCATTTCTATTCTATTCTATTCTACTCTACTCTATTCTATTCTTCTGTTCAGTTCTATTCTATTCTACTCTACTCTATATACTATACTCTATTCTGCTCTGCTCTACTCTACTCTACTCTACTCTACTCTACTCTATATTCAACTCCATTCCAATCATTCTTCATTCTATTCCATTCCATTCCATTCTATTCTATTCTATTCCATTCCATTTCTCAAGGCCCAGCCTGGCCCCGAGCAATATTTCGGAGCCATCCAGGAAATGCCACTTTCTCAAACACTAGGTCCAAAATTCCACTGGCCACTTGCTTCCAGGGACTGGAGTTGAGAATCCAGGCTGGCCACTGGTTTTTAGGTGGGACCAGGAAGGCCCCCAGCTCAATGCATGCATCAGGGGGAGAACCTGCCAGGGAGACCCACCCCAACATAGCATGCTCCCGTTCTGTGTGTCAAAGTATACACGGGGGTGGGGCGGGGCGACCACATGCATGTACAATCTTTCAGGCACAGCTTAGATTTCTTTGTTCCCCCAAGGGCAGGGCTCTTCCAACTTGGCCCTTGGATGACTTGTGGACTTCAACTCCCAGAATTCCTCAGCCAGGCACGCGAGTCATCCAAGGGCCAAGTTGGAAGACCCCTGCCCTTGGGAGAGGAAACAACCCCTGGAATGGGGCAGACGGTCTTAAAGGCCTGGGGTAGGGGAGAGGGAGCGGAGCTGACCCCGTCCCTTTGTTGCCCACAGGACCCCAGCTCCAGCCGCCAGTGGAGGACGGTGGAGTCCGTGCGGCACGTGGGCGTGGCGGTGGTCTCCAGCGCGGTCACCACCGTCGTGGCGACTGTTCCCCTCTTCTTCTGCATCATCGCCCCCTTTGCCAAGTTTGGGAAGATCGTGGCCCTCAACACCGGGCTGTCCATCCTGTACACACTGACTGTTGGCACGGCCTTGCTGAGCATCATGGGGCCGCCTTCCTTCACCCGCAGCCGGACTTCCTTCCTCAAGGCCGTGCTGGGGGTGCTGCTGGCCGGGGCGGGGGTCCTCGGCCTTTACTTGGTGCTGCTAAGAAGCGGATTGGAGATCCCCCTCCTCAGCGGGGCTGGCTTATAGTCACCGAACAACTGGGGCCATTTCCCCTCTCCAAAAGAGAGAGAACTCTGGGGTGAGACTACTTGGGTGCATGTTCTCATGGGGTGGGATGGGGTTCTGATCCAGTTCCACGGGCGTTGCTGGGAACGCAGCTCCCTGCCCGTGGACCCCTCGCCTGTTGGCAGAAGGGGACCCCTGGAGCCTCTCTCCTTCTCTCTCCGGGTCTCCTGGTGATATCAATGCTGTCAAGGGGGGGTCTTTCCCCATGCACACACGACAGGGAGAAGACAAAGCCGAGGAGAAAGACGGGGGTGGCAGTCCAGAGAGGGGCCTCTCTCCAATTCTGGGACCAGCCAACCCCTTTCAAGGCTTCCGGTGGCGTCTAGAAATCCTGTCTCTGGTTTTCCAAGAATCCCTTTCCAAGGTCCAGGAGAAACCCCCTTCCCCACCTCGGTTTTCACTAGCACTTTAATTCCTACCTCCCCTTGGCTGCTTCCAGGTAGGATTTTATTGGGAGTGGGGGGAGAGAAACCATGAGGATCTGGGCAGCAACCAAAAATTGCCCCCCTTTGGTGGAAAGAAAGTAATCCACGGCTGCCTTCTTAATTTGCTTCTTTCCTCTCTCCGGTTCGGAAAATCTTTCCCGGCCTTGCATTTTATTTTATTTAGCTTGGCTTGCCCTTGCATTCCGCCCCCCACCCCCACCCCCGTCTCCTGTTTGGTATTTGCCAACCCGGTTTTTTGTGATGAGAAACGGCCAGAGTTAGTTAAGCCACGGGAATTCTGGCTGGCGGGGAATTCTTGGGAGCTGAAGTTCCCCAAACTGGGTCCCTTCTCTGGCTGAGGGTCTCTCCGTTCTTGAGAAGGGTGTTCAAACTGACCAGCGGATGGACATCTCTCCCAAGTCCAGCCTTGAGTTCACCTTTCATTTCCTGCTTTTTTTTTCTTTTGTTCCTTCACAGAATATCATTTTTTTGAGCCTCTCCATTTTTCCCCCCTCCGTTTTCCTGGAAAGGCAATAAACTGCCAATGATTTACCACTAACAGGAATCTTTGGCAGTTCCGAGGCTGCTGCTGGCTGATTTACACAAAAAGTGGCTTCACTCCTGCTTGCTGGATCCGTAAATTAACTCGGGAGAAGATTCCCGGAGCTGCTACCTGGGCAGTCGCCAGGTTCTCTCTTAGCCAAATGAGGATCTTGAAGGGCCCTGCTGGGTCTGAGCCAGACCCTGTCAAACCCCCTGGGTGAGAATAGCCAGACCCAGATTTAGCTGGAGGGGGGGCAACAATCTTCTCCATGTTGGGGGTCTGGTCTTGACGAGCAGGTGTCAACCCTTTGCCATCGTTTGTCCGGGCAATTAAAGAGCACAATTTCTTCCCTTTTGCTGTCCCTATCCATTTTTTTTTTGTTTGTTTTGGAGTTGGCTGCTCTCGCCCTCCTTAGTTAACCGTTCTCAGTTGTTGAATTTGTGTGTGTGTGTGTGTGTCTTCTTTTTGAGACTGTTGGAGAAGAAAACACAGATTTTGACATTCAGTTGCGTCTCTGTGGGTGTGTGTCTTCCTTTCTCCTCTCCAGTTTCGTTCTGCTGAGGTTTCAAAGGCTTCTCTTCTTTACGTTTTCTAAAGGTAGACTACTGCTGGCTGCAGAAGCTTTCTTTTATTGGGCCCAGCTCTTACTATCATAAGTACAAATGAATTTTTTTCCTTCTTCTTTGGACATTATGCCCGATATCAGCCATACATACATACATACATACATACATACATACATACATATATATACATATATACATACAATATATATATGTATGTATGTATGTGTGTGTATATATATATATATATATATGCATATATGCATGCATGTATATGTATATGTATATGTATATATTAGCTCTGAGGAAGAGGGAGCTTAAAAAAATCCATACCATCTTCACAGGTAGTTCTCAACTTTTGAGATATTGGAACACTGCTCTCATATCAGTCTTAGTCTTTTTTTTTCATTAAACTAGACATACCCAATTCAGCAACTGTTCTTCATATGTTTTAGTCTCCAGCCCCCTAAAATGTCCCACCTCTCTTTCTGTTTTAAAGGCAAATAAGAATAGAGGAATAGAATAGAATAGAATAGAATACAACAGAATAGAATATGGATAGGATAGGATAGGATAGAATATGGAAAGAATAGAATAGAATATAAAAAGAATAGAATAGGATAGGATAGAGTAGAATAGAATAAGGAAAGAATAGAATAGAATAGAATATCGAAAGAATAGAATAGAATATGGAAAGGATAGGATAGAGTAGAATAGAATAGAATAGGAACGAAGAATAGAATAGAATAGAATATGAAAAGAATAGAATAGAATATGGAAAGAATAGAGTAGAATAGAATAGAATAGAATAGAATAGAATATGGAAAGGATAGGATAGAGTAGAATAGAATAGGAATGAAGAATAGAATAGAATATGAAAAGGATAGGATAGAATAGAATATGGAAAGAATAGAATATGGATGGAGTAGAGTAGAGTAGAATAGAATAGAACAGAATGAATAGAATAGAACAGAACAGAATAGAAAATAGAGAATAGAATAGAATATGGAGTAGAATAGAATAGAATAGAATAGAACAGAATGAGAGAGTTGGAAGGGACCCTGGAGGTCTTCTAGTCCAACCCCCTGCTCATTTCAGACAAATGTACTCCCTACTTCATTCTTCACAACCTGTATGAGGGCTGGTCAGAACTTTTCCACTCCTAGCCTAACTTACAGACTCAGTAACACAGTTCATGCTTTGAAAACCCCAGCATAAATTGTTAGTAAACACGCAATCTCCTTGTAGCTGGTACTGCTGTATCCTTGCACTGCGGTAAACTGCAGATGCTAAAGGAAGCAGATGGTCTGAACCCGTTCTTTCTTCTCTTTAGAGGGTGATAAATTTTGCTCCTTTGATCCTCTTCCCCTGCGGAAGCTTAAAAATAGATTTCCACCGGCTCAGGCTAAATCTTGGCAGCAAAAGCTTCTTTTCAGCGGGCACTCGGATGAGTCCCGGGTTCTCGTGCGCCCACCATCTGGCAAGCTCACCCTTTCTCTTTTGAAGCTGCCTCTGTTCTCTTCCTCATTCTGCGTGCTGTGTGCCCCGGGGTAGATGGGGGCAAATAGGCTGGGTACACCTCTCCCACCTGCCCCCGTCCTCCAGTCTGCCAAGGGATGTTTTGCTGGGCTTTATGGCTGAGTCAAGTCGGCCCAAATCTCTGTAATAAGATTCAACAAGATAAGATACGATAATCTTTATTGTCATTTTTTTACTGTGGGCACGACGGCACACGTCAAAAATGAAATTTAGCTGCCCACTCTCAAATATAAACACCTACATGACACACAGCGAAACACACTATGTACAACATATGTATAGACCCCACACTCCTACATATACATAGCAAATAAATATTAAATACTGTCCATCTTGAGTACATAACGGAAGGAGGAAGCTTGAGAGTTCACAAGGTTAATGCTGTATGGAATGAAATTATGGCTGAATCTGGATGTTCTGCTTCAGATACCACGAAGACCCCTCTCCCAGGAGGTAGCAAGGAAAACAGATCATGGAGAGGATGTGTGGTGTCCCAGATAATCTTACGGACCCTGCTCAAGCAACGCTTCTGTGCTATGTCCTGGATGGGAGAGGGAACTGCCAAGGATCTTTTCTGCTGTCCTCACCACTCTCTGCACCGCCTTCCTGTCTAATGGATGGAAGAGAGGGAACTGCCAAGGATCTTTTCTGCTGTCCTCACCACTCTCTGCACCGCCTTCCTGTCTGAAGCAGGGATGCTTCCAAACCAGACTCTGATGCTTACAAGTCAAAGGTCCCACCCGATGCATGAGACATAAATAGCCCAACTTCATTTGTTCTCTGATGCTGAGTGTGAAAACACCACTTAACTCTCTTCCCTCCCTCTGTGCCAGCAGGGTTGAACATCCCCAATTTTATTGTGTAAAGTGTTTTTTTGTTTCTGCTGGTGCTGCTTATTTGCAGCCAGGGAAGGAGGTATTGTGTGTTTTCACAGCTGTCCCTGGCTTTGGCCAAAGAGGGACGGGGAATGAAGCAAGGAAGTTGGGGATGTTTTTTTTTTTTTTACAATAACGCTCTCCTTGTACCTATGTCCCTTTTGCAATCTCTTAAAGGTGAAACGTGACCTGCCCTCTGAAAGAGGACTGTATTATTCAGAAGGCGGATTTGGGGTGGTTTGCCAGCTAAGGAAGATGGCAATGTAGTGATCAGCTAATGCTTGGCTATGTGGGGCTCTAGGTGGGCTCCTAGTCCTCATGACTTTGGAGCCCCTTGGCATTTTTGTTTCCTGACCTCCCGAAGGCCATAGTTATTAAGGGAAAACTCTACTCTTCCTGCCTTGTTTGGGAGTTCATCAAAATCATTGCTGTTTGGAAAGGCGGAGGGAAACCGAGGGTCATTCCAGCCAGGTTGCCATTGGTGAAACACAAGCAATATTTAGAAGTTTCCTGCCCCTCTTTCATCCTGGCATTAGGCTGAACATTGCGGTCTGTGCTCAACTTCCTTCCTTTCCCAGCCTGTATGTGAGATTAACGTTACATACAAGAAGACCAGCACAAGCCCTCTTCAACCCCTTGCATAGTAACTAACGGATGAACGTGTTCATCCTGTGGCCACTTTTCTTCCCATCGATCTAGTCCAGGGGTAGGCAACCCAAAACACTCAAAGAGCCACTTGGACCCGTTTCCCACCGAAAACAAAACAACTCACAGCCAACTCACCGCGGGAGAACTCATCGCTAATTACACTAATATCAAAGAAATGGTGGAACAGAATCATTAAAGAAAGAATAGCCAAGGAAACACGAATGGCAAACATTAAAATATTTTTTTTAAATTATTTCAAACCATGGAATCGTCCCAGAGGGAGTTGGCCGCAACCTGTGGTCCCACAGTGCAATCACTTTGGCCCGAGGGCCTGAGTTCTAATCAAGAGCCGGGAGTGATTCCAGCCTCTTTTACACCTGTCTGCTCCCGATCAGATTGGGTTTCCAAGCAGGCAGCTATTAATGAAGCTTCCCAGCAAATTCCCTCGGAAAAATAAGCCAAGTCCCCTTTAATAACAACCCCAGTGCGGGGAAATCTCTCTTTTTTTTTTCTTTTTTTTTTGCATGGCTGTTCTCTCCTCAAAGTAGCCACTTCTCCATCATTTACCAGGCTCCCTCCCACCCATTAAGCAAATGTACTTTAAATTGATTTCAAATTAGCAGATTAATGGTTCTCTCTATCTCCCCGGCTGTCAGTTCAGCAGTGAAAATACTCTCAAGAAGTTGGGTCTAGTTTGAATGGGGGGGGGAGACCCAAAAGGGACGTTAAAAGATTTTCTCTCTCTGCCACCCAACCCCTATTTGGACTGTTTTTCAGTCACGCTCTGTGAGGGCCTATTGATTTACATAAAAAGGGAGAGAAAAAAAAAACTGCTGACTTTTCCTAGGGGGGCTGAATAAAAGAAGGGGGATGCGAAACTCTGCAAGAATTTGCTGCATCAACATTTTCTTCCCCTTAAACGGGCGCCCTGCCTCCCCCCCCCGCCACTTCGCCCCGCTTTTCTATTAACTCTCCCAGTAAATGCGCTTTAATACAACCTGAATTGATTGGGTGCTGTTAAATAACTTGGCAATTTATAGCACCATTAAAAAAAGCTCGCCCCCCTTCCCACCGCTGTCTATTTGCTTGGAATGTTGTACAATACTCCCCATCTCCATAAAAGCCAAATTCCCCCATCCTTCTCTATCTGGGCAGTTCACAGTTTGCAGAGGGCCCAGGTGCTCCCTCAGAAGTAAAGCTGAATGAATGGTTTCTTAATTTAGGGGTTCTCTTTTTTATATATGTATTTTTTATATATGTATTATGTAGTTTTTTATATTGGATTTCTATTTATGCTGTGAGCCGCCCTGAGTTCCTGGAATAGGGCGGCATAGAAATGTAAATAATAATAATAACAACAATAACAACAACAACAATAATAATAATAATAATAATAATAATAATAATAATAATAATAATAATAAAGCAGCTGCAGGACCAATTTCTGTGGCGGAGGAAGGAAGATGTCAGCAAAAGGACTCCATCTGAACTGTTGAAGATGTGATGGACCAAACCCGGCCTATTCAAGAGAGTTCGCCCAGGGAGAGTAACTGGGATTCTGTCATTACTTGAACTGGTGATCTTCTCTCCAAGGCAGTAGGAGTATAAAAGCATTGAATCTCAGAAGTTGGACGAGGGCCCTGATTGCATATGGAGATCATCAATACTCCTGATCATGGTGTCCCAAAGGTTTTATACCTAGGCAGGGAAAACCAAAGGTACAAGGTCCAGATTAGATGAAAACTGGCTCAAAAACGCTGTGAGAGGGACCCCAGAGTCCTAGTGGACGATCACTTAAGCATGAGCTGGCTGTGTGCGGCAGGAGCCAAAAAAGCTAAGCCAACTTCTGAAGGCAAGCCGTTCCACTGGGTAATTGTCCTCACTGTTAGGAAATTAATTCCAGGTTGCTTCTCTCCTTGATTAGTTTCCATCCATAGAGTAGAGTAGAGTAGAGTAGAGTAGAATAGAATACTGTATAGAAGAGAGAATAGAGTAGAGTAGAGTAGAGTAGAATACTGTATAGAAGAGAGAATAGAATAGAATATAGAAGAGAGAATAGAGTAGAATAGAATACTGTATAGAAGAGAGAATAGAATATAGAAGAGAGAATAGAGTAGAGTAGAATAGAATACTGTATAGAAGATAGAATAGAATAGAGAATAGAGTAGAGTAGAATACTGTATAGAAGAGAGAATAGAATAGAAGAGAGAAGAGAGTAGAATAGAATACTGTATAGAAGAGAGAATAGAATATAGAAGAGAGAATAGAGTAGAGTAAAATACTGTATAGAAGAGAGAATAGAATAGAATATAGAAGAGAGAATAGAGTAGAGTAGAATAGAATACTGTATAGAAGAGAGAATAGAATAGAGTAGAGTAGAGTAGAATACTGTATAGAAGAGAGAATAGAATAGAATATAGAAGAGAGAATAGAGTAGAATAGAATACTGTATAGAAGAGAGAATAGAGTAGAGTAGAATAGAATACTGTATAGAAGATAGAATAGAATAGAGAATAGAGTAGAGTAGAATACTGTATAGAAGAGAGAATAGAATAGAAGAGAGAAGAGAGAATAGAGTAGAATAGAATACTGTATAGAAGAGAGAATAGAATATAGAAGAGAGAATAGAGTAGAGTAAAATACTGTATAGAAGAGAGAATAGAATAGAATATAGAAGAGAGAATAGAGTAGAGTAGAATAGAATACTGTATAGAAGAGAGAATAGAATATAGAATAGAGTAGAGTAGAATACTGTATAGAAGAGAGAATAGAATATAGAAGAGAGAATAAAGTAGAGTAGAATAGAATACTGTATAGAAGAGAGAATAGAATATAGAGTAGAGTAGAGTAGAATACTGTATAGAAGAGAGAGTAGAGTAGAATAGAATAGAATAGAATAGAATAGAATAGAATAGAATAGAATAGAATAGAATAGAATAGAGCTGGAAGGGACCCTGGAGGTCTTCTAGTCCAGCCCCCTGCTCAAGCAGGAGGACTTATACCATCTCAGACAAGTGACTGTCTAGTTTCCTCTTAAAAATCTCCAGTGATGGAGCGCCCATGCAAGCTGTTCCACTGGTTAATTGTCCTCACAGTCAGGAAGTTTCTCCTTAGTTCCAGGTTGCTTCTCTCCTTGATGAGTTTCCATCCCTTGCTTCTTGTCCTGCCTTCCGGCGCTTTGGAGGATAGCTTGACTCCCTCTTCTTTGGGGCAGCCCCTCAGATACTGGAAGACTGCTATCCTGTCTCCCCTATTTCTTCTTTTCTTTAGACTAGCCAAGCCCATTCTTTCTTTCTTTCTCTTGCCTTCTGGTGCTTAGGAAAATAAGTTGACACTCTTCTTCTTTGTGGCACTTAAGAGCTCAGCGAGTCTTTATTTCTTTCCCAGGGCAATTTCTTGGCTTCCAAGGCATTTTTTTTTTTGCTATTCTGACACACACACACACACACACACACAGAGCACCAGAATGGACTTTTAATAGCATTTACAGGACTTAACCGCACTTCATTTAGAGACCGTTCAACGTTACAACGGCACTGGGGAAAAAACGACCATTTTTCACGCAGCCTCCCGAAAATTCAGGCGCTCCGCAACTGACTCCTACTGGGCTCGTGGGATCCTCTTTCGCGACCCGTCTGACGAGCAGCGTCCATGGGGGAGGCCCCGCTGAATAGCCACGTTACTCACTTAGCCTCTGCAGTGATGCCGGTGGACTTTCTTCTCCAGTTCTGACTGTGGCGAGAAAAAGTGATAAAAGCGGGCAGAATTCATCTGGCAGCGGCCTCTTAGCAACAGCTACGCTCGATTGTTTGTCAAGGACTACCTGTACTTTAGCTCATCTTTTCGTCTCATTGAATTCTCCCTCCCTCCTTCCCTCCCGCTTTATCCTGACCTGGTCTCTTTGGACCTCAAGTTGGTCCATTGTGTTTTAATTTGCTTTTCCAGCACGCCACGATTCAGGAGGTCCAGGAAAGGCTAATAACAACAGCCTTGCAGGCAGCTCCAAGCAGCAGAGCCACCTGGCGTGTAGTTTTCCCGTTACCTGGGAAAGAACATCTGGGCAGGCTGGATGATGCCCACCACCCTTTGACTGGGAGTGCTAAGCGGGCTGACAAATCCGTCTCCTGAGTAATGGGAGCTTTCGGTGCGTGTACAAATTTGTGCTGAGCCAACGCAAATTTATTCCGCATTACGGATGTCAGAAAGGTTGCCAGTGGCTGCCTTTGATTTATGGCTCAAGCCTGCAATTGTTCCCTTTCCTGCGGTCTTTGCAAGAAGGCCGGGCTCCAGCTTGTAAGTGTGTGTGTGTGTGGGGAGGGGGGTACTCAAAGTCTGCAGTGGGAGGGCCTTGCTCGGAATTAAAAAATAAAAAATAAAAATAAAAGGAACGAGTGCGGAATGGCACAGAACTTTGAAACTTGTTATGCAGGCCGTCCTCAACTTAGCAAATATCCGTTGCTCAGCCAGACAGTTGTTCAGTTGAGTTTTGCTCCATTTTACCACCTTCCTGCAGTTGTGGAGTTAGTAACCCAGCAAATCTGGTTCTCCCCCGCCCACCCCTGCCCCCGTTGACTTTGCTCGTCAAAAGAGGATCGTGTGACCCCCGGGAGCCTGCAGCTTCGGATACTATGGAGTAGAGTTGCCAGTGTAGGCTGGAAGTGAGACCCAAGTTGGAAAGAACTGTGCTGGGAAGGGGTGGGGATGAGGCAGTGATGGGATTCAAATATGTGAACAACCAGATCACGTGAAGTGTTCATACCACTTTACAAGGCCTTGGTAAGGCCACACTTGGAATACAGCATCCAGTTTATTATAATAATAAAGTTGGAAGGGACCTTGGAGGTCTTCTAGTCCAACCCCCTGCTCAGGCAGGAAACCCTATTCCATTTCAGACAAATGGCTGTCCAGTCTCTTCTTAAAAACCTCCAGTGTTGGAGCACTCACAACTTCTGGAGGCAGGTTGTTCCACTGGTTAATTGTTCTCACTGTCGGGAAGTTTTTCCTTAGTTCCAGGTTGCTTCTCTCCTTGATTAGTTTTCATCCGTTGCTTCTTGTCCTGCCTTCAGGCGCCTTGGAGAAGCTCTTGACTCCCTCTTCTTTGGGGCAGCCCCTCATATATTGGGATGCTGCTGTCATGTCACCTGTTCTGTTCTGTGTGTTGGTAAGGCATTGAGACGAAGCGGGAGTAACAACAGTTGCTTCTTTATTCAATCTCCAACAGAACAACACAAAATGGCGCAGATCCCTTTTATACCCCCTTGCAGGGAGCAGCGTCAACCAATCAATGCAACGTATCTTTCCCGCCTTGTGCATGCGCAATAGGCTGGAGCCAGCCTGTCTGGTCCAGGCACCCACGTGGTCTGCCCGGGTCTGTCTGCCACTTCCTGCACCTGCTGTGTCAATCACAGCCCAGGACATAACATCACCCCTGGTTCTCCTTTTCACTAGACTAGGCAGACCCAATTCCTGCAACTGTTCTCCATACGTTACGATCCCCAGCTGCTTACTCCGGAGAAGTTCCATCTGCCTTAGGCCCAGGAGGATCTCCATCATCCAGATCCGGTCAAAGATATTTAATAGGATGGTGATGTCATTTGCTTTTCCAACTTGGAGAGCTGGACTCACTTCAGGGAGCCGGTTGGGAGGCTGCTGAGTTGACTCTCCAGATGCTCCACCGATAAGAATCGCCAGCCTCACGTTGTTCTCCCCTTCGACTTTCGCTCCCGTCCCGTAATATTCAATTAGCGCCACGTCTGCCTGCAGAGCGGCCCTCTTGACGTCGCCTCGGCCCCGTTGCGTCCGCAGTCAATAAGCCGCTTTGAATTGCCCATTAAATTCAGATTTGATATCTGAGGAATTGAGACAGGGAGAAAGAGGCGAGTTGACGCCGTGTTCTCTCCGGGGCCCTCCGGGCAGGAACATGTACGCGCACGCACACACACCCCCCATGCTTCTTTTATAGCTCCCGGCTCCAGAAAGCCCTGAGTACGACTTGCTCCTTTCGGGCAATTTAAATGGCAGATGACATTTTCAATTAGCTTTCTCTGCCTGAATGATGGAACTGAATAATGGACGCTGAGTGGCCTCACTCTGCTTTGGAGGCTCTTAAATCAGAAGCCCCCAACCTTTGGGGCACCAGGGACCAGTTCCGTGGAGAGAGGTTTTTCCGTGTGGTTTTTGTGTGCTGCCTGCATCCCGCGGATGGGGCTTTGCTTATTTGTGCGGACTGGTTGCTGGCATGCCACGGAACGGGGGGGGGGTTGGGGACCCCTGCCTTAAATGGAGGGGGCTGAGGCCAAACTGATTGCAGTTCCTCTGGGAGGGCACCAGAGACATGCTGGCCTTTTCCAGCTTGGTCTGATGATCATCAAACCCCTGAGAAGCCAACTGGAAACAGAGGGGCCCATATTAACAATTTCCTCCTGGGAGCCTGTCCCAGAATTTAATTCACACGTCAAGAGTCCTCTTTGCTTGTCCCTACCCCACCATCACCATCACGGGAACAAGAGAGAAAGAGAAAGCAAGCCTGCTGGCAAGTGACTAGTCCTCAGGGTTCCCCCAGTAATCTAAGCTGTTCTTTTTTGCTGGGCACCACACACAGAAGTTCAGCTTAAGGGGGAAGGGGAAAAAAAACTGGTATTGGGGAGGGCTGTTTTGAGGGAGGGAAAGATCGCTCTGCCTGGCAGAGAGCCCGCTCCTCCCTAGCATCCTCCCCCCTCCGAGTTCTTCTTCCCGCAGTCCCATCTCTCACCAGTTCATTACTGTTTAATTTAATCACTGCCTGTCACTGAGGCACCATTTATCCTTTTGGTCACTGGAGAGGTTTACCTATTTATTTTAGATTTCAAATGAGGGCAGGAGGCGGGTTTTTTTTTTCCTGCTATAATTTGTTTTGCCAGTCCTGACGGGTGGAAAATGAAACCCATCTCCCTCTCCCCAGTGCCCCCCCTAGCTCTCCCACTCCCCCACCCGCCCACTCCCTTCTTTCTTGCATGTTAATCTATTTCCTCCATGGGACTCTCCCTCTGAGGTGGCCTATCCATCATCCTCCATGCCGGAAATCCCGCAGCCAGAAGTGTCCGCCTGGGCCATTTATCCAAGCGCAGAAGCTGCATTTTAGCATTTTGGACCAATCCCCCCTCCCCAATGGAGGGTGGGAGAGATTTTCACCCCCAAACAAGGTAGCGCTCAGTTATCTTAAGTTGGTCCCCCGAAACGTCGACTTTTGAACAAGGCCCTGGCCGGTTTGGGGTGGTAAATGATACAACTGCTCTGATTTTTCAGGCGAGGTAAAGTGGAAAACTCGGGGAGTGAGTGGGAGATTAAGGGTCTGGCAGCCCTTGTCAGCCTTTCGAAGCAGACCAGACAGAAAAACCCCACCAGCTGAGAGCTACTTCTACTGTATTGTAAAGGCTGCCTTAACAGAATCTGGCAATCTCGTTTTTGCAATCCAGAAACTACATACAAGAGAAACACCAATCAAAGAAAATGTATCTGGCTTATAGTTAAATCTGGACATACGGAGTGAAGAATGTTTACAAATTTAAATCGATTGTATTAAGTTGGATAGCAGTTAACCTGAATTTCCCCCTGGTTTACATGTACAAATATCTATCTATCGATTAATGGAAGATATATATTAAATAGACTAAGAATGTACTTGTTGAAGGGATGGGTATATTGACATGAAAATTATTAATTTTAATAAGATGACTTGTTTGTTTGATGTCCAATGGATTGATCTGAAAAGAAGCGAAATTTAAAATTTGTAAAACGTAGTTGACTTATAGTTAAACTTGGACATACGGAGTGAAGAAGGTCTACAAATTTAAAATGATTGTATTAAGTTGAATGCCTTTAACTTGAACTTTTTCTTTGTTTACATGTACAAACGGATATCTAATAATAAAAAAATTATATATATAAAAAAAAGAAACTAAGGAGGGTCTATGGAGAGTCTCCATCTTCCAGGTCACGGTTGAGCCAAAGGTGCTGTTAAGATTCATTTCCCCTCTTTTTTTTGGACCTGGCATCTAGGCTCCCCCACTCTTTGCTGACCTACAGGGTTGAACACACCCGTAAATCAAAGGTGGTGTTTGAGGGCAAGGAACAACAGCCTGTCCTTGACCTGTTGGGTCAAGTTGCCAAATCAAACTTAGTTTAGTCCCCATCTGGAAAAGGCCGGTCTCTTTTTCTGGGCCACCACCCAATTCCTTCCTCCCCACTCCCCCTCCATTGCTTTGCCCACCTTCTAATGTTCTGGGCTGGCTGGCTTTGCCTTGCCAGATAAAAATGTTTAGCCCCATAAACCTCCTTGTCTGCTCGTAAACCCTGGCAAGCTAATTAATCAGCAAGACATTAAACCTTTTTTGGTAAACGGTTAACGCTCCTCAGCGAGCAGCACTTGAAATTAATACCTTTCTCATGTCCCAGGAATTGGCCTTTCTCCCCCCCTCCAGCCCCCTCTCCGCCCTCCCACCGCCTCCTGTATTCCCCCAAATGGAATTATGGAGTTTAAAAAAGGACAGGAATTTTCCCTGATGAGCCCAAGTCATTGTTCATTCATGAACGGTTGCAGAAAAGAAAAAAACAACGGAGAAAGAGAGAAATCTTTCCAGTTAATTAGAGAGACTAAAAAAAAAAATCTCTCTTTCCTATTAAAGCAGCTTAGGCGGGGGAATATATATATATATATATGTTGGAACGCAAATCCGGCTGAGCGGATAAGTGTTTGGGAGAAGGGATCTGGGTTTGGTGGCCTAACATGCATAGCCACGTTTTCCATTTATTGAGTTTCCTTCCTGCTATTTGCCGGCAAAGACCAAGGGCCAAAATGCAGGAACAAGAAAAGCAGTGGAAGAGGCACCGAAGACGGATTGAGGACTACAACTCTTGGGTCATCAGGGCCCCATTTAAAAGGCTGCCCATTATCTTTACCCTTTCAGTGGTAAAAAAAAAAATACTTCAGTTGTAAGCCCCCCCCCCTCAAGATGCACAAGGGTGTCAGGGCAGAAAGAGTGGAAGCAAAAGCTGGAAGTGAACGAGAAGGCCACCGGAGCGGAGTTGGGGCAAGGAGAGAGGCAAGGGGGTACACGGGGGTCCCTCTCAGCTCTCCCCAAAGGGGAACTCAATCTTGGGGTTAGGGCTCCTGGATAAGAATTGGAAGGGACCTTGGAGGTCTTCTACTCCAACCCGCTGTTCAATCAGGAGATCCTTGAGTGCCTGTCCAGTCTCTTCTTAAAAGCCTCCAGGGATGAAGCACCCACAACTTCTGGTGGCAAGCTGTTCCACTGGTTAATTGTTCTCAACTCTCATAAAATTTCTCCTTAGTTCTAGGTTGCTTCTCTCTTTGGTTAGTTTCCATCTGTTGCTTCTTGTCCTGCCTTCAGCTGCTTTGGAGAATAGCTTGACTCCCTCTTCTTTGGGGCAGCCCCTGAGATACTGGAAGACGGCTATCATGTCCCCCCTCGTCCTTCTCTTCATTAAACTAAACATACCCAATTCCAGCAACCGTTCTTCAGATGTTTTAGCCTCCAGCCCCTTTACTCACCTTGGCTGTTCTTCTCCGCCCTCTTTCCAGAATTTCTGTGTCTCTTTTATAATAGGATGACCAAAACTGAATGCAGTAGGCCAAGCCTGGTCTTTTCAAGGCTTTATAAAATGATACCAAAACTTCACGTCATCTTGATTTCAATCCCTCTGTTAGTTGCACCGCCAGTGCAACTGCCAACGCTGCTAATATGGGATGTTTTTGCACTGACCACAGAGGGAAATGTAGCTATCTTTTACCTTTTGCTTTTAGAGTTCAATGATGCTGGCAGGGGAGGGGATGTGAACGTAGACGTAACAACACTAAACCTAGGGTGAGAATCAAGGTTATTGAGCCCAAAGCTGATAAAGAATTGGGGGGCTGGAGAACTGGAGAGGAAGCCTGCATTTCAAGCTAATTGGGGAATGTGATTTATGACTGTTAATTGGAGGAGGGAATTGTGCTTTGATACTATGTGCTTAGGGGAGGGGAGTTCAGTTTTTGGTTTCAACTATGTATGTACCATGTTATGCTACTCTAATAAAAGATTCTTTAAGGTAAACAATGCCTCCACGTTTTTTTGAAGAGCAACCTTGAATTTGCCTCTGGCTGGCTGGCTAGGATGAACAGCTTGTTAAGGAAATTAATTGGCCGCTTATCTAACTGGGGGAAGCCTCTTTTAACAAACACTGTAGCAGGGGACGATGGTTTTCAGACTCCTTTTTTCTCCTTCGTGCCACGAGAGTCTGAGAATAGCAGCATGCCTTCATTAGCAGGAGCTTGGCTTCATTTTCGTTTTGATTTGGTTTTGTGTTTTATTTATTTTATTTTTTTTAAAATAAAACCTTGCAAGCAAAATCGTCTCTCATCCGGGCTTCTTCGCCAGCAAATAGAGAAAAGTTCATAGTTCGGGGCATAATTATCTCATCATCTCAGCCATTTTTTTTCTCCCCCTTCAGGGCAATTAAGGAGCAGCTCATTAAATTTAGCGGTTACTGAGCTTTCCGAAACAAGACAGGGATGCATATTTATAAAGCTTTTTCTTTTCAAAAAATGCCACCCGCTTTACCTAATGAAGCCTAATGAATCTGACAATTCCAATGCGTTAAGCGGCCAATTGCTCAGAAAGAAAGCAGGGGTGATTAAAGACCGATACCATTTTGTTTGGTTTTTTTCGTTTTTTTTTCCAGGAAACGGGAAGTCGGTGGACTTGGGAACTCCCTGCCACAAGATCTGGCAAAGGTCACCATCTTCAAAAACAACAACAACCCAGCGTTAGGGGAAAAGACTTGATTGCTCTCTTTATCTCTCTGCAACTTTCGAAGGTTCAAAGTACGCGCAATGCTACCGTATTAAATTTAAAAGTAGCACATTTGAAGTAGGAAAAAGGGAAGGAAAGAGAGGTGGTTCTCGACTAATATGGGGTGCCCTATTAAACGCCCCTTCCTTGTCGTCATTCTGGACACACCCACTTTTAAGAGCCACGCCCGTTTCCCCGCCCACACACCTGGCTGTCAAAGCATTTCTGTAATCCCTCCAGAGTCAAAAACGGTTAGGATGGAGCTTTGGACACACCTAAAAAAACAGGCAGAGCATCCATGTGCTGTGGTGGCCTCCATTTTGACTTTTTTGACCCTCGGCCCTGTCCATACCCCTCTGAGTTATTGTATTCCTTTGTAAACTTCCCAGGAAGCTGAACCGGTCCCAAAGCAACGGGGAGACTAAACTCCCAAACCTTTAAAACTCTTTTGATTTCTCCAACGATTGCCTTTCCTTTCCTTTTTCCGTTTTTCTTTTGACGGGACTGTAAACAGCAGGCAGGCCGTGTTGTTTAAAATCTAATTACTCTGAAACTTCAGTGCAATTAAGAGAGGGAAAGGGCTGGGGTGCCCCCAGTTCCACCACAGTCGTGTTTTTTCTTCTCCGGAGGCGTTTGCTAATTTCCTAATTATTTCCTTTTTATCTCCCAGCATTATGGATTTTCCGGCAGGGAAGGAACGCAGGCGGCTTCTGCTTTTTCCAACCATGCTTGGCTCTGCTTCTTTGCTTTGTCCTCAGTTGCATTCCTGGGCTTGCGCGTTCAGAACGCCGGGCAACCGATGAAACGGAAAGCAGAAAAAGATAACTTCGCATCGAGATCATCTCAAGGAGCAGAGAGCCAGACTGACAAACACAAAAAAGGCAGGGATTAGAATGCAGTATTGCAGTTTGCCAACTCTGCCCACAGTCTGGAGTTCTATCCCGACCGGCTCAAGGTCGACTCAGCCTTTCGTCCTTCCGAGGTCGGTAAAATCAGGACCCAGATTGTTGGGGGGGGGACAACAGGCCGACTTAGAGAGGGCTGTAAAGCACGGTGAAGCGGTATATAAGTCTAAGTGCTGTTGCTCTTGCTGTAGCTGATCAGATGTTGCATTTAGAGCCGTGGAGGCACAGTGGTTAGAATACAGAATTGCAGTCTAAACTCTGCCCACTGCCATCAGTTCGATCCCGCTCAAGATTGACTCAGTCTTCCATCCTTCCAAGACCGGTAAAATGAGGACCCAGATGGTCGGGGGGCAACAGGCCAACTCTGTAAACCCCTGAGAGAGAGGGCTGTAAAGCCCTGTGAAGCGGTATATAAGTCTAAGGGCTACTGCTATTGCTGTAGTCGATTGGGCTGAAAAGCACAACGTATATAAATGCTATCGCTCTTGCCTTGCCCATCATCTTCCTGCAGCCACATCCTGGAGGCAGCTGAAGCTTCTGTACAGTCTTCAAGGACAGCCATTGCGGTCATCCAGATGAAAGGTGGGACGGCTCTCCCAATCCCAGTCCCAAGGCTTTCCTGGCCACAGCTGCCACCTGCTCCAGCGCCAAGAGCAATGAGTGACACACAATTCCCCACATGGCACATCTTGGAAGGGTGGGGAGGCCTTCAGGATGAGAAATCCCCTGCTTGTCAACCTTCAAGATCCAGAAAACCCAGTGGTGGGATTCAGCCAGTTCCCACCAGTTCAGCAGAACCGGTAGCTAATTTTTTTTGTTGCCCTGGCCCAGAATGAAACTTCCAGAAGCGGCATCCACACAGAGAACCGGTTGCTGGCCTATTTGAATCCCACCACTGGGTACTCCACTCCTGCTGAACCCCCAAACTGGGCTGTTTCCCAGGCCACGCATGGGGGGGGCCTCTGCAGCTTCGTTGATCCACCGAGGGCCTACTTTGCCTAGACCAAATTCCTCCTTTTCTCGCTTCTTCCTTCCTCGCAGAGCGCGGGAAAGTCTGAATTTTCAGCCAATTTCCACCCCCAGAGGATTGCCCACCTAATTGAAAATGCCATCTGTAATCTAAATGTCAGCGCTGAGATGGTTATTAAAGTCCCACTCGATCGCCGTGCCTCATTTCGCGGTTTCAAAACAAGACAGGCGAGGGCCGCTAACGGAGCGTGGAAGCTGAGCTGCAACGCCGTGAATCACGCCTTCCCGCCTGCCGGGGATCTCCTCGTTTCTGACTCTGCCCTCATCCTCCCAGCTTGATGCTGCCCGTTGGGAGCTTCAGAAGGCATGAAGGAACACCTCTGAACATGTGCAGAGTGCTCCCACCTCTTCCGCCCCCTCCCAAAGGGCCATCCCTGTTGCCTTGGAGGCCGAAGGCTGTTTTGCAGCAATCAGAAGGGTTCTTGAGATCTGCAGAACCACGGCTCCCACCCCCAGCTTCCATTTTGGGGTCTTCTCACAAAACATCATCAGAGAAGTGTCTTTGTCTAGTGATGAAGCACCCACAACTTCTGAAGGCGTGTAGTTCCACTGGTTAATTGTCCTCACTGTTAGGAAGTTTCTCCTTAGTTCCAGGTTGCTTCTCTCCTTGATGAGTTTCCCTCCGTTGTTTCTCGTCCTGCTTTCTGGTGCTTTGGAGAATAGCTTGACTCCCTCTTCTTTGGGGCAGCCCCTGAGAGATTGGAACGCTGCTATCCTGTCGCCCCTCGTCTTTCTCACTAGACTAGACATAACTAAATCCTGTAATTGTTCTTTATATGTTCTTTATATGTTTTGGCCTCCAGTCCCCTAAGCATCCTTGTTGCTCTTCTCTGCCCTCTTTCCAGAATCTCAGGATCTTATATCGTGGTGACCGTGTTTAAGTGGCTTGTCCACTAGGACTCACTTTCGCAACTCTCAATTACTCTCCTCAAAGTAATTTCCCCCCCCTCAGATTAGAAAAGGTGGTCATTGATCACAGAGTCCCGGCTTTGCTTCATCGGCAACACACACACACACACACATATAAACCCTGCCAGGACAACCACGCCATGGGAAACAGCTGCAATATATTGGATTATTTCATTTGCTAGCGATGGAAGGAACACAATTTAATTCCCCGAACAAGGCCAGGAGAGGAAAAATCATTTTTTCTTAACCATTTTCCCCTTTCTTTGAAGTCACTTTTTGTTCGTTGCCAGGAGAAAAACGTGGCAGATACGGGGAACTGAAGCCACTGCCTCCGTTCTTCCATCAGCGAGGAAAGTGACAATTCTGGGGGGGGGAAACACCTTTCTTTCTTTTATTCATTTTTCAAACCTTTCCATTCCTTGAGGATATTGATTTCTAGCCTGGGGGACATAATGCTTCAATAATAATAATAATAAATTGGTTGTGGGCAGGCAGGGAGATAGAACGTTTTTTTTAAAAGCAAAGAAAGGAACGGTGGTTCTCTGCCCCACCATTTATTTATTGAAAAATAAAACCCAAAGGCAAAAATGCATTATTTGTCATTTTTAAACATTAACAGAATAACAGAGTTGGTAGGGACCTTGGAGGTCATCTAGTCCAAACCCCCTGTTCAAGCAGAAAACCCTGTACCATTTCAGACAAATGGCTGTCCAGTCTCTTCTTAAAAACGTCCAGTGTTGGAGCATCCACAGCTTCTGGAGGCAGGTAGTTCCACTGGTTAATTGTTCTAACTGTCAGGAAAACGTTTCTCCTTAGTTTCAGGTCGCTTCTCTCCTTGATCAGTTTCCATCTGTTGCTTCTTGTCCTGCCTTCAGGCGCTTTGGAGAATAGCTTGACTCCCTCTTCTTTGGGGCAGCCCCTGAGATACTGGAAGACTGCTATCCTGTCCCCCCCTCGTCCTTCTCTTCATTAAGCTAGACATACCCAATTCCAGCAGCCGTTCCTTGTGTATTTTAGCCTCCAGTCCCCTGATCATCTTTCTTGCTCTTCTCTGTACTCTTTCTAGAGTCTCAACATCTTTTTTACATTGTGGTGACCAAAACTGGATGCAGCATTCCAAGTGTGGCCTTACGAAGGCCTTGTAAAGCGGTACTAACACTTTTCACGATTCTGATTCCCATCGTTCTATGAATGCAGCCTAGCACTGTGTAGGCTTCAAAGTATTCCAAGCCCACAGGACTCCACCATCGCTCCTTTCTCTTCACAAAAAGGCAGCTTTAGCAGACTCAGAGCCAAATACAGGGGCAGAACAGAGAGATCAGGGAAAATACTGAACGTGAACTGGAAAAATCGTTCCTTGTTTATCCCAGTGGTTCGTGTTATGGTGTTTAGCAGGTTTGAGGTACTAAAGGTGGGACTTACTTATTCTGTGTGTTTTCTAAGAAAGAGGATCTAAGGAAGGGCGAGGAGTGAGCAGGAAATTTTGGGGCTACAACAGGAACAATATACCTTTCCATTTTGCTACTGGAAGTATGTCCTATTTGCCATAACGCCTGTAAAAGAAGAGAAATTGCAAGAAATAACATTCATACAAAAAAATAATCAGGATAATAACACGTCAGATAGTACTCTGAGGCCCCATATCTCATTAGAGGTGAAGAAAAAAAAACCCTTTAAAATTCACTTAAAACCATGCCTGTAAATGTCTGGAAAACTGCAAGGGGCAGAAAAGCCCTGGTGTGGCTGCCCCTCACATTGCAGGTTTGGAAGAAAAAATCCCAGCAATTAATATGAATAAAAATAACCAGGGTACAGCTCAAGGTAAATGCGGGGTGGGATTGTGCCCCCCGAACTCACCAGTGTCCTAAATGGGGCGCCAAGGCCCATCAAATTAAATTAAAACCGAGACTTTCAAAGACTATGGGAAATTGCACTGCAATATATAGCCTGCCATCTCGTGGCCATTTCGCGTATGGCAGGCGGGGACAGGTAATCTTAAAAATTAATATAAATAACAATAATCAGGGTACAGATCTGGCGAGATCCGACGTGGGATCATGCTCTGAGCCCCTCCCTATCTTTCTGGAGGTAAAAACGGGGTGAATAAACCCTCCCAATTAAATGAAAGCAGCTTTTTCGTTTCAAAGTTTATGGGAAAATGCATGGCAATAATAGCCTGCCACCTCGTGGTCATTTCTTTGAATGGCAGGTGACCACCGGAAATCTCAAAAATTAATACTGTACAAATAATCAGGGCACAGATGGGGCAAATCTTACCCGATGTGATATTCCAGAGTGATAATACCCTGCCATCTCGTGGCCATTTTGAGTATGGCAGGTAAGGTAAAGGTAATCGCGAAAATTAATAGGATAAAAATAATTGGGGTAGAGATACGGGTACTTCCGACGTGACATTGGGCTCCCAGCCCTCAAAACTCAACTAGAGCCGAAAACGGGGCGCAAGAACCCCTCAAATTAAATGGAAACAGCGGCTTTCAAAATCTGTGGGAAAATGCATAGCAACAATAGCCTGCCCTCTCGTGGCCGTTTTTCACATTGCACGTTGAGAAGAAAAATAGCAAAAATTAATATAAATAAAAACAATCAGGGCATAGATGGGGCAAATCTTACCCAATGTGATATTCCAGAGTGATAATACCCTGCCATCTCGTGGCCATTTTGAGTAAGGCAGGTAAAGTAAAGATAGTCGCGAAAATTAATAGGATAAAAATAATTGGGGTAGAGATACGGGTAATTCCGACGAACTAAACTGGAAACAGCAACTTTCAAAGTCTATGGGAAATTACATAGCAATAATAGCCTGCCCTCTCGTGGCCGTTTCTCACATTGCACGTTGAGAAGAAAAGTCGCAAAAATTAATATAAATAAAAACAATCAGGGCACACAGATCGGGTAAATCCGACTGGACGGTGCCTTCAGCCTCCCGATCTCACTACAGGTGAAAATGGGGTGTAAAGGCCCCGCAAATTAAATGAAAACAGCGGCTTTAAAAGTCTAGGCTAGGAGAAATTGCATAGGACTTGTCATTTTTCTAGGAATAGTAGCATGCCATCTCGCGGCTATATTGAAAATAGCAGGTAGGGACCGGTAATCAAATGCTGGGATGTAATCTATCTGGACCCAGTGATTTGAGTTCGTCTAGAGTGGACAAATATTGTCTCATCATTTTCTTGGCTATTTTGACTTGTATTCCTAATTTCTGTTTTATGGTACTGCTTTTGATAGGTTGGACTGTTTTTTTCCTTTTGTGTGAAGACCGATGCAAAGAGTGAATTAAACAATTCAGCTTTCTCTCTCCTGCCTGTTACTTCCTTGCCATCTTTCTCCCTTAAGTGGACCAATTGTTTTCCTGACTTTTTTCTAGTTTCTTTACATGTTGAAAGATAACTTTATTAGTATTGTTTTAAGATTTGTTTCAAGTCTTAGTTTGTTTGGAGCTGTAGCTTTCCTTCCTCTTTACAGATTCAGGCTATATGTGCTGGTATTCTGCCTTAGTTTTATGTCCCTCTTTCCTCGTTTTATACTTCTTTTTTGTCTTTCAGTCTATCAGAGGATTCATTATGCAGTCAGGCTGGTTTCTTCTGGGATCTCTTATTTTTCTTTTTTTAGTGGTTTTGTGCTAGACTGGGCTTTTATAATCTCAGTTTTTAGAGATTCTCAAGCCTCTTGAGTTGCTTTCTCCTTAAATATTTCCATCAATGAAATCCTTCCAAACTCTAAATTTATTGAAATTATCTCTCTTAAAGTCCAAGAATGTGGCTTCGTTGAAGGCTCCAGGCAGATTCCTGGCCAGGAAAGCCACAGTGAAGCAGATGGCAGCCAGGAAGCCCATGTAGCTGAGGGTGACGTAGAACATGACAACAGCCCCTTCGTTGCATTGCAGGGTTATCTCTCCAAAGCTGGGAGTGGAGATCAGAGTCAGGGAAGGGGGGAGAAACTCCCAGCCAGATGGAGCAGATGATCATTTGGACAGCAGAACAAGAAAGGATGATGGAGTTGGCCTAGCTCTTCCCCAACCATCTCTTCACTTGCTTTCCTGGTTTTGTGGCCAGGAAAGCCAGCATCACCGTGATGGTTTTGGCCAAGAGAGAAGAAATGGCAACCGAGAAGATATGCTGAAAACCGTTTGTCGGAAAAGGCAGGTGGCGTTTCTTGGTTGACCAGAGAAAAGGAGAGTTTGGAATGTGTTCATGAGGTTACCTTAGTCAAGATGGATTAAAATAATAGTGTTTTAATGTCCATCTGGAAATGGAGTGAAATGAATTGTGCAGGATTGATTGATCACAGTTTGAAATAGCCATCTCGAGTGGGAAGGGAGCACGAGATCAGGAAAGCCAAAGTATGCAGAGACACACAATGTCTACATCTCAGGCTAAGGCAGTTATTATTTATCCTGAGGGCAGCAATTTAATATTGTATTATATTTGCTGTTCACAAGACCGGTTTCCAAGGTGACAGTTGGACAACTCAATGGAGAGGAAAAAAGAGAGGAAGAAACCCCCAGCCCTTCCAAAATTATAGGGAAGGGGTGATAGAGCTGGAAGTGAGCCTGTAAACAATAACTCATCTCCCAAAGACACCGAAAATATTTTCCCTCTGTGTGTGTGTAATTTGTTGTTCTGATGACCGATTTTTGATTGAGCTTGATTTTGTTCTTGGAGGCTGGCCACATTATTGCCTCAGCCATTTTGTGGTGGCACTCTTGAGCTTTAACTTTCAAAATAAAGTGAATTTTCACTGAAACTCAGCAGGGATCTATTTCAGATTCATGACATGCTTGCACATTAACTGGCCCCCAGGGTTTTCTCTTGAATCATTATGACAACAAAGATAAGGTTTCATTTTCTCCAGCAACAGGTACCACGTGTTCCCTAAAGGGCCAATTTCAAGGACAGAGATCCCCAAGGCCTCCATTCCTGATGGATGACTGATTTAAATGGATATTTGCCCTTATCATTATGAACCATATGGGGGTTATTTCTCCCCAGAGATAGGCCCAACAATTTTTGAATGCAAGAATTAGTTTAATTAGGCAGGCATCTCTCCTGAGAGGGAAACATTATCTTCAAAATTTTAGCTCTGCTCTTTGGCTAAATCTTTCAGCCGAGACTTTTGTCAGACACATGGAGTCAGAGGTAGCTCACTTCTCACAATGATCTGGAAGGCCCTAAATGGAAACCTTTCCTGGTTCAGAAGTTGATTTTAGGCAAAAAGTATCACTATCTCCTTTCCCCAGATGCAAAAGATCTCTGCTTTCTTACTAGTGATTCAAGGGATGCAAATTTCTCCTTGATTCCCCACCACCACACCAAACCCCTCTTTATTGTATAGAAGGGTTGGGGGTGTCCTGGGGTCTTCCAGATGTGGTTACAACCTCCACCCGCTTCCCACTGGGGCAATATTGGGTGGCAATAGAACCTTTGATGCTCCTGCAGATGTGGAAGAGGGACACCACTAGGCAGTAGTACAATTCTAATTCCACTGTACAATTTGTGGTAAGTTCTGGTCTACGTCACCAGTTCAGAGAGAGTCGTGCTACCAGGAAGGGACCCTGGGAATGTAGCAGCCCCTTCCACTATTGTTAATATCAGTGGCTGGACTTAGAAAAGAACCCGGAAACTCAGATGCTGGAGCTACGGTAGTGGTCCTGAGGCAGCTCCTGGCCATCTTATCCCTGAAGATGCAAAGCTGGATTTGAGAATGTGGAGCAGAGACATGTTCCCAGTTGGTGGCCCTAGCAGAAGACTTGTTTCTGAGCCAGGAAGAAGACACGGTGCTGAAGGTGAGAGGATTTCCAGCAGGTGATAATCGAGTTTTATCAAGTTTTCTGTATTTTAAATGCCTCCCTATTAGTCTTTTCTGGGAGTTGAAGTCCACAAGTCATCAAAGGGCCACGTTTGAAGACCTAACGGTCTAATGGAAATGGAGTCCACTTAGAAATAAAATAAAACCTCCGTCTGTTTTGACAATACAGGAAATGGCTTAGCAAAGGTATCTTATATTGTCTGGGGGAAGAATCAGAATGGAAAGAACCTCAATCTCATCAAATTATAAGCAGAGTGGGGGGGGAAGATATGATTGGAAAACAAGATACACAAATTAGGTAGACTGATCTCTCCTTCTTGTATTTTAATGGGATGTGCTTTATTTGTATGGAGGAGCTGATGAGAATTATTCGGAGCCAGATTTGACATCATCACAAGGAGCTGCATGGAGAGAGAGAGAGAGAGAGAGAGAGAGAGAGAGAGAGAGAGAGAGAGAGAGAGAGAGAGAGAGAGAGAGAGAGAGAGAGAGAGAGAGTCACCTCCAACTCAATCTCAATGGGTGGAAAGAGTCTCAGGATGAAGAGATCCTTCCCTTCCCCTCCAAGGATCCCCCTCAGGGGGAAACCAGATCAATGCAGGCAGTGTGGAAAGATCTTCAGAATGAGTCGTTCTTTCTCTCCCAGGAAGAAAACGGGAGAAACCATCTGAATGCGAGAACTGGGAAGGAGCTGCAGAGAGAGGCTCAAAGCCTGAACAGGAAAGGCAGGAAGGGACAGGATCTGTTGATGACCTTTTAAAGGATCCACACAGGGCAAAAAACAGATCAAAGCCTGGAGAATCGGAAAATTTCATTCAGCACAGAAAAATTCTTTCCCATGGAAAGTGGGAAATCTAGCACAGCTGGCAACTGAGGTGTTTGGGTGTAGCTAGAATTGTGTTATCTTTTTTAACTGTATGAAACCGTTTCTTTTTTTTAATAAAGTTGATTTTGGTTTAAATCCTGGAATTGCTCCAAGGGATTTCCCCTTCAATCCTCTTTGGGGTTTCCCAGAGGGCTGGGGGGGAGGGGGAAACTGGGGGGGTCAGGAAAGGAGGGGTGGCAGGTGGAGACCAAATGGGTCAGTAATTCTTCCCTCACTGATGGGGGGGTCTCAGAACTGAAAGACCTCCAAGGAGGGGGAGGTTCAAACCCAAGGTCACCTTTTCCCTAATGCCATGGTGGCAGGAGTGGGATACAGACCACGAGAAGGTCCCAGGGAATCAAGGAGTTTTCCCTCTTTTTTTATAAAAGAAAATCTGTTTTTCTTGTCACTGTCGGAGGTCACACATCAACCGCATACTTTTAATTTTATTCCTAGAAATTAGGTACAATGGACAAAGCTAGGTGGTGCTAGAGTGGACAGTAAGCTGAGGAACGACAAATTGACTCTGTTCATATCCATACAACCCAATTAACCTCCGTAGTTCTGGATACAAGAGACCATTGTCATGGTTCCGACAGATGAAACTCTTCAAAAGAACTTTGAGGCATTGTTTACCTTAAAGAATCTTTATTTTGAGTAGCATAATATTGGCACTGCATAATCGAAGCCAAAAACTGAATTTCCCTCCCCTGAGTACATAGTATCAATGCACAATTCCCTCCTCCAATTAACAGTCATAAATCACATTCCCCAATTAGCTCGAAGTACAGGCTTCCTCTCCAGTTCTCCAGCCCACCAATTCTTTATCAGCTCTGGGCTCAATAACCTTGATTCTCACACTAAGTTTAGTGTTGTTATGTCTAGCTAGACTCTCCTTTACATCTGCCCCTTCCCAGCATCATCTAACTCTAAAAGCAAAAGGTAAAAGATGGCTACATTGCCATCTGTTGTCAATGCAAAAATATCCGATGTTAGCAGTGTTGACAACCATGTTGAAAGACAGCAGAAGACAATTCCTTTGTTACTGAACTATCTTCATCCAGCATCACTTTCTGGATATGTCCTGACAGGAAGGACCACAACCACTACAGATAAGTGTTCCCAGAGGTGTATCTGAGGTTTTTCACTAACATGCTTTTCTCCAGCTACTCCTCTCCATGTGGAGCCCAGAAGAAATTCAGGATCCCAAGAGGAGAAGTTGTTTCTCACTGTAATTATGACCACCTGGGTCTCTGAGATCTCTACACCTTTGATAGAGGCATCCGACTGAAGCAATACGCAAAGGATGTTGCATCAGCAAAGGATACATTTCTTAAGTCAGGCTTTGTGGGAACAAGTATTTGGGCAGAAAGAGGCTGTGCTTTGGATGGTACCTTTCTCTCCTTTCCAGATGAAGCTGTTTCTCAGCTTTATAGGACAAAACCCTCCAGCATTTCCACCTTGTGAGAGTGTTTCTGTGCTTGGTGTTGAAAACAGGAAGGGGATGAATAAAGTCCCGTGAATCATGGACCTCCTGCTTCTGCTTCTGATGCTCCTGGTGTCCCAGTCAGTCTCTGGAAAGAAGATTACCCTGGCAACTTTCTTCTTGACAAATCAATGCCTTGGTAAGGCCACAGTTGGAATGCTGCATCCAGTTTTGGTCACCACGATGTAAAAAAGATGCTGAGACTCTAGAAAGAGCACAGAGAAGAGCAACAAAGATAATCAGGGGACTGGAGGCTAAAACACATAAGGAACGGTTGCTGGAATTGGGTATGTCTAGTTTAATGAGGAGAAGGACGAAGGGGGGACATGATAGCAGTCTTCCAGTATCTCAGGGGCTGCCCCAAAGAAGAGGGAGTCAAGCTATTCTCCAAAGCCCCTGAAGGCAGGACAAGAAGCAACGGATGGAAACTAATCAAGGAGAGAAGCAACCTAGAACTAAGGAGAAACTTCCTGACAGTTGTTAGAACAATTAACCAGTGGAACAACCTGCCTCCAGAAGTGGTGAATGCTCCAACACTGGAAGTTTTGAAGAAGAAACTGGACAGCCATTTGTCCAAAATGGTCTAGGGTTTCTTGCCTGAGCAGGGGGTTGGACTAGGTGACCTCCAAGGTCCCTTCCATCATCATCATCATTATTATTATTATTATTATTATTATTATTATTATTATTATTATTATTAATAATAATAATAATAATCCACGCTTTCTGGTAATTAACCTGTTGTTTTCAAGGAGTTTATGAATCATCTCTTTTTCTCCATTATTCATTTTATTTGCCACCTACTCTAGAATGTTCCCTACAATTGGCCAATTGTGTCAATTATATTTTCTCAATGTGTATTTTGACAGGATCAGATTGGCAAACTTTTCTCAATCTTTTTCATTCTCTTTCGAAGATACTGGTAACATTTTCATGAAGCATATTTGCAAGTTAGACAACTCTGGAAGAAAGATTCAAAGATGGGATAAGAAACCAGATGTTCTGCTTTTAAAATTCCCGGATGTTTCCATTCTAGTTCCACCCTTTCCTGGAGAAGAATGAGTTTTTCAATATTTCCTTCGTGAAATTCTACACGGACCAAAATGGAGAGGTACGGTAACGGCAGATCTGTACATTAAAAGCATGTTGGTTCTCGCCAAAGAGAATCCTAAGAAAAAGCTTCTAGGGACTTTTGAAAGACAGAGACTTATATTCAAACAAGATATGCCTTCACAGCTCAACAAGGGGGGAGAAAGTTTTGTGTCTTTTCTTTGTTTTCCAAACCTCGAGGACCCATTTCAAGTGGGCTAAAGAATGGAGGCCTTTGAACTCTGGTGCAGGAGAAGACTCCTGCGAGTCGTCTGGACTGCAAGGTGACCCAAACGGTCAGTCCTAGAGGAGATCATTCCCGACTGCTCTTTAGAAGGCCAGATCCTGAAGTTGAACCTCAAGTCCTTTGGCCACCTAATGAGAAGGAAGGACTCCCTGGAGAAGAACCTGATGCTGGGAAAGATGGAGGGCAAGAGAAGAAGAAGGGGACGACAGAGAAGGAGGTGGCTGGATGGAGTCACTGAAGCAGCAGGCGTGAGCTTCAATGGACTCCAGAAGATGGTAGAGGACAGGAAGGCCTGGAGGAACGTTGTCCATGGGGTCGCATTGGGTCGGACACGACTTCACAACTAACAACAAGAACAAAGCCTAGTTCCCAAGGTGATTGACCTTCTTGGAGAAATGAATATGGGGAGTAGAAACCTTGATTGCTTTCTTAGACTTCAGTACTCTTCTATTTTGTGGACCTTCTACAATTTAGTGTCTCCATCAAACTTGTGAGAAAGCTGCAAGGGCTGGGGAATGTCTTGTTAATAGCTTCAGGTTTGTCTGTTCCTTGTACACAAATAGCAAAGAAGAAGGCCATTCTGTGTTGACTTGGGCCTAAATTCAGGTTTGGATTGACTCAAACTCTTATTTCTGTTGGAAACGTGATTAAAATACCAACAAAATTGGATTGGTAAGAAAAAGAGTTTATTCTGCAGAAAATAGAAAAGCGGTTTGCAAAGCGCGGTGGATCCTGGTGAGAGACTTCAACAGGAAGTTCTAAACCCAGAGACCACACCAAAATATTCAAACACATAACATTATATACACCCCTATCGCGATGCCCCCATCCCCTCCCCTTAGGCCCGATTTGAGAGGACTTCCGGGGGTACAATCTGTCCGATTCGCCTAGGAAGAATACATCATCCCTCCCCCTCAGTTACAGTGTTTAGAACTTCCCTCTGCCATCTTTTTGTCTTGTTGAGTGTGTCTTCTACCCAAGCCTCCTGGAATCTAGTGCCTACGTGCAAGGCTTGGCTATTGTCTAATCTTTCTATTGTTAATCAATTGTGACCGTTTTATTTTTAAACTTCTTCCTTTCTCACATTTCCTAATGGAAGCAAAAGGATCTCCACCTAGTCATGGTTCAGTTTATGAGGAAATTGAATCACGATTAGATGGAGGTGCTTTTGGTCCCATTGGTAAGAAGCGTCATCTTGTCTTTGCTTGGGAAAATTGTTCCCTGAAAGGGCAGGTTCATAGTCCTTGATGTTCTTCAACAGACCAGACCTGGTCACCTCACTGGGATAGAGCAATAGGCCTTCTGCTCCTAAGAAGGAGCTCCAAGGCTTTCAGTCCACATGACCGTTCTGATGTGCAATTGAGGCACTGAAGCAAGACTTTGATCCATGGGAAAGCCCTTCTTCATATCAGAAGAATTTGAAAGGAAAGGCTACTTAGATTTGGCCTTTGGCTATTCTTGTCTCCTTTTCTCTTCATTGGTCAACCAAGGAAAGTCACCTGCTTTCCCCGACAAATGGTTTTCAGCATCATCTTCTCATTGCCGTTTCTTCTCTCTTGGCCAAAACTATCACAGTGGTGCTGGCTTTTCTGGCCATAAAACCAGGAAACCGAGCAAAGGGGGCTGTTCTCATGTTCTACATCACCCTCAGCTACATGGGCTTCCTGGCTGCCATCTGCTTTACGGTGGCTCTCCTGGCCAAGAATCTGCCTGGGGCTTTCAATGAAGCCAAGCAAATAAAATTGGAAAAAGGATTATAAAAATTTGGGACTTAAAAAATCTTAAATGGCATTGGTGACATCTTGTGGCGAAGTGTGGTACTACAACTTGTACTAAAGATTTTGTCATCGAACTGTTGATTAACCCAGTCACCACAGTTGCTTTTTAAATACTTAAATGTAAAATTGGAAAATTAATAAAATATTATTTAAAAAAACAGAATTGTAAAATTTCTTTTTATTTGAAATAAGACATTAATTATTTCCATTTAGCTAGTATACGGAAACCAGAGGAAATCGTACCGACAAAACGGGAAATGGGAAATGGTTGATTTACTGTAAGTACTGTAATTCTTGTAACTCCCTTGCCTTTCCTCTCAATAAATCTTGCTAAAGAGAACTTTGTGAAAATCATTCAGAGGAATTTTTTTTTTTCAGCAACTGCCAATGAGCATGGCGCCTTTTAAGACATGATTTGAGCAATTATTCCTACTGACAGTGTCTAAAAGTGTTATGTACATGAGAGACTGAGTAGGAAAAGAGGTGAGATGGATCCTGTGGCAGCCAAGCTCCAACTAGGTATGTTGTTTGGACATCTCCATGAGAACCATTGCCCATCCCACCAAGCCAGGTAGGCTGGCTGCCTCCAGGTCCACTTGCTTAAATGTTCTCATCCAATAAGATCTAGTTAGCATACTTTCCCCATAGCTGCCCCTGCTCTGTGAAAGAGGCTTTTCCATGAGATCCACTATCATCTCTCTATCCCCTTATTGGGTGATAAGGATACTTCAAACAGCTGTTTCTTCCCCCAATATAGTGGGCTAGCTAGGTTGAGGCTTGAGTCCAGAAAGTGTGGAGGAAGAAAAACCAAGGGTGAGTCAGGCTGCATCATGATCAGAAGGGGCTGCACCATGTGAATAGTTGCAAGCAGGAGATGAGGTATATTGCAAACTCCATCAGAGAAAAGAATGTCTCTCTCCGAGGTGGAAAACTGGCCTTGTGGGTTCATTGAAGCCATTTCAGGGGCACTCCAGCCCCAGAAATAAGCTCTACGAAGGACATTATTCCAGGTTCCCAGGAAGCAAGCAGAAGAAAAAACGGTCAGATTCTAATTGTGACATCCTGAAGAGCTCTGAAGAGAACTTTCAATGGACTTTGAGTCATTCATAGAAGTTTTTGACAATTAGGCTTCTGTCATTAGTATTCACCTTGTGATGGCGCAGTGGCTGGAGTGCAGTACTGCAGGCTACTTCTGCTGACTGCCGTCTGCTTGCAGTTTGGCAGTTCGATCCCGACCAGCTCAAGGTTGACTCAGCCTTCCATCTTTCCGAGGTCAGTAAAATGAGGACCCAGATTGTTGGGGTCCTCATTTGTAAACTGCTTAGAGTGGGTGGTAAAGCACTGTGAAGCGGTATATAAGTCTAAGTGCTATTGCTATTCTTTCCTTTCTTTGCTTTCTGTCTCCCAGCAAATTTTATTTTGTTTATTTATTACATTTTTATGCCCTCCCCTACAAGGTGACTCTGGGTGGCAAAGCAAGAGCTCAGGTAAAAATTATAGTTCCGTTGGCACCTGTGATCTATTTGCATAAAATTTGCTCGGGTCAATTTACTCAAATTAATCATCAAATTAAATAAAATCAGGTAAAAATGAAATAAAATAAAAGGTCAAATTACTCATCCAGTTCAAGTAGTGGACCTGGGATATGGATCATCCTCTGTTTCTCACCATCAGGATGTACCCGCCAATTTCTACATGTCCACACTCTCACTCAAACCTTCAGTTCTCCCTTATAGGTCAAGATGGATATATCAATGTCCCTTCTCCAGATAAGGAAACTAACCCTCAATAATTGATCTAGATAAGCCAGAATCACAGCAGCCTCAACTGCACCTTCAAAGCACTTGGAGGTCTTTTGGCGAAGGCATTCACACACAGCCTCAGAGATGGGAATGTCAAAAGGGTCCCATCCAGTGGTGGGATTCAGCCGGTTCGCACCAGTTTGGTAGAACCAATAGCTATTTTTGTTGTTGACTTCAGCGAACTGGCTGATGCCCTAGCCCTTTTTCGCAAGGCCTAGAACAGACCACCGGAAGGAAGTGCATGGATGCCACTTCCAGAAGCCCGTTCTGAACTAGGGAGGCCTCCCATGCCCCAAACGGACTTCCGGAAGTGGCATCCACGCACTTCCGATGGGCCGTTCTGGGCCTGGGACGCCTCCCTGGCTCAGAACAGACTTCTGGAAGTGGCATCCACGCAGAGAACTGGTTGTTTAGGTATTTGAATCCCACCACTGTTCCCACCCCACTATGTATATCCACACAACCAGGAAAAGGGCCACCATCTGTCTCCAGACCAATACATCGTGGTAAGATGGGTGCTTAATAAATTTTACAAAGAAGTAAATAAAATCACCAATAGGCCCTACTCTTAACTTTAGGCAGGGTTCAAGGATATTGATGGCTTCCTTGGCATTAGAAGAGAGGCAGTAGTAGAGTTAAGTGTCCCCAACCTAGAGTGACACCAAACTCCATATCTCTGGGAGACCTTCTCTCAGAAGTCTCTGGGGACAAAAGGCCACGCTGAAGGACAGCAGAGGTCAATTCCCTTGCGATAGAACTATCTTCCTCCAGCATCACTTTCTGGACATGTCCAGACAGAAAGCACCACAACCATTCCAGAACAGTGCCTCCTGGGTGTGTTTTTTCGCTAGCGTATTTTTCTCCAACTATCTCTCTGCACATGGAGCCCTGGAAGAAGATCAGAAGCTCCAGAGGACAAACTGAGCCTCACTGTAATTATCACAATACCAGACTCTGACACCTCTTCTCGTAGTTCTCCAGTGGCTGCTTCTGATGTTAACATGGGACTGAAGCAACATGAAAAGGATCTTGTATCAGAAAAGGATAAATACCTCTGTGTGGCACACGTTTTGGGACAGGCAGGGGCTGTGCTCTTGACTGCACTTTCCTTCAGTACTTTCCCTCAGACAAAGCTCAGTTGGTCCCTGTCTGAGTCAGGAAAGCCACTGGCATTTTCTTCTTTGAAATCTTTGAAATCTTGTTCAGGTTTAGAAACAGGAAAGGGATTGATCCACCCCACCAAACATGGTCCTTCTGCTTCTGCTTCTCATGCTCCTGGCGTCCCTGCCAATTTCTGGGAAGCTTAGAATGAAGTGCCCACTGAATTTGAAGCACCAGGATGGGAAAAAACCATGGAACTATTACGGGCCAGGAGACCATGTCATTGCTATGATCATCTCTAGAGCAAGAATATTGCGCACAATGTTGTCTTTCAACACGGCTCCTTATAGTCAGCTTAACACGTAAGTCACTGAGATGCAGTTGCATTCCCTCTGTTTGCAATTCTAACACTTTCCTTCCCACCACCCACCATTGGTGAGCCAATGGAATGAATTAACATCTTTCCATACCTAGGGGTGGTTTTCTCTGGAGCTGAATGTTAGCTCCCTCTTCACCATTAGAGAAAGGGAATAAGTGAATTTGCGGCTTAAATTTAAATAAACCACAGCTATCCGGTGTCCTTCATCCTATTGTATAGATTGAAGTCTATTTTGCCAAGATTACCCCCAAGTTCTTATGCCAAACTAAAATTAAAAGACGTCACTATTAAAACAAACCCAATCACAGCATTTGAGAATTATCTTGGAGATGGATAAAAGGACTTCAGCTGCTGCCCTCAGAGTTTAGTTAGGAATGTATACATATTTTTTTCCTATAAAATCGAGGCATGCTATTATTGATCTGGAAATAAAGCTACAGAAACTTGAGAGAATGCCAACATTCAGTCCATTGGGACAAACACAATTTCAGTTAAAGACCACTTTGATTATACATCAGACAAATTATATTAGGAGCTATGGTGTTGCTGTCTCTTGTATACATGGAGAAGGAGTTCAAAAGAAGGACTGTTGGCTTCTCTCCTCTGTCTTATTTTGTGGAAGTAACTGCAACCCAAAGATGGGACATAATAAAACCTGTGACAACTCCAGATTGTTTTCCTCTCTCCCTCCAAATTTGATTTTGTCACTTGAGTACTAACCTTTGTTCAAAGCACTGGTTGAAATGATTGTAGTTGTCGCTGGCCACCCCAGTTTCCTATTTTTATAACCGCTCATTGATGTACAATCCCTGATTCTTATAGAAACAAATGGACTATTTTTTTTTAGAATTGCTAAAGGTTATCGCTTTATCGAAAATCCTCTTCTTTTTAAGATGGTTCTACATCAATGATTGAATTATTTTGAACCTTGTTAAGTGGGCAGATAAAAAATTGATACTTCTACGAATCACAAATCTTCTGCTGGTGATTCTTAACCCATCCCATCTTCTAACACTCACACATGTTAAATAGTAATGGGTGACTATCATTTACCTCTGGTTCTGAGTGAGTATTAGCTTTAGATTCAGTCATTTTAAGGCGCAAAGAGAATTTGATTGAAAAAAGTATTTTGTGGCTTCTGTTCACGATGATGATAATAATACGAACATTTTTTGTATAGGAAAATGACTGATATAATTATGATGGCGTATATTTTTGCTATTCAGCTGGTCAACAAGAATTCACAGCTCCTTCACAATCTCACACTGGGCTACAGCATCCATGACAACTATCTGTATGCACTTGGCACTTCAGATGCGTTGCTGGACATTCTCTCTATTGGGGAAGCCAATATTCCCAACTACAGCTGTGGAAGGAAGGACAGCCTCCTGGCTCTGGTGGATGCAGCTGAAAGAGACATCTCCATCCAGATGTCAAGATTAGTAGGCACCTACAAAGTCCCTCAGGTTTGTGTGTGTGTTCCTTTATATGGTAGACTGACTGGGGCGGTGAGGAATGAATGATACCATAGATGGAACAATATTTTCTCCACCAAATTCAACAGCTTCTCTTTATCATGGCTATTGTAGGTATCATGGCTGGGGATTGGGATCCACCGTGAGGAAGGGGAAGGATCAAAGCAGACATGTGCTATCACGAGACCATCCCCATTGCTTTGGGGGCTTCTGTTGCACAGTTGTGAAGTGGTAGGCAAGAGGGTGTACATGAACTGTTGTTAGTCAGTCTACATCAGTGACTACCCAGGATCAATGAAGGATCCTGAAGCAAACATGCCTAAGGAACCAAATACCTCTTTTATACTGATGGTATATTATCACTATTATAGTCTCAGATTGAGCTGAATAATTTGCTGAGAAAGGTTGGCTCCTATTGTCATAATAATACTCTGATTGTTAATAAATCAAGGCAAAAGTTAGGGTGTTTGGAAAATGACAGTCATAGATGTCTATTTAATGGTGAGCCAATGGAATGAATTAACATCTTTCCATACCTAGGGGTGGTTTTCTCTGGAGCTGGATGTTAGCTCCCTCTTCACCATTAGAGAAAGGGAATAAGTGAATTTGCGGCTTAAATTTAAATAAACCACAGCTATCCGGTGTCCTTCATCCTATTGTATAGATTGAAGTCTATTTTGCCAAGATTACCCCCAAGTTCCTATGCCAAACTAAAGTTAAAAGACGTCACTATTAAAACAAATCCAGTCAACGCATTTGAGAATTATCTTGGAGATGGATAAAAGGACTTCAGCTGCTGCCCTCAGAGTTTAGTTAGGACTGTATACGTATTTTTTTCCTATAAAATCGAGGCATGCTATTATAAGATCTGGAAATAAAGCTACAGAAACTTGAGAGAATGCCAACATTCAGTCCATTGGGACAAACACAATTTCAGTTAAAGACCACTTTGATTATACATCAGACAAATTATATTAGGAGCTATGGTGTTGCTGTCTCTTGTATACTTGGAGAAGGAGTTCAAAAGATCTCTGCACACACACACACACACACACACACACACAAATCTGTATTATCGAAGCAGAGAAAGATATAGCCATCCTCAGTAAAATCAACACATTGAAATGGACGAGCTGCTACAAACCTACCTTGCAAATTATCAAGTACTGAAAAGCGGAAATACCAAAACATCTTAGAATGGTATTTAAGAATAATAAAGAACAGATATGAAGGGGACCTTGGTGGTCTTCTACTCCAGTCCCCTGCCCCTATTCCAGACAAGTGGATGTCCAGTTTCATCTTCATAGCCTCCAGGGATGGAGCACCTACAACTTCTCAAGGCAAACCATTCTACTGGTTAATTGTTTTCACTGTTAGGAAATCTCTTAGTTCTAGGTTGCTTCTCTCTGGATTAGTTTCCATCTATTATTTCTTTGGAAAATATGTTGACCTCCCTCCCTTTTCTTTGTGGCAGCCCCTCAAATATTGGAATACTGCTATTATTCTCCCATAGTGCTTCTTTTCACTAGACTAGACATATCCAGTTCCTGCAAACTTTCAAAAACTGGACACAACGGTTAAGTAATGAAGATTTAACTAGCACTTTATAATGAACAAACTTTTATTTGCGGATATATATAAAACATTTCTATTATTTCAATGTCACTTGTGTAAGAAAGAGAGAGATACATGTTTTGATCTGCGTATTAGAAAAATGACCTAGTGGGATCCATATTTTAAAATAACTTATTTCCTCTGCAGTCAGAATTCAAAAATTACATATAAAAGGGCCTCTTATTTGAACAAAACAATTCAGCTGAAATCTGCAAGTGTGGGTCTCATTATGTTAAACTGTGAGGGTGATACAGAAATATGATTTTAGTCCTTATTCTTTTTACCTTAATTCCTTTTTCTTTTATTTTTGCGTATGCTTTTGTCGGTGTTCTCTGTTTTATATTCTCCATCTTGACTTTACCTAATGAGAACTATTGGATTTATTAAAAACAAATATAGAATAGAATAGAATAGAATAGAATAGAATAGAATAGAATAGAATAGAATAGAATAGAATAGAATAGAATAGAATAGAATATGGAATGGAATTAGAATAGAATAGAATAGAATAGAATAGAATAGAATAGAATAGAATAGAATAGAATAGAATAGAATAGAATAGAATGAAGAATGATTGGAATGGAGTTGAATATAGAGTAGAGTAGAGTAGAGTAGAGTAGAGTAGAGTAGAGTAGAGTAGAGTAGAGTAGAGTAGAGTAGAGTAGAGTAGAGTAGAATAGAGTATAGTATATAGAGTAGAGTAGAATAGAATAGAATAGAATAGAATAGAATAGAATAGAATAGAATAGAATAGAATAGAATAGAATAGAATAGAAGAGTTGGAAGGGACCTTAGAGGTTTTCTAGTCCAACCCCCTGCTCAGACAGGAAACCCTATGTCATTTCAGACAAAAGGCTGTCCAGTCTCTTCTTAGAAACTTCTATAGTGTTGGAGCATTGACCGCTTCTGGAGGCAGGTTGTTCCACTGGTTAATTGTTCTAACTGTCAGAAAGTTTCTTCTTAGTTCTAGGTTGCTTCTCTCCTTGATTTAGTATTTGGTTTATTTAGGACTACTCTCCTTGATTTGGGACTTGATCTGACCCCAAATATAACATAACATTATTCACTGTTTTTTCAGATCAGAATTCACACTGCTTCAGAGGCTCTGAGTGATAAAAGTCGATTCCCCTATTTCCACCGGATGGTCCCCAAAGAAGGGCTCCAGTACCCAGGAATTGTCCAGCTGCTCCTCCATTTTAGATGGACCTTAGTTGCCCTCTTTTCTTCAGACACAGAGAAGGGGGAAAGTTTCATCAGGACTTTCACCCCTCTGCTTGTCAGGAATGGAATTTGCGTTGTTATATCGCAACAATTCTCAGCAAGTGGTCATACAGCAGGCCTCAGGGATGCCCTCTCTAAGTGGAGACAAGTCAACGTTTTTCTACATTTCACAGAATACATTTCAATGGACGGCAGACTCCATGCTTTCCATTCCACACTGGAAGATTTGCCGGGACCCATTGAAGGAAAAATCTGGATCTTGACAGGCTTGGGAATGTTTGATATGGAAAAGGACAAAGTTTTGAAACACATCCATAGTATATGGAGCTTTCCTCTTCGGATGAAAGACAGGCCCAAGGATGCTGCCTTTAAATCCCATTTCCTTCTGAGCTCCCAGTTTCAAAGCCATTATTTCCACTGTTCTGTTTCGAAGCACGTCTTTTCTGTCAAAGGCCGGAGAAGATGCACCCAGAAAGCACCTCTGAATGCCCAAGGGAACTATAGAGTCTTTCGTATAACAAGTGATCAGTCTAACTATAACGTCATGAAGACTCTGGCCCATGCCTTGAGTGCTGCATATTCCTCCAGATCCAGGAGGAGAAGGAAGGACAAAGAGAGTTTGGAGGGTCCAAAGCTGGAGCCATGGCAGGTATGAAATCCCAACAAGCATCCATCAACCTACTTCCTTTAGGGAAGGAATCCAAAGGAGAAGGTGGGGGGATCCATCTCTACCTCCTTTTGCTGCCCAAAAAGGTGAACAGGTCTGGCCAATCTTAACCTTGGGGCAGAAGGTTCCAAAGAAAGGTTACCACAGTGACTATGGAGATTCTCAATCATCCAGTATCTCAAAGGTGCTTTTTCACAAGGCCATGGGACTTTCTGGTTTTTCTTTGAAGACATTTCGCTTCTGCTCCAAGGTGCTTCTTCAGCTCTAAAGAAGCTTCTTGGATGAGAAGCGAAACGCCTTCGAAGAAAAACAAGAAAGTCCCGTGGCCACGTGAAAAAGCACCTTTGGGGGGGGTGTCACCCTCATGAATTTACTTTGAGATCAGACAGGTAATTTAAAAACCCTTTATACATTTTTAAATAATTTGCTGTAGTTAGTTCTTATAAAAGACAGCATAGGTTAGCATAGAATAGAATAGAATAGAATAGAATAGAATAGAATAGAATAGAATAGAATAGAATAGAATAGAATAGAATAGAATAGAATAGAATAGAATAGAATAGAATAGAATAGAATAAAGAGAGAATAGAATAGAATAGAATAGAATAGAATAGAATAGAATAGAATAGAATAGAATAGAATAGAATAGAATAGAATAGAATAGAATAGAATAGAATAGAATAGAATAGAATAGAATAGAATAGAACATATGGAATGGGATAAGATAAGATAAGATAGGATAGAAAACAATATATAGAATAGAATAGAACAGAACAGAACAGAACAGAACAGAACAGAACAGAACAGAACAGAACAGAATAGAACAGAACAGAACATATGGAATGGAATAAGATAAGATAGGATAGAAAAGAATATATAGAATAGAATAGAATAGAATAGAATAGAATAGAATAGAATAGAATAGAATAGAATAGAATAGAATAGAATAGAATAGAATAGAATAGAATAGAACAGAACATATGGAATGGGATAAGATAGGATAGGATAGAAAAGAATAGAGTATACGATAGAATATAGAACAGAACAGAACAGAATAGAATAGAACTGGAAGCGACCTTGGAGGTCTTCTAGTCCAGCCCCCTGCTCAAGCAGGAGAACCTATACCGTCTCAGACAAGCGACTGTCCAGTTTCTTCTTAAAAACCTCCAATGATGGAGCGCCCACAACTTCTTATGGCAAGCTGTTATACTGGTTAATTGTCCTCACTGTCAGGAAGTTTATCCTTAATTCCAGGTTGCTTCTCTCTTTGATCAGTTTACAACCATTGTTTCTCGTCTTGCTTTCTGGTGCTTTGGAAAATAAACTGACCCCCTCTTCTTGGGGCAGCCTCCCTGTGGGATAAGAAACCAAGCTTTCTGCTTTTAACATTCCTTCCTGTTTCTCTTCCAGCTCCATCCCTTTGTGGAAAAGAATGAGTTTTGCAATATTTCCCAGTTTAAAATGTACTTGGATGAAAATGGAGATGTAGCAGCAGAGCTGAATATCATGAGCTTGTTAATTCCCCCCGAGGAGGATCCCATCAAACAGCTAATAGGGAATTTTGAAAGGCAGAGACTGATTATCAACCAAGATGCTCTTTCAGGGCTAAAGTTGCTCAACAAGGTGGGAGAAATATTGGACTTTTTCCAGTGATTTCCAAAGCCTTAGACCCATTTCAAGTAAGCTAAGCCTAGACCCAAGTTGAATGATATTAATTGAGAATTAAATGTGGGGAGTGGTTTTTAAGAAGAGACTGGACAGCCATTTGTCCGAAATGGTATGGGGTTTCCTGCCTGAGCAGGGGGTTAGCCTAGATGGCCTCCAAGGTCCCTTCCATCTTTTATTATTATTATTATTATTATTATTATTATTATTATTATTATTGTTGTTGTTGTTGTTGTTATTGTTATTGTTATTGTCGTCATTATTATTATTATTATTATTATTATTATTATCATCATCATCATCATCACATAGTCAGCCAGATGTTCAGACTGGATTTGGCATTTTGTCTACCTATCGAGTCCTTACCAAGGACCTGGGATTTTTATTATTATTATTATTGTTATTGTTATTGTTATTGTTATTGTTGTTGTTGTTATTGTTATTGTTATTGTTATTATTATTATTATTATTATTATTATTATTATTATTATTATTATTATACGTGCTGCAAAAGTTGCCTGACTATCCCTATTTGAGGGACATGTTCTCAGGATCTCCATCTCATCTTCCTCCAGTTCTAGAAACTAGACAATCAGTCTTATTTTCACCAGCATGGCAGCCATATGAATTGAAGAAAAAATTAACAAATAAACAAAGATCTCCTTTAGAGCTGACAGCCCTAATTTGTAAGGATTTGTTTCCCTTTTTATCTTGACTGGGAGACTGTCCTGGACTACTGATCAAAGGGGAGCAACTTTGCAAGGTTTTATGTAGCCCAGAAGAAACCTTTGCAGATCCTAACTAGTCAGAGGTTTCTTTCTTCATCACCATTTTATACTACTTTAATCAGTAGAATAGACTAAATATGTAATGAATCTTTTAGAATAAATTTTATTCTCAAATGTAACATGAATAGTTTATCATCCTGAAAAATCATGGGTATATAAAGATTGGAGGAAAGAGTATGAATACAGACAGCCATGAGGAGGAACCCACCAATAGTAACCTAATGCTTAAATCTTTTCTCGGTTCCATTCCTCCAGACTTTATTAAGCAGAAAAGTGCTAGCAGTTGCAATCTTTTGGGACTACTAAGAGATCTCATATTTACCTCTGTAAGCATAGAGCTTACTTCTCTAATGTTCGTTTCTACCTCCATTTTCCCTGGACGGTGAGTCCTAATGCATTTTTTTGGGCACTCCTTTTTTTTCTGCTTAGTCTCTCCCTCAGTCTCAATGTGTGGAAAATTGTCGTCCTGGATTTGTCAAGAGGGCTCGAAAAGGTGAGCCAGTTTGCTGCTACAACTGCGTTCCTTGTCCAGAGGGAACCATCTCCACTCAGGAAGGTGGGTGACACCAAAGGAAACGGAAGGCCTTGTGGGACTGGATCCATCCAGAGCATTTTCGTGAAAGTACATGTTAAAGCATGCTTTGAAGCTCAACTGTTTTCTTGTTTGTTTTCAAAATGCCCCATTCCTTATCTAAAGGGAAGAGGAACAAATAGACCTTGACAGAGGGGCTAGCAAGAAATGGGGGGAGGGTGTGGCAAATTGGGCTAACTTTATCGCTACCAAAGAACGTCTGGTTTTTAGCTTTGTTTGTTTCCTGCTATGTTTACCTTTTAAGAAACAAATGGAGTTCTTTGAACCTTGAGGAATTGTTTTAGATCCACTGTTCTAATGCGTTGCACATGGACCTCTCCTTCAGAATTACGGAGGTGTCGTCACTGGTCCACAATGAGGTGGTGCGGATAGTTATGGGGTTGCCTCATGGCACCCACAACCACCAATGCTCCTAGTCATCATTCCCGATTATTTGCAAGGCTGCTTTTCACTGTGAGACAACTAGAGTTCAAAAGGTAGACATCACCTGGGTCCAATATTTACTATTTATTTATTTTATTTAGAGCTGGAGAGCTGACATCTGGGTTTGAGACCCAAGCTTCATGCAATGGGGCGAACTCCCATTACTTGCCCCAGCTCCTGTCCACCTAGCAGTTGAAAAGCATGCAAAAGTGAGTAGATTAATAGGTACCACTTTGGTGGGAAGTAACAGCGTTCCACGTGCCTTTGGAGCATAGTCATGCTGGCCACATGACCACGGAAATTGTCTTTGGGCAATGCTGGCTCCCTTGGTCAAGAAACAAGAGATGAGTGCCATGCCCAAGAATTGGACACGACTGATAGGGAAACCTTGACCTTTTTCTTATTATTTTTACAAATCACTCAAGGGGGTAAACATATCCAACACACCTTCTATTTTCCCCAGAATAACAACCCATTAATGTGGGTTGGGCTGAGAGAGAGTAACTGGCCCAAAGTCATCCAGCTGGTTTTCATGGCTAAGGAGAGACTTTCTAGCCTCCTGCCTTAATTACTATCTATATTAAGAAATGTCATCTGGCGGGGCCCAGGAAGATTACATGGAAAGCTTAAATGATTCCTTACTTCCCTCTAATAATGGAGTTTACTACGAAGGTTCAGGACATTACACAGGAAATCTTTCAAGTCCTAAGACTTTCTCTAGTATCATAGACCTTAATTATACAGATATTTAAAAATGGCGTTCTTCTTATCTATTTTTCTGGGGAATTGTTAAGAAATGTATCTGGTAAAATAATCCTAGTATTATCTGTTGTCCCCAAAAGCTGTTTCTTGAAATGTGAAAAGACCAAAGGTTAAAAAAAATTGCTTTTTGGTTTTCTCAGATACAAAAAAATGCACAAAGTGTCCAGATGATAAATATCCAAATACAGATCGAGTCCAGTGTATCCCCAAAGTTGTAACGTTCCTCTCTTATGAAGAATATCTGGGCATCATCCTGATCTCTTTCGTGCTGCTCTTGATCCTAACCACGTGCCTTGTTCTAATCATCTTCATTAAATATCGAGAAACTCCCATTGTCAGAGCCAACAACCGGGACCTCTCCTACATCCTCCTGGTCTCTCTTCTGCTTTGCTTCTTGTCTCCTTTTCTCTTCATTGGTCAACCAAGGAAAGCCACCTGTCTTCTCCGACAAATGGTTTTCAGCAACATCTTCTCAGTTGCCGTTTCTTCTCTCTTGGCCAAAACTATCACAGTGGTGCTGGCTTTCCTGGCCACACAACCAGGAAACCAAGTACAGAGATGGTTGGGGAAGGGTTTGGCCAACTCCATCATCCTTTCTTGTTTTTCGGTCCAAATTATCATTTGCTCCATCTGGCTGGGAGTTTCTCCCCCATTCCCTGACTCTGACCCCCACTCCCAGCCTGGAGAGATCATCCTGCAATGCAACGAAGGGGCTGTTGTCATGTTCTACGTCACCCTCAGCTACATGGGCTTCCTGGCTGCCATCTGCTTCACGGTGGCTTTCCTGGCCAGGAATCTGCCTGGAGCCTTCAACGAAGCCAAGCTGATCACCTTCAGCATGCTGGTCTTCTGCAGTGTCTGGGTGACTTTTGTGCCCACCTACCTGAGCACCAAAGGGAAATTCATGGTGGCTGTGCAGCTTTTCTCCATCCTGGCCTCCAGTGCTGGTCTGCTAGGCTGCATCTTCATCCCCAAGTGCTACATTATCATTCTGAGGCCAGACTTGAACACAAAGGAGCATCTTACAGCCAGAACAAATGTAAAAACATGAGACATAACACCATATGATATTTGAAGAATTGTAAATGTTCCTTTTATTTGAAAGAACACATTAATTATTGGATAGTATTCAGGAGTCAAAGAAAAACATATTTACATGTTTCCAAATGGGAAATGGTTGAATGACTATAATTCTTGTAACTCCCTTCCCTTTCAGCTTAATAAATCTTGCTAAAGAGAAGTCCCTTGGTAGGTTTGGCCTATTTATAATTCCCAAAATGTAAGATACTACAGTCCTTGAGCTGGCTGTCTACCAATCATTGTTATTTAACCTTAGTCCATTCATGGCAAACTTTTCTTTACTATTGTGGGAGATGGAAATTTGGCCCCCATCTCATATAATAAGATGAGGCTGGAAACCTGAAATAGGCCCCACAGTAGTGATTTAAAGCTTTAACTTGAACTTTATGTTGTTTCACAATACAGATGTATTATTTGTAATCTGCTGAGCTTTGTGCAATATAAATTACAAGGTAGGTAGTTCTGTATATATATTTGGAACATAAGTATTGCAACTATGGGAAAAGAGGAAGTGAAAATAACAGATGGATAGAGGTTTCAGATGTACACGGGTGCATTTGGAAACTGCTGGTCAGCACAAAAGAACAAGGAACTGCTTTTGCAAAATAATGATTATGAGTGGGTGGTCAATAGAAGAAAAGTATAAAAATATTGGTTGAAGTCTGGCTCGGGGCCATTGGCCTAACCCTAACCCTATAGTTGCCTTTTGGAATTTGCTATGCCAGTGGACCTCATTGCAATGGGTTGTTAATGTAAGTAATGCTATGTAATGCTATTTCCAAATTATTAGAAAAATAAACCTCTGAATCTTAAAGTAAGTATTTTGTGTTGCTGTCTCTCGTCTTTTCCATTGGGTTTTTCCACAACACTATCAAAAGAACAAATTGGGATTCTGAATAGAAGACATGCTTTACAGGACTGTCAGATCAGTTTGGGAAGGTCCGTTCTCAGCTCTCCCAACCCAAAAACCCCTCAGCCTCCATCACTAAGGGCAACTCCATCAGTGGGCGGAGAAGAGCAACGAAGATGACCAGGGGTCTGGAGGCTAAACCATATGACGATCAGGTAAGGGACTGAGTATGTCTAGTCTAACAAAGAGAAGGACTACAGAGGATATGACAGCGTCATCCAACTCTTGAGAGACTACCACGGAGAAGAGTGGGTCAATTCATTCTCCAAAACACCTGAAGGCAGAACAAGAAGCAATGGATAGAAGCTCAGTGAAGAGAGATGCAACTTAGAAGAGATAATCAAGAAGATATTGGACTGTGATGAAATGGACATACTTACATTGAGGATCAAAGAGAAAGAAGATACAGAATATTTTCAAACATGGAACTTACTTTATCAGCGGTTGGGAAAAAAGGGTCAGAGACTAAGAATGTAACTTGTATTACTAAGCCAACAAATTAACCCTGACACCACGATGTTTATGAAGCACTAATCAAATGTAATAATAGAAAATTAATTAAAAAAAAATTAAAAAAAGAACTGCTTTAGCCCTGCATCCAAGACTGCTTTTGCCTTTTTCAAGAACTGCTTTAGTCCTGCGTCAAAGACTGCTTTCACCTTTGTGTGGTCTCCCCTTGAGCAACAGCTTTCAAAATAAAGTCAATTTTGCTTCTAATTGAGAAGGGAGCTATTGTCAGATCCGTGACATGCTTGGGCATTAACTGTCCCCCAGGGTTTTCTCTTGTTTTCTCTTCTCTATGCCAACAAATGTCAGATGTCTTTTTATCTTCAGCCACAGGGGCCATATAATTCCCTCCAGGGCCAATTTCCAAGGACTGAGATCCCAAACCTCTCAATTCTAAATGATGGATTTAATTCAATCTCTGCCCCTATCATTATGAACCATATGGGGGTTATATCCCTTTCATATCTCTCCAGAGAAATGCCCAACAATCTCTTGAGAGCAAGAACTGGTTGAATTAGCCAGGGATCCCTCCTGAGAGAAAGAATTATTATCCTCAAAGTTTCAGCTCTGCTCTTTGGCCGAATCCTCCAGGGGAGACTTTGGGCAGAGACAGGTGAAAGTCTGGGGCAGCTTCTCCCACTGACCCAGAAAGCCTTGAATGGAAATGTTTCCTGCCTGAGAACTTGGCTTTAGGAAAAAAGTGTCCCGGGGTCATTTCAAACTTCGGACTTCCCTCTCCACTAAAGATCAGGGCAGTCTGGATCCCTTCACATCAAGGTGTGCTATTTCTTAAAAATAGTGACACATTTCCATTTATACAACACAGTCTTTATGAGTAAACATCAAAATTTCAGTCAGCTAATCCCAAAGAGAATGTGGCAAATTTTCTTTAGATTAGAACATACAGTGCACTTTTATGTTGTAGAGGAGCCAGAAGATTGAGGACAGTTAGAACAGTTAATCAGTGGAACAACCTGCTTCCAGGTTGCTTATTTCTGGGGAAATAAGGGCTGAGTCCTAACAGAGCCCTGTTTCTGCCTGCTAGAATCAACACCCCCCTCCCTCAAAAAAAGCCCCTTTTTCTATCTTTCTTAGAAAAGATTCAAAGGATGCAAACTTCTCCTTGAGTCCCTTTGACAGGAGTAGAATATTAATCAGAAATTTCTTATCAGTCTAAAGGTCTGTAGGAGAAGCCACCTGCAAATCATAAACTCAGACAGGTTAACTGTATACAAATAAGAAAAGCAGAAGTTGCTGGCTAACTGAAACCGCAAGCAGAGGAAAAATAGAAATAACTATAGAAGAAATATATACATATGGATAAACTTTTAAAACAGGATTAGTAGTAATAGAAATTTAGGCAATGCTGGATACACGGATTGTCTTAAGGATAATGATTTAGACTTAGAAGTATGAAAACGGCAATTATAGATATGTATGTTCAATTTAGTTTGATGATTTTTCATTGTTTTGTCGAAACTTGTCTGATATGGAAATATGAAATTTAAATTTAGAGTGAAACTTAACCAATTAAAAGATTTGACAAGTTATGATAATTAATTGAATGGAATTTGGACTTTGTGTAATGAATTGAAATGAATTAACTTAAAGATCACCATAAGCAATAAAAATAGGCTTTATTAAGGGAAAAAAATATTTAGATTTTATATATATGGCTATATAATTATAAGTTATTTATCAGTAGAAGAAGAAATGATTAAGATTGATGCTAAAAAGAGGGTTGAGAGAGGGTAAGAGTTTGAATATACGTGGAAGAGACATTTTAAAAGTTAATCTGTTGATACAAAATAATACTTGACTATGGTAATTGAAATTGACAAAGTTTTAAAATAGGTTTAGTAGTAATAGAAATTTATGATAGAAATGGAATACATTAAGTTTATATGGGTTTTTTTTGAGGGAAATAGAAAGATGAAAGTGAATGTACTAAGTTGAGCTGTTTATGTGTGTTTTTATTTTGGAATCTTTGTTTACCCAATCACCACGGTGTGCTTTAAGTACTTATTGTTAAAATTATAAAACCAATAAAATATTTTTCAAAAAAAAAAAAAGAAATAACTATAGGAGCCGAGCTTCGTTAACAGAAAATTAGATGGTGATAGATAAGATGTAATAGATAAATGTAATAAATAAGAAATGTAATAAATAAATAAATAAGACGTGAACAAAGGGGCTTCCTGGAACATGGGAAGGACAATGGTTTTAGGTGGTCCGGATAGTTTATCGGATGATTAGGGAAGGGGGCATTGAGTGCGATAGGGGAGGGGGGAAATCTGCGTCAGGGGTAGGATATAAAAATGTGTCAAACATCTCTTTAAGCTGTGGCTGGGCTCCTACGTGTGTTTCAGCTCACCAAGCCTTTGCAAATGCTTCTTTTTAAATAAAACTTTGCTGCTGGAATTCCAACTGAGTTAGTTTGTTTTGGGATCTTGAGCCACGTTCCAAACACCTTCTATTCCAATTCCCCCCACCCAACCCCCTCCTTATTGTAAAGATGTTTTGGGGATCCTGGGCCTTCTAGATGTGGTTGGGTAAAAATCTTTCACTCTTTTCCCACTGGAGCACTTGTGGAGAATAGATCTTTTGGGGATCCCGCAGATGTGGAAGAAGGACATTATTCGGCACACACACCCCGGTCAGGGTGCTTAATAGTTATGGGTGAGGCAAGCTTCCAGATTTTCTAATCTTCATGTCTCTTGGCCACCCCTGAAATCAAAGGGATCCTCTTTTGATGAACAGCTTCTAGCACGTTTTCTTCTGGGTGTTATGAATGCCAATCCCTTTTGACCCAAAACGATGGATTAAATCCAATAAACCAGTTTCTTTTATAATATCTGGAGGAGTCTATCCTAGATTATTATCTGCCTTTACCACTTTCCTCCTACATGGGATGAAAAAAAAAGCATTATAATTATTTCATTAGAGTCTACTTTTTTCTCTCTCGTCCAGTCTTTCCCACCCTTCTCTCATTTTCTTAGTCTAATAGAAGTGGAACCCACCTAGGAATAATAATAATAAAAATAAAAAACCCTCGCTTTGTTGAGAGGGCTGTTCAGTTTTGACCTAGATGATCTCTTTGACCCTTCTTTCAAACCAGCACTCCTCTTTTTTGACATTTTGGATAGAGGACCGCTGGTTTGAAAGAGGGGGTCAAAGAGGCCATCTGGGTCCAAATGGAAAACAGCCCTTTCTCAACAGAGGGAGATGGATACAACATCACCTAGCTCCAGTCTACAACACGGTCCTTTCAGCAGTTCCAAGAACTCTCCACACCCATTTGCACCACTCAGGGACCCTGAGGACACAGATGAACCTCCAAGTGGCCTCAACGATGCATTCTCCAAAAGGAGGCAAAGGACCAGCTGTCTGCAAGGAGCATAACTCCTTCCATTCCCCACCCCCCTCAGTCAGAGCTGAAGAAGCTTCTTGGAGGGGAAGCGAAACGTCTTCAAAGAAAAAAAAAGAAAGCCCTGGTGAAAAAAAAAAACACCTTTGGGACAGAAGACAGAAACGGGAGAAGAAGAAGAAGAAGAAGAAGAAGGAGAAGAAGAAGAAGAAGAAGAAGAAGAAGAAGAAGAAGAAGAAGAAGAAGAAGAAGAAGAAGAAGAAGAAGAAGAAGAAGAAGAAGAAGAAGAAGAAGAAGAAGAAGAAGAAGAAGAAGAAGAAGAAGAAGAAGAAGAAGAAGAAGAAGAAGAAGAAGAAGAAGAAGAAGAAGAAGAAGAAGAAGAAGAAGAAGAAGAAGAAGAAGAAGAAGAAGAAGAAGAAGAAGAAGAAGAAGAAGAAGAAGAAGAAGAAGAAGAAGAAGAAGAAGAAGAAGAGGAGGAGGAGCAAAGACAAGGCCAGGGGTAGGCAACCCCGGCTCTTTTATGACTCGTGGACTTCAACTCCCAGAATTCCTGAGCCAGTCAGGCTGACTCAGGAATTCTGGGAGTTGAAGTCCACGAGTCATAAAAGAGCCGAGGTTGCCTACCCCTGGACAAGGGAGATGAAAGGCGGAAGCAAAAGCAGAAGCTGGACGCAGCCGGGCAATCGCAGGATCCGGCGCCCGGCTTTCCCCGCAGAGCGCCCGAGGACAGAGCGCGAACTAAGGCGGGGAGAGGCGCCTTAGAAGCGGCAGGAAGCAGAATCCGGAAAATAAGCCTCGGCCATTTGGGGAGGGGGGAGGACGTTTAGTGAGGGACCGGAAGTGGCGGGGGAACGCTTTCGCGGAAGGACAGGAAGCGAGGTTCGGCCATGCTGGGAAGGGAATGGAACCGGAAGTGGGGGACGGCCTTCGCGGGAGAACAGGAAGCAGGTGCCCTCCGCTTCCTGTGCTCCCGTCCCAGTCCCCGAAAGGACGCAGAGGGCGCGGGATGGCGCTGATCGGGACGGCGGCGGGTTGGGGGGCGGCGAGGGGAAGGGGCGGCGCGGCGCTGCTTCAGGTGAGCGAGGCACGAAGGGGGGCGGGGGCGGGGTTGGAGGCTCTCCGAGTGCGGGCTGGGCTTCTCACGCTTCTAGTCCTCAGTGAGCAGCCCGCCTCTCCGGCTCGGTTCGGGCCGGGGAAGGCAGCCACTGGCTTCCCCTCGCCTCGTTGCAGATCCGCCGCAGAGCTCACGTCGGGGCGGCAGCAGCGCCGGCCCCGGAGACGTCTGCCTGCCTGAAGAAGTTCGCCGTGTACCGCTGGAGCCCGGATAACCTCGGCGAGAAGCCCCGCATGCAGACGTACGAGCTGGACCTCAAGAAGTGAGTGGCCCTTCCCCAAAGGGGACTCCGGGTGCTCAACCAGGGCAGGGCAGGCTGCTTCCTCTGGGCTCCCCGACGCCCAGGCAGCCGGGCTGAAGGTGAACCGCAACGTGGTAGGTTAGCAAATCTCCCCCTCTGCAAACGGAGCAAAACGACTCTTTTTGTGGGGGCCCCCCAAAAAAAAGAAGAAAAGGAGGGCTGGTGTTCCCTTCTGGCAGCTGGCGGGTTCTCATTCCAGATGTGGCCCGATGGTTCTGGATGCCCTGATCAAGATCAAGAATGAAATGGATTCCACCCTGACTTTCCGCAGGTCCTGCAGAGAAGGTGAGATCTCCGGAGGGCAGACACTCCGTGGAATACGGAGGAGGCTGCAGGTTGGACCGCCATCCTGAAAATCCTGCCTTTGCTCCCTGGAAAGCTCTGTCTCTGTCTCCCGCAGGCATTTGTGGCTCGTGCGCCATGAACATCAACGGAGCGAACACTCTGGCTTGTACCAAGAGGATCGACACCAATCTCAACAAGGTCACCAAGATCTACCCTCTCCCTCACATGTATGTGGTGAAAGACCTCGTGCCTGTAAGTCCAGTGAGTGGATGACCTCCCCAGGGCAGATGAGGCAGGGTGTGTGTGTGTGTGTGTGCGTATCTGAACTGGGAGGCTCAGCTGCAGATCCTGGCCCTGCTCGGTCAACCCTCCCGCAGGCTGGATCACAACCATTCCCTGTGCCAGTCAGCCAGCTGTTCTGGTCATCTGGCTTCTGCATGGGGCTCCTGGTGATTCTGTGGGTGGGTTTCCCCCCCCCCCCAATGGATTCTAGATCTGGGATGGGGCCTGGAGCTGGGAGAAGGGCACTGGCAGAAAGGTGGGTGTTGTGTTTTGTGCCTGGCAATTTCACCATCATCTACCACACGATCATACCTGCTATCACTCATCATGCTCAGCCTGAATGGGTTGTGTGGTTTGGGCCTAGCATGGTATGTATGAGCTGCTGTACCTGTAAGCTACCTTTTACGTGAATCGTCAATCGTGGCTCATTCATAAGAGCCCGTGGTGGCGCAGTGGTTAGAATACAGGATTGCGGGCTAATTCTGCCGACTGCCAGCAGTTTGATTTTGACCAGGTCAAGGTTGACTCAGCCTTCCATCCTTCAGAGGTCAAATGAGGACCCGGATTGTTGGGGGGCCATAAGCTGACACTCTAAACAGCTTAGAGAGGGCCGTGAAGCACTCTGAAGTGGTATATGAGTCTAAGTGCTATTGGTATTATTCCCAAAACTCTTTCCCTTCAATCAGAGCTTGTTGCGACGTATAAATTCGGGCTATGTTTGTTCTCCCTCCTTCAGGACCTGAGCAACTTCTACGCCCAATACAAAGCTATCCAGCCTTATCTGAAGAAGAAGGACGAATCAAACCAGGGGAAAGAATATTTCCAGTCCATAGAAGATCGGGATAAGCTGGTCATTACTGTTTCTTTCCTATTTTTTTGCTGGTCTAGTCACTGCTGTGTTTTGAGAGCTGCCGCCTCTCCTGGCTGGCCGTTATAGCTCCTCTGGTGCCCCAGCAAAACCCCTTGATAGATAAGGGTGCACTTTCTCCTCCTCCCGTTCTGCTCCCCTAGTGCGTGGCGAGCGCTGGCTTTCGAAGTGCCTCCTGGTCCCCCAGGCCAGCCCCCAAACAGTTCTGTCTGAACCACGAAAGGGGCTGCATAATGAAAAGCAGGGTGAGGGAGGCTCCTTTCCCTCCAGCAGGGGAAGAGAGGCCAGTGGACCCTCTTCCAGGAATCCGCCTCCTCTGCCTCACGAGGCCTCTCTTTTGCTCTCCCAGGATGGGCTGTACGAGTGCATCCTTTGCGCGTGCTGCAGCACCAGCTGTCCCAGTTATTGGTGGAACGGAGACAAGTACCTCGGCCCAGCTGTGCTCATGCAGGTAATGGGGCCCCTGAGGAGACGGCTCTCCGCCTGTCTCAGCAGGTGCTGGAGTGGGAGGTGGGCCTCTGCTCTAGCGGGCGGGGGGGGAGGAAAAGCAGTTCTTCCCAAGAGCGGCTGCTCCCTCAGGCCTATCGCTGGATGATCGACTCGCGGGACGATTACACGGAGGAGCGCTTGGCCCAGCTGCAGGACCCGTTCTCCCTCTACCGCTGCCACACCATCATGAATTGCACCCAGACCTGCCCCAAGGTGGGTGCTGGGACCAGGTTCCCCAGCTGGGAATGGGCGAGGGTGAGCTGAGCCAGTTACAGAGCTGTGCCCATTGCCCCTTCCCCGTGATTTTTCTTCCTTAGGGCCTGAATCCTGGGAAAGCAATCGCTGAAATCAAGAAGATGATGGCCACGTATAAAGAGAAGGCGGCCCACGCTTAGTGGCTCCCTTGTGTGCAGTCAGCCTGCCTTCCTGCTGGAGGGCCTTTAACTTATAGCTGGGTTTTCAGTGGGGTGATAGACTCTGCCTTGCTTGCGTGGACATGTACAGTGAAACCTGTAAAGACATATAAATATAAAAAAAAGCAGTTTTCTACCTTGTCTCCCTCCTTTCTCCATTCGGTTCAGGCTTCTCTTTTGAACGCTCCTCTGCATAGGAGGAGACCCTGAGTGGTGGGGGGTGGGGGGGTGCCTAAGACAGGAGGCAGGAGAGCCCGGTTGCTCAACCGCAGTTCATTTGCACTTTCCCTTTCTTCAGTTCACGAACAGCCTGTATTTCTTCAGCAAAACGTTCTTGAATAGACAGTGGATAAGCCATAAATGTCAGCGTAAAAGCCCAAATCTGGAAAGGTAGATTAACATCTCTTTCTTCATGTACACAAGAGAGGCGTCTCCCCTCGGAGGCGTTCAAAGGAGGGAAGGTCTTGTTAGCTGCGAAGTTGTGTCACAACCCCTTGAACAATGTTCCTCCAGGCCGTCCTGTCCTCTGCCATCTTCTGGAATCCATTGAAGCTCACGGCTGCTGCTTCAGGGACTCCATCCAGCCACCTCCTTCTCTGTCGTCCCCTTCTTCGTAGTCATTTGCAAGGACGCGGGAGCAAGAGTTGGAATACCAAAAGTTAGCCAATGAGTTGGGAATTGCTTGGGGCATTAAGATGACATTAATTCAACAGAGCCGTTTCCCCGGTGTTTATAAGGACCACCCATGGTTGCAAATGTAAAATGAGGGCGGGACCCACACAGGATACCAGCTTGGTGGTTTTTGATTTGGTACACAATTTGTAATAGAATAGAATTAGAATAAAATAGAAAATAGAATAGAGATGGAATAGAATAGAATAGAGAACAGAATAGAATAGAATAGAATGGAGAATAGAACAGAATCTGGAAATAATAAATTAGAATAGAATATAGAGTAGAATAGAGAACAGAATAGAATAGGAATAGAATGGAGAATGGAGAGGGTCGTTGATTTATGGAATTCACTTCCTGAAGGGGTCGTGACAGCTGTCAGCCTTGACAGCTTCAAGGCAGGGCTACCGGTAGATAGATTCATGGATGCCAAGTGTATTGGTGGTTATTAAAACGGATGTCCATGTGCCGCCTCTATGTTGGTTGAGGCAGGCAGGATTCCCTCAAGTACCATTTGTTGGGGGTCAAGGGAAAGGGAGGGTTTTGCCTTCTCTTTCTGCTCAAGATCCCCATGTACATTTGGTGGGCCACTGTGTGACACAGAATGCTGGACTCGATGGGCTTTGGCCTGAGTCAGCATGGCTCTTCTTATGTTCTTATGTTCTAATAGAACAGAATAGAATAGAATATGGAAATAATAAATTAGAATAGAATGCAGAATAGAATAATAGGAGGAATGACGAATAGAGTAGAATAGAGAACATAATAGAATAGGAATAGAAGAATAGAATAGAATAAGGAATAGAACAGAATATGAAAATAATAAAATTAGATAGAATAGAATGCAGAATAGAATAGAATAGAGAATAGAATAGAATAATAGGAGGAACGACGAATAGAGTAGAATAGAACAGAATGCAGAATAGAGCAGGAGTTGGAAGGGACCTTGGAGGTCATCTAGTCCAACCCCCTGCTCAGGCAGGAAACCCTACCCCATTTCAGACAAACGGCTTGTCCAGCCTCTTTTTTAAGGGAAGAGAAACGTCAACGCCACCCCCGGGATAGAGGACTCCTACGGGAACCAGGCAAAGCGGACGCTCCGCGTAACGCGCTGCAGGAGCGGCCACAGCGCACGCCTCGGAGAGGTGAGGAGGATGGGGGGGGGGCTTTTAGCCGGCTCGGACTACTTCTCCCGGCAGCCTCTGCGAGAGCTAGCCCCGCCCCCTCCGCGACCAGCTGCTGCAGGGGCTCCCGGGCTCCCCCCTCCCCGCGCGCCTCCACTTGGCCGGCAGCCCCGGGGCGAGCGGAGCTGTCCACCTGCTGGAGCCGCGGCCGGCGGACGAAGAGCGGCGCGTCCCCGGCCAAGGGCGCCTCTCGCCCAGCCCTCCGCCCGCGGGGGAAGGGGGCTGCGATCCCGGGGAGACCCGGCTCCCCTTCTTGCCCCTCCGGAGAATCCCCGGGGGCTCCTCTGGCTGGAGAAGGCAGCCTTGACCGGCTGGGGCTGCCGTCCTCCTCCACCCCAGGCCGGGCTCTTGCAAGCGGCCAGCTGACACGTAGCACTGCGGGCGGCCTGGATTTCAGCGGAAGGCAATTGCCCCCCCCTCCTCCGGACCGGTGAGGAAGCGGCTTCTTTGCAGGGACTGGGGGGGGCGGGCAGGGGAGGGGAGGCTGCCGCTGACCCCCTCCCTCCCTCCCTCCGTCCTCCTTTCCAGGGGGCTGGAGCCCTCATCCCAGCTCGCCCTGCGCCCCCCCCCCTCAAATGCTCCGACACTGGAGGTTTTTCAGAAGAGACTGGACAGCCCCTTGTCTGAAATGGTCTAGGGTTTCCTGCCTGAGCAGGGGGTTGGACTAGATGACCTCCGAGGTCCCTTCCAACTTTATTATTCTTCTTAAAAAAACAAACCCCAACTGGGCCAGTCCCTTGCCGGGAGACAGTTCCACCCTTTGCCTTGGTGGCCCCGAGGCTGCTCTACCTGGGTGGGTGGGCTCCACGTCCCCTCTTTTCCCTGGGGGGGGGGTGTCTCCGTCGCAGGAGGCCTCTCTTGAGGATCCAGCCAAAGCCTTGCCCTCCCCTCCCCTCCCCTCCCCCTCCCGGTTCCTTCCGGTGACTGCCATCCTGCCAGCTCTCGTTTTCTCTCCCCCCCCCCCACGCCTCCCCACCGGCACACAGGCTCCACTCCGCCCTCCAGCATCTTGGGAAATGGGTGGTTGAGTGAACGTCCGTGACCACTGGCCGCTTCCATCCCGGGGCCCTGAAGCTCTCGATGGCGGGTGCGAGACCCACATTCTCCTGAGGATGTTTGGGAAAACTGGAGGGTCCAATGGAGGCTGCCGAGCACACCAGGATTTTGCCAGGTAAGAGGGGAAAGGGCTTAAAAAGAGAAGGGGAGGGGGAGCCAAAATCCAGCGGCTTTTGGATCCGATGATCCAACCAGCCCCAGGTGGCCCCCAAATTGAGAGGCCCTGGCCAAACTCAGTCTGTGTATGATGGGTTGGAGAACACTTTCCCTTTGTCTTGGGCATGAAAATATGTTCCTGTTTGATTTGGGGAGCACTCTGGATCTTCCTTCCTTCCTTCCTTCCTTCCTTCCTTCCTTCCTTCCTTCCTTCCTTCCTTCTTTCCTTCCTTCCTTCCTTCCTTCTTTCCTTCCTTCCTTCCTTCCTTCCTTCCTTCTTTCCTTCTTTCCTTCCTTCCTTCCTTCCTTCCTTCCTTCCTTCCTTCTTTCCTTCCTTCCTTCCTTCCTTCCTTCCTCCTGTTATTCCCTCTTTTCCCCCTCCTGGACTGGCTGTTCTTCCAAATACACTTGAAATGATCTTCCACCTGGTACCTTCAGCTCAATTGGCCCTTTAAACATGACAACATAGAGCCCAGAGGTCTCCAACCTTTTGGGCACCAGGGACCGGTGCCATGTCGAAAGGTTTTCCGTGGACCAGAGGAGGGGTGGTTTTGAATGCTGCTCGCCTCCTGAGGATGGAGGTTTGCTTGTTTGTGTGGACCGGTGCTGGTCCATGGACCAGGGGTTGGGGACCCCTCATATAGGCAGCTCTATGCGCCCAGACCGCGTTCGCTCTAACCCCAAAAGGGGCAAGTGAGATGGCGCTTCCTCACAGAGCCCAGGCGCAGACGAGGCACCCTGCAGGAACGGCTCAGCCGTGGGGGAGCAGGGCTGGATTCTGCCCCCAAAAGCTGAAGGGAAAATGGACTCTTCTGCACACCCTCTTGCGCTTGCAACTGACACGCTTCACACTCGCAACGGAACGGCGACGAGAGGCGTTTTAGGCAGGGCTCTCCCGTCCGAAAATTCTAGCCTGAGCTCACTTACACACTGGTGAGATTTTTTGCTTCCTCTCCTTTGTTAGGTAATACCGGTAGCAGCCTGTCTGGAGAGCAGCAGCTGAATTACCATTCTCTGGAGCAGAGCCCCTGCAAATCCTCTACGGTAAGAAGGGATGATGTAGGGGGGGGGGAATGAGAGAACCGAGGGAGAGTCAGTGCTGCATTGGGTGGTCGGTACCAGGAGCTGGAAGAGGGCTGTTCCAAAGCGGGACGGGCAGCTAAGACAGTTCTTTCAATGCTTCTGCGGACACTCCTCCGCTTTGGCTGAATGAAGGTGGTGAATGAAGAGGGCTCATGAGGAAATGAGATCAACTTGCTCTTATCTTAAGTCCTTTGTATCCTGGAGGTTTATGAAAACCAGAAGGGATAAAACTATGAGTCACGATGACTGGGCGTGGAGGTGTTACCAGGAAGCGCCTTTGCGGTGTCCCGTAGTGAGGTGGCCAAAGTCCTCCGCTCTCTTGTGATTCAGGATTAATCCAGCGGGGCCTGCCCTTAAGGGGAGGCGGCGGGCGAGGGAACTCCTGCCCGGGTTCTCCTGCCCATCGCGCGCTTCTCCCTTCCCCAGGAAGTGAAGGGTTACCAGCGGAAAACATGGAAGACGCTGGTCTGCCACTCGGTCTCCGTGCTCACTCTGGGGCTCCCCCTGGTCATCTTCCACTGGAAGCCGCACCTGGAGATCTACGCCAAATGCACGCCCTGCCCCTTGAGCCAGGCGGACTGGGTGCTCATCCACGTAAGCGCCACGGCAGGAGGGCCCCAGCTGGCTCGGGCACTGCAGTGGGCACCTGCGTGGCCCTGGCAGCTCCCATGGCTTTGGACCCATCTCCTCCTCTCCCCAAAGCCACTGGCTCTTCCACCCGTCAGCTGTGCCCGCCCTCTTCTTGCAGGATCAGCCGGGACGGTGTTTCGCATCCAGGGTCCAAACACAGCAGATAGAGGATGGCAGGTGAGCAGCGCTTCCTGTACGTTTCCTTGATTGGCAAAAGGTGTTGACGGGGGGCTGGGGGAACGTCAGTGGCTGGGAGAGAGAGGTGTCTTCTGCCAAGAGGGAGGCCGACCAGGTGCTCTGCGCAGGTAAGAGGAAGGATGGTCTGCCCCCTCCCCCACCCTGGCACTTACTCCTGACCTCCCTCACCAGCTCTGGAGCCTCCTCTTAAAAGAACAGGGGGCCACCCTCCCGATTCCCAAAATGTCTTGTCCTCTCCTCTCTCTCTTCCTGGGAAGCCCGGAGTCCGGAACCGACGAGGGGAGAAGCGCTATCGCCGTGGGCGTTTCAGATGACCGGATTGGAAGCCAGGACACAATATGGCTGCACCAGAAAGAAGAGGTCAGCACCCTGGGATGGATGAGCCTGGCTCCGTTCTCGCCAGCTCACCGACGTTGGTCCCCTGACTAGGCTGCACTGCAAAGGGGCACATCACCCAGTCCTGTTGCGCCACGGATGCCGTCCCTGCCGTGGCACGAAGCAGGCTAGGCAGAGGAAGCTGCTCTCTCTGCTGCTGGTGCTGCTGCGTAGATAACTCGCCCCTCTCTCTCTTCTCCTCTACAGAAAAACGTTCTGCGCTACTACTCCTTCGAAGGTGTGCGCTACCTCTGGGTGGAAAGGCGAAAGGCTTACTGCAGGGCCAGGTGAGGTGTGCTCTCGCCACAGCCAAGGGGCCTTTCACGCAAAAACACCTCTCTGAAGAACGCTTCCCTCGGCCGTAGCTGTGGACCCGGACAGTCCTGGCTGGCCTAGCCGGCTGCCGAGCCTTCAGATTCTGATCCGTCCCAGAAGAAAGGCAATCCACCTCTTTCTTTCTTTCTTTCTTTCTTTCTTTCTTTCTCTTGTGTTTTGCAGCACGTTGAATGAAGACTGGATGTGCTCCGATCTCCACCTCTCCTGCCGTGGTCTGACCGTCCAGGAGCAGTCTGCCAGGCACGTCCCCACCTTTCCTTTCTCTAGGCCTTCTTTAGTATCCCAATTTGGGGGGGGCAGGGAATTGTTTGGGGGAAAAAAGATCTTTTTTTTTTGTAAATGTTTATTGATTTTCTAATATTACATTTAAATATTTGGCGGCTGAGTACAATCCTTCTATTACACATAGATACCGTTAGTATAGATCTCAAATGGTTACAATCCCCATTTCCTCTGTCCCTCCCTTAACCATCTCCTGTATATTTTAACTAATACAAATCTTGCTCTGTCAGTCAAATAGAAAGTAACTTTCTAACGTTGATCCATCATTTTTTAGTGAACATATATCTTAGTTGTTTTAACGTTCAGGTCTTTAGACAATCAATTAGACCTAATCCATTTTTCTCCATTTTAATTTTCCATTCATATTTAAAGTTAACATTGAATGATGACCATTTCCACACTTTAGATGACCCCAATTCCTTTATCGCTATTCCTCCCAAAGTCTAATATTCAGGACAGATGTCTATATGAGTTCTCACCATCTACATCAGGGGTGTCAAACTCAATTTCACTGAGGGCCACATCAGCATTGCGGTTGCCCTGGGGGTGTGTGTGGCCAGAGTGGGTGCCACCTAATGGGTGGGCGTGGGTGGAGTAGGTGTGGCCTACTGGCTGGGCGTGGCCAGTTCTACATCATTTGCGTCAAGGGTGCCTATGGGGGGCCTGGGCAGGAGTGGGACAGATCTGAGGGTCTGTGGCAGAAGGGGGTGGGACCGAGGCAAGTGCCAAGGCATGGTCCACTGGGGCAAGTGCCAAGATGGCCACCACAAAATTGTACATTGGCTCCCGGCTGGCCAGGGCCAGGCAGCGGGGGCCGTTCCCTCACTGTTTCCAGGATGGCTTCGCGGGCCACATGAAACCACTTCGCGGGCCGCATCCGCATCCGGCCCCGGGCCTTGTGTTTGACATGTCTGATCTACATCAATAAGTTCATAATGCAATAATAGTATTCTTATTTTCTAATAATTCTCAAGCACCTTAAAATCTTACATTTAATAACCAGTGGTGGGGGGAGGGAAAAAAAAGATCTTTCAAGACCACCTCCCCTCATTTCCTTCTTGCTTGCTACCCAGTTTAAAAGGAGCGCTTTTAAAGAGACCGAACGTCTCTGAATCAAAGATGCACAAAATCCAGCAGTCTCCTCCCGTCGGTGGCCTCCCTTTCCCAGCACGGCTATGGGGAACAGCAGGCTCGGAGTGGACTGGCGTGGTCTCACTCCCTGCCTCAGGGAAGCGTTGCAGGGAAGTCAAGCCAGACAACTCTTCACACCGAGCGCTGTTAAGAGCTGGCTGTTGACTAGCAAATATCTCCTCCGCCACAGAGCAGAACAATAACTTTATTGTCACTTTGAATGCACACTAATCGGCCTACGCTAAAATGAAATTTCGTGGCACGCAGCTCTCAAAGGGTCACCCCCTCCGATGTACACCGGGTAAATATGACAAAAAATAAACGCAGAATTATGCATACGCCCACATGTATTTTAGGAGACAGAGAAACAACAGTCTAGTTCCACACAATCTTATGTTTAAACACAACAAACTAACGGGAGGCTGATGGGGGGAGTCTGCCTTTTCTACCCCGAAGCTCTGATTCCTGAAGTCCCTGACAAGCTGGGCTTTTAGGATGACTACAGCTTTCCTAAAACTGCACCCCTTGTACCCTGCCCCTTCTTTGACAGAAAGATGATTTACGGCCCAAACCTGATTGACGTGCCGGTGAAGTCCTATTTCCGGCTGCTGATGGATGAGGTGAGCCCCGGTTCGGCCTGCGGTTGAGCCGGCAGCCTGGCCTGTCTTCAGCAACACGAGTGAGCGAGCGAGCAAGGAAGGGCCGGTTGCTGAGCCCTTCTCCTTGGTCTGAACAGTGCAGAGCGGCTCCCGCTTCCGCCTGCCTCTGAAACAGGGAGAACAGGAACAATAATAAGGGATTAAACAAATCTGGTCAGCCCACGTCAATTAAATTAAGAAGCCACGAAGAGGAAAGATTAAAAAATAAAAGGGACACCTCTGAACTCTTTTGGCGCAAGAGCAAGTTAGAATGAAACATTGCAGGTTAACTCTGCCCGCTGCCGGCAGTTCAATCCTGACCGGCTCAAGGTTTGACTCAGCTTTCCATCTTTCCGAGATCTGTAAAATGAGGACCCAAATTGTTGGGGGCCAATAGGCTGTAAACCGCTTAGAGAGGGGGCTGTAAAGCACGGTGAAGCGGCATATAAGTGCTATTCTGGTCTTTTCAGAAGGGGTCCTGTTGTTCTGAAGCCCCTCTGCAGAACCTTCAAGGCAGGGAGGGAGGGGCTTCCCAGCTTCTCCTCTGAATCATAGGCCCCGTGGGAGCTCATTGGCTGTGGGGGGGGGCTCTGCAGAGACCCAATCAGTGAAGGCGGAAGTACCAACGAAGCGCTAAGCGTACCCTTGTTCTCCTTTGCAGATCTTGAATTTGTTCTACTTTTTCCAAGTGTTCAGCATCACTTTATGGATCTGCGAAGAATATTACTCTTACGCCGTCTGCATCTTCATCATTTCCACCATCTCGATCGGACTCTCTCTCTACGTCACCAAAAAGGTGGGCCCTGGCCCCAACTTTCCCCCTCCCCACTGAACCTGTGCATCCACCCTGCCCCTCAAGCCCACCACCGCGGCGGGGACGAGGAGCTGGCGGTGCCCCAGAGGCGCTGCTGCTCTGCCCTTGGGCTGCGTTGACAAAGGCTTGGTTCCTTCAGCAAAACAGGACTCTCCGGGACATGGCCAAGGTGGTGACCAGCGTGCAGATTTGCCGACCTTCTGGAGGTGAGCAAACACGTAGTGACCTCCCGGGCAGTAGCCCGGTGGATCTCAAGAGCAGCTCCAGCCTGAAGGCTGGACTCATGAACGGACTCTCTTCAACTGGGTCATCCATCGGAACAGTTTCCCTCGTTCTGCACGTCATGGCATCTTTCTGCTAGATTGGGCTTCTCTGTTGCGCCTTCCTGCTGCATGCAGTCTTTGTTGGTTCTTTCTGGGTGTGTGTGTGTCAAGGACAAGACACACCTCTTGCTCCCAAGAGCCACATGCAGCCACAGCTAGGAACTTGGGCACCATCTTTAAGCACCTGCTCCCTCTAGATTATGGCGCCCAAAACAGACTCCACTGTCCTCAAGAAGCCAACATCCTCCCTGCCAGGAGAAGCTGGAGAAGGGAGATGCCCCTCCATGGCCAAGGAGGGCCTGGCCCAACTCTCCACCTAGGCCTCCCAGGTTGGAAGGGTGGGGGGCACGTTCTGAGCTCCTTCCTTTCTTGGCTACCAGAGAGAGTGGTTGTTAGTTCTGTGGATCTCGTGCCCGGAGACGTCCTGGTGGTCTCTCCAGAGGGGATGCTGGTTCCCTGCGATGCCGCGCTGCTCAACGGCGAGTGTGTGGTCAACGAAAGCCTTCTGACTGGTGAGCCAGCAGGGGGAACGTGGCCAAGCCTAGGCTGTTCGTTGTTTTAAAGCCCCCAGCAGCACCTTCCTGCCTGGACCCATCAAATGCTTGGCATGTTCCTGCTTGCGGAGACTCCAATGGCACCCTGACCTGGCTGCTTTCAAGTGACTTGGCTGCTTTCAAGTTTTTCTTGACGTTCCCCACCAAGCTGTCTATTTTTTTCCCAGGGGAGAGCACGCCGGTCCTGAAGACCCCTTTGCCTAAAGGCCCAGAAGAAGCCAGTGCCATCTATTCCCCCGAAGATCACAAACGACACACCCTGTTCTGTGGGACACAAGTCATCCAGGCGGGATCCTACGGAGACGCTGACATCCTGGCAGTTGTGACCCGCATTGGTGAGGGCATTTCAGGGTGCTGCTTCTCTCCCCAGCCAGTATGAAGGCTGTCCAGTCTCCTGCAGCATCTGCATCCCTGGTCTCACGCCAACCTTGCTGTCTCCCTCCCTCCCTCTTCTTCCTCCAGGCTTCTACACAGCCAAAGGGGATCTCATCAGCTCCATCCTTCACTCCAAGCCATTGAAGCTCCGATTCCATAACGATGCTTGGAAGTTTGTCACCTTCCTTGCGATCTTGGGTAAGTTCGCACGCGATATCCAAAGTGGAAAAGACACCGTCACTTGTAGAGTTAAGGTTTTGGACATGGGGAAAGAGACCATCTGCCCTGGGTTCAAAGTGCTTCCATCAAGAGTCAGGACCGGATGAGGGTGCTTAACCACTATCCCTGGTTTGAGCCCAAAAGTTCAGGGACATGCAAGTGGAGCCTGTTTTGGATGGGGCATAGTTACAGACGATATTTGGGAAGAGCAGAAAGCTGCCATTATCTCCTTCCCCAGCAGCACATTTGGAGCTTTGCTGGCCCTTGTACATCTTTGGTTGATTCGTTCTGCTGGGGTGGCCTTGTTGAATCAGCAGGAGCTGGAATAGAAACCATCCTTGGTGCATAGCATCTCCTGCCACTACACAGCTGAGGAGCTCAGCTGGGCCCTGCCACCTCTGGCCACCTCTGCGCAATATATCCTGCCTGTGGGTCCTTGGAAGCTCTTGGCTGATCTCCTTCTGCAAGGCCTCTCCCAAGAGTGCCGCTCTCTCCTTGTGGGTGTCTGCGGACTCCTCTGATACTTGCTCAGTTTGGTTTTCCGGGGTCCCAAGACTTTTATTTCTCTTTCCTCCAGCCGTTGTTGGAACCGTCTATAGCATCATCATCTTAAGGAGGAACCAGGTAAGTGCCTGGGGGCTCGGAGTCTCTCTCACCACCACCTACTCCCCCCCCCCAGGTCTCCAGCGGAGAACTACTCCTAAGTTTCTCTGCCCTGGGACATGCAGGGTAACAAAATGCCTTCAACCGGTGGCCTCTTTGGCCAGCCACTCCTTGGGTCTCTGCTATTGGGGGAGTGTGGAGTCAGCCTCGGAGGGCAGCAGGTCTGGGTGAGAGGCCGGCTCAAAGAGATTGGACCCGGCTGACCTTCCCCATCTGGAAGCTTTGTCACTGAACAATCCCAAGAATCTTAACGTCATCCCAGTCTCCGTTGGCCTCCTGAGTGGTTGGGAAGCCAATCTGTTTCTCATGAGGTCACCGTTAACAGGTTTCCCATTGGCTGATCGCCATCCGTGCTCTGGACATCGTGACGGTGGTTGTTCCCCCAGCCTTGCCAGCTGCGATGACCATGGGCACCATGTATGCTCAAAGCCGGCTGAAACGCCAGGGCATTTTCTGCGTCAGTCCGCAACGCATTGACCTCTGTGGGAAGGTGCACTTGATTTGCTTCGACAAGGTGAGAGCCTGGGAAGGGTGCTGGGGTCCTGGGCTGCCCGTCCACGGATCTTAGCCGACTCTTACTTGGTTGGGGTTTTCTCCCAGACAGGGACCCTGACGGCTGACGGCATGGACATCTGGGGCGTCGTCCCCCAGGCCGGCAGCTCTTTCCTCCCCATCGTTCATGACCTCCGCCGTCTGGCTGATGGACCGCTGCTTCACTGCCTGGCCACCTGCCACACTCTCTCTCTGCTTGGAGATCTGCCTATAGGTGACCCGGTGGATCTCCGGATGTTGGAGTCTACTGGATGGGTGAGAAAGAAACGTGCCTCTGTTTAGGGAACACGGATGCCATTTCCAGGGTTCTCCCACATGGTCAGAAATGGGTGAAAAGGGCAGGGGGTGATTCCCTTTCCAGAAGGGAGAAGAACCAGCGTCCCCCAGAATCCCAAGACCGGCATCATACGTGATTCCAAACCCATTAATTTTAGTTGTTGTCTTTTCTGGTCGTCTTTGCCAAGCTAAGCCCTGTTTCCCATGGCTGAGGTTTAAACTGGGATCTGCTTAAACTGGGATCAGACATGTTTCCCGCAGGACAAGGCAGCCCCGTTCGATGGGCAGAGCGGCTGCTCTTCACAGCCCCCTCTTTGCTTCTTGCAGTCTCTGGTGGAAACCAAAGGACCAAAGGTGGAGGCCTGCCTAGACCAGGACTTTGGGACCCAAGCTCTGCTCGTCATGACTCCCCCGCAGCGGACAGAGCAGCTCCCCAGCACGGTGCGGCTCCACCCTTCCTTGCGGCGGGGGAGAGGGACTGACATGCAGCCTTCCTCGGCAGTGGAAGATTTCCTCTCAGCCGCTTCAGCTGTGGCCTCACAGAGGAGCCATCCTGGCTGCTTCCGGGAACTCAACTGTGGCCTTTCCTCCACAGAAGCCCCCTGTCCCCATGGCTATCCTCCGCCGTTTCCCATTTTCGTCAGCTCTGCGAAGGATGTGCGTTCTGGGGAAGGCTCCCGGCAACAGCCCCATGGAGGCTTTCATGAAGGGAGCGCCGGAGACAGTGGCCAGTCTCTGCAAGAGAGAATCAGGTCTTTGCCCTTGCCCCCAGCTGGCTCCCCGCTTTACCCTTGCCACTGTATGGTTTGCTTTGTTCTGAAGTGGGAGGTTTGGCTAGGAGTCCCTGGGAGACTCAGCATCACTTTCCCTCAGAGAGCGAGGGATCCGGCACGTCCCCTTCAAGGGCGTATGAGGGGAGCAAGGGGAGGGTCTTTCTCATGCTTTGCGAGTCCGTGTCTTCCTCTTCTAAAGGCCGCTCTCCCCTCTTGCCTTGCAGTCCCGCAGGATTTTTCCCAGCAGCTGCACCAGTTCACAAGCAGCGGGTTCCGTGTTCTGGGGATGGCTTACAAGCCCTCGGTGGCCGTGGGGACCTTTGAAGAAGCCCAGGAGGTGACCAGGTGGGTAGACAGACAGGTCCTTGCGCTTCTTTCCTACCAGCCTGGCTTCCAGGTTTCTCCCTGGCAGACTCGTTATTTCACCCTTTGGGGTGACCTTCTTAGGAGACTACGAGAATACCCAGATAAAGCACTCTTGACTTCAGCAAAACATTAAAATACCGGTAGCAGTTTTAATGTCCAAGGTCACTGAGCATGGGATGGCACGGAAGCCACATCGATTGCTCCTCGTTCGTTCCCAAACATACAGAGGCGTCCTCATTAATGTTATTACATGATGAAAAGTGATAGAGGGGACAATTTATCGCGTACATGACTCACCTGGATGGGTTGGGCAAGAGCAGCGGAATCCGACAAGATTTTTGCTAGAGAAATTCACCGACGAATGGAGAGAAATGTAAAGTTCTTCGTTTGGGTGAGATGGGAGAGATAAAATGCAAAAGTGGGATGAGGGATACCTGGGAAAACGTGAAAAAGACGGTGGATGGGAGTTCGTTGCAAGCAGAATATGAGCTGGCTTATATTGAGGAAAGACTTTGCAATCGACTGACGAAGAGTGAACGGTGCTTCTCCAAGTGCACCCAGGCAGAGGCTGGGCAGACAGGCTTTGTGCTGGATTTTGGCACTGCAATGGATGCAGTGGGTCCTGGCAAGGCCCGCTGACGGACGTTTCCTCCTTGGGCAGAGACTGGGTGGAGGCGGACATGATCTTCCTTGGACTCCTAGTCCTCAAGAACGTCGTCAAGCCCGAGACAGCGCCCGTCATCCGTGTGCTGCACAGTGCGGGGATCCAAACCGTCATGGTCACAGGTGAAAAAAACGGGGGAAGGGGCTGGAAAGGCCGGGAGAGAGGATTCTCTTCTGCCTGCAAGGCCTTGAATGGCGGGGAGGAACGTCGGTGGCTTTTAGCTGAGATGGGCGGCTGGGCTCAGATCTCCTTTTGCCTTTAGGGGACAACATGCTCACTGCAGTGAACGTGGCGAGGAGCTGCCAAATGTTGGAGGCGCAGGAGCGGGTGGTGTTCGTGAACGCTGCGCCGCCCAGCCATGGCAAGCCAGCTGCCCTCACCTTCACTCCTTCCGATGTCTCTTCGGAGCAGGTCAAGGTCAGAACCCTCCCTGACCATGGTTGACTTTGGGGGAAGTCAGCTTGGTGCCTCTCCTACCCAAGCTTCAAGAGCTGACAGCCTGACATTAGCGAAGGCAGGAGTGGGGGAGGGAACGATGGGACTTTTAAGGAAGAAAGGGGAGGATGGAAGCCCAACTGATCCGTGTCAGCAGCTACAGCCAGCCAAGGTCAAGTAATGATATGCAGAACTAGGAACCGAGAACTTGTTTCCTAAACAATATAGAAGCACCTAATTGGACATTTACAGATAACGGGGGGGGGGGAGATGGCCAGAGGGGAGGAGGTAAAGTATACTCCTGGCTTAAGTAAAGCATACTCTTGGCCAGGGGTCGTTTCTTTGCTAGCTGACTGAGTGGGATGGTTGACACAGTCTCTCCCATTTGAACTGACCGTCAGCCACAATGGGTCGTGCCCAGCCCCAGCTAGCATTTCCTTCCAGACAGAAAGGGGAGGTGTCCAGTGTAACATGAGGGAGGGAGGAAGGAAGGAAGGGCGAAGAGAAAGCCCTACCCAAAGCAGGCTCCTGCTGACGTGGGATGCCAAGCACGGATGAAAAATGCAACCGGCTGTGGGATCGTTGCAGGGTGCCCACCAGCAAGACGGCGACTTCCAGGAACAGCAGCCGTCCTCCTTCGCCTTGAACGGGAAATCCTTTGCGGTCCTCTGCGAGTGCTTCCCAGCCCTCCTCTCCAAGGTAACACCCAAGAGGTAGATGAGCTGGTTCACTCATCCCCGGTTTCCTCAGACCAGCCGTCCCTTTTAGCAGGATGTGCCTGTTTCTGGCCTTCTCCCAGGGTTCTCGTGACCAGCCTGCCTTACGGCATCAGGCTGATGGGAGAGTCGAGGTGGGCCTCCACTTGGCACCTAAGCAGAGCCAGCCTCTCTACCTCGCGGCTCCTCTTTCTCAGTGGCAACAATAGCTCCCAACTGTCCGAGTTGTTCCCCATTTCCAGAGAAGCAAAGGCGCAGCTCTCTCTCTCACACACACACCCTTGCTGTCCTTTGCAGATATTAGTCCAAACGACTATCTTCGCACAGATGTTACCTGATCAGAAAACTCGCTTGGTTGAGCATTTGCAACAGCTGAAGTAAATATGGGGGCTGGAGGCGAGATTTCCCCACATCCCTCTGGGTGGAGTGGAGAGAGCAAAAAAAAGGGGGTGTGGAAGCATGGGAAGGATCTGGTCCCGAGCAGGCCCCCCCTCTTGCAAACCTAATGCCTGGAGCTTCAGAGATCAGGAGGGAGGACCTGACCTGCGAGATCGAGAGTAGCCAACATCAGCGTTGCATTTGGAGAGAAGGGGAAAGCAGCAGAAGTTGCAGCTGAAAGATACTAAGAGTACTAAAGACCGGCTCTCCCCTCCACCCTTTTTTGGGGGGAGGAAAAAAAAAGCAAGGTGGGTGGGAATTGGTCTTCTGTTTTAGGGAACAACTGCCTGTGTTGCCTGCAGCTACTGCGTGGCGATGTGTGGAGACGGGGCCAATGACTGTGGGGCTCTGAAGGCAGCCGATGTGGGCATCTCGCTTTCCGAAGCGGAGGCCTCGGCAGCAGCACCATTCACTTCCCAGATGGACAATATCAAGTGCGTCCCCATCACCATTAGGTAGGTGGGATGGACTGCCAGTCGCAGAATTTATGGCCCCTTTCTCCCATCCAGGTTCTGCTCTTCCTGAAGAGGCTGGGAGGGGTGTCTTGCTGACCTCTTTGGGAGAGGGAAATTCAAATCCTGCCCCTTTGCCGTAAGCTGCACTGGCTAAGCAGTGGGAGTCCCCTCTGTCAGGGATCCAGGCTTAACGTTTCCCTCTGGGCCATCTCCCAGAACTAGGAAGAGGGGAATCCTTCTCCCTCTGTCGTATCTGTCCAGGTTTCCATTCCCAGAGTGGCCTCAGCTTGGGGTGGAGTTTCAACCGTTTTGATCCTAAGTGAAATGAAGCCCTCGGGTCTTCCTGCAACTGTCAGTCCCCCTCCTCGCCCCCCCAATTTTGCCCTAGGTCTCGGGACAGCATCCAGGGTTGAGTTGCTTCTTGGGGACATTCACTGAAAGACGTCATGTTTAAGGCACACCTGTTTGCAAAGGAAGTGTTCTTTCTTGCTTGGGACGAAGTTTCTGAGCAGAGCATTTTTCCTCTCTTGAGCTCACTCACCCTGCGACCCCAATCCCTGCTCTCCCAGAAGGGTGACTGGCCGTTTTCTCTCGTCTTTAGGGAAGGAAGATGCTCTTTGGTCACCTCCTTCGGCCTCTTCAAATACATGGCCTTCTACAGCCTCACGCAATTTGTTTCCGTGCTCCTGCTGTACACGGTAAGATGGCCATTTTCCTTCCTGCCCTTTCGGCTCGCAGACTCAGAGTCGAGGGTGAAGGTCGCAAGCAGCGAGGTCTAGAAACCTCAGCGCCAGGTGTAGGATTTGCCCAAGGGATGGCATCAGGTACGGGAACTACATAAAGCGACAAAGCCCTACCCAGGTAAAACAAAATGCCCGTGGAGGACTAAGGGAATTGGGGCTTAAAGGAGCAGCTTCTAAATGGGGACAGAAACAGCCACGTGCAAAAGAAGTGCAAGGCGGGCCATTGCATCTCTCCATTTCTTCTGTCCTTCCTCTTGTCTAGATCAACACCAACTTGAGCGATGGGCAGTTCCTGTTCACCGATCTCATCATCACCACCACGATGGTTGCTCTCATGGGCAAGACGGAGCCTGCTGAGGACTTGAGTCTCCGGCGCCCGCAGGGAGCCCTGATCAGCTTCGCTGTCCTGGGCAGTCTTTGCCTCCAAACAGCTCTCATTGTGGCCGTCCTGGTGATCGTCTACTTCATCACCATCTCCCAGCAGTGGTGAGTGAGGAGAGAGGAAGAAGCCCAGTAGCTCCATCTCTCTGGCCCTTTTATACTTGGCCCTGCGGAGGCTGGTTCCTGGACCAGCTCAGCCTGCCGTGGGTCGGCCTCTGCAGTCAGGTGGGGATGGGCAAGATGGCCGCCAGCCCAGATTCAGCCACCTGCCTACTTCCCTCTCAGGTTCACCCCTCTGAACAGCACTCTGTCAGCCCCTGCAAACCTCCCAAATTACGAGAACACGGTTATCTTCTGCATCTCGGGGTTCCAGTATCTCATCTTGGCGGTGGTCGTGTCCAAAGGCCGGCCCTTCCGCAAGCCGCTTTATACCAACGGTAAGTGCTTCTGCACAGCAGCTCTGTCAAGAGGAGGCCCGGGACGAGTCAGACCGGTTTTTCTCAGGCAGCCCCTCTTCCGCCTGGCCCCACGCCCAAGCCTCATCTCGGTGTTTCCCTCTCCCCAGTGCCGTTTTTGATTGCCTTACTCTTGCTCACCGGCTTCATGATCTGGCTGACCGTCTTTCCACTGGCCTTCATGCAAAAGCTCCTGCGTTTGAAGAGCCCCGGTGACCTGAGTTTCAAAGTGATCTTGCTGGGAATGGCTGCTCTCCACTTCTTCGTGGCTTTCGTGCTGGAGGTAAGAAAGGAGCAACGGAGTTGGGAAAGCAGACTTTTTAAGATGTGGTCCAAGGCAGCGGAAGCGGTTCGTTGCAGTCTTCTGTGAAAGCCGAGCCAAGACCCTTTTTTCTGTGGCTGGGTCAGGCTTGGCTTGGGAAATGGGACTGTTGAGCGGCTGAGCATCCGTGGCGGGCTTCCTTGGAGCAGCAGGCTGCCGCTGTTGCCAGCCGCGGTCTGGCGGTCGGATCCATGCGTCACCCATTCCTGCTCTACTTCTTCCACAGGTGGGCCTGGACCATGGCCTGCTGAATGGCTTCCGGAAGCTGCGACGCAAGAAGGCATCCAAAAAGCTTTACAAGCAGCTGCAGTGGGAGCTTAGCCAGGAGAAGAGCTCGTGGCCGCCTCTCCACACACCTCTCTTTGCTCCCACCGCAACCTCCCCAGCCACAAGATGACACCAGTCGGTGACCGCCTCTGTGTCGGGTCTCTGCTGCGGTTCCTTTTTGGATCTAGTCCCTTCCTCCCAGCAGCTCTCCTGATCCACCGGGGTCCTCCATCGACTGACAAAAGCAACTCTGAGACTCCTCTCCCGCCGTGGCGTTTCTCAGCCTCTAAGCACATCGGAGAAGGAAACCTCTTGAACTTGCATTTCTCTCTAAGCCAGACAACCAACTGCGGAATTGCTGTGCTGCAGAGGAGCCATTTCCATCAGCCTCTCAATCAAAGCCACCAGCAGTCCCAAGATTTTGGGCCCCTCTGGGGGGGTTGTGTCTTCTTTGAATTCCCTCCTCCTCAAAGGATAAGCCTGTAGCAGCCGTTGTTTGCCACATGCTGGCTAAAAGAAAGCTGGATGAGAGATCCCTTTGTCAAAGGTGAGAGCCCAATGACCTTTGAACCTTCGGTGAATTTCAGCACATGCAGCACTTGTCCCCCATCAGAACTTCAGGTCAGAAAAAGATGGAGGCTGTCTCCAAGGGCCGGTCCCTGGCCAGTCTTGAGAATCAGCTCCATTCCACGAACCGAGTGGAGGTCTTCTTTCCACTGCAAAGACACCGGCTCTTCTCTGCCTGGGTTCCTCTGGCTACCATTTCTAGTTGATAAGGATTCTTCACCAGCTTCCCACAGACGGGCACCCGTTGTGGATGGCAACTTTTGCACCTGCACCACGGCCTCCCCAATTGAAAAAAGGGAGCCTGCACAAGAGAGGACCAGAAAGAGCTGGGCCATTCAGTCTGTTTTGCTTTGGTTAAGATTTTCGTGTGTGTGCGCGCACGTGTCTGTATACATATACATAAATACACATACACACACATGTATATATATATATGTGTGTGTATGTGTGTGTTAAATTTGGATTGCTAACGAAGAGTTAAAGGGAAGCTGGTATAGCTATTTCGAGCTGCTTAGCTCTCATCAGCCAGCTACACCCTTCTGAGATTCGAAGATTTCTTCTTCCCATATTTGGACCGACCGGGTGCATCATAAAAAAAACCACATATATATATGTGTACGTATATGTGTCTGTGTATGTGTGTGTGTGTGTGTGTGTGTCTTTGGTTCTTCGGGTTTTCTCCCACGTAGAATTTGAAGTGTCCTGGCGATGTTTCGACGAAGTCCCATTCGTCATCTTCAGGCTGGTGCTTTCGGCTTCGTGCTTCTAGGAGCAATGTGTGATCGTAGCTGTTTCTTCCTTTTAACAGCTACAATCACACATTGCTCCTAGAAGCACGAAGCCGAAAGCACCAGCCTGAAGATGACGAATGGGACTTTGTCAAAACGTCGCCAAGACACTTCAAATTCTACGTGGGAAAAAACCCGAAGAACCAAAGACCTACATACAAACACCCGCAAAAACCTCAGAAAACATATATATATATATATATGTCTGTGTGTGTGTGTGTGTGTATGTATGTATGTATGTATGTGTATATATGTATAATGTATATATGTATATATATGCCAGTTTCTTAATATTAGCAATCACGGTTGGATATTCAAAAGGGCTTACTATGGAACAATTAATGATCACAGACGCAATAATGTATTAAATGAGTAACTTTGCATGAAGAGGGTCTGGGACAAACTCAGGAAAATAAGTGCCAACTACGGGCAGGGCATGACTTAGAAGGTGGCATGGCAAAGCCTGGCCAAGAGACATGTGAGGAAAGAGCTGACCCGGATCTTGCAGGCAGCCCAGGCGGTTCCTGAGGGGATCCTGAAAAAAAAACACTGTGGGCCTCTCTGGAGCTGCTCTCTGCCCTAAGAGGAGAACAGTGGAGAAATGGTTTGGAAAGGCCCGTCGCAGAAGCCAATCGGTAGTTCTCGGGTGCCTCCGCGGCGGCATTCCCAGCAGTGATGGAGAAACTGGGCAGAGGAAGAAGCAGCAGCTTGTTTGAACCCTCCACCGCAGGGCAAGCCACCGAAAGCCTGTGCCGCTTCTAATAGGACACTCTCAGGGGGGTAGGAAGGCATCCTTTCTGCCCGTCTCAGATGAGGGTAGACTGCCTCTAGGCCTTGAGGCTCAGCTTCTGTCCAACAGCTGCCACCACCCTCATGGAAGGAGCTGGCCAGTCCCTCCTCCACCGTGGATATTTGAAATAAACCCACTGGATGAGCTTACGTCCGTGTGCCCGTCTCTCTTTGAAGCAAGCCTTGAGCTGCAGCTTCCCCCTGGGAAAACCGCTGGGAAAAGTTCAGCCCCGCTGCCTCGAGAGAAGGAAGTCGGCATTAGGACCCAGGAGGGAGGCCGCCGCAGTGGAGGCCTGGCTCCTTCAGCCCCTTTGGAAAGTAAGACCCAGGCGAGGAGGTAGAGCAAGTCAGCCAGCCGGAGAGGGAGAAAGACCACCAAGCTGGTAAGTGGATGCAGGGGGGGGGGCGCGCCATGGGCTGTGGGTCAAGAAAGGGGCGCTTCGCAACCGGGACTGCAAAGGGCTGCAAGGAGGAATGCCAAGGGGGCTCTTGGGAGATGCCCTCTCCCCTGCAGGGAAGCGCTACCTTTCAAAGGAGCCTTCAGCAACAGATATCCAAAAGCCAACCCCCCCCTCTCCTCCTGCGCCCCCCCCAACGCCAGGCCAAGATTCCCAAAGAAAGAAACAAAAGGTTGGCAAAACTAAGTTGGCTTGGCAGAAAGCCCCCCTCCCCCTCACTTCTTGAGGGTCTGGACTTTGGATTACTTTTCTTAGGAAGTTGACTTTTTTTTTTTTTGAAAGCCCCCCCCCCATGAATTTGCCCATTCAATCCTTGTGGCCAGGAAGGCAGGCTCCCTTTTGTTCTCCTATACTTGTTGCAAAGGGGGGGAGTGGGAGGGTGGGATGGGGAGGTGGAGTTGTGGAGGGGGCTGCCGGCCATTCTTGGCTTTGCAGGAGCTGGCTGATTGCTCCCAGATGTGCCTGGCGGGAGCATCTGGTTTCTCGAAAAGCATCCGAGCCCCTTCCCCCCCCCCCAGCCGAGCACACCTCCTCTGCCAAAGGAAGCCAAGGGGAGCTGAGGAAAAGGAGAGCTGAAGTTCTGGGGTCTTGGGGCAGCCCGGCCCCTGGCCTCCACCCAGCCCCCATCAGCAGCACGTCCCCCACACTTACCCAGTCTGGCAGGGAAGCAGAGTCAACCTAGGCTGCTTTCTCAACCCTGAAAGCTTGACAGGCAGGCTTTGCCTGGGGGGGGGCTCCTCTTCCTCCTCTGCGCTGGAGAGAACAGCGGGCAGCAGCTTTCTGCAGGGATCTTTCCTCAAGCCCTGAGCAGGATCTGCTCTGGGATCTCTCTTCAAACTCTGCAGTGAGAAGCCAGTTATGTCTGGAGAGGCTTTGGCCAAAACTGCTAGCTTGGGCAAGGACAGTGGGAAGCCTCTGCCTTCTCCTCGCCACTCCTGCAGGGATGGGCAGGCAGAAATCCCAGCAGGTAGTGGTGGTGATGGGGGGGGGGGAAGGACCCCTCCTGGAACAGACCGAGAAGGTTGGGTCAGCCGTGGGGAATCCTAGACACCCGTGAAGGTGGGGAAGAGTTCCCGGCATCCTTGCTGGGAGCAACTGGCCTGTGCTGGAGATGGGGTCCTTAGGGGCTACCCTGGGCAGTTCGACTCTGGAGGCTCTCTGATGCAGCCCACCCACCCACCCCCAACTAGCAGTGAAAGCTTGGGGACCACACCAAGTTTGCTTCTGTGTTAAAGGCTATGAAAAGAGGGGGGGTGTTTCTGCCTTCCAGCCCAAAGAAGACTGGAAGGCAGAACTAATGAGTGTCCCCCGTCTTTCAGCTCGGTTCCAATTCAGCTACCCCCAGACCAGCATGAGGACTCTTCTGGCCCTCCTCCTCCTCTGCCTGCCAGGTAAGGGCCAAGCTGGGCTCCAAACGCCCCCTTCCTCCTGCCCCCTCTTACCCAAAGGACCGCCTTGCTTTGGCAAAGGGACCCAGGAGTCCCCCACCCACCCCAATCCCATGACTTGATGGACGTGCCCAGGACAGTGCCACATGCAATGAAATGCGAGGAGGTCTCCTCTTTCCCAAAAGCTGGGGGAGTGGGGGGGTGTCAAAGGGCTCAGCGCAAACACAGGGTGAAGGTCCCACAGAAAGGGACGCCTGGCTTCTGTCTGTGTCAAGAAGCGTGAAAGGGGGAAGGGCCACTTGTGCCCAATTGCCCCGGTGCCGGGAAGGGCCCCACCTGGGCAGATGTGGGGCCACCCCTGGGACAGCCGGCCTGAGTTTTCCCCCTCTCCTCCCTTCGCAGCAGCGCTTCTGGCTCAGGGGCAGTATGACCTCGATGACCCTGCCTACCCCGAGCCCCCGTATGCCCCTTATGAAATCGGTGAGTACCAACAAGGGCCCGGGACCCGTCTGGATCCTGTTGGAGGGTGGACAACCCCCCCCCCCCGGCTCTCCTTCCAGGAGCTCGGATCACTTTTGACCTCTTCCTTCTTTCCAGAGAGCCAGGATTACTACGATTACGCCGGGAACGGTGAGTCTACCCGGAGGGCCAACCCCGCCTTGTAAAGCAGTGGTCCCCAATCTTTCTGGCTTGGCAGCCTGGTGTGTGTGGGGGGGAACAGTTCCTTTGTGAGTAGTAGATGGGCGCTTTGTGCAGGGGGAGCCAGTGGCTGCTGCTCATACGAGCTTTGTGTTCAAGCACACACACAAACACACACACTCACCCGCCACCTGTTCTGAATAAGCCCCAGACTGGTAGCGAGCCACAGAGCGGGGATTGGGGACCCCTGTCATAAAGGGCTTGTCTAAAGCAAGCGCCCCCCCCTCCTCTACCCTGCAGATCTCTCCCCCCAAACGCCGGAGGAGCACTTCCAGTCCCAGCAGCAGAACCAGCAGGAGGTCATCCCTGCCCCAACCCCAGGTGAGCAGCACGTGAGAGGGGGGGAGGTATCAGAAGAGAGCCTCCCTGCCTTGTGTCTTCCTGCACTGCCCCCCCTCCCCCCCGTTCCCAGTTACTGACAGTTACTCACACCTTGCTTCTATCTGGGCTTTCCTCCCCCCTCCCAGACGTTTCTGAGACGGAGCCCACCGAACCGGGGCCCCTTGGTAAGAGGTCGCCAGCTCTGAAATCAGTCCCTCCTCCGGAGGTCTGCAACACACAAGTTGGTGTCAGGGCTCCCCCCCCACCCCCCAGGGATGCCTCCTCTGTCCCAGAGAGGCGGATGCTGCTCTCCCTGGCCTATGGGGCTGGGCAGGGGAGGGGTGCAAAGCAAGCTAAAGGCTCTTGGGACTCAATGTAGCTTCACCCCCACTCCACTCCCCCCACCCCCCACCCACCCTGTCTTGTTCTTGGTCTCCAGACTGCGAGGAGGAGCAGTACCCCTGCACCAGGCTGTATTCCATTTACAAGCCTTGCAAGCAGTGTCTGAATGAGATCTGCTTCTACAGGTGAGCGGCTGCAATTGGAGCAGGACCAAACCACACACACACACACACACACACACACACAATCTCTACGCTAGGCTCCTGAACCGACTTGCGAGGGAGCTGGTGTGCTACCCGTGTTTCCCCTAAAGCAAGACAGGGTCACACTTTCTTTTTATCCCCAAAAGCCCCACTATGTCTACTTTCGGGGTACGGCTTATATTGATTGGAAAACAATTGTCAGTTTTATTTTAAGTATTTTAAGTATTTAAGTATTTTAAGCAGGAGGCGGAAGTGGGCAGGAGTAATATGTCTTACTTTCGTGGTACGGCTTATATTAGCCGACCCCCTGAAAACCCCGATACGTCTTACAATCGGGGGTGTCTTACTATCGGGGAAACAGGGTAGCAGTCGTCCCGCGGAAGGCTTTGCAGGCGGGAGGGGAGGCTGCCCGCCGATTCAGGCATGTTGGTGGGGTGGAGTGTGGGGGTCTGCTTTAACGCAGCTTCCACACTTCCTTCCCCGGTGGGCCGTGGCGGTGGAGTGTGCAAAGGGAGAAATTCTCTGACCTGTCCCACGTTCAGTCTCCGCAGGGTTTACGTGATCAATAAGGAGATCTGCGTCCGTACGGTCTGTGCTCACGAAGAACTCCTAAGAGGTACGCACAAAGAATGGGGTGTGTGTGTGTCCTCCAGGCGCAAAGGTTACAGGGGCAGCCGCTAGCTGGAGAGGCTGTTTTGGGGCACCCCCACCCCAGCCGCACTTGGGACAGCTTTGCCTAAAACCTGTGGAGTGGGGGGGGGTTAGGAGATGTGGGGATTCTGCTCTTGATGGTTCCTCTCCTCCTGCCCCTCCCCAGCCGACCTCTGCCGTGACAGATTCTCCAAGTGTGGCATCATGGCGACCAGTGGGCTTTGCCAGACTATGGCCGCCTCTTGTGCTCGGAGCTGCGGCGGCTGCTGAGCGGAGAAGGAGCCGTGGCAGCAGGGGAGGCGCTTGATCACGGACGACGCCACCGATTCGCGCCCCGAGGAACAGCAGCCCTCCTTCGCCCCCCCTCCCCCGCCGCAGCAGGGGCACATCTGCAGGGCTGCTCATTCCTGGCGTTGACTCGGCAGGGACCCACTGCCATCCCTCCAGCATGCCGACCGACCGTCACCCAGCGAACCGGGTCTTGTAATTGCAACCTGTTATTTTTTTGTACGAACCGTTCTCTCCCTGTTTTGTTTTTTTTCTACAAAACGATTAAAAAATAAAATAAACAGACCAAATGTGTCACAATTTGATTTGTAAGTCAAAGTTTTTTTGTTTTTTTTTTCAGGGGGGGGACAGAAGGGGATGGCGCGACAGGAGCCCTCCTCCCTGCATTCTCACCCCCCTTCTGAAATAGAAAGCCGGTGGAGGGTGGGAAACGCTCAAGTCTTTCAGTACAAAATATCCCCCTTCTACATTAGGAGGGCCAGGAGCCAGCAAAGCCTACAAAACTAACAGTTCCTCTGATATAAAAAATGACTTCCTACTTTCCTTGATTGGGGGGCTACATAAAGAGCCAAAACAGAGAGAAATGCGCACCTGATTAGGATCTACGGTTAGATTAAAAACAAAAACAAAACAAAACACCTTGGTCAAGGAGCCCCAATGCCCTCTGGACCATCCTGGGACATAAAACGCTGCTCCAGCCAATGGAGGGGGGGGTGGCTCTTCCACCCCAGCCAGAGACCAGGCCAGCACCTGCTCAGAGGACCCCCGTTCTCTGCCCCAGGCAGCTTCGTTTTAGGGGGGACGGGTGCTGCTTCTGATCCAGCTTGGATCCGAGAAGTAACGAAAACTCTTCAAAGGACCGAGGCCGCCTTGAAAGGAATAAGCTGCGGTTTGCACTACCTTGCACCGCGTGTGAATCTAGGCCCCCTTCTTGCCGTGGCGCTCTCTAGAGAGGTGGGGGCTTGGCTCCCTCCGCGTATCTGCCGCCACGGTTCAGTGTCCGGAAAAAAGAGGGGAAGCCGGGAAACGAGACTGCCCCTTGTGGGTGTCTTGCTGCAGCTGCTCCTTCAGAGTGGAAATCTGTGGGTGGGTGGGGGGGGAGAAAGACCCCTTCAGTGTCCAGGCAAGGAGGAGCAGGAGCAGCACCGCAGCCGGGCCGGAGTCCCTGGGAGGGAGGGGGCTCACCTGCTCTTCCAGCCCTCTGCCGCCATGATGGTGGGGATCGCTCCGGCATTCGCCCTCCTGCCGCTGTGGGGCAGTTGCTTGGCCAAGAGGCTTCTTCCCACGGGCCTGTTCCAGCTCTGCCACCTGCGCCTGGCCCAGCCAAGGGAATGTCGGTGTTAACGTCCATCTGGCTCCCTCAAGGAGATGCATCGCTCTCCAGCCTCTCCCTTCCACTGGGCCGGCCACATGGGCCAGCACTGACCTCTGGGGAGCCTCCGAGGGGCCAGGGAGTGGAGGGCCCTGTTCCTTTCCAGGAAGCTGGCGGGGGCTGAGACACTCCTTCCCCAGCTGGAGGGAGGAGGCATCCGTGGGGCAGGCACCGGTGGAGACTGCCACCCGCCAGGGCCCGTGGCCGCCGTTACCTCCAGCTGCCGTATCTGCTGTTGGGCTCCCATCAGTTCCAGCTCCGCGCCCGTGAGGGAACGATCCAGGCGCCCCTTCTCCACAGACAGCCGCACCGAGTCCTCGTGAGTCTTCAGCTTCTCACGCTCCACCTGGTGATCCCACCACACCTCAGTTGCTGCACAAAGGGCCCCCTTGGCCTCCCGCGACTCGCACAACCAGCAGGAGAGGATTTAGAGGAAAACACTCCGCAGGAGCCACTCGGTTAACATGCTCTTGGTCCCCCCCAAGGCTTTTCCTCTCTGGCTTCCCCCAAAACCGCACGACTGACCTTGTCCAGGGTCCTCCGCAGGGCGCCTTTCTCCTTCTCCAGGCGCAAGGAAAGGCGCTCGGCTTCCCGTTTCTCGTTCTCCAGCTGGGCCAGGGCCTTCTGCAGACTGCCCAGGCGCTCCTGGAGCAGGCGCCGCTCTTCTTGCGCCTTCTGCAGCTTCCGCAGGGCAATGGCCTCCCCCTCCTGGCGTTGGCGCAGCAGCTGCAGGCGGGGGCAGGGGGGGAAGAGGGCATGTGAGGGCGAGTTTCCAGGCATGGCTCGCCCCTGCCTGCTGACCCCGGGAGCGAAACGAGCTCTTTAGGGATGCCCGGGAATACTCTCAGCCCACCCGGACCTCCAATGCCGGCCTGGCAGGTCTGCTTCCTTACGGCGAGCAAACCGAGGGCATCTCTGCGGGGTCAAGCGACTTGCCTCTTCCTGCTGTCTCCCCATCCCCTCTAGCTCCTCCTTCTGTAGCTCCAGCTCGGCCTGCTGCCCCTTCAGGGCTTGGAGGCGCTCCGAAAATGCCCCGTTCTGCTTCTTGGCTTCCAAGAGGGCCTGGCGGGCTGCCTCCAGCCGCTCCTGAAGGGACACAGGAGAACGGAGGTGGGTCCCATCTCTCTCGGCAGAGTGACGGCCACCGTCGATGAAGGGGGTGCCCAAAACACACCCACCTGCAGGATCCTCTGCTCGTGCGCCCCGGCTGCCAGGGCCTTCTGCAGCTGCAGCAGCTTCTCCTGGGCCGAGGCGCTGCTGGTCTGGCTCTCGGACAGGGTGGCCGTCAGCCCCTGCACCTTCTCCTTCAGGCAGCTCTCGGAATCAGCAGCCTTGGCCAGCGAGAGGTTGAGTTGGTCCAAGGAGCGCTGCAGCGCGCCGGCTCGCATCTCGCTCTCTGTCACCTGGCGGGGTGGGAACAGTCCAAAGTCAGGCTGGCTGGCAGCTAAAGACTCCACTCCATGCTCTGCCTTCAAGGGGGTAGGTAGGGCTGGGCCTGGGGCAGTAACCCTGTGATCGCCCGGGAACTCACCTGCCTCTGCATGAGGGCGACGCGCTCCTGAAGCAGCTGGAGCTCAGCCTCGCGGTCACTTAGCACCACCTTGGCCCGCTGCAGCTCTCCTTCCAGCGACCGCCGCAGGAGCTCCAGTTTGGTGCTGCGGCTCTCCGAACTGCTCAGGGCGTCTCTCAGCCGCCGTTTCTCCACCTCCAGCTTGGCCTCGTTGGCCTTCATCTTGCCTAGTTTCTCCTGGGACAAGCGAGAGGGTGGGAAGGGCGATCACCAAGTGTTTCGGCTACCTGGCCGGGGCAGTCTGAGCTGATCCAGAGATGGCCAGCCGGGAAACCAGTGAGCTCTGGGTGGGGGGGGGGGTGGATGCAGCCGGCTCTGTCACCACCCCTCGGCTCAGCACACAGCATGGTGCGCTGGTTCTTGAGCTTGGAGTTCAGGAGAGAGAGCCGGGATGGGGAAGCCCTCCTAGGACTCAGCAGAGGAAGCTGGATGGGAGCAGCGTTATTTCCAGCTCCGCCCTTTGCTCAGATGGTGGGGAGGATGGAAGAATCCCCCCCAAGCACCCCCTTCTGCAAGGCCAGAGGAGAAACCTGGGCCCCCTGCACACCTGTGTGGTCCTCCGCTCGCTCGTGGCCACCTGCAGGTCGTGCTCCAGCTCGGCCAGCTTCTCCGCCTGGGCCTTGCGCTCTCGCTCACTCCAGCGCAGGGTCTCCTCCTGAAGCATCAAAGCCGTCTGGGACCCGGTCAGCTTCCCATCCAGACTGCGCCTCTCTGCAGAAGGAGCAGCACCTGCGCTCAGGGAAGGGCTCTCCAGAACTGCCTCCCTCTTTCTGCGGGGCAGCTCCGGTGACCAGGGGGCCAAGCCCAAAGAAGGAACCCCTTTAAGGAGAAGTTATCCCACTGAGCAGCACCCTTCTGACTTGGGTGCCGGATGCTGTAGCCGAGGGCCACCGTGTTCTGGACGGCTGCCTTTACCAAACTGACACGTGTTAATTCAGGAGAAAGGGCTCGTCTTCTTTCCGGAAGTATCCGGTGAGAAAAGCCGTCTCCCACGACAAGCAAAGCGTGAAAGGGAGCATTCAGCCCCCCCCAGCTTCTGCCTTCAGAAGCTACATCCACTTATATTTCCTGGGAAGAGAGAAGCAAGCTACCTTCCTCGCAGGCGGACACCTGCTTCTGCAGCTGCTGCACGCGGCCGCTGGCCAGGTCACGCTGGGCCTCCGTCTCGGCCAGCTGACACTTCAGGGCACCCAGCTGGGAACGCGCTTCGTCCTGGACCCCGAAAGACAGAAGAAAATGTACCCAAAGGTTTCTTTTTTGGGGGGGAGAGAGGGACATCTGCCACTGCAGCCACCCAAAGTGCGACTCCTCTCCTCAGTTTAAGGAAGAGAAGGACATGATAGCAGTCTTCCAATATCTCGGGGGCTGCCAAAAAGAAGAGGGAGTCAAGCTATTCGCCAAAGCCCCCGAAGGCAGAACAAGAAGCAACGGATGGATGGAAACTCATCAAGGAGAGAAGCAACCTGGAACTAAGGAGAAACTTCCTGACAGTGAGAGCAATTAACCAGTGGAACTCCTTACCTCCAGAAGTGGTGAATGCTCCAACACTGGGAGTTTTTAAGAAGAGACTGGACAGCCATTTGTCCGAAATGGTACAGGGTTTCCTGCCTGAGCAGGGGGTTGGACTAGATGACCTCCAAGGTCCCTTCCAACTTTATTATTATTATTATTTATTTATTTATTATTTATTTATTATTATTATACCCGTTCTTGCTGGGCCTCCCTCAGCTCTTCCAGGAAGTCTCGCAGCACGTTCTGAACCACTTCCGGGTCGATATCGGCCACCAGCTGCCCGGCTGGACTGGGAGACGGGGGGCGCTCCGGTGAGAGGGGGAGGGAGAGCGGGCTGCTGGCCAGTGAGGCTGGGCTGCCATTGGCCCCCTCGACGCTAGAGGTTCCTGCAGAGAGGGAAGAGGACACAGCTGTCGCCTGCCTGCTCAGCGCCAGAGCCCGACGGAGACCTAAAGCAGACGCCCAAGAGCGCTACCTTTGGGAGGAGAGAAGAATATCTTCGGGGAGCCACTGCTGACCCTCGCTGCGGGGACACGGCCCCTGCGGCCCACCCCCAGGGTCCGCCGGAGGGCCGAGTGGAGTCTGCCCAGCTTGCACTCTGCCTCTCGTTTCAGCCCCTCCAGGCGGGCCAGCTCCACTTCCAAGCCCTGGGCGTGCCCCTCGGCCGCGCTCAGCCGCAGGCCCAGCTCGGCCCCCTCCGCCTGGGCCTTCTCCAGCTTGATCTCCAGGTTGCGGGCGTCGTCCAGCAGCTTCTTCTCGGTGACCCGGGCCTCCTCCAGGCTCCCCAGCAGCCCCTTCTCCCTCAGGCGGCACTCCTGCTCCAGGTCCATGAGCTTCCGCTGCAGATTGTGGAGCTGAAAGGAGACAACTTTGGGTACAGAGGGAAGCAAAGCCTGCCCGGCTGAATCCAGAAGGGGAACGTCGTCAGGACCGCCCGTGGTCCTCCTTTCTTGGCGAGGCCGGGCCGGAGGAAGAGAAGCCCACCGCGGGAGGCTTTAGTCCGGCAGGAACCGAACTCGGAGCCAGCCGCCTCACCTCTTTCCGGGCCGACTCTCGGCCAGCCTCGCTCTCCACAATTTTCTGCTTGAGGCCAAAAGATTCCCGCCGGTTCTCCTCCTCCCGCTGTTCGTCAAGGGCAACCCGTGTCTGGAGCTCGGCTACCTCTTTGCTCTTCTTGCTGTTTTCGCTGTCGAGCATCTTGACCTGAGGAAAGAAAAGCGGGCTGAAATGTGTGTGTGTGTGTGTGTGTGTGTGTGTGTGTGTGTGAGGGGGAAACGGGCAGGGAAGGAAAGAAAGCGAGTCCTCCAAAGGCATTTTATAGGAGGCGAAGTGGGAGGGCTTGCTTGCTGCAGTCCGGACAAAGTTTAGTTTAGTTTAGTTTTAGTTTTATTAAATAAATTAAATTAAATTAAAATTAAAGCCTCTCAACACACACACATACCCCCAATGGAAAAGAAGGCAAAACAGAACCGAAAAGAGCAACGTTCAGGAGGTGAGAAAAGAGAGAAAACTCCCCCAGAGGTGTAGCCATGGGGAATCTCCCCTCCCTCCCTGCCAGAGAGACCCAAGGCTTTCGGCAGGGCTCTTCAAACTTGGCCCTTTTAATGACTTCAACCCCCAGAATTCCTCAGCCAGGCACGCTGGCTGAGGAATGCTGGGAGTTGGTCCACAAGTCATAGAAGGGCCCAGTCTGAAGGCCCCAGAGCTAGAACATAAAAGAGTTGGAAGGGACACCTTGGAGGTCATCTAGCCCAACCCCCTGCTCAAGAAGGACAGTCTATACCGGGGGCCTTCAAACCTTGGCCCTTTGATGACTCGTGGACTTCAACGCCCAGAATTCCACAAGTCATAAAAGGATCAAGTTTGAAGACCCCTGCGTGCCTGGCTGAGGAATTCTGAGAGTTGAAATCCACAAGTCATCTATTTATTTATTTATTTATTATTACATTTCTATACCGCCCCTCTCCCGAAGGACTCGGGGCGGTGTACAGCCTTAAAATTTAAAAAAAACAACAACAACATATAAATATACAGAATTAAAATAATTAAAAATAAATTAAACAAATTAGGCCATAAAATCCCCATATAAAACCCAATATGTGCGAATCCTAAAAATTACACAATCCCCCTAAAACATTTTCACCCGGTTGGAGCCGGAGCTTCTATGCCAGGCCGGCCTGTTGAAAAAGGAAAGTTTTCAGTTCCCGACGGAAGGAACGGAATTCCGTCATCGTACGGAGTTCGGGGGGGGGAGCTCGTTCCATAGCGTGGGAGCTCCCACAGAGAAGGCTCTCCCCCTGGGGGTCGCCAGCCGACATTGTCTGGCCGACGGCACCCTGAGGAGGCCCTCTCTGTGGGAGCGTACCGGACGTACGGGACATCAAAGGGCCAAGTTTGAAGACCCCTGCCTTAGGGGCTCCCCCTAACCAGGCTCCTCCTGCCTGCGCCCACACCTGTCTTCGCAGCTCCTGCAGCTCCCTGCGGGCCTCCAGCCGCGACTGCTCCACCTCCTGGAGGCTGCTGCGCACATCCGCGGCCTCCTTGCTGGCGGCTGCTTGGGCCTCCTCCAAGACTGACATTTTCTGGTCCTTCTCCTCGCTCGCACGCTTCAAACTGGAAACAGGTTACAAAAAAAAAGGGGGGGGTGGAAAGGAGGAACCGTCTTCAGCGGGGAAATCACGAGTCCCTCCTGGTCCAAAAGAGGCCGAGGGCCTCCAGAGCGGGCTGGGGAGCTGTGAAACCGCCGGAGGTTCTGGAGGTGTGGGAAGGAGTCTCCAGTCCAAGCTGCTAGTGGCAGGAGGCGCAGCTGGCGCGACGGCAGAAGAGACCGCGACGGCAGCCGAGGGACTCAGCTCAGGCCCCACCTGATGCGCTCGCTCTCAGCCCGCTTCAGGGCAAGCCGCAGCTCCGTGTTGGACCTCTGGAAGGCCTCCTTCTCCTTGCCCTCATCGCTCAGGCCACGGCGCAGCTCCGCCGCCTCCTTACGCTGGAGATCGCAGGCCTCCTGGGCCTCGCGCACCCTGCGGTGGGCCTCCCCTAGCTCTCGGCGGATCACTTCCCGGGCCTCCTCCAGCAGCTGGAGCCGCGTCTTTAGCTCCTCCACCTAGACGGGGGAGTCTCTTTTGTTTCTGCGGCACCTGACCTCCACAGGCAGGGCTCTCGTCAAAGGTCTGCAGCTGAGCATCGAAGAAGGCAGCCCTTCCCTCCCTCCCTCCCTCCCTCCCTCTGCGGTGCTCAGAGTGCCCGCTGAGTGTGTCCCCCTCACCTCACCGAGGGCAGACTCCCGCTGCTTCGCCAGGTCCCTGGCCTGGTCCTGCAGGCTCTTGGACTCTCGCTTGTGCCCTGTGATGGCCTCTTCCAACTGAGAGCGCAGGCTTCGCAGCTCTGCTTTCAACGCACTGGTGGCGCTCTGGTGAAACATGCCAAAGTCCGTCAGCTGCTCCACTCCTGGCCGGAAACCACCCCCCCCAAGACCCAGAAAGAACCAGTGCGAGACAGAAGAGGCCGTGCAGACCCCTCCTGTGGACAACATCCACCCTCTGTTCATCTTGTTCATGTGACAGGCAGGCCATTCCTAATTCAACAAACCAATTGAAGGGAGGGAGGGAGGGAGGGAGGGAGGGAAGGAAGGAAAGGAGGGGGGATCAATGGAAAGGAGGGAGGGAGGGAGGGAAGGAAGGGAGGGAGGGGGGATCCATGGAAAGGAGGGAGGGAAGGAAGGAAGGAAGAGAAGGATGGGATCAATGGGAGGGAGGGAGGGGGGATCAATGGAAAGGAGGGAGGGAGGGAAGGAAGGAAGGAAGAAAGGGAGGGATGGGATCCATGGAAAGGAGGGAGGGAGGAAAGGAAGAAAGAAAGAGAAGGATGGGATCAATGGGAGGGAGGGAGGGGGGATCAATGGAAAGGAGGGAAGGAAGGAAGAAAGGAGGGATGGGATCAATCAAAAGGAGGGAGGGAGGGAGGGAGGGAAGGAAGAAAGAAAGAGAAGGATGGGATCCATGGGAGGGAGGGAGGGAGGGAGGGAGGGAGGAAGGAAGGAAGGGCCTGCCATTGGTCTGGTGACAGAAGTGCATCCAGAGTTGGCAGAGAAAGGCTCCGCCCTATCCTGGGCCCACCAGTCCCCCCTACCCAGTCCTGCTCCTGGCGGCTGCGGCTCTCGTGCTTCTGCCTTTCTAGGTCCAGGGTGAGGCCAGCCAAGCTCTGCTGGGTGGCCAGGAGTTTCTCCAGGAGGGCGGCCTTCTCCGAGTCTTTCACAGAGAGTGCCTGGGGAGGGAGCAGGAGCGTCACGGGAAAGCACCTCACAACCGCCGCACCTCCCAACAGCGGAGGACCAGCAGCCAGCAGTGCTCACAATCGGGCAGATTCAGACCCCTTTATACAAGCTAGGAGCATCATTTGTGTGATTGGCATGTCTTCCCTCTTCCTTACCGCAGGGAGGGATGATCTCCGTTCCCCAGAAAACCTTCCCTTCGGCAACCTCCCTTACCCCAGGGCCCTCCACTGTGCCCGAAGGGCTCCCCTCCTCACCTGCTGCTTCTCGCTCTCCGCCAGCAGGAGGCCCTCGTCCCGCTCCCGCTGCAGAGCCGACACCTCCGCGCTCAGCTCCTCCTTCTCCGCCTCGTGCTGGGCCAGCAGCTCCTCCCACTCCTGTCTGAGTTGGTGCCTCAGCTGCCCCCGCTCGGCCTCCTGCTCCTGCCGTAGTGCCTCCTGCCCAAACCGCAGAGAGAGAGGAGAGAGAAGAGAGGAGAGAGAGGAAGAGGGGAGAGAAGAGGAGAAAGGAGAGGAGACAGAGAGAGAAGAGAGGAGAGAGAGGAAGAGGGGAGAGAAGAGGAGAGAGAAAGGAGAGGAGACAGAGAGAGAAGAGAGGAGAGAGGAGAGAAAGAGGAGAGAGAGGAGAGGGGAAGAGGGGAGAGAAGAGGGGAGAGAGAGGAGAAAAGAGGAGAGAGAGAGAGAGGAGACAGGAGAGAAAGAGGAGAGAGGAAGAGGGGAGAAAAGAGGAGAGAGGAGAAAGAAGAGAGGAGAGAGGAGAAAGAAGAGAGAAGAGAGAGGAGAGAAAGAGGAAAGAGGAAGAGGAGAGGCGGAGAGAGAGAGATGAGAGAGGGGAGAGGGAGAGGGAGAGAGAGAGGGGGGAGGGAGAGAGAGAGATGAGATTAAGGGGCTAGCTGGGAGGCGTCACCTGCTCTGTCCCAAGACGGGCCAGGCAGTCCTGGCCTCTCCCACAGTTTCTCCCCACGTGGAGAAAGCCGTGAGGCTGCAGGGCCGGCATTCGCCCCCCCCAAAAAGCCAGTGGATGAATTATGGAGGCCAGTGCCGCAAGATGGTGCTGCTGGGCACTCCGGCTTCCCCTGCCCCAAGGGCACCTGCTGGAAGTCCTTCTCCCCAGGGACTTCCCTCCGGCAGCCTCCCGCCCCAGCCCAGGGCCCGGGTTCCATCCTACTTTTTCCCGCTGGAGTCGCTCGACCTCCGCCTGGGTAGCTTGCGTGTTCCTCCGGGCGGCCTGGGCCTCCTGCTCTGCCAGGGCCCGGTTCTGGGCCACCAGCTCCTTGTCTCTCTCCAGGCGGCTCACCTCCGTCTCCATCTGCTTGTGTAGGTTGGCCAGCTCCGCTGGGGGGGGAGGGGCAAGAGCAGGGTAAAATAGATAGAGTTGGAGGGGGGGCTGCGAAGGAGGGCTGCCCTGCCTCTCCTCCGGCCACCAATAGGTGCCAAGGAGAAGGGGAGATGCTGGCACCCGGCGCACCTGGGCGCAGCCCCCTCTCCTGGGCTGGAGGTAGGTGAAGTGGCTCCGAGTGGGTTCACCCCCCACCAAAGGGGTCCCCCATCCCTCTCTCCCAGCAAGGGTCTGAAGGGAAGTGCTTCCCCCCTCCCCTCCCCTCCCTCTCCCAGTACCTTGCAAGGCCTCTTTAGCTAGGATCACACTCTGACTGCCCGCTTCCAGCTGCTCCCTCCGGGAGTCCAGGTGTGCCAGCCTTTGCTGGGTCTCAAAGAGCGAGGCCTCCAGGGAGTCCTTTCCAGACCTGGTCAAAACAAGGATCGCCCTGGTCAGGTTGGGGAGTGGGGGGGAGTTTGGGGGGGGATTCAGGCTAAGCCTCATCCTCTTTGCAGTCAGGCCTTCCGCTGTGGCTTGAGGGTTCACCTGCCCCCCACCAGCATTTGTTGGCCCGCTAGTCACCGGGGACCAGAGAATGAGGGCAGTCACGCACGCCGAGCCCAGGCCCGTCTGCTCCCTCAGGACAGAAAAAGGCTTCAGCTACTGCGTGGGTGGAGGAAGAGCCCCCCTCCCCAAGACCCAATTCTGGCAACCGTCACCCTTTGAAAAAGAGGAACGGGACCCCCGCTGAGCTCCTCTGGCTCTTCCGTCAATCTGAGCACAAGAGCTGCCACGCCACCGTGGGGTGGCCAGCACACCGGCGTCCGTCGGAGAGCCTCCCGGGCACCCACCTGAGGCCAGCGAGCTCCTCCACCAGGCCGTGGTTCTCCCGCTCCAAGGCGGCCACCTGCACCCTCAGCCCGGCCTTCTCCTTCATCAGCGCCTCCTTCTCCTGGGCCAGCCGGAGCGCAGACTCCTTCTGGCGTTCCAGCTCTTGGCACGCCTGGCCCAGCTCCTTGCCGGCTGCGTTCCTCTGGCGGGACGACTGAGGACGGGGCGAGAAAGGCCGTGGGGCTGTTGCCGAAGGCTCGGCCAAGTCAGTCCCCACCCGGGCGAAAACCCCCCAAGGGCGGATCGTGGGGTCGGAGAACAGAATGAAGGAAGGCGAGGGCTGTTCAGCGCAGAGAGACTCGGGTCCAGCTAAGGCAGGGGTCTTCAAACCTGGCCCTTTGATGACTTGTGGACTTCAACTCCCAGAATTCCTCAGCCAGAATTCTGGGAGCTGAAGTCCACAAGTCATAAAAGGGCCAGGTTTTTTTGTTTTTTTGTTTTAAAAAAAACCCAAGTTTTATTCATTTTCCAATTTTACAGAAATCCAAATATTAAGGAAGCAGCGTGGTGATCGGGTGATCCATGGTCCAATAACAAAAAACCTTTCATACGTGTCTCAGGTTACATCGTCAAATGTTCCCTCTCCGTTTCCCTTGATTATTACATCACGTTCAAGTTAACACGTCGCTAACTGTAACTCGATCAGTTAAGACAGTTACCAATATATTTTAACTTGTACGTAGCCATATCCTGATTGAAAATGTTACTTGTAATTTCCATTACGGTGTTCCAAATTAGCTTAACATCCACGGTGTCTAGATTTCGGGTAGCCAGGTTTGAAGATCCCGGAGCTAAGAATTCCCTTAAAGCAGCTTGGATCCTGCAAGGAGCACTTGCTGGACCTGGCAGATTTTGTAAGATGCTTCACTGGGAACCCAATGTCCTGCCTGCAGGGCAGCCCCGAAAGCTGGAAGGGAAGGTAATGCAGAATGCAGCCGCGCGAGCAGAATTGGGCCTGCCTAAAAATGCCCACATTTCAACATCACTCCGCGAGCTGCATTGGCTGCCAATTGGTCTCCGAACCCAATTCAAAGTGTTGGTTATGACCTATAAAGCCCTACATGGCATCGGACCAGGTTGCTTACGGGACCGTCTGCTGCCCCATGAATCCCAGTGGCCGGTTAGGGCCCACAGTCGGCCTTCTCCAGGTCCCGTCAGCCAGACAGTGTCGCCTGGCGGGGCCTAGGGGAAGGGCCTTCTCTGTTGCGGCCCCGGCCCTCTGGAATCAACTCCCCCCAGAGGTCCGTATCGCCCCCACCCTCTCCGCCTTTCGTAAACTGCTTAAAACACATCTTTGCCAACAGGCCTGGGGCAGTTAACATCTGGCCCCAGCCAGTGTATGTTTGTGTGTATGTTAGTTGAATGATGTTTTTTTAATTAAGGGGTTTTTATACTGTATTTTAATGTTAGATTTCTATCCATGTTGTGAGCCGCCCTGAGTTTCTGGAATAGGGTGGCATAGAAATCCAATAAATGAAATGGAAGAGGGTTCTGCGCTGAACAGGAGGCCCCTCGGCCTGGGATCCCCGCAGCTGCCCTCTACCTGCTCCAGCTGCTCCTGGAGCCGCCCTTTCTCCTCCTGCAGGGCCAGCAGCTCATGCTCCAGGGCCTCCTGGCTCTGCTCCACCGCCTGCAGGGAATGGCCCAGGCCTCGGCGCTCTGAGTCGAGCTCCAGCTTCTCCTGCAGCAAGCGGGCCAGGTCGTCCCGGATGCAGGCCTTCTCCAGCTCCGCCTCCTGCTTCTGGCTCAGCAGACAAGTCTTGTCCTCCTCCAGCTGCCCAAAGGAGAGGCCCAAGGCCGCCGTCAGGGATGGCAGGTGCTGCTGCTCCTCCTGCCCGCCCACCCGTGGGGCATTTTCCAGGGAAAGAGACTGCCTCTTCCTGTCCCCACCCTTCCATCTGCCCCCTTCCTCTTAACGCCACTGCGGTGCGTGGGACACTCCGCCGTGAGAGATCACCTCAGCAAAGGCTGCAGGCTCTGAGTTCGGGCTTCTGCGCTGCACACGCGCACGCAAGACAGGCGAGGGAGACTTGGGCATCGGTCAGCAGCAGTGGTGGACCCATGGCAGTCCCCTTTCCCCCCGCCCCGGGCCAGACTCGCCCCTCACAACCCTAACCTGGATGAGCATCTGGTTCAGCTCCGTTTTGTCCTGTGCCAGCCCTTCGTTGAGGGCGCTCATTTTGGCCAGGGAATCACGCAGGGAGGCCTCCTCGGCCCTCAGCCGGTTCAGAGCGACTTCCAGCTCGGCCCGGGTCCCCTCATTCTAGGGGGTGGGGGAGAAAGGAGACAAGGGTGGCAACGGGAGCCTCTCCAAAGAGGGAGGCCACGGCCAGCTTCAGGACAAAGGGCTTCCTGGGGGTCCAGGCCAGGGCTCCGTTTGGCCAAGTCAAGGTGGGCCCCACACATCACCTGCCGCCTCCCTGGCCTGAACCTCCGGCGGCTGCCTTGCCTTGGCTAGAGCTTCGGCTGCCTTGGCCTTCTCCTCTTCCAACACCTCCTTCTCCAGAGTCACGTGGCTGAGGGCTTCCTTCGTCAGCACCAGCTCGTTCTTCAGACTGGACTTGGTGGCCTCCAGGTGCTCCAGCTGCTTATGGCTGTCAGCAGGACAAAGAGAGAAGGATCACCGCAGGGGCCCCGGCTGAATGCAGCAGGCTCTGAAGGCCAGAGACAGACAAGCCCAGAGGAGGGCAGGGCAGAGTCCCCCGGCCTGCGGGGCTTCTCCTGCCAAAACCAGGCTCCTCTAGAGTCTCCCTGCCCAGTGTCCCACCACCGGCTTAGCCGGGGAGGGGGCTGAGCCCTGAACGAGGCCTCTCCGCCTCTGGCTGGGCAGGGGGAACTCCAGCCCAGCCCCCCCCCTCTACCTCTGTTCCACTTCCTTCCAGGCGCGCTCCCGATCCTTCAGCAGGTCTTCCTTTTCCTCCTCCAAGGCGATGCGATGGTGCTGGAGGTCGCTGCTGGTGAGCTGCAGTTTCTCCTTCTCTTGACGCACCTCTCCCAGTTCCTGCTCCGCAGCCCGGAGGCTCTTCTCCAAGGACAGCTTCTCACTGATCGGGGGGGGGGGAGATAAAAATATAGCCCCCTCCTCATATAACAAGATGAGGCTAGAACAGCGATGGCGAACCTTTGAGAGACCGAGGGCCCAAACTGCAACCCAAAACCCACTTATTTATCACCGGGTGCCAGGTGGGCGTGGCCCACTGGGTGGGCGAGGCTGTGATGGTCATGGCAGACTGGGTGAGTGTGGCCAAGGTGGGCATGGTCACCTCGATGTTGCTCGTGGGGAGGGACGCCTGTGGGGGCTGGGCCGGGTTGGAGGAGATCCAGGGGGTCTCTGGCAGGTGGGGCGGTGGTAGGAGGCTCATCCTGCGGGGTGAGGTGAGGCAAGGCAAGGCAGGGTGGGGCACCACTGTCGCAGGGCAAGGCAAGGCAGGGGCGACTGCTGCCTGATACCATCGGCCCCCACACACAGGCCAGCAAGCACATGAGCAGCCACAGCCTGCCGTGACCCCTTGACCGGCGCACTCTGGGGCTCCACAGCCCGCCACCAGCAGTTCAGAGAAGCCGCCTCTGAGCTGGACGGCTGGCCAACAGCTGAGGAGGCGATGCAGTGGGTCATGCGCGGGAAAAGGAGAGCATGCGAGGCCAGGAGGGATGGGATGGGGGGAGAGGGGAACCAGCCGTACTGGGATGCATCCAGCCATGTGGGGTCTCAGCGAGTTAGCGGACGGCTGGTTGAAGAGGGACGGTTGCCATCTCCGGGGCATGGCGTGCATGCCCACAGAAAGGGCTCTGAGTGCCACCTCTGGTACGCGTGCCATAGGCTCGCCACCACTGGGCTAGGACAAACCTGAAATAGGCCCCCACTGAAGTGATGTGAAGCTCTACCTTTAACTTGATGCTGTTTCACAATACGCACGTCCTATTTTGTAATCTGCTGAGCTTGGGGCAGTGTGAAACGGCAAAGTAGATGGTTCTATGTATATTTGGAACATGAGCGTTGTAACCGTGGGAGAAAGAGGGAATTGAAAAGGAACCGATGGACGCGGGTTCCAATGTACATGGGTCCACGTGGAAAGTAGGTCAATAGGAAGTCAGTGAAAAGTCAGCCAAGGTCAGCAGAAGTCAGCGGACCACCTGACTACAGTCTTAAAAGGAGAAGGGATATGAAGGGTTGGGACTGGACCTGATTGATTTGCCATTGGCCTATAGCTGTCCTTTTGGAATCTGCTATACCACATGGTCCTCATTGCAATGGGTTGTTAATGGAAGTGATGTTGTGTTAGTAGGCTTGCTGTGTTCCAAATTATTTATTTATTTATTTATTTATTTATTTATTTATTTATTTATTTATTTATTTATTTATTTATTTAGTTTGGACTTATATGCCGCTCCTCTCCGAAGAGGAGAAAATAAGAAATAAACCTCCGACTCTTAAAGTAAGAATTATTATGTTGTGTTGCTGTCTCTTTTGTCTTTTTCATTGGGTTTTTCCATGACAGGGGGAAGCGGGGGGAAGACAACCACAGCCTGAGGCCTCTCAAAAGCAGAGGAAGACCAGGCTGGCCACCAGCAGCCCTGTTTCTGAGCCGTTTGCCGGTGCCCACGGGGGGGGGGGGGAACGGGACTTACAGCCTCAGAAGCCAGCTGCAGCCCAAATTACGCGTTTGATGAAGTGGGTGCCACATGGGCTTCACCAGTAATTAGCTGGTAATAAAGTAGCAAAGTAATAAAGCAAAGTAGTTTAACTAGACCAGGGGTAGGCAACCTTGGCTCTTTGATGACTGGTGGACTTCAACTCCCAGAATTCCTGAGCCAGCCATGCTGAGGGGAAAGGGAGAGGTTTCCAAGCTGAGCCACGCTGGCTCAGGAATTCTGGGAGTTGAAGTCCACAAGTCCTAAAAGAGCCAAGATTGCCCACCCCTGGGCTAGACAGTCACTTGTCTGAGATGGTATAGGGCAGGGGTAGGCAACCATGGCTCTTTTATTACTGGTGGACTTCAACTCCCAGAATTCCTGAGCCAGCCACGCTGAGGGGAAAGGGAGAGGTTTCCAAGCTGAGCCAGGCTGGCTCAGGAATTCTGGGAGTTGAAGTCCACGCGTCATGAAAGAGCCAAGTCTGAAGACCTCTGCTCTAAAGGTACAAACCAGTAGTTCCACCGGATGTAGAGTTGGTCTATAGCAGGGGTGGGCAACCTTGGCTCTTTTATGACTCGTGGACTTCAACTCCCAGAATTCCTGAGCCAGCCACGCTGAGGGGAAAGGGAGAGGTTTCCAAGCTGAGCCATGCTGGCTCAGGAATTCTGGGAATTGAAGTCCACACGTCATAAAAGAGCCCAGGTTGCCTACCCCTGGTCTAGGCCTAGTCCGCTTCATGACTCGTGGACTTAAACTCCCATTATTCCTCAGCCAGCCTGGCTCAGCTTGGAAACCTCTCCCTTTCCCCTCAGCGTGGCTGGCTCAGGAATTCTGGGAGTTGAAGTCCACGCGTCATCAAAGAGCCCAGGTTGTCCACCCCTGGTCTAGACCCACTTGAGAGCAAATTGTAGCATTTGGGTAATTTGGGGTAATTCTCTGCCTGAATTTACCGACTGGTGAAAGTTTTGGGAAGCAAAGGGAACAGAATCAGCTCCACCTTCAGTCCATATTCCTCTGCTTTACCCGACAAAGCACGAACGTCGAACATGGATATCGGCCCTGAACGAGGCTTCCCAGAGCTCACCCAGAAAGGCAGAGCGGACCTCCCCCACCCCACCCCACAGAGCCCCTCTGTCCCCCCCCCAAACCTTTGGCCAGTTTGGAAAGCGTGGTTTGGGCTTCTCCTCTTACCCGCCCAGTAACTCGACCGCCGACCGGAAGTGGCTGGCATCCCGGCCTGCCTCCTCCCCGGCCTGAGCCAGACTCTCCATCTCACTCTGCAGCTGCAGGACGGTCTGCTCCAGAGATCGCCGCTCGTGGTTATTCTCGGCCAGCTGCCTCTTCAGGGAGGACGCCAGCTCTTGAGCGGCCTCCTGTTTCTCCCGGAGTTCCTGGGGGCGATAAAGGATCATTCAAATGAAAAATATATGTTGGACTGGAAAAAATGGATAGACTACATACAAGAGAAACATCAATCAAAGAAAATGTATCTTGCTTATAGTTAAATCTTGATGTACCGAGTGAAGAATGTTTACAAGTTCAAAATGATTGTATTGAGCAGCATTCAACTTGAATTTTTCCTTTGTTTACATTTACAAATATATACTTAATAAAAAATTAAAAAAAAAACTAAAAAAAAAAACTAAGTCACGTGCTGGAGCAGGCCAGGAGGAAGTGTTCGCTCTCGGAATCCCCCATGTGCACGCCCCATGCCAGGGAAAGCAGACTCCAGCCAATGCAGAAAACTGCAGAGAAACTCGTCTACGCTACCCGGGGTTGTCCCAGGCGGTTGGAGAATAACCCCAGGGTGGGATTCGTCTTCTTCCTTTGTGTGTGTGTTTCTTTTTAAGAAGTTTTCTCATCTCCATGGCTGGAGGTTGCCCCCAAAACAGATTAAGTCTTGGGGAAGCGGAAGAGTCAGAAATTACAACAGAAAAATGGGGGAAATATGTGTGTGGGATCCAGGAGAATGAATGGTCTTCTTGCCTCCCCCACCCACCCAAAACCAATCTGGTCTTCTGCCACTCTCTGTGGCAGGAGGAGGGGGCTTCCCAGGAGAGCAGCAGGGGGGTCATGTGGGCCACCCCCAGCATCTCCTCTCAAGCTTCCAGCGGAGAAGGGAGCAGGACGCTCTCCGGGCCCCAGGCCCCATCCCGCCTTTATTTCGCCGCCCACCTCGCTTCAAAGTGACTCTGCGCGGCTTACGCCCCCAAAACATAGAACATCGTCGGGCCCAATGCGATCAAAAAATGAAAAGTTCAAATTTAAAACAGCCTTTTTTTTTTTTTTTGCCTGCCTGCCGGGGGATCGCCGCCCCTCCCTCACCTGCAGCTGCAGCTGGCGTTTCTGCAGGGCAGAGTGCACCGCGGCCAGGGTGGAGGCGGCCAAGGCGGGGGAGGGGCTGCGTCGAGGCGAGGACCCCCGCAGGGGAGAGGACAAGGCCCGCAGGCTGGTGCTGTCGGCATGTGAGTCGGGCGGTGGGAAGTGACTGGCGCCTTCGGTGTCCAGGATCGCGGCCTGAGGGAGGGTCAATAGGAAATCTCCCATCGGAATCCAGGTAAGCCCCTCGCTTGCCTGCCCCCTGCAGAGACCAGATGTGAGCCATTTCCAAGAACTTGGGGAGGGGGGAGTGTGCCTGGAAGGCGGTACCTGGGCAATCTCTCGCAGCGCCTGGTGCAGCTTCTCAGTGTCCCTCCTCAGGGCTTCGACCTCCACTGCCTGCTCCTGCGCACGGGAGGCTTCCTGCAGCAGTTAAGGGCCGTTGGGGAGGCAGCCCTGCCTGAATGTTCCCAGTCTGCCTCTCCTCTCCCTCCCCGTATCCCAAACGGCCTTCTCTCAGCTGGGGCCCTTCCTCGCAGCGTCCTCCCCCAGGGCCAGCCTCCTGCCTCTGCTTCTCACCAAGGTCTCCAGCTTGTGGGTCAAGCCTTCAATCGTCCTGCCCTTCTCCAGGTTCTGCCCTTTCAGGCGCTCCAGGCTTGAGAGGGCTTCGCTGAGCCTGAAGGCAGAAGGAAGCCCCCAAGTCAGTCTTGCGGCCCAGGGCCAGGCCCTCCCCAGCTCCAAAGAGCGGAGCCAATTTTAGTGTCCTCTCTCTCATCCTCTTCCCCCCCCCCTTAAGCCCACCTGGTGCTCAGCTCCACCTTCTCCGTGTCACACCGGACCTGCAGCTGGATCACGTCCCTGACCTTGTCCTCCAGCTGGGCTGTCAGCAGCACCTGCTTCTCCACCGCTGCGCTGGCGCTGCTCTCCGACAGGTGGAGGCGGCCGCTCAGGTTCAGGCAGGTGGCATGCACAGCGCGGCCCGCCTGGGACAGCTCGCTCTTCAGCGCCGAGAGGTCCCTACAGGAGGAAGCGGAATCTTGGCATGGCAGAGAGAGAAGGGTTTCCGTTAAAAGCGCTCCCTGGAGGTAGGCGCAGGAGTGAGTGAGCGTGAGGCTACCGCTCCTAGGCCCCTCATCGCGATTCAGGCAAGTGCAAGGAAAGCAGAACTTTGGGAACAGGGAACCAAGCCTACGTTGAGTCCTTGTTACGCTCACAAGGAGAAACCCCTCTTCCAACAAGCTGGCTGGAACCTATCATTCACAGGCTTGAGTCAATGTCCAAGGCAAACAAACGCAGTCCACGGAAACTTGATCCTCAACACAAATGGTTGCCTTTGGCAACCAGCACCTCTCACACCTTCCCTCTTATAATTCAGCCAAGGCGTGGCTTCCTAATGCCTTCTCCTTTGCCTCTGGAGCTGCCCCATTGCATTCCTCTGTCCTACTCGCTTCTCTTGCCTGCGCTTGCGTGCATCCAGGATTTGTCCCAGCTGTTCTTCATCACAGTCCAACTCAGCCTCCCAGCACAGCTGTGTCTCAGTCTGAGCACGAGTAGAGGGGCCGGGCTGCTTGTCAGACTTAAGTCTTGGAGCTCCTCAGAGCCTCCCTCTGACTCTGATGTCACTCCAGGCCCCTCCTCTTCCTCCTCCCCTGATTCCTCAGACCCAGCTGCCGGGTCCACTGGCTGGTGAGGAATCACAACAGAACCGCCTGGCCTTCTCAGCGGCACGGGCAGAGCAAGAGTGGAAGAAATCTCGTACCGACACAGGCCCGCCAGCGCAGCGCAGCACAGCCCAGAAGGGGCGCAAAAGTCTCTTAGGAGCAAACGGAGGCTGAACATAATATAGGCACGCCTGAATGTGCTTGCTTGGGGAAAGGCCCCCGTAGCTCTGGGAAGTCAGCTGCCCTGCAAAACGCGCGATTCCCAAATGGTCTCTCGTTCGGCTGATTCCAGTTTAAAACTCGCAGCAGCTGCCTACCCCCCACCCCCCCAGTCCCAACATTAACCTTTCCGTCATGCTCTTCGTTTCGCTGAAGTGCCTCCTCAGGCTGACCACTCGCCGCCAGAGGGTGAGCAGCCGGCTGTGTTCACTGCTGAAATAATCGTTGAATGACTGATGGCAGAGAGAGAGAGAGAGAGAGAGAGAGAAAGAGAGAGAGAGAGAACAGCTCCTACTGACTTCTGCAGGGACTCCGACTTCTGCCTCGGTCCCCAACAACAGGAACTTCTTGGGTGCAGCCCCAACGTGGTCAAACTGTTGCCCATCTTATTCAATCTGGAATGAATTCTCCCCACCACCACCACGCACACCCTGTCCCTGTAGGTTTCCAGCCTCAAACCTCTTCCTCTCGCCTCCACTCGGCCTCTCGCTGTTGCAGCTCCTCTCGAGCTTTCGTCCAGTCCATGGTCAGCTTTCGGATGTCCTCGCTGAGGGCCTGGTTGGCCACGTTGGCTTGCTCCAGCTGTTCCCTCAGCATGGCGTTGACCTGGGCCAAACCGGCACTCCTGACGGCGAGAGAGGAAAGGGCGTCATCGCCAAAGCCCCCAGCGGGACGAGGAAAAGTTCTCCTGGGGGTGCCGGAGGCAGTCCAAGACAAAGCGGGCACATGCCAGGGAGTCAGACTTAGCACAGCGACGAGAAGTGGGCAGCCGCAGCAGCTTCTCTTCAGCCTCACCTTTGCTGCTCTTCTTCTAAACGGATCAGAGCGTTTTCCAGGTGGTTGCTATGATCTTCATCGTGACACAGATGCGAATCAGACACATCTAAGTGGCCCTGAGGGGTTCAGGTGGCAGAGAACAAAAGGAAGAATGAGGTCCCGGCGTACCTGCCAGGGTTCAGCTGAGGTTCTCCTAAGCTGGAGGGAGTCACTTTTTTGGAACATCTGCTTAAAGCCCAGCCACTTCTCCTTTCAGCACAAACTCCGTGACCGGATCGGTTATTAGGTTGGAAAAAGTTCCCCTCACCCCGAGATCCCAATTCCTGCGGAAAAGTGACTTCTTCATGCCACAGAGCCAAAGAGGATGGAGGTTTTCCTTCCGCTCTGGGCGGCGGCTGCGTGGCCGAGACTTGGGAGCTCCCAGGGTCCTTTGGGAAAGCTTTAAATCAGCGGTTCTCAACCTATGGGTCGCGACCCCATTTGGAGTCGAACGACCGTTTTGCGGGGGTCGCCGGACACCGCAGTCCGCCATTTTTTTATTATTATTTTTTTGGGTTGGCCATTTTTTTTTGGTCGGCCATTTTTTTTCCTATCGCGATGCGGGCCGTTGCGCCGCGCATGCGCGATGCGCCGCGCATGCGCAGTGTGGGCCCGCCATTTATTTTATTTTATTTGCATGATGCGGGCTGGGGTTCAAGCCCCGAAAAAGGTTGAGAACCGCTGCTTTAAATCTTGGTCAGCTTCAAGCTCAAGAAATGAACATCAGTTTGCAACCATCCTTGGGCCCTCCGTTCACACTTGCTGCTTCTGAAGGACTTGTGTCTTGTTGTGAGAGCTTGGTGCCATTGGACTACGAGATTAACCCGCCCCAAGGGAGAGAAAGTGGGCCAATGAAGGTAGCGACAGCACGGTGAAAAAATTATCCTGACAGAGAGATAGAGGACTGCCTCCACAATTCACACACAGAACAGGGAGTTCTGTGCACCGGGCAGCTGGCACCAGCTGCAAAAACAGCGCAACTTAAGCAGCCCCCCCCCAGCCCAGTGGGCTTGCCCTGGCCTGCTCCACCGCCCCTCACCGCAAGCTGCTGATGCTCCAGCTCTGTGGATTTCTCCAGCAGCTGTTGCTCTTGTTCCCCACACTTCTTCTTGTACTGCAAAACCTAGAAGGGAAGGCAAAGAAAATTGGGCCGAGCAGATACAACTGCAGCTGTTGGTCCAGCAGAGCCATCCTTTTCGCAGAGAGAAGCGCTGTTGCTGGCTTCCAAGACAGGACAGGTCGTCTTGAAGGAAAAGCTGACTCGGCCTTGGCAATGCCAGGGTTAACTTCACCCTGGCAGAAGGGCCTAGTGGCTTCAATTTAAAGCGGGCCGCCTTTTTTCCTCCTCCACCTAAAGAAACCTGAGGAATCGTAGTGGGAGAATTCGTCCAAAAATACGGCCAGGAGACTCAACGAAGGCTTAAAAATTCCTGGTAGCGTAAGCCGAGGGGAAAAATCCTTGCGGGCCACCGAAACTTTACTCCATGATCGGACTCAGGTGAACTGGAATCCAGATCCCTGACCCAGCCCAGAGGCAGGGAAGCACCTGGCAATCAAAAGAGCTACTGCAACACCTCCTCCCCCCTTACCAATGAGCCTGGAGCAGCTGGAGGCGTGCAGTAGGCATTTCCAGCGGTTGCCCAACCCACCTTGGCTTGCAGCTTCTGCACCAGCTGCGCCTGCCGCTGCTGCCCCTCCTGGTAGGCCTGCAGTTTGCGCTTGTAGGACCCCTGGTCTTCCTCCAGGCGCCGCCGCAGCTCGACGTTCTGCTTAGCCAGGCTCTTGTTCTCCAGGCTGTCCGGCTCTCCCGTCTCCAGACGCAACGCGTCCTCCAGCTGAGACAAAGCACAAGCCATTGGAAACGACCTCCTCAAGTATTGGAACACTGCTATCATTTCACCCCTGGTCCTTCTCTTCATTAGACTAGCCATGCTTGTAACCGTTCTTCGTATCTTTTAGCTTTCAGGCCTTTAATCATCTTTGTTGCTCTTCTCGGCACTTTCTAGTCTCAACATATTTTTTTATAGGGTAGCGACCAAAACTGGATGCGATATTCCAGGTGGGACTTTACTAAGGCTTTATAGAGCGGTACTAGTACTTCATGGGGCCTTGATTCAATCCCTCTGTTAATGCAGTTTAGGATTGCATTGGCTTTTTTGGCTGCTGGCTCATATTTGATTGTCCACTAGGACTTCAAGATCCCTCTCAGTCCATTCCCTTCTAGTGCTCATTCCATTCCATTCCATTCCATTCCCTCTTCACTCTATTCTATTCTATTCTATTCTATTCTATTCTATTCTATTCTATTCTATTCTATTCTATTCTATTCTATTCTATTCTATTCTATATTCTACTCTACTCTACTCTACTCTACATTCCATTATTCGATTCTATTCCATTCTACTCTATTGCCTCTTTATTCTACTGTTCTATTCTATTCCCTCTTCGTTCTATTCTATTCTACTCTATTCCATCTTCATTCTATTCTATTCTATTTTTCATTCCATTATTCTATTCTATTCTATTCCCTCTTTATTCTATTCTATTCTATTTTTCATTCCATTATTCTATTCTATTCTATTCCCTCTTTATTCTATTCTATTCTATTTTTCATTCCATTATTCTATTCTATTCTATTCTATTCCCTTTTCATTCTATTCTATTCTATTCTATTCTATTTTTCATTCCATTATTCTATTCTATTCTATTCTATTCCCTTTTCATTCTATTCTATTCTATTTTTCATTCCATTATTCTATTCTACTCTATTCCCTCTTTATTCTACTATTCTATTCTATTCCATTTTCATTCTATTCTATTCTATTTTTCATTCCGTTATTCTATTCTATTCTATTCTATTCTATTCTATTCTATTCTATTCTATTCTATTCTACTCTATTGTATATCCTAATCCATTAGCGTTACTATTCCTACGCTGTTCTATTCCTATTCTATTCGTTATCATTCCTACTCTACTCCATTCTATTCGTGTATGCATACGTACATACGCGCATATATACACAAACACAGATATAAACATTACACGTAAGGCGCGTGTGCGTGTGTAACGTACAATACAAACATACTCTTCACATTACTTAATACCGGGGACCCTCCTGGAAGGCACAGTCCAGGCCAAACGCTTGTCAGGGCGGAGGGGGGGGTCGCGAGAGAGACCCCTTCCCCATCCAGCAGCAGCAGAATTTCCTCAGGGGGGGAGGGTCCGCCCTCTGCCTCCCCCTCCCCCCGGCCCCCCTCACCCTCTCGCTGAGGGCGTTGTACTTGATGGCCAGCTCATCGCGCTCGGCTCGGCTCTGGGCCAGCAGGTCCTCCACGCGGGACAGCTCCTGCTGGAGGAGGCGGTTCTCCTCCTGCACGGAGAGCAGCGACGACGACATCTCGCCCGGGGAGACGCTGAGGGGAGAAGCGCGCCCGCCGAGTCAGCCCGTGGAACTACAACTCCCGGCATGCCCCGCGCCCGCGTCGGCGCCTTTCCCACGGCCTCACCCGCTTTCTTCCGAGCCGGGCGTTAGGCCTCCGCGGCCCTCCCCGGCTGCCTCAGAGTCGGAGGGAAAAGGCGCGAAAGACGCCGCTGCCGCCGCTTGAAAGGCCTTTCCCCCCCCTCACTCACTCACCGCCGGTTGCTATGGCGCCGCTTGAAAGGCCTTTCCCCCCCCCTCACAGCCGGTTGCTATGGCGCCGGGAGGAGGCGGGGCGTGCTGACGTGCGAGCGTGTTTTGACTACGGCGGCCGCCCGAGGCCATTCTGGCTCAGCAGCGCTCCCCGCCGGCGCCCCCCCCGCCCGTTGAATCAAGGCACTACGAGACCGAGTGGCGAAAAAAGGGTTTTATTTCGGATACGGAGCGCAGGAGTCCCTCCAAAGGCCACTTTCTAAGGCAGGGGTCTTCCGACTTGGCCCTTGGAGGACGTGTGGACTTCAACTCCCAGAATTCCTCAGCCAGCATGGCTGGCTGAGGGATTCTGGGAGTTGAAGTCCACACCTCCTCCAAGGGCCAAGTCAGAAGGCCCCTGTTCTAATGCTTTGTGCTCTGGCCCTATAACACAACATTGTTGGTGGTCTCTAATCCCAGGAAGAGTCGGCACAGCCCCTCCCCCCAAAGTGCATTGCTTCTCTTGGGAAGGAAGAGAGGCAGAAGATCAGGCGGGGAAATCTCCACTTCACTTCACTTCTGAACCGTTGCAGCCCCCTGCACACACAACACCACACACACACCTCTGCAAAAGTCCCAGTGCTGGTGGAAGAGAGAGAGAGAGAGAGAGAGAGCGAAGGAGCGAGAGACGATTTGCAAGGAGCCCTCCTTTGCCTTGCCACAAGGTCCGAAGCCAAAGTCAAACCCATCCAGGCAGAGGATCTGTTGGAGAGCCAGCAGGGCACGGCCCATCTCCCGAATCTGGGCTTCCCCGTTGACTTCAGAACTGGACCCAGTCCGAGTTCTGCTGAGGCTGAGAGCCGGACCTAAGAGAAGACAAAGACATTCCTGGCTGAAGAATTCTGGGAGTTGAAGTCCACAAGTCATCAAAGGGCCAAGTTTGAAGACCCCCTGATCTAAGCTATATTACAAAAAAACGGGGGGGGGACAGAAATGCTAAATTTTTCATGGTACAGGACTTCAAGACAATCCTCCATGGTGATGGACACAACAGATTTGCTTCCTATTGGAAGAGAATGTGCTGGGGAACGCGGGGGAGCAAGCCTTAGCCCCCCCCCCCCCAAAACGTGACAAATGGGGCATCTCCTCACCCAGAAATTGGTGAAATCTCCCCAAATGTCTGCAGGAGCTTCTCTTGTAGAACTTGGCGGCTGGGAGGGCCGAGACCCGGCAACATCTGCTGGCAAACCAAGCGTGGGGAGAAGAAGAGGTCAGCTTTGTCTTTCCCATGTCCAGATGTTCCTCACAGAAAGCCCTTTTGTCCGAGCTAGCAAGGGAAGCCCGTTTCCTTAAAAAGACCTTTGCACAACGGATGCATCTGCTAGATGAGGAGCCAAAATGAGGCCTGTGGTCCTCAGAGTGGCTATGGAAGGCCCCAGCTGATCCCACCTATCACTAGTCAGCTCAAGCGGTCTCAGAGCAGAAGCTCCCTTTTCCAGTTTGGTGTCAAAGTGAATCCCTTCTCCCTTGAGGAGCCACACGGACCTGTTTGGACCGCATCTACTGAGGTTTCCGGAAGAGGCAAGGGAAGCTGATCTCCAACCGTAGGGAAGAGAGGGGTCTTTCCCCCTGGAGGGGGAGGAAGAAAGGGCAGTCTTGTGAAGTCACCAGAGCGTGGCCTACTTCCCGGCGCGCCGTCCTTTTTTTTCATGTTCTGTAGGAAGACCAAAAAAACCTTTCATGCACACTTGGAAGCTTCCCACTTGAGGGCCGAAGTTAGCCCGAGGAGGAAGGATCCGCCCTCAGTTCTTTCCCAAACATCGGACTTTGGGTTCTACTTCCCTTCACCCCGACTCAAACATGGCAGAAACCACCCAATGAGCTGACAAGAGGGCCACTGCCTTATAACTGCAGCTGAGTGCTGCCTGTCTTGCTTGGACAACACCCAAGGCCTTCCTCACCGCGATGCTGAGTTTGATGGTCTGTCCTTCCTTGAAGCCCAGGTCAAGTTTGGGCACCTGGGTTGGGTTCTGGGCTTCTTTGGCTAACTCAACCTGTTGCTTGACCCATCTGCAAAGAGAGAGAGAGACAGAAAGAAAAGCATTTCCTGGCGGAGAGCATGAAAAGATGCGGGCAGAAGTCTCCCCCCTTGAAGAGGCAAGTTACTTAAGACAGATGTTTCTATTCCTGTTAAAAATCCATGTAGCAAAGGTGGCTCTCCAAATCTGTATTTCCCTCTAGAGCAGGAAACAAGGGGTGAGAAACAACCAGTGATGGAATCTGTGCCCCTCCCCCACTGTTGCTTTAGATCTTGCTCGCCCATTTGGACCAGATATGGCTCTGGAGATCCTTCTGGAATACCTGAAGGCAAGGAAAACTGGAGAATTTTCTATCGTTTCCCCATCCCTCTCGGAAAGCCTTCCCCTGCAGATTTAGAAGGCGCTCTCCCAAACCATGCTTGGCAAGGATATTAAAATGGAGCCATTCTGCCAAGGTTGCAGATTGGCCAGGAAGGGAGCATGTGCCATTTTGGAGGTGGTTATTCTATTGGAACAGGGGTCTTCAAACTTGGCCCTTTGATGACTTGTGGACTTCAACTCCCAGAATTCCCGAGCCAGCCACACTGAGGGGAAAGGAAGAAGTTTCCAAGCTGAGCCATGCTGGCCCAGGAATTCTGGGAGTTGAAGTCCACCCGTCATAAAAGAGCCCAGGTTGCCTATCCCTGTTCCCCCCTCCCTCCCTGTCAGAGAGACCCAAGCCTTATAGCAGGGCTCTTCAAACTTGGCCCTTTGATGACTTATGGACTTCAACTCCCAGAATTTCTCAGCCTGGATGCTTTAAGACAGAGGTCTTCAAACTTGGCCCTTTGATGACTTGGGGACTTCAACTCCCAGAATTCTGGCTGAGGAATTCTGGGAGTTGAAGTCCACAAGTCATCAAAGGGCCAAGTTTGAAGACCCCTGTATTAGAAGATCCCACCTCCACTCTCTTGTCTATGCCCCTGCTACCTTAGCTATTTCCTCTTTATTTTTAATATTTTTAATATATTTGTTCTCTCGCTGTCTTGATCTTTTACATTGTTTTATCAGGTTTCAAATCGCCCAGAGCTGCACGGCAGCAAGATGGACAGAGAATCAGTGTAACACATGATATAAATAAAGGTTGTTAATGTTGTTCCCAGATGCCAGGTTTTTAGTGGCAGGTGCACGTCAAGAAGGATCAGCGGTGATTAGTCATGGCTAGACCCCTCCGCCGCTTTCCTTTCCTGAAAAAGAGCCTCCAGCAGAGTCCTGGCACCAAGGGAAGGGTGCTCACTTGAAATGATCCTGCAGAGCCACATTGAAGTCAAAAGCATCACCTCGGTCAACAAAGCCAATTCCGATGAATGCACGGCGCCCTGCAAGGAAAACTAGGCTCAGGAAGGTGGTGGAAGGTCACTGGCTGTGGGTCAGCCCACCGGGAAGCCTGAAACAAAGACCTCAGGAAGGCGAGTCACACACACACCAGATTGCGGCAGAGCCACCCTTCTCCACAGAGGCTGGTGACCTGCCGACAAGCCACAAACCCACTAGGACGGGGTGCCGAGAGTTCAACCTCCGCTCTCACAGTTCGTATCTGCTAGGATGGGCCGTAGCCACACAGGTGCCCAGGTAGCTAGTAAACAGAGGGTTATTGTGGAGAGCAAAGAAGATTTGACTTATCAGACAAGGAGAGGCTTTGAGAAAAGGACGGCCAAGCGGGAGCTCAGACTCAAGAACCAAGAACATTCGCAGAAGAGCCCAGGTTGGGGAGCAGCCTGATAGAGAAAGGAGATGAGGACTTAAGGAAGAAAACAAGAGTTAAGAGCATTCACGAGGTTCGCTTCGAATGGTTGCTGCCACTTTTCCTAGCGCCGGGCAAGTCTCCACCATCAGCACCAAGGACAGAGCTTGGATGCCCCAGAGGAGAGGCTGCTTTCCCGGTAAAAATTAAAATCCACAAAGGCAGGATCCCCGCCCCCCTCTCCCTCAAGAGGGCAGGACCCAAACCATCCCATCCGTACCATTCCCATCTTCGATCCGGAGCACGAAGTACCGGCTGGAGTCCGTCACCCCCTCCACGGCAATGCCCGGAAACTGGTCCACCGAGGCCTGGGCGAAAAGCTCTCCTGGGGGAGGAAGGCGCGGCCAGGTAGGCAGCTGGCTCCGGAAGGGTCCGCCGGAGAGCCCCGCAGCCCCCTCCCCCGGCGGCCTCCCTCGGCTCCTTACCCGAGTTCTTGTCCTCCAGCTTAATGAAGGCCACGCTGCCCCGGGCTGTGATGCGCATTCGGCCGCTCCAGGCCGGCTGGTCCAGCTGCCACTCCGCGGCTCTAGCGGCGGGAGGAAAAGCCAAGCTAGGCCGGCCCGCCAGCGCCGCCTCTCGCCCTGCAGAGTCGCCCCCCGACCGGTTCCCCGGGTGCAGCTGCAGGCCTCTCTGCGCATGCGCAGCACCTGGCAGCAGCTCTGCTCGGCGGTCAGGCAGGGGGTAATGGGACTGGCGATCCCGCACCGCCCACCAGGGCAAAGCGACCCTCAGCCGCCGCCGGGGAGACTCACCGGTAGCCGCGGTTGGAGGCGCGTGGGGGCACGCGGTAGACGTGGACCTCCGGCTTGACGCACAAGACGGACTCGTAGTCTTCGCCTTCCGCCATCTTCGCCCGCCGGAAAGCTGGGCTCTTCCGGGCATGTGCAGGAGCCTTCTCTGCGCGCGGCGGCGCCCGCCGTCACTTCCTTCCGGCGGGGGTGGAAAAGGGAAGCCCGAGGCAGGCTAGAGCGTCGCCTCCCCGTAAAAGGCCGCTACCGCCGAGAGCGCCTCTGTGGCTCAATAAAGTGGCTCTAGCGGCCCCTAGCGGGCCGCCGAGGAGCCGCTCCCGGCCAATAAGCAGGAGGACCACCTTGAAAAGTTAACGCGTTTTATTTCAAATGCAGCGTATAAATCGGTCACCCGCGCAAGCCCTGGCCTGGCAGAGCAGCTCCCGGGGGGGCTTTAGCGCCGATTCCTGCACCCCCCGCCCAACGCGAAGCGGAGCCCTCCCTGCTAAACTCCCCCTCGTCGTTCTTTCCCCGAAGGGAGCCACTTCCTAAGTACCCTCCCCCGCCCGCCTCTCCCTATTACATCACTGGGGGGTCTTTGCCTCCTCCTTGACGCCCCCCCTTCCCGGGATGGATGTGAAAGGCCAGGGGTCTTCCAACTTAGAGCCCTTGGCTGACTTGTGGACTTCAACTCCCAGAATTCCTCAGCCAGCATGCCTGGCTGAGGAATTCTGGGAGTTGAAGTCCACAAGTCAGCCAAGGGCCAAGTTGGAAGACCCCCCCCCGTAAAAGGCCAAGTCTTGGGTCAGCAGGGACGGCCGCTGGGAAAGGCCAGTGCTTGCCTGTCCTTCCGCTGTGGGGGAATAGTGGCTCTTTCCGTCTAACATCCGAAGGCAGGGACAAGAGAGGGCAAGAACTGCCCCCAAAAGAAGGGGAGAAGCAGCCCCCCCCCCGACAGTGGCCGTTTCGAGCAAAAATGGGGAAAAGGCTGGAAGGATCCCCAAGCAAATGGGGAGGCAGGGATGCAAAGACAGGAGAACACACTGGAGGGCCAGCCAGTTTTTTGTTTGTTTTTTCGCGTTTTTGTACACAGGTAGTTTTATTTCTATTATTACTCTTTTGACCAGTTTAGTTCTTTTGCAGGATTTTGGTACGCGTCCTCTGTTGATGTACAAAGAGACACCCTTCCAGCGCACACCCTCCCCACACACACACACACACACCCCGACACACAGAGACACTTACACGTTCCTGCACGGCCCACTGCCGGCCGAGGTCTTCCTTCACTTCCAGCAGAAGAGGAGGACACTTGTGGGATTCCCTTGACAAGCCACAGAGGTGTCCCTTTCTAACACCGGTTCTGTCCTCCCAAAACCAGACAGCAAAACCAAAAAGGCAGACTTGGGAAAACACAGTGAAGTGAGCTAGCCCAGGCACCTGGAAGTGGTGGGGGAGGGAGAGAGGGCCCCCTCCCTCAATATGGCTGCTAGTGCACAAAGCCCCAGCTGGTCTGACACTTGGCATCTGCCGCACGTGGCGGGTCTCCTAACCAGCCCCTCCAGTGTCTTTTGTCTGACCACCTGGGAAAAACCTAAGAGTATTGCTTTGGGGTCCACAAGCCACGACGTGACCCTCCCGTTCACTGCAAATCCATTCTCCCAGGCCATCTTGAAAGACGGTTCTACGCCATCGGGCCTGTTGTTTTGAGCCATCTTGTGACCCGTCCCATTTTGAGAGGGAAGGAAATCTGATCTCCTGCCCTTTCTCACGTCCGAACCTTGCTTCCCCCCACCTTTCTTTGCCTTTCAGATAGCAGACTGATCAAGAACAAACAGGCCTAACGGCTCACCGCTCGGGGGCCCCCGGCTGGCCTGACGTCCATCCGTGGCCAGCACAAGCAACACTTGGCCCGCCGCCCGTTTCCTCCCGAGAACCCGGCAGGACAAGATGGGAGACAGGAACTACTCTATTCCTAGCTCAAGAGTCCTAGTGGCAAAAAAGCAGGGCTGCCCCATCTTTGCCTGGAAGCAGCACCAGGAGGCGAAGGGAGTGCTGGTGAAGACTGGGAGGGCAGGGCGATCCCTTCTGCCTGCAAGGCAGAGGGGCCCCAGCTCGTCCCACAGAGGCAGAGACACAGGGGCCCCTGTCGGCTCACGAAGTGGCCCGCTGGAAAGACGGGCCGGAGCGCCCTCCGTCCGTTCACTCCGAAGCGGCGGCGAGCGGGAAGAGGCAGAGGGTGCCCGCCGCCGCTTTCCCCCACCTCCTCCTCCTCCTTTCGGAACACTAGCAACTACCGTTTCTCAGATAAACAGGTTACACAGCTAACACACCCCCTTGACTTCTTCCCATGCGTGCGGCTCCAGGGCCATCCCGTCCCCCCAAAGCAAACGATCAAACCTTGGTGTGTACACCTTCCGCCCACCCGCCCCCATCTGCACCTTGCTCCAAGTGTAACACGCACCGACATGCACATGTTGAGAAGCAGAGCCCTCCCCCCCCTCCTGCTTCCGACCCCGGAGGGAGCCAACGGGAGAAGTCATTCCTTTGCGGGGGGGGCTCGCTTCAGCGGGCAGCAAGTTGTGGCAACCCACCCCCCTGGAAGAGAAGCCTGCCCCTCCCTCGGTGCACCCTCCTTGGCATGTCAATACGACGGGGAGGCGCAGCAGGAGTCCCAGTGCCTGGGCCGAGGGTCACAAGAGGCAAAGAGGCAAGGGGACGCTTGGAGAAAGTCCCGCCCCTATAGCTCAAGTCCATTGGTCTGCTGAGGAGGAGGAGCACCTTGCTTTCATACTGGCTGGTCAGCCAGCCAAGCCTATCTGCGTTGCTTGAAGCCCTGCGAACCGTCGGGGCCCAGCGGCTGCCTGATCACATTGCTGGGCTGCCTGGACTCTTCCGGCTGGGAGATCCTTGTGGGCCTGAGGGAGGAGTGGAACAACACTCAGTCCGGCTAACAGCTGCCCCCCCCCGCCCGCCCGGTAGTCCGAAGGAGAGACTAAGAGGAAGAGGATAGGCCAGTGGTGGCGAACCTTTTAGAGACCGAGTGCCCAAACCGCAGCCCAAAACCCACTTATTTATCACAAAGTGCCAGGGCACCCAAAAAACCAGGGGCGCAAAAATGGGCCACCGTGCTGCAAGGTGCAAAAATGGCCGCCGTCGTGCCGCGGAGTGCAGATACAAGGCGCCGCACCACGCGAGAATGGGGCAGGGCTAGTGAGTATCACGCAGGCACTAGCCCTGCCCCATTTGCAGCATGCACGCATGTCAAATGCTTCCCCCCTCCCTTTTCTTCCAGTCTACCAACTGACAATGGTTGGTGAGCTCTGCTCTACTGTCTCTATTCGATCTTGCTAGTCGGCCACTTCGCCTCCTTTGTGCTGGGCGGGGCTCCTGCTCCGAGCGGCAGTGGCAGCAGTGGCGTGCGTGCCAACAGAGAAGGCTCTGAGTGCCACCTCTGGCATGCGTGCCATAGGTTTGCCACAACTGGGATAGGCGATCCAGCTTGCGGGCGAGAAGCCCGCAAGAAGGAGGCACATGAGGAGATCCTCCTTTGGGCAACCAATCCCAGAGCTGTACCCCCTCAGACTGACCTGACGCCCTCGAAGCAGCTTTCTGAACATGCTTCTCTCCCCCCCCCCGTCCCCTCGGTCCTCCCCCCAAGCTGAGCCAATGGGACAAACGCCTGAGCTGGCAGGCCCTACATCAGTGTCTGCTGGGCACGGACAGGGTCTTGGCCTCTGGCAGAAAAGAGGCAGAGGAAGCCAGAGGCTGCCCTCCATAGGGAGAGCGGCACAGAGGAATTGGGTGCCAGGGCTCCCTAACCTATCAAGGATGGGCTTCTCTTGCTCCTCTTCGGGACTGGCGCTGCCCAGAATCCGCTTCCTGGCCTCCGCGTATTCAGCCTCCCTCTGGGCCAGGGACTTCACCGGGAAGGCAGGTCGGCTGGAAGAGTTGGGGTTCGTCAGCACTCCGTTGCTGGTGGGCCGCTTCAAGATCCGGATTTGCGGAGGCGGGCCCGAAGGAAGACTGTCGTCCTGAATGACGATCGGCACTTTGGGTGGGGACTTGGATTTCCTCCTGTGAAGAGAGGAGAGGGGACGCCATTTTTTTATTTTTATTTTGTGCTGTTGGCCAAAAAAAACCCAAACCCTCAGCCAGTCCTCTGCCTATTCACCTAAAGGCAAGGCAGGAAGGGCCAGCTTCTGCCCTTGATTTTCTGACCGAATCAGTACAGCCAGGGCTCGGGGTTCGTCTTTAGACAGAATCTTTTAAAAACCAACAACCGGAACGCCGCTCAATTTTCCCAGCCGTCTTCCAGCACGAACGCTGCTGAATGATTACGAAAAGAGTCTTACCTTTCCGTCTGGGTGATTTTCAGTTTCTTTTCCAGTCGCCTGTCTATTTCCTGCAAGGCAAAGTCAGTGGGTCAAGCTCCATCTGTTTGCTCTGCCCACCCTCTGGGGTCAGGCACCTTGTAGCACCAGGGGATGAGCCCGGCCCTCCCTTCTCTGGGAAGACAATGCCACATTTCACCATTGGTTACTAACTCATCTTTGAAGTGGCAAGAGATCCCACTTGAAACAGAGAAGGCCAGGAGACAGAGAAAGAAAGAAAGAAAGAAAGAAAGAAAGAAAGAAAGAAAGAAAGAAAGAAAGAAAGAAAGAAAGAAAGAAAGAAAGAAAGAAAGAAAGAAAGAAAGAAAGAAAGAAAGAAAGAAAGAAAGAAAGAAAGGAAGGAATGAATGAATAGAGGGAGAGAGAGAGAGAGAAAGAGAGAGAAAGGGAAAGGGAAAGGGAAAGGGAAAGAAAGAGACAGAGAGAAAGAGAAAGAGAAAGAAAGAGATAGAGGCACAGAGAGAGAGAAAGAAAGAAAGAAAAAGAGACAGAAAGGGAAAGAGAGAGAGAAAGAAAAAGAAAGAAAGAAAGAAAGAAAGAAAGAAAGAAAGAAAGAAAGAAAGAAAGAGAAAGAGACAGAGACAGAGAGAAAGGGAAAGAGAGAGAGAGAAAGAAACAAAGAAAGAGAAAGAAAGGGAAAGAAAGAGACAGAGACAGAGAGAGGGAAAGAAAGAAAGAAAGAGAAAAAGAGAGACAGAAAGGGAAAGAGACAGAGAGAGAGAAAGAAAGAAAGTCAGACAGAGAAAGAGAGAGGGAGGGAGGGAGGGAGGGAGGGAGACAGACAGACAGATTTTCAGAGGAAGAAAGCCGAGGCCTGGGAAGGGAGCCCAGGGTGAGTGTTATCCACAGACCAGAATCAAAGTGGGCTCATGCCAGACATCAGGTCAACTGGCAGCTGCAGCTGCTGACGCTTTGCATTTGAGCAAACAGCAAGGTAAAATTAGACCCCATTTTTGCAAGTCGTCCAGATCGGCAGCCGAGAGCCAGAGTAGCGGTGTCTCAGATAACTTGCTCCGACAGACTTACCATCATGAGCAGAGTGCGTGCCTGGTCATTCGCACTGGAAAAACTGGGGGGGGGGAAATGTCACCATTAAAGACCGGTAACCAGAAAGAGGAGGATCCATTGTCTGCCCGAGACTTGGGAGACCGTTTCTCTCCTTCCAAGCAAGCAAGGCCACGAAAGGGGGCCCAACAGCCTGGCCAGTTGGCTGAACTGTCTGAAGACAGCCTGGCTACCGTCTTGTTGGCTCTCTAGGAAATGGCTGCTCCGGTGGTCCTTCCTTGATGGAAGGGGAGGCCAGGCCTGGGTGCCAGCACGTTTCAGCCGTCCTTGCGGCAGCGGCTGGTTTTGCAGTAGGACAGGCGTTTGTGGAACAACGTCTCCACTGAGGTGTAACTGCATTTGCTTTGTAGTCCAAAGTCTGGAGGGCGAGTTAATCTTTGAAAGTAAAGGCTGAGTGAGTTTTCTTCTCCGGTGAACTCACGACATGCAAATCCTCGGGAGATTTGCCTTGACCCAAATAGTTCATTTTATATGGGCTGTTGGCCAAATTGGACTCTTGGCTCAGGTTGGCGCACCTCTCCGAACACCGCCATTTTCAGTGGCGGAGGTAGGCCTGAGCCCCCCCTCCCGCCCTGCCTCCCTCATTAAATTATCTGCAGCTGGTAGAAGTAGCATCTCCCCAGAGTCACTGCAATAAGTAATAAGTCAATGCTATAAGTATGATCACTAAAAATATAGAAGGGAATGGCGAATATTTGGGTGAGGAAGGAAAAGGCCAGGTGACTGCAGAGGGTTGTGGGGAACAAGCCCGGCACCAACCCGTTAGCCGAGAGGGAATGGACACAAGAGGACAGCGGGAAGCGACGGTCAAATGTGGATGTGAGGTTCCAGAAGTATGAAAGACTAAAGGGTCATCCTGGGCAAAGAGGCGACGATTGGAAGTGGCAGGCAGGAACTCTGCGTCCTTAAAAGATAGGGGTTGTAGGAATATAGCCTGGGGGGTGCCCCAGTCCGCCTCCCTTTGGGCTTCTGGCAGACCCTTGCTAAGCTTCCCTCCCGCGAGCAGAGGAGGTGCGTGCTTCTGGCCCTTGCTCTGCGGTCCTGGAAGAATTAAACAAGGGTCCAAACCATGCCAGACAACAGCAGAGGGACCTTCTCAGGCACCTTGCTTGCAAAGGGCGCAGAGCGAGGAACCCCCAAGGGGAGAGCAGAGAAAACCAGCAAAGCATAGATTGAAGACTTCTTGGGAAGTTATCCCTTTTACATTACAGGCAGTCCTCAACTTACAGCAGTGACCATTCAAAGTTAGAACGGCACCGGAAAAAAGCGGCTGATGGCCATTTTTCACACTTATGACCAGGAGTCTTCCAACTTGGCCCTTTGATGACGGACTTGTGGACTTCAACGCCCAGGATTCCTCAGCCAGGCTGAGGAATTCTGGGAGTTGAAGCCCACAAGTCGTCATCAAAGGGACCAAGTTGGAAGAGCCCGGCTTATGACCATTGCAACATCCCAACAGTCAGGTGGTTTCCTTTCGGATGAGTCACATTTACACAGTCTCCCAGGGATTCCCCCTCTGCGACCTTCTAACCAGCAAAGTCTATAAGGGAAGCCGGGATCCACTTAAGAGCCGGGCTACTAATTCAAGAACTGCAGGGATCCCCTTAACAAACGGGGCAAACTTCATTTCACAAGCGTTTCCCTTAAGACATGAATGTGGGGCTCGATTGTGTCCCCCAACGCCTTGCTTCACCGGCCCCAAAGGCGGCAGAAAGGCGACCCTCCTGGCCCAGCCCTGCCCGAGGCCCCCAGCCGCTTCCAGGGGAGGCGGCCGAGCCGGAGAGGCGGGATGCGGAGCTGCTGGGGCCGGAGGAAGGAGCGATGACCCGGGGCACGGGTGCGCTGCGTTCCCCTCCTCGCCCGCAGCCCGGAGGCTCGGCCCCCTCCGCTCCAGGAGCCTGGCGGCCTCTCTCGGGAAGCGGATTCCCGACGGAGGCCGCCCCCCTCGGGCACTGGAAGCCGGCCAGGGCGCTCCCCGCGCTCCCCTTCCTCGCCCACGCCGGGCAGTCCCGGGAGGGCTTCCCCGGGAAGGCAGGAAGGAAGGAAGGAAGGAAGGAAGGAAGGGGAAAAGGAAAGAAAAGGAAGGAAGGAAGGAAGGAAGGAAGCAGGGAAAAGGAAAGGAAAAGGAGAAGGAAAGAAGGGGGAAAGGGGAAGGAAAAGAAAGGAAAAGGAAAGGAAAAGGAGAAGGAAGGAAGGAAGGGGAAACGGGGAAGGAAAAGAAAGGAAAAGGAAGGAAAGGAAAAGGAAAAGGAGAAGGAAGGAAAGGAAAAGGAAAAGGAAGGGGAAAGGGGGAAGGAAAAGGAAAAGGAAGGAAGGGGAAAGGGGAAGGAAAAGAAAGGAAAAGGAAGGAAAGGAAAAGGAAAAGGAAGGAAGGAAAGAGGGAAAAGGAAGTAAAGGAAAAGAAGGAAGGAGAAAAGGGAAAGGGAAAGGAGAAGGAAGGAAGGAAGGAAGGAAGGAGAGAGAAAGAAAAGGAGAAGGAAGGAAGGGGAAAAGGGGAAGGAAAATAAAGGAAAAGGAAGGAAGGAAACGCCTCCGAGCGCAGCCCAGATGGAGCCCGCCGGCCCTGCCTCCCTGGGCGGAGCGGGACTCGCCGGCCGTCCCCGCAGCGCTGCCGGGGCGCCCCCGGGCCAGAGGGACCCTCCGCGGGCGGCCGGTGGGCCGCAGACCACGTGTTCGGGGAAACGGGGGCACGGCCCCTTTAAGAGGCCTAAGAGCCTCGGCCCACCCGGGACGCCTCTCCGCCGGCCTGGCCGTCCCACCCGGGGGCGGCCCGTCTCCTCTCGGCTCCCCGCCCGGGCTCGGCGGCGCTCCGGGACTCACCCCGCTGTCGGCCGCCTCCTCCCAACTCTCGGCGACCTCCTCATCTTCCATTGTAATGCCCCTCCGCCGCCAGCCCGCCCGGAGCGCATGCGCGCGGCGCCCAGTCCTATCCTGTCGGCGAGCGCGGCCGGCCGGACCCGCCTTTGGCGTCAGCGCGCGCCAACGCGCCTGCGCAAGCCCCTCTTCCCGGGGTTGCTCTTCGCGGGCTGCCAAGCGAGCGCCCTCTGCCGGGCCGGGCCGGCTAAGGTCTACGCATCGGCCGCTCCTTCGCCCGCCCGCCCGCCCACCTCGGAAGAGCTCAGCGGGACACGCCCTGGAAGGGTTTTCGCGCATGCGCGGTTACCTCCTCAGCAAGCGCAATAGCGCAAAATTTCCGTGGCGTGGAGGGGGCGCCACGTTCACTTATCGCCGGGTTAAACGGTACCGCAATCTCAAATATTAATTGGCGGGGAGGACAGCGGGACTCTCCCCTCCCCTCCAAACTGGGTATGCGTGGTGCCATAGCCCGCAAACGGAAGCAGGAATCCTTGACAGGCAAACGAACTCTCTGCTAGTGGAAGAGAGCCACAATCCCCCCCCGCCAACGGTAGTGGCACAACGGCGGGGGTAAGCAACCAGCTACGGGCGCGATCTCTTTTGGCCTCCCGACACGCCCACCCTCGTCCTTCCGCCACGCCTGTCATGGCGCCCCCTCCTTGACCTTCTTCGGGCCGGCGCAAGCGCAGGTCCACGCGCATGCGCTCTTTCCCCCCCCGCCCGCGAGGAAGGGGAGAAACTCGGCTCCTCCCTCCGCGCGCGCGGACGCGCATGCGCCTGGCGTGGGGCGGGCCCCGCCCCGCCTAGCTCGCGCCCCTCTCCTCTCTTCCCGGTTTGGGACAGCGGCAAGATGGCGGCGGCCACGGCGGCCGGGAAGGTCCAAGCTCCGCGCGAAGGCGGCCGCGGAGGCTGCGGGCGCCCGCCCAAGCGGCCGCAAGCGCTGTGAAGCGACGGCGGGGACGAGCCCAGGTGAGGGGCGGCGGGCCCGGGAGCCCCCAGCGGCGCGTCTCCTCCGCGGCTCCTCGGGAGCCTCGCCCGGCGGCCTGGAAGGCAGGCGGGCCCCACGTGCCGTGCCCGGCCGCCCGGGAGGCTCAGGCGCGGCCCCGGGGAGGCTGGAGGGTCTGGCGGGCCTAGAGCAGCGGCCTTGCTGCTCCGGCCCCGGGCTGCCCGAGCAGCCTCCCTTCCGAGCCCCGCGAGCGGCTGCGCAAGGCCGCCGGGCGGGCGGGCGACGGTGCAGAGCCGGGCCGCTCTCCCGCCGTCCCGTCCCCAGCAGCCCCGGCCTTCCTTTGGGACGGTCCCGCTTTGCCCCGTGGAAGAAACGAGCGAGGGAAGAAAGGGGGGCGCCGCCGGGGCGTTTCCCTGTTGGGTGGGCCACTCAAGACGGAGCTCGGCCTCCGCGGTGGATCCTTCTATCGGAATAGAGCCGGAGGGGACCTTGGAGGTCCTCTAGTCCAGCCCCCTGCTCAGGCAGGAGTCCCGACCTGGACCCTTTCGGACAAATGGTTGTCCGGTCTCTTCCTCCTCCTCCTCCTCCTTTTATCTATTCGAGATGCACAGTGTTCAATATTTATTTGTTATGTATATGTAGGGTGTGTGCATATCTTGTATATATAGTATACATGTATACAATGCATATCTTGTATATATAGTATACATGTATACAATGCATATCTTGTATATATATGCATGTTTTGTATATATAGTAGGTTCAGGTGTGTGTCGTGTATGTGTTTCACTTGGAGAGCGGGCAGCTCAGTTTCATTTTTGAGGTGTGCCGTTGTGCCCACAGTAAAAAAAAAAAATGAGAATAAAGGTTCTCTTATCTTATCATAAAAGCCTCCAGTGATGGATGTCTGTGGAGATTGTCCGTCATCCAGTCCCAAAGGAGCTTTTTCAAAAGACCACTAGACTTTCTCGTTTTTCTTGGAAGATGTTTTCACTTCACATCTAGAGAAGCTTCTTCAGTCCAGGGATGGAGCAGTCACAACTTCTGGTGGCAAGCTGTTCCACTGGTTAATTGTCCTCACTGTCAGGAAGTTTCTCCTTAGTTCCAGGTTGCTTCTCTCCTTGATGAGTTTCCATCCTGCCTTGTTTCTTGTCCTGCCTTCAGGCGCTTTGGAGAATAGATAGACACTCACACACCCCTCTTGTTTGTGGCAGCCAGGCTGCCTTGCTTTGGGTGGGTGGCTCTTTGTTCAGTTCCGGGCTCAGAGTCTCCTCGGTTCTCCCTGGACCCAGTTTCCTTAGGGCAGCCGCGTGGAGCCGACCTCTGGGAAGGTGCTGGCTGGGGAGGGGGGGCATTCTGCCTTCCCGGCTCCGGCTTGCATTGGCCCTGCAACCCCCAGGGGCCTCCAAGGTGGGCAGCCTCCCCTTCAAGGATCAGAGAAGGAAGCCAGAACATGCCACAGCCAGCTGCCCTCGGTGTGCATTTTTAAGGCCCAGTTGGGATCTCCATCAGAGTGTGAGTGTGTGTGTGTGTGAAAGCTCTTTAGTGTTTGCTGCTTGTGCAGTGGGAGTAGGGTTCCCTCTTGCCCACCGGCTATCTTCAGACTTGTTTGTCCCTCTTCCTTCCCATCTTCAAAAGCTCGTTGCGGTTACCAAACATTGACCAGCTTTGCCACGCTACCACCACAAAAGTTTGGCTGCAGGCCTCCCTGGGGCAGTCTGGATGCTGTGAGACTTGGCTCAGGGGGGGTTGCTGCCTCTCACACTGCAAATGCTTTCTGCCCAAAGCGAGGGAGCAACTTGAATGCGCGCAGAAACTGGTGGCGCAGTGGCAAAGGTAATGGAATTTGTCGATTGAGCCAGAGTCCGCTCTTTGGCACATCATTTTCCGGAAGTCTGGGGCACTTTTAGCGACGTGTGTGTGTGTGTGTGTGTGTGTGTGTGTGTGTGTGTGTGTGTGTGTGTGTGTGTGTGTGCTGCCTTGGGGAATGCTGGCAAGTCTGAGCCTTTGGAAACAATGCAGGGAGAAGGGGAAGAGCTGGAGAGAAGCCTAATCAAGGGCGGTGAGCTGGGTCCTCTAAACCAAGGGTCCTCCACCTTGGCCCCTTTAAGACTTGTGGACTTCAAGTCTGGCTGAGGAATTCTGGGAGTTGAAGTCTTAAAGGGGCCAAGGTTGAGAAGCCCTGCTCTGTCTAACTGCCTTTGCTTCAGTCAGCTTGCAACAGAAAGTTTTCAGCACTTCAGCTTCCTTCCCAATTAAGCTATTGGCTCGACCTGGCAATTACGGGAGCTCCTTTCTTCTCTCTCTCTCTCTCTCTGTTCCCTGAGGCCTGTGCTCTGACCCCAAGCCTTGAAAGAAAAGGGGGTCTCCATCACGTGCGGGGATGGAAGCTCCTTTGGGAGACGGCCAGACAACTGCCTCCGGCTTGGTCTTATCTCATGCAAGAGCCGCTAGCCGTGCAGTTTTGCACACTCCCGCTTCCTATTAAGCTTCAATGATCTGCATTTATATCCCCTACTTCCTGCAGGCGGAGGACCCATAAATGACTCTCGCTGCAGGCACAGAGCACACGAGAAGCCCCCCCCCCCATTAAGGAAAGGGCCAGGACACCACTGTGTGCAGTAGGAAGCCCCAGACAGGATTCACACATTTGAAAGCTTAAAAGGCTCTGCTTAGAAGCCCGGAAAACAGGCAGGCTTCTGTGTGAGGCAGCTTTCCTCCTCTCTCCCAACTCCTCTTGTAGCGAGCCAAGGGAGAATCTGTTGGATTGCTGCCCTGCGTGCTCCTCTTCCATTCTTTGCCTCGTCTTTTGGTTCCCTTTTCCACCCTTCCCTTCAGAAGCCAAGCCAGAGGTTCCAAGCCGGTGGAAAGGAATCTCCCAGCTGGATCTTTCTGAGGGAAAGTGGGCAGCATTCCATATTTCTTTTCTATGCAAAGTAGTGATTGACTTACACAACATCTGGGAAGATTCTCAGGAGACTTGGGGTGGGGGGTGGAGGTGGTGACTGACATCTTCCTTGTGACAAGATGAAAACAGTAAGGTTGGCACTTTGATCCTTTGGGGGGTGGGGAGGTGAGTGGCCCTGTTGCCCCTTTGATCTTTTCCGGGAGGAATTGTCACTCAGCAATCAGAATAGCCTTGGAGGATGTAATTAGTAAACAGCTGCAGCAGGCGAGAAGGACTTTCAAACAGCGCTCTGCTGTCTTTTTCCCCCACCAAAGGAAGTGGGAAGGATCGGGAGACTCACAATTCTTGGGCACTCCTTCCATTTTTTGCCTTCAGCTTTTAGGAGGTACTTGCAGGACCCCTACATTGCTCTCCTCACCCTTCCCTGCCCCCAAGGCAGTGCACCAGGCTTGATATTTGCAGGATTTGTGAAAGGAGACTAAGCAGGGATTCTTGGCTGCTTCAAGGGCTGACGTGCCAAACTGTGGATTGAAACCAGGGGCTTCACTCCACCCAATCTCATCTCCCCCCTGTTATTCCGTAATACAACGGCCCTCGGCCTTTTGGGCACCAGGGACTGGATCCATGGAGAGGGGAGCAGGGTTTTGTGTTATTTTGAATAGATATTTACTAAGAAGAATGATACGCATTAATGAACTGATACTGTTTTGTATTATCGTTTATTACACTTACTACTATATCAGCTATTGTTAACTGAACCTATGTACCCAGACAATAGTCTGTTTGCTAAAGATTGGAAATGTTATTGGGGGATAATCCCAGTGTTGACCCCAGCCCTCCCCCAGCACCAATCCTGATCCCAAGCCCTCCCTAAACCTTAATCCTTATCCCGATCCTATTCTATCCCCAACCCTATAAATAATTTTTTTTAAAAAAAGATCCTTCCGCAAGAGGCCCTTAACCCATAACTTCCCCCCCTCCCCATTTCTGAAGCAGGGGACTGGAATGCCATGGCTAACTCAGAGAGCGACGATGACAGCTTCATGGCTGTGGATTCCGAGGACGCCGCGGCAGCCGAAGGGAGCATGGATCAGGAGGATGGAGTGTGCGCTGCTCCTCCTCCAGAGGACGACGAGGGAGGGGCTCGGCCTCACCGGTCCATGCAGGAGTTGCCCGAGGAGGTGCTGGAGTACATCTTGTCCTTCCTCTCCCCGTATCAGGAGCACAAAACGGCCGCGCTGGTTTGCAAGCAGTGGTATCGGCTCATCAAAGGTACGGGAGGAAATTCCCCGGCCCAAACAGGTGGGGAGAAAGATTGTGAGGGTTCAGCAAAATTTAAAAAAAAAGGGGGGGGAGCAGCGATGGGAACTGGGCCGCAGACAGGTTCAGCCGTTGTCGGCCACTCCAGAAAGTACGGCTAGTCCACGACTTTCAACAGTTCGTTTAGCGATGGTTCCAAGTCACGACCACGCTAAAAAAAGGGGGGGTGACCTAGGACCGTTTTTCCCAGTTACCTTTACAGCATCCCCGCCATCAGGTGATCAAAACCAAGACGCTTGGCAACCGGTTCATATTTTGGACCCGTTACGTCCCAAGGTCAACGCGATCCCCTTTGGCGAGCTTCTGACGAGCAGGAAGCCAGATTCAATTAGTGGCCGGGTTTTATTTATTTTATTTATTTGTTTAAACTTATATGCCGCCCTTCTCCTAAGACCCAGGGTGGCTCACAACAACAATACAAGTAAAAACATAAACATAGAATCAATTCAAATTACTAATTACAATACTATATAAAAACTAGATAATCTGGCAAGGAAGGGGGCGAAATTCACGGCAAATGATCTCGCTTAACCACGGAAAATGTGGCGCTCCGTCGTACGGCGAAGACCACCTGTAATCCTAGCTCTTGAGAATGCCAGAAAGGGGTGAAGCAGAGAGGGGGCGTTGTCGGGGGGGGCTGGAAGGAGGACTCTTTCTCCCCACCCCCTTTGATTTTTTTCCTTCACTCTTGGGAGCCAAGCAAGATTAGACAGGGGCTGCCTCTGCTGTCTTCCCCTGTAAGGTTTAGGCATCCTCTTTCGATGCAGCTGGTTGCTTTCCTCCAATTTCTGGTTTGGTTTGGTTTGGTTTGGCTTTCTTAGAAGCAGGAGCTGCCTCGTCCTTAAGAGCACCCATATATAGTGGCTCAATTGCTTTCAGCGCTTTAACAAAAGGCTGGAAGAAGGAGGAGTGTGCTGTGGTCAAGGGGCTGCATTTGGAGAGGAGAAGCCCAGGTTGAAAGGGAACCAGTGCAAGCTTCGTGGTGGTGGTGGGGAGGATTGGGCCAATTGCTTTCTCCCTGCCACATGCCTGGGTGGCTGCTTGGGGTCCATTCTGATCTCTCTGAGGAGGAGGAGGAGGAGAAGTGATGAAGAATGACTGTTGAAAGCTCAGATCAGAGAGTGCCCATCCGATGGCCGCGCGGCCTGCCCTAAAAGCAAACAAGATTCGGGAGCCAATCGAATCGACCTTTATTGCCAAAAGTGCAACATGTGTGCAATGAGATCGGCTAAGCCTCCCTTCGTGCGCCCTCCCCCTGATACAAATCGCAGTGACAACGAACACACAATCTTATTGCACCGTGTGAATTTGCTGCACGACGCGCCGGCCAGCTCTTGGGTTTTTCGCGGAGAGTTGGAAGGCTTCCCGCGAGCTGCCGGCTTCCGCTAGTCTTGGGGCACGCGAACCCGGCGGGCGCGTTGGCCTCCCGTGTTATGCTCAAAAAAGCAGAGAAAGGTAGGCCCTTTCGGAGAGCACCCCAAGAGGTCCCTCAGGAAGACTCAGCCTTTGTCCATTGGCTGGCCAGAAGCCAACCAGGCCCCTCGCCGGTCAGCCTGCTTGTTTCCAGCCCCACTTTCTCGCTGTTCTCCCTCCTCTTCCAGGTGTGGCCCACCAGTGTTACCACGGCTTTATCAAGTCGGTCCAGGAAGGGAACATTCAGTGGGAGAGCCGCACCTATCCCTATCCTGGGACGCCCATCACTCAGCGCTTTTCGCACAGTAAGTACGGACTGGCCCACGGCGCCACGCTCGGGGGCCGAGCCCCCCCCTTTCCCCGTGGGGAAGCCCACACTCTTAACTTGGCCCAGAGAGAGGCTGGATGGGGCACAGGCTGCGTGGAGGCTGCAAGCAGCCGAGGAGAGACGAGGCCTCTGGCTTAGCTGGGAAGCGGAAGGTTCTAGAAGCTGCTTCTACAGAAACCAATGCTGGCTGGGGAATTCTGGGACTTGAAGTCCACAGGTCTTTAAAGTGGCCACGGTTGGGGACCCCCCTGCTTTACAGCCCTCTCTGAGCGGTTTACAGTCAGTCTATGGCACCCCCAACAATCTGGGCCCTCATTTGACCCACCTCGGAAGGGTGGAAGGCTGAATTCAACCTTGAGCCGGTCAGGATCGAACTGCTGGCAGCGGGCAGAGTTTAGCCTGCAATGCTGCATTCTAACCACCGCGACTCCTAATCCCGCTGATCCCGCAGGATGGGGTGGATGGATGGTGCTCAGGACAAAAGGGGGTGGGGGGGCGTTAAGTAATACACGGCAAGAATCCCCAGAGTTGCACAGGCATTGCGGGTTTTCAAGGAGAGAGAAACTGTGGCTTTCCCTTGTGTGTGCGTGTGCTTTCCAGGCGCTTGCTACTACGATGCCAATCAGTCCATGTACGTCTTCGGGGGCTGCACCCAGAGCAGTTGCAACGCCGCTTTTAACGACCTCTGGCGACTGGACCTGAATAGCAAGGAATGGATCCGGCCCCTGGCCTCAGGTGAGGGGCGTGGCTGGGGAGGGGGGGTCCCAGTGGCCGCAGCAGCTGCCCCAGGAGAGGAAAAAAGAGCTGCGGGGAGGCCACCCCCCCCATGGGCTGTTGCACACCACGCTGGGAGAAAGCTGACACCTGCAGCCAGGTGGAGGCAGGCCTGACGTGGGGGGCTTCTTTGAAGCCTCAGCCTCCTTTGATACCCTCCACTGTGCCTCTGCCTCGGCTGCCAGTTCCCTGCTCTCCTTTATAGCCCTTTCTTCGCTGTTGGGAGCTGAGCTGAGACAGTATTAGGAAGGGAGAGAGAGCGGGCAAGGGGGAAAGAGGGTCCCCTTGCAAAGAAAAGCCAGGTGGAAAGGGAGAACACCTCCCCCCCCATCTCCAATCCTCCTCTATGGGTGGCCTCCCTGAGGGCATCCAACTTCCTCAAGTGGATCTAATCGGCCAAAGCGGCAGCTCCTGCTTCCCCTCCGGGAGGGGCGGATACTTCTCTGGCAGCCTTACCAGCCTGCCTGTTCTTACTTACCGTCTCCTCCAGGCCGAGGACTTGCTCCAGGGCGTTCCTGGGACAGGTATTTGATCAAGCTGATCAGACATGTCTCTGCTAGCTACACCCACCAGCCAGAAAGAGTGTGGGAAATCGGCAGGTTCTCACAATCCTCCAGTTCACACCGGGGCGAGGGGCAACCTTTTGTTATAAACAAAAGCCTCTGGTTTTTTTTTCTTTCTTTCTTCTTTCTTTTTTTCTTTCTGCCTATTCAAATCCCAAGCTGTTTACTTTGCATGTTAATACATAATGCGTTCTCAGGAGGCCTTTTCAACCTGGGAGGAGGCAGCAAGGATCCCAGCCCAAGGATTGTCTCCTTCCCTAACCACAAACCAACATTGGTTTCGGCCAGCTCTGGAGAAGAGTGGGGGGTGGGGGAAGGGGGACTTTGAGGTTTGAGGCTGGGGGCAGCATCCATCTCTTCAGGGAGATGGTGGCTGATCCCTGCAGCCCAGTTTTTGTTTGGGTAGGGTCTGCTCAGCCTTGGGAAGAAGCACCCCTGGGCGCCCCAACATCGTTTGTGGCCCGGCCCAGCCAGCGCCGCTGGGTGGTCAGCTCCAGAGTTCCCCCTGTGAATCTTCTGGAAAGCAGCTTGCTTGGTTTCCAGTTGTGGCAGCTCTTTCTCAAGAGTCGGGAGATTCTACACATCTCCAGTTAGCAAGTTTGGCGCCCACAAGATAAAATACTTTTGTGTGCAGTCATGCGGTTGCTTTGTCACCTCCCCGACTCCCGACAAGAGATTCTTAAGAGCTAAATTGGGCCTTTCTCACACTTTCCCTTTTAAAGGGTGGCAGGGCTGCCTTTCAAAAGAGCCACACCACTTATAAGTGCTTCATTTAAAGAGCAGGCAATTATAGCTTCCGGAGGAGGGGGGGGAGCTGTTCTTTCCGCCCCTATTGACAGAATTAAATGACCCTGGGAGCTGAATTCCCAGACATAGACGCAGGTAGGCAAAGGAAAGCAGGAAGTGTTTTACGAGCGCAGCCCGTTCCGGGATGCACATCAGACTGCTAGGAAAGGGAATCATAGCCTGTCTCTTACAGGAAAGAACCCCCTCCCCGTTTCCCCTTGATTGTGGCTGTGGCCCTCGGGCTCCCCTGCTGTTTGGGCTGTTTGCTGAGCCCTCCAGCAGGCAAAGGGGGCCTATTTTGAGCCAGGCCTCCCTTCCCCTTGCCCTCTCCGCCTCGTGTGGTTGCGGAATTCAGTTCAGCTTTCTCCTGGGAATTGCTAAGCAGAGCCCCCACCGGGTTGTCCAGGGCTCTAAGTTTAGGTACCTATTTTAGAGAAGCCTGGGGACGGTTGGTTTGATAGGCCCGGGCCACAAATAGCCCCGTCCCCAATTTGGATCCCTGGGATTGTGTTGAACCAAGTCGTGTAGCACCAAGTTTCCCAAGCAGCAAAAGTCAGCCACACACAAACACACACACACACACACATATACCCACACCCCTCCGCATTTACCTTTGTCATAGTGCTTTTTGGAGGGGGGCAAGGGACCGTTCCCCCCCCTTCCCCGTTTTCTCAGAGGGAAAAGCACTGCTGCCTGCCCGCGTATTCCTGGCCACAGGCTTGCTTTCTTTGGAATCTCGGGAAGTCTTAAGAGACCAGGATTGAAGACAGAGGAAGCCTTGGTTCCTCTTGCTCCAGACTCTGCCCTGCCCAACGGCAGGTCTTTCCTCCCTTCTCTTGCCGGGAGCAACATCCAGGGCCAGCCATGACATTTGGAAAGAGGAGAAGTAGCTTTGAACACAGCAGCCCAAAGCAGCCCACTCGCCTGCTGCTTCCCCACTCAGCTGAGCTAGCAGCTGGGCCCTTTTCCCAGAGGACAAGTGGATTGTGCATTAATCGGCCCTTCCCCGGCCATCCTGAGCCTATCTGGAGGGAAGGATACTGTCCCCCCCCCCAGTCAGGGTCTCTGAAGTGGGCTCACTGCCGTGTATCATTTTAAGTGGCCCCTTGAGTGCCCCCTTCCCTCATTTAAAGCCCTTTGGCAAACAGGAGGGAGTGCCCCCCCTTGGGAAGTAAATAGCTGTGAAGAGAGCAGCCTGTGAGCAGGACTGCAATCTGTTTTTTTTACTGCCTACGAGTAAAGTCAGTCACTCCTATCAAAGGCAGGGGAAGAGGAGGGGTCTGTTTGGAAGTAGGAGAAGATAGGGAGGAAGAAAGAGGGTGGATGTGGTGTAGGGGGTGCTGTCCGGGCAACACCTATAGTTAAGTGTAGGTATTTAAACTTTTGTATGTTGAAAGATGGAAGAGGATGTATTATGTTGAGTTGTATATCTAGGTTTTTTAATAGGTTTTTATTCTGGGATTTTATGTATTTTTTGTTAAAATTATAAAATATATTTAAAAAAAAAAGAATTAGACCCCTGCCTCTGATGAAGACAAACTGGATCGTGGCAACATGCCACATGTCAAATAGTTGGACAGACCGTTTATTACAGGGTCAGTTTGTGACTCTGAGGCAGGAAGCCACCCTGCCCAAGCGCCAGGCCTTATTTGGCTGCACCCGGTGAGCGCCCGGAATCCCTTTCGGTGACATTGTCTAATAAAACACAAAAAACCACCCTCTCCTGTTGCAGGTTCCTACCCGTCGCCAAAAGCCGGAGCGACCCTCGTTGTGTATAAGGACCTGCTGGTGCTGTTTGGCGGCTGGACGCGGCCCAGCCCTTACCCCCTGCATCAGCCGGAAAGGTTCTTTGACGAAATACACACCTACTCGCCTTCCAAAAATTGGTAAGACTGTCGAGCTGTTTCCAAGCTCTTGTTTTTTTTTGCCGAGCAAAGAGCCGGGCAAGCACGTACACTGCCCGCCTGTTGAGCGCAACCCTCCTCCTCCTCCAGGTGGAACTGCGTGGTGACCACCCACGGCCCTCCTCCCATGGCTGGCCACTCCTCCTGCGTGATCCAGGACCGGATGGTCGTCTTTGGAGGCTCCTTGGGGTCGCGACAGATGTAAGTCTCCGACGCGCCTCTTCTTCCGGAATTCGAGGCTTCCCAGAAAGCTGTCCGAGTTCCTCCCATCTCGCTCTTCCCCGCAGGAGCAGCGATGTCTGGGTCCTTGATCTGGAGCACTGGACCTGGTCCAAGCCGAGCCTCTCCGGGCCTGGGCCTCACCCGCGAGGAGGCCAGTCCCAGGTAACGTGCCAGCAGCTCTCGGCGGAATTGGGGCAGGCGGCTTTTTTGTCCCGCTTTTCCTCCCAAGGAAACGAAGTCTTCCAACTCCCACATGAAGCCTTTTGCCTTTCCAGTAAGATTGAGAGGGAGACAAGCAGCCGCCCCCGGCACAGTCCTTCCTGGCCGGAGATGGAAAGTGGGACCCCTGGGCACAAAGTTACGCCCGGAGACAGGCCTTCCCAGAGCCAAGAAGATCCCAGTGGGAGCAGGGACTTGGCAGACTGTTTCCCATTCCCACTGGAAATGGCATCGCCCCAGAAGAGGGAGCAGATTAGTCTTCATAATTTGGGAGATTGAGCTCAGCTTGCAAATGGGGTGGGAATGAGCACCCCCACACTCCACTCCCATCAGCGGATGTGCTAGCCAGGCCTTCTTGGGGCTCTTTGGGTGACGCCTTTTGACTCTTCTTTCCCTTTTGTGTGTCACAGATTGTCATAGACGACGAAACCATTCTGATTCTTGGGGGCTGCGGGGGTCCAAATGCGGTGAGTAGACAAAGCTAGGTTAGCTGGCCATTTACCCCCTTTTTTCTGCTCTTCCGATACTTTTGTGTCTGGCGCGGCGTCTCTTCGAAAAAGCTCCGGTCAACACACGGGCGATGCACAGCTTGCTGGCGTCCTTCAGCCGCCAGGCCCGAGTTGCCCCTAGCCAAGGTTTCCTCCTCCTCCTCCTCCTCCTCCTCCTCCTCCTCGGGGAGATGAAGCAGAAACTGCCTTGTGTACATCTTGTCCAGGAGGAGGAAAGGCGGACCATGCCAGACGGGACAAAACCTTTCAGGACTGACTGGAAAGTCTGCTCTCGAGAGGAAAACGAATGTAGAGGAAAGCCAGGCAGTACGTGTGTGTGTGTGTCCCCCGACCTATGGGTGTCTGAGCTTTCACCTGACTTGCAGCTTTTTAAGGACGCCTGGCTGCTGCATATGCGATCCGACCGTCCCTGGGCGTGGCAGCCCCTGAAGGTGGAGAACGAGGACCACGGAGCTCCCGAGCTGTGGTGCCACCCGGCCTGCAAGGTGAACGGGAGGGAAGGGCAAAAGGAATCCCTGGTGAAAGTCTCCTTCCTCTTCCGCACCTCATAAGCCAGAAAGGGGGGAGGCCGCTCCGATTTTAAGAGTGTGACGCATGCACTAAGCTAACACTGGGCTGCCTGATGGGGCAAACATCTCACTGAGGAGCAGCGTGGCGCTTTCTGGTGGGCGCAAGGCCCAGAGGGATCCTCTTCTCTCCCCCTGCCTTCCATCTTACGCAGAGCCCAGCTGTTAGCAGGAGTTTTTGGGGAGGCTGCTCTGCAGGACGGATCCTGTGTCCATCCTGGGCTAATTGCTTCTTCTCTTCCAGGTGGGGCAGTGCGTGGTCGTCTTCAGCCAAGCCCCCAGCGGGAGGGCGCCGCTCAGCCCGAGCTTGAACTCTCGTCCTTCTCCCATCAGCGCCACGCCGCCCGCCCTGCTTCCCGAGACACGAGAATGCCGCTCTCAGTCTCCCGTTCAGACTGCAGACGAGGCTCCCTGCGTGAACGGCCGCTGGGGCACCCTGAGGCCCCGGGGGCAGAGGCAGACGCCCTGCGGTTCCCGGGAAGGAAGCCTGTCACCGGCCAGAGAGGACAGTTCACCGGTGCTGAATGGCGGCGAGGCCTTGTCCCCCGCCACCGCAGCTGCCGTGGGTGGGGCCTCTCCAGACAGCCCTCTTCTCCAGCTGCTCTCGCCCAGCACGGCTTCCGTGGCAGAAGGCTACAATCTGAAGGCGGGCCTTTCTTTGGCACCCAGGCGGGGCTCCCTCCCCGATCAAAAGGACCTGCAACTGGCAGCCGTAGACTTGAGCTGGGAGGCCAAAGCCCCTTCTCTGGTTTGCCAGCCGGATGGTACAGAAAGCAGGACGGTTGGCACGATAGGCCTCAGGAATCCCCCGGATCAGACCAACGGCATTCACACCCCGCCTCAGGTGTCCAGCTCCCTGATGGGAGGGGTCTCTCCTAGTGCGCTGCGGCGGAGCCTGGAGGTGGTTCAAGCCCTCTCTTCGAAGGTCCTGCCCACTTTGGCGGTCAGAAGCCCACCCAGGGTGTCCTCGCCAGGATCCCCAGGCAGCCAGAGCAGTGCCAACCCTGCCGAAGCAGCTGTTGCTGCCACCCCTCGACCCAGCTCCGCCCAAGGGGATGGGCACGCCTTACCACCCATTGCTCGCCGCTTGGGCCATCATCCGCCTCAGTCACTGAATGTAGGCAAGCCCCTCTACCAGAGCGTGAACTGCAAGCCCATGCAGATGTACGTGCTGGACATCAAGGAGGTGAAGGGGCGTGGACGAGTCCAGTGGAAGGTGTTCCACGGCAGCTCCGTGGTGGGACCCCCCGAGACCAGCCTGCACACGGTGGTCCAAGGGCGGGGGGAAGTCATCATCTTTGGCGGCTTGATGGACAAGAAGCAGAATGTCAAGTACTATCCCAAAACTAACGCCTTGTACTTTGTGCGGGCCAAGAGATAATGCGGCCACGGGCCTCCCCCCTCTTCCGCTGCCCTGGCTTGGGGGCTCCCCTCAACCAGTCAGCCCTGTCCCGGGCACGCTGTCAATGTGGCATTCCACCCACTAATAAAGAGATCTAAGCAAATGGCACTGAGGCTCTCTGCTCCAATTCCCAGCACAAGTGTGCGGACCGAAGCCCCTTTCCTAGCGGAGAAAAGGCAGTTACAAAGCGGGCCCAGCTCAAAGACACCCGACCGAGCAGGACCTGGCCGTAGCTGGGTGACCTCTGAGCTGAGGGCAGGCGGGCAGTCACGGTGGCCGTCCTGTGTGCAGAAGCAGTCCGGGGACAAGAGGCCAAGCCCTCGGTCAGTTACGATGCCAGTTCCAAAGGGAAGTGACCACACCGGGCACTAATGGGGCTCCGCAGTCAGTCAGAGGTTTGAAATAAAGAGTCCAAAAAGCCAGTCCTGGTTTAGAGATGGCTACCTTCTGCCCTTGCAGCCTTCTCCTAGCCCTTGGATGGGAGTTGGGCTTTTGAAGGGGATCTCCAGGAGAAGCAGAAACTGCCAGAGGCTCCCCATTCCCTGGGGGTCTGCTGGTTCTCTTGCTCAGAGCACCCTATAAGCCAAAGCTCCTTTTCCAGGGTGGAGAGTCATGCGTAGAGTGGAGACCCAGCAGGGCAAGTAAGGAGGGCGGAGGGAATGGCCGCTCCCCACTTGCGTCGCCACAATGCTTTGGGCTTTGGGGGGAGGTCCAGCTCACTCTGGTTAGTCTGACAAAGCCCCAAATGAGGAAATGGGGTGGGGGGCCCCAAGAGCTGAGCACACTTGCTATCAGCCACCTGACACACTCGGCAAAAGAAGCGGGAGGGTGGCACCAGCTGCAGCTCAGGTGAGGGTGAGGCCAGGCTGTTGGACAGACCCCCCCTCCCCTGCTTGATTGGCAGTGCTCAACACAAAAAAAAGCCTAACAGCTGGAGGCATTTGGGCAATGGGAGAGGGTGGGCTTCTGGCAGCTGCCCTTGATGGGAATCCTGCACGGAGGGGGGGGGCTGGTAGACCTGCGGATGGCCAGCTCCCTCCTGCTCGAAAACCCTCTGGCTTTTCCCACACTCCTTGGAGAGGCTGCGGGCCTTTTTTTCCCTCTTTCCCAGCAGAAGAGAAAGCTGCGCTTCGCAGCTTCCCGGCTGGCTGCCAAGATTGCGGGGCTATTTTGAGCCCCTCGTAGGAGCAGTTTGGCAGGGCACTGAAAGTCCCCGCACACAAAAACAACACACCCACACATTCGCCCCACCTAGACGCCACACCTGGCTGTGCCCTCCCAGGCCTTCCCACCTTGCACCAGCTTGGAAGGACGAAGACAGCCACGGGAGAGACCAAGGAGCCGGGCCATTCTCGGGGAGCCTTTTGTCCCCCGCGCCCCCCCCCCAAGGCTGAGGGCGGCGTATGGCTTTCTCACGCCGCAGGCAAGAGCTGTTTCCAGCTGCAGCGAATCCGACCAGTTGGATTTCGACGGAAAGTCAGCGCTTGCCAGCTGTAGCACCGGTCACCTCGCTTACAGGCCTACCCAGAAGGCGCGTTGCATCCCTGTCTGCTGCGTTTGCCGGGCAGGGAGAGAGATCCGTAAAGGATGGCGCTTGGGAGAGGTTCCCAAGCTGAGCCATGCTGGCTCAGGAATTCTGGGAGTCGAAGTCCACGAGTCATAAAGTTGCCAAGGTTGAGGAGCCCTGACATAGGGCAGGGGTAGGCAACCTTGGCTCTTTTAGGACTGGTGGACTTCGACTCCCAGAATTCCTGAGCCAGCCATGCTGAGGGGAAAGGGACAGGTTTCCAAGCTCAGCCATGCCGGCTCAGGAATTCTGGGAGTTGAAGTCCACCAGTCATAAAGCGGCCTAGGCCAGAGGTAGGCAACCTTGGCTCTTTTAGGACTGGTGGACTTCAACTCCCAGAATTCCTGAGCCAGCCATGCTGAGGGAAGGGAGAGGTTTCCAAGCTGAGCCATGCTGGCTCAGGAATTCTGGGAGTTGAAGTCCACGAGTCCTGAGGGGGCCAAGTTTGAAGATCGCTGCTTTAAATGGGCCTTATTGTAGACCTGATGGCTGCACAGACTAGGCCAGGGGTAGGCAACCTTGGCTCTTTTAGGACTGGTGGACTTCAACTCCCAGAATTCCTGAGCCAGCCATGCTGAGGGAAAGGGAGAGGTTTCCATGCTCAGCCAGGTCGGCTCAGGAATTCTGGGACTTGAAGTCCACCAGTCATCAAAGAGCCCAGGTTGCCTTAGCCCTGCCGAAGGGGCAGCAGCCGAGCCCCGCCGGGGGAGCCGACAGCGAACGGGCTTCCGGGAATGCCGGGAGGGGCGGGGCCACGGCGACTCCTGGCGGAAGACGCGAGGCGCCAAACCGAGCATGCGCGCGGGAAAGGAAGCGCGGCCCGCCCTGGGTCCTAGCGCCGTCCCGCCGCCGGTCCAGAAGCGCGGCTGGAGCGAGCCCTTCCGCGGAAGATGCCGGGCGTGGCGGTGCGGCCGGGATCCGTGCTGGAGGCGGGCTGGGCCGGCACGGAGGAAGGCAGAGCTTACATGGGCGCGCTCCTGCGCCGGGGGCAGCGCCGGAGCTTCGGTGCGGGGGCTGGGGCTGGGGCGGGCGGGCGGGCGGGAGCCGGGGCCCGAGGGAGCCGGTCTTCTGAAGGGGCTCCTCCCTGCGCAGGGCTGCTGGAGAGGCCGGGGCTGGCACCGCACGCCGCTCCCGACGTCGCCGGCTACAAGGTCTTCGTCTCGGGCAAGAGCGGCGTGGGCAAAAGCGCGCTGGTGGCCAAGCTGGCCGGGCTGCCGCTGCCCCGGATGCATCACGAGACCCCAGGTGACCCCAATTCCTCCTCCCCCCCCCCCAAAAAAAAAGCAAAAGCAGGGGATCCCCAACCCCCCGGGCCGTAGACATGCCAGAAAGTGGGCGAAGCCCCTCCGGTCCGCGGGGAAAGCTCTCTCCGGGGTCCCGGTCCCTGGGGCCGGAAAGTTGGGGGGGGACACTGGCCTTTTAAAGCAGGGGTCCTCCCCCCGGGGCCACTTGAAGGAAGACTGGTGGGCTTCAACTCCCAGAATTTTGTGGGTTTTTTGCTCATTATTTTCTTGGTCTGGGCTCCAGTTCTCTGATGGTTGCCTTGCTAGTTTAGTGCATCTTTTGTTGTCCTTTTTATCCGTTGCAAACTATGATCTTTTCTAAAGTTGTCTTGCTTTTATTCCAGGCGCAGCCGTTCTCAACCTTGGCCACTTTTCAGACGTGTGGACTTCAACTCTGAAAAGTGGCCAAGGTTGAGAACCCCTGTTCTATGGGGTTATTTCCCACACATCAGTCAGGATCGAGCCATTGGGGGTGTCTAGTTTAATGAAGAGAAGGAGGAGGGGGGACATGATAGCAGTCTTCCAATATGTCAGGGGCTGCCCCAAAGAAGAGGGAGTCAAGCTCTTCTCCAAAGCCCCTGAAGGCAGGATAAGAAGCAATGGATGGAAACTGACCAAGGAGAGAAGCAACCTGGAATTAAGAAGAAACTTCCTGACAGTGAGGACAATTAACCAGTGGAACCACCTGCCTCCAGAAGTGGTGAATGCTCCAACACTGGAAGTTATTAAGAAGAGACTGGACAGCCATTTGTCCGAAATGGTATAGGGTTTCCTGCCTGAGCAGGGGGTTGGACTAGATGACCTCCAAGGTCCCTTCCAACTTTATTATTATTATTATTATTATTATTATTATTATTATTATTATGTGTAATAGACCGAAGGAAACAGGTCCATTGCAAAAGAGCCCATCTAAAGGCGGGGGGAGGAAGCGCGAGGGAAGACTCAAAGCAACTCAAAGCCTTCAACACATTAGATACACCTTGAGTGGGAGAACTGCTTTGAGAGGCCTTCAAAGTTGATTAGAAGCCCTGCAAGAAATCAGAACCACCTGGATTTCTAAAAAAAAGATGTTGGTAGGATATGGGAGCAGAATGTGGCTGAGGAATCCTGGGAGTTGAAGTCCACCAGTCTTAAAGGGGCAAAGGTTGAGGACCCCGGTCTATAAAGTCCAGGGCTGAAGGAGAAGCAAGGGCAGAAGCTTCGGAAAACTGGACGGGGCAGGGGGCGGGGACCCTTCCTTCTGGGAGGTGGCAGTTCCGGACCCTCTCCAGAGGCACGGGGCTTTCCTGGGAGTCACGTCCCCAGCTGAAACGTCTCTTTCCCAGGGATCCAGACCAGCCTGGTCTACTGGCCAGCCAAGCTGCGGGAGAGCGGCAGGGTGCTCTTCTTCAAGTTCTCCTTCTGGGACTGCGGCGAAGCGTTGCTGAGAAAGTTTGACCACATTTTGCCCGTGAGTCGGTCCGCGGAGAGGCGGTAGGGGGGCTTCAGGGCCAGGCGGCATTCTTGGGAGGATGGGTGGGGGGATGATGACGGACGAGGCCACATGGAGACGCCCGTTGCCTTTCCGAGTTGGCAGCCCTCCACTTTTCCTCCCTTCCCTGCAGGCCTGCAGAGAGAAAGCGGACGCCGTCCTCTTCTTGTTCTCCTTCACGGATCGGGCCTCCTTTCTCGACCTCCCTCAGCAAATCTCCCGCGTGACAGATGGGACCAGGGATGTGGTCCGGATGGTCGTGGGCACCAAGTATCCTTAAGGGGCTTCTCGCCAGACTGGAAGGGCCCCTGGGGGGGGGGTAGTGTAGCCTGCCTCTTTTAAGATTTGTTCCTTTTTCAGAAACGTGACGCTTTTTCACCGTATCCGTCTTTTCCTTCCTCCAGCCTCTCCTCGGTCGAAAGAATCTTGCAATTTAACAGAAATAACACTTCCAAATCCGCTAGATTAAAATACTTAGCAATCCTTGCAAGGCCCAAGACGGGCGTCATCCATTCCTGTAGACCAGTCCCGAGCCGAAGAGGCCAAGTTCGGCTTGGATGGTTCCCTCCTTAGTGCTTGGCGATTCACCTTCCTTGACCAATGGTCTCCAGGTTCGACCAGTTTGCCCACACGGATGTGACGGAATCGGACATGGCGGCTTTCTCCCACACCTGGGATTTGCCAATCTTGCGGACAAAGAGTGTCGGCGAGCGGCACTCGGACGGATACGCCGGCCTGCTCGAGGTGGCCCATCTCTTGAACAGGCTGGCCGAGCATCTCTGGAGGCAGGACCAGGTGACTGCCGGCCTGGTCCCCCGAGGGGCAAGCCCTGCCGTCCCGGAAGAGCTGGCTCCATGAAATCCTCATTCCCCTGCAAGGGCTTCGTTTCAGCACAACTGCTGGATGGCTCGTCACGGCCTGCAAACCCCAATCTTTGCATCTGCTGGCAGGGAAACCCCTGGGGCTGAATTCTGGGTTCCTTCGGTGGTAGAAGTGCACCAAGGAGGCAGAGGGGACAGAAGGCAGCCTGGGGTGGGGGCAGACCTCCACGGATCCGACTTGTAAGGCTCCCAAGAGTGTTGCAGGATTCGTGCTAGGTTTCTCCTGCCAGGCAAGAGCAGAACTGGGTCTGATCTGCTTGGGAAAAAGGGAGGCTTTTCAGCCCTGAATTCTCTCTAGTCACAGACGCCCCAGGAAAACTCCCACCTCTTTCCGGAGGTTGTCGTGAGCAAGTCAACATTCAACGCACATTTTTGTTGTCCACGTTCGGTCCCTTTTCCCACTGTCTTCGTGCAAGCGAGTTAATAAATATTTTGAACGTAGACGCTGTACGTCTTTATAAATGTGCATAATATATACAGATACAGCAGGTCATTTAGTGACGGTTCAAAGTTACGTTGCTGAAAAAAAGTGACTTAGGAACCATTTTTCACACTCCCAAGTGTGGCAGCACCCCATTGGTCGCACCATCCAAACTCGGGCGCTTTGCCACTGGTTCACCTTTACGACGGTTGCGGGGTCCTGGAACTCCTGTGATCCCCCTTTTCCCCACCTTCCGACAAGCCAAATCAATGGAGGAAGCCAAACTCACTTAAAACAGCCGTGTTGCTAACTTAACGATTGCAAAAGCGATTCGCTTTACGACTGTAGCGAGAAAGGTCATAAAATGGGGCAAAGCTCGCTGAACAAACGTTTCAATTAGCCACGTAAATTTTGGGCTTACCTGCGGTCTTAAGCCGAGGACTACTGTGTAGGAACTACGTATAGTCTTCCTCTACAACAGGGTTGATTATATTTGTGCTCGCTTGTGGCCCACTCATGTTGACGTTGGGGTTCTTGCTGATTGCCGTCCCTTCCCTTTGCTGTTCGGCTTGTCGCTGACTTCTTCTCAGTGCAGGCTCAGCTATTCAGGAAGAAAGTGGAATAAATTTGTAAAAAACGGCGCTTCCTAAGGCTCGGTCTGATGTTTAGGCACTTTAAGTCCCTGCAGCTCGCTCTTGGGCCACGACAAGGGGAGAGCCAACTGCTCTCTGCTCTCAGCAATGCAAGCACTGTCCTTGGTGCGGCGATTCCAGTGGTGTGTCTGGCCAAACAGCAGCCTGGCGTGCCAGATGCACATCTTTGCAGTAGGGAGCGAGCAGTCGGAGCCCCAAGGCCTGGTCAGGAAGGAGTCGCTTCCCTTCCAGCCAGAAGGGGGCAGCTCCATCACCGCCTTCGCCCTTCCAGATTTCCCTTCCTGCGAGGCTGATGCATGTGAAATGGATAGGGGCTTCTCGGCCTCCTGCCTCGGCAGCAAACCAACTTGCCTTCCGGGCATGTTTCTCAAAGCATCAGGGTTAATATTTAATGGGCCTCTTTGAGAGCAGCGCTTCTGGATTGCAGGCTGCAGTCCTCCTGGTTATCGGCCCATCTTCAGAGCCGTCCCGTGGGGCTTTGCACAAGCAAAAAGAAAAGAGAATATCCTCTGATGATAATAATAAAGTTGGAAGGGACCTTGGAGGTCATCTAGTCCAACCCCCTGCTCAGGCGAGAGACCCTATACCAGTGGTGGCGAACCTATGGCATGGGTGCCAGTGGTGGCACTCGGAGCCCTCTCTGTGGGCGCACGTGCCATTGCCCCAGCCTCGCCTCCCCCCACGACCCCCTCCTCACTAGCAGCCCCCCTGGAGGAGACTCACCCTTGAGCGTGGCCCACACGGAGCAGCGCAGCCAAGGACATGGCAGCCAGGCAGCGTAAACAAGACTCTGCCCTCACACCCCATCATGCAGTTGATGCTGCAGGGCGCAGGCAGAGGGTATGGCCGCCATAGTGCTGCTGGGCTGCCTGGGCGATCTGCGGAGGGCCCTGGAGGCGGTGAGTGGTCCAGTGGGCAGGCGGGGTGGGGGATGGGTGGGCAGGAGGGATGGAGCGGAGGCGGGGCCAGTTTTTGGGCACTCGGTCTCTAAAAGGTTCACCATCAGTGCCTATATACCATTTCGGACAAAGGTCTGTCCAGTCTCTTCTTAAAAACTTCCAGTGTTGGAGCGTTCACCGCTTCTGGAGGCAGGTGGTTCCCCTGGACAAGTTTCCTAGGAGGTTCAGGATTGGTTAAACGCTTAAAAACAACCGGCGTCTTTCCCTTCCTGACCCCCAATCCCTGTTGGAGAGCTTTCACAAACCTTTTGTGCATCCTCTCTTACTCAATTATGTTTCAATGTCTTGTGGAAGCTAAGCACGACATCAAACCAATTATTGGCGGGGATTCATAGGACAGCTGGATTCTGTGTGTCTTGCGATGCTCCAGCGGGACAATAATGGATAGGCACACAGACACAAACCCAATGCGCAGCAGCAGTAAAAAAAAAAAGCAAATTCCATGCTTGGCATGATTAGGAAGGGAATCGAAAATAAGTCAGCAAGTGTTGCATTGCCTCTGTACAAATCGATGGTGAGACCACACTTGGAGTACTGTGTATAGTTCTGGTCACCGCACCTCAAGAAGGATATAATGGAACTGGAAAAGGTGCAAAAAAGGGCAACAAGAATGGTCAAGGAAATGGAGTGCCTCCCTTATGAAACCAGATTGCAACGCCTTGGTCTCTTCAGCCTTGAAAGACGGCGTTTAAGGGGTGACTTGATCGAAGTGTATAAAATCATGCATGGGATAGAAAAGGTGGATAGAGAAAAATTATTTTCTCTATCACACAATACCAGGACAAGGGGGCACTCCCTGAAGCTCGTAGGTAAGAAAGTGAGGACAAATAAAGGGAAATATTTCTTCACCCAGAGGGTCGTTGATTTATGGAATTCACTTCCAGAAGGGGTCGTGACAGCTGTCAGCCTTGACAGCTTCAAGGCAGGGCTAGATAGATTCATGGAGGCCAAGTGTATCGGTGGTTATTAAAACGGATGTCCATGTGCCGCCTCTATGTTGGTTGAGGCAGGCAGGATTCCCTTGAGTCCCATTTGTTGGGGGTCAAGGGAAAGGGAGGGTTTTGCCTTCTCTTTCTGCTCAAGATCCCCATGTACAATTGGTGGGCCACTGTGTGACACAGAATGCTGTACTCGATGGGCTTTGGCCTGATTCAGCAGGGCTCTTCTTAGGTTCTTATGTTCTTAAACAGGAAAAGTCTAAAGGGGAGTCATTTGGCTGAAAAGGTGAGAAATCCGGGGTTTGGTTTCCAAGCCTCCCCTCATCTTCATCACCCCACCAAGCAACCTTATTTACATCCAAAGGGGAGGGAAAGCTCCCTGTGCATTGCCATGTGTGTCCCTCTGACGGCTCAGAGCAGAAGGGCATTCTGTCTCCCAGGCACAGAAACTGTCTGGCCAATTTCTTTGCGTTGGCTTCTGGCCTGCTGCTGCTGCTGCGCAGCCCCTCCTCCTCCTCCTCCAGCCCTGCAGAGCCAGCCTGGGAAAGAGAGGCTGATTTCCATAGCTACGCAGGCAGGCGGCATCACGGGGAGCTGCCCTGAAAGGCAGGCGGGAGGGAGAGAGCCTCCCCGCTGCCCCCTTCACCAAGGAAGGTGACTGTTGTTGGTACGTGGACAACTACGCCGCTGCTTTGCCCTCCCAGAAGATGCTGCACAGGCATCTCCACAGCAGGTTCCAGGACCAGGGATGAGCTGAGAGCAGGGTGGGAGACCCCCCATCCTCAACAACAGCACCTTCCATTGCTGGGCTCCTCTCCCGGCCTCCCCCTACGCATGGCCAAGAGCAAGTAGGTCTTGGAGCGTCCTTCCCTTGCCAAACACCATGATCCGCAAGAAAGCGTCTGCTCTGAGTCCGGCTGATGCCAGCCTCCTGCTCAGCGTGTCAAAGGGCTGCTCCGAGGCCCACTTCAGCAATGCCGGAGCCGTTCGAAATGGGGCCTCCACCGGTAGCTTCGTAAGTACACGGGGAGAGCGAATTCGAAGAGAAATGTTGGGATCCAACTGGGCTTTGTTTAAAAAAAAAAAAAAAAAAAGACCTTCCGTCCTGCCAGGATCGTTTTGCTCAGGGACAGCTGTGGGATCTGGCCGCGACGGCGTCAGCGGGCGAAAGCACTCTGTGCATGCTCTCAGCACGCAAGCCCTCAGGAGGCGACCCGTTAAAAATTCTCACAAGAGAACGGGGGGGGGGCAGATATAAATTCCCCAGGAGCGCCTGAAAGCTTTATAAGCTGACCCAGCATGCGATCTGTCACCGTGCAAATAAAATGGGATGTTAGAGGGCAAGAGGGAAGGAAGCCAGCTGTTTCCGACGGCAAGTGTGCAATGAATTCGGGATCCTGAAATGATCGAGGTGTCGGTCTCCATGGAGGCCGTGTAGGAGAAAAGGGAGAGCTTGGCAACTGCATCCTTGCCAGGGCGATGTCAAAACCATGCTTTGCAATGTGTGGCACAACCCATCACCCCAAAACAGGAGCCTTTGAGCCTCTGGTGCAGCACTGGGTTTACAAGCAAGCAGACAAGAGAGGGAAGACATACACCAAATTTGTGGTCCAAGTTGCTAAGGTCTCTTAAAATACAGCCTCTAATGTGGGACAGTGGTCCTCTCCAGTGTCTCCTGCCTGGCGATCATGTTTTCCGACCCACAGCATCAGCTTGGCCCCAGAGGCTTCCCAGAGTCCTTCTCTGTCTCTATCCATGTGGTCTCACTTGACCTTCTTATTGGCAGGATGCGGAAGAGGAAGATACGGTCTACATCTACGGCAGAGACAGTTATGATTCTTCCACCAGCCCCAGAGGAAATTACTTCAGAGATGGGAAAACCAAGATCGGTGAGTATTTCTACTTCTTGGTGGCATAAATGGATAGATCTGGGAGGGACCTCGGACCCTGTCCTAAATGAACCCTTGCTCAGCGCAAGCACATGAGAGTCCAGCAGAGGGAATGTCGGGGTTTTTTTCGTTCACAAGTTCATCCGGATGATTTGGCCAAAGCAAGAATCCTTGATGAAACGGGACTCCTTCCCAACAGCTCTTTTCCAAATACCGAAGACGAACTAAGCCAGAAACCAGTTTCCAGGGCAAGGGGCAGCAGCTGGGAAAAACCCGTGGCAAATCACTGCCTGAGAATTCAGAACACTTGCAATAATTCGTTTTATAATAACGTAAGCCTCTTAGGGGGGAAGCCTTTGGACCAAGGTTCAAAATGCCCACCCGGTTGGCTTGCAGACTTCGTGCTGGTTTGGGAGGAGAAAGCCTGTCCCTCGAAGAAGAGGCGAGGCAAGCAGCTGCACCATCAGGGCGAGGCGGCGGCAGGCGCAAGAGCTGGCTGGGACCACCGCTACGGGCGGCACGAGAGATGGAAGCGGAAATTCCTCAAAAATCTGCGGAACACTGGCCTCGTGATGGAGAAGGTGCGGTCTCTGCAGGAAAGGTCTCCAGGCTTGGAAAGGCCCCCGTGGGTGGCAGTAATACAGGGAGTGCCATGTTGGCATCAGAAACTGTCTAGACTCAGCTGGTGTTGGCAGAAATATCATCCCAGCTCTGACATTCCTTCGCACTGAAGTGGAACTGACCCAAGTGCTTGGCAGAGGGCAGAGGTCCACTCTCATCATCATGCAGAAAAATGCTGGGTTGTAATTGGGGTTCCTGGAATTCTTGCTTGGGGTGTCTCCCCTCCTTCTCTTCGCGACCTGCCCCCAACCCAGTGGGTTGCTTTTACAGGAGGTGACCCAGAGCGAACACAAGAGCATCCACTACCTGAAGCTGAGCACGCCCTGGGAGGTGCTGGTGTATTACGCCGAGGAGCTGTGCATGCGAGCGCCTCTCCAAGTAAGTCCCGGGCTCTTTTGGTGTGTGTTTCCGAGTGCGGTACAGGAGCTCCACTTCCCCCCTGCCCCGCCACATGGGTCCTCTTTCCTTCCCAGGCTCACCCCAATCCAGACAGAAATAGTTCCGACGACCTGCTTCGGAAGCTGCGCATCCCCAACCTCATGGACCAGAGGGTGCCTAACAAGCCCGTGGACTACTACACCTGTGCCTTCCGCAAGTCCAAGCTTGACAGGTGAGAGAGGGCACAAGTGTGCTCAGATGGAGACTCGGCCTGGGAGAAGGGCTCTCCGGCTCCCAATTTCCTGGGAAGGTTGATCGTTCCCTTCATAGGATTTTCCTTCAGCTGAAGGGAGGAGGGAAGGATTGCTGGACAGAGCACAGGTTCAGTCTGGACCCCCACAAAGCCCCTTTCGGCTTTGAAGAACATTTTAGGTCGGCTTTTGGCTTAAATCTGCTGCTGCTCTCTTTTCCAGGTTCCTGGGCAGTGATTTGCATGACAGCTACTTCACCAATACGCAAAGGCATCGCATCGTAAGCCCTCGTAGGGGAGAAGCCCCAGCCCAGTTCCAGGGCCGGGGCAGATGAGACCAGCTCAGAGAGAGGAAGCCCTCCCTTTCTCTGCCGTTTTGACCGTTGGCTTGCTTTCTTGGGAGATGGCCAAACATTGACACAGCAACCCCGCTTTCCTCTTTGTGTTTGTGTGTGTGTGTGTGTGTGTGTGTGTGTGTGTGTGTGTGTGTGTGTGTGTGTGTGTAGTTCTTGTTCTGGCTTTCCGTGTCTCGGTCCATGACCAGTTAATCCCGCCTGCAGGTGTATGAAATCTTGGCACGGACAATTTACGGGAAACGGAAGCACGCCGAAATAGGCATCGACCGGCTGCTGAACGAAGGGGTCTATTCCGCCGCTTTCCCGCTGCACGAGGTAAATGGGTCGCCGAGGCTTCTCGGCGGGGAGCAGAGCGGGAAAGCAGAGAGGTCATGCCCAGGAGAGCCGGGTCCATCTCGGCCCAGAAGTCCTGCCTCTCCGGCCCCAGCGCGGTCATTGGTCAAGGAAAGGGCTCTCCTTCATGCCTTTTCACTTTTGTGGTCCGCAAAGGGCAACGATCCCTGGCGTTTTTGAGCATCACAAAGCAGTCCTTCACTCACTTTCCAGTAATATCCCTTAAATTTGGTTTTGTTTTTTTTAGGGAGAAGTGGTTTGGCACTGGTCTTCTGGCTGGGTTTCGTATTCCAGATCTAGCCTTTTAAGAGCCCTGCCAAGGTCTTTGGGGGTTGACCTCCTTGCCTTGTGGAGGATGGGTATCTCTTCAACCTCTCTCTCTCTCTCTCTCTCTCTCTCTCTCTCTCTCTCTCTCTCTCTTGTCTGTCTGTCTCTCTCTGTCTCTGTCTCTCTCTCTCTCTCTCTCTCTGTCTCTCTGTCTCTGTCTCTCTCTCTCTCTCTCTCTCTCTGTGTCTCTCTCTGTCTCTCTGTCTCTCTCTCTCTCTCTCTCTCTCTCTCTCTCTCTCTTGTCTGTCTGTCTCTCTCTGTCTCTGTCTCTGTCTCTGTCTCTCTCTCTCTCTCTCTCTCTCCTCTGTCTGTCTCTCTCTGTCTCTCTCTCTCTCTCTCTGTCTCTGTCTCTGTCTCTCTCTCTCTCTGTGTCTCTCTCTCTCTCTCTCTCTCTCTCTCTCTCTTCTCTGTCTGTCTCTCTCTGTCTCTGTCTCTCTCTCTGTCTCTGTCTGTCTCTCTGTCTCTGTCTCTCTCTCTCTCTCTCTCTCTGTGTGTCTCTCTCTGTCTCTCTGTCTCTCTGTCTCTCTCTCTCTCTCTCTTGTCTGTCTGTCTCTCTCTGTCTCTGTCTCTCTCTCTCTCTCTCTCTCTCTCTCTCTTCTCTGTCTCTCTCTGTCTCTGTCTCTCTCTCTCTCTCTCTCTCTCTCTCTTGTCTGTCTGTCTCTCTCTGTCTCTGTCTCTGTCTCTCTCTCTCTCTCTCTCTCTCTCTCTCTCTTCTCTGTCTGTCTCTCTCTGTCTCTGTCTCTGTCTCTCTCTCTCTCTCTCTCTCTTGTCTGTCTGTCTCTCTCTGTCTCTGTCTCTCTCTCTCTCTCTCTCTCTCTCTGTCTCTCTCTCTCTCTCTCTCTCTCTCTCTCTCTCTCTCTTGTCTGTCTGTCTCTCTCTGTCTCTGTCTCTCTCTCTCTCTCTCTCTCTCTCTCTTGTCTGTCTGTCTCTCTCTGTCTCTGTCTCTGTCTCTCTCTCTCTCTCTCTCTCTCTCTCTCTCTCTCTCTCTCTCTCTCTGTCTCTCTCTCTCTCTAGGGCCCCTATGAGCTCCCAGACTATGAGGTGCTGAGTGAACAGCTGAACCCCCGGCAGATCCTGTACCGTTTTTGGGCCCGCTGGGCCTGCTGGTACAAGTATCAACCCCTCGATCACATCCGGGAATACTTTGGAGAGAAGGTGGCCATCTATTTCGCCTGGCTGGGTGAGACACATCCAGAGGATTGGGGGTGGGGGAGGTCTTGTTTCCTTTGGCCAGCCTAGCCCCCCCTCCCCTTCCAGAACATAAAACATCGATCAGGTTTTGAGCAAACTTTAACCTTTATTTAGTGCCTATGCAGGTGACATTGTGGTCTTGCGCGATCTCAGCTCATGCTTAACATTATGGTTTCATCCACGGCGAGATGCCTGAAGCGGTTTCATGCAAAAACAAATTAAAACATAGGTTGCGAATTGATTCTTCCAAAGTGGCAAGCTGCGATCTCAAGAGTTTTGAGCCTAGCCAGAACCTGTGCGGCACGCTTACCATCTCTGGCAGATGACCTCCTCCAGGTGGGGAAAGGGGGCAGGGGGCTCTTCCTGACCTCCTCCTCTTCCTTGCAGGCTTCTACACAGCCTGGCTGATCCCAGCCGCAGCCATTGGCAGCTTTGTGTTCCTCGCCGGCCTCTTCGTCCTGGACACCAACGTGCCAGCGTGAGTGTGGAAGGACGCTGGTGGGAGGGGGGTGGGTGGAGAAACATGGCTGCCAGGAGTGGACATCCGAGAGTCACATCTTTCTCCTGCGAGTTGTTTACTTCCTTGTCCAAAATGAGCACTTATTGACCAAATTTATGGAGCACTGTTTCGTTTGTGGAAAATAGCTGTTGATGAGGCTGTTCCTAGAGCAGGGGTAGGCAACCTGGGCTCTTTTATGACTCGTGGACTTCAACTCCCAGAATTCCTGAGCCAGCATGGGGGAACTATGCCCCCCTTCATGACTCGTGGACTTCAGCTCCCAGAATTTCTGAGCCAGCATGGGGGAACTATGCCCCCCTTCATGACTCGTGGACTTCAACTCCCAGAATTCCTGAGCCAGCATGGGGGAACTATGCCCCCCTTCATGTCTGGTGGACTTCAACTCCCAGAATTCCTGAGCCAGCATGGGGGAACTATGGCCCCCTTCATGACTTGTGGACTTCAACTCCCAGAATTCCTGAGCCAGCCATGCTGAGGGGAAAGGGAGAGGTTTCCAAGCTGAGCCAGGCTGGCTCAGGAATTCTGGGAGTTGAAGTCCACCAGTCATAAAAGAGCCAAGGTTGCTTACCCCTGTCCTAGGGGATATAGGGCCCATGCCTGAAGCCTGCCCTGCACATGGCACAGTCCTTTCATGCCCAGTGGGCATCTTTGTCTCTGAGGTGGGAGACGGACCTCCAAGGTCCCTTCCAACATTACTATTATTATTATTATTAGTATTATTATTATTATTATTATTATTATTATTATTATTATTGCTGTGAGCTGCCCTGAGTCTTGGGAGAACGGCGGCATATAAGTCAAATAAATAAATAAATAATAATTATTATTACTAGTACTACTATTACTATTATACTATTATTACTACCATTACTACTACTACTACTATTATTATTATTACTACTACTACTACTATTATTATTATTATTACTACTACTACTACTACTATTATTATTATTATTATTATTACTACTACTACTATTATTATTATTGGCACACTTACCGGTATGCAAAACTGGCCCAATGCAAAACTCTTCCTGCATTTTCTAACTGACTTGGCCCCCAGTCTACCGTGACGCAGCCTCCCGGTTGAAGGGCAGTCTACCTCCGAGCACCAGAGCATCAATGGGGGCTGTTAAGACTCCTCCTGGAGAGATCTCCTTGAGGGCAGAATCCTTTAAAAAAAAGGAAAAAAAGTTTTATTAGTTTTTAATAGGGCTAGGGATAGAATGGGGTCAGGATTGGGATTAGGGTTGGGGTCAGGGTTGGGGGTTGAGGCTAGGGTTTCCCCAAGTAACAGTTTCAATATTTAGCAAAGCGTATATTGTCTGGGTACATATGTTTAAATAACAGGAATAGCTATAGCAATAGATAACAGGAATAGATGTGGTTAATTATCAAAAGCAGTATTAATTCATCACTCCATAGCATTGGGGGGGACGAGGCTCCAGCACTCTGCGAAAGCCTTTTCCTCCCAAATTTTCCGCCTCTTCTCTTTTTCTCCCCAGGAAAGAGGTCTGCAAGAGTGGGGGAGACTTCCTCATGTGCCCTCTGTGCGATACTTGTGGCAACTGGAACCTCTCCGAGATCTGCCCCATGGCAAAGGCAAGGGGGCTTCCCTCACCTCACCAATTGGGCCCCCCAAAGGGGAGAGATCTTCCTTGTCACCTCACCAATTGGGCCCCCCCAAAGGGGAGAGATCTTTCTTCAGGAGAGCAAAGGGGAAGCTCTGCGATCCATTACATTTAAAATATTGATGGAAGATTTAACACCGAGAAAAATGTAATTAACTCATCGGCTGTCCAAAAGTGGGAAGGTTAAAATTAATTAAGCTATGTCTAAACTGAAGATTATTGATGAAGGCTAGAAAGCTACTTTCTGTTTGATTGTATAGACTAAGAATTGTGCTGGTTTGAATATGAGACACTCTACATTAAGAGGGAAAGAGTCGTCGTTCATACTGTGAGATTTGCACTGATGATATTTCAATGGGATGGAATTATTGCACTCAGCTGCCACGTTGCTTTTCAAATAGGCAAAATGTTAATATTAGAAAATTAATAAAAATAAATAAATAAAAAGATCTGAGATCCATCGGTTTCCGAGACGGACACGCAGCAGCCATTTTAAGTCCCACCTTGGTGCAGCTGATCCGGCTCCTCCATAAAATGGGAACAATTCTCCAACTGTATCAGCAGCTTATTTTTTTTTTCTTTCCCATTCCTCATTAATTTGCTCAGTATCCCACAGGACCACAGCTCTATTCTAGGGAAGCACTGGAACAAGGGGGCGAACCCCCTTCCAGTATCCAAAGCCCCAAGGCCAGAATTATTCAATCTTGGGAATGAGATATATTTTGGTGAATCCTGAGATTGTGGTGAAAAGCAGGATAGACCCTCCCAGGTCAGATTTGCTGGTCCCTCAGGAATGGGGGGTGGTAGCCGCTGGCAAATTCTCTAGTCTGGGAGAGGGATTTTTTTTTCCCCCAATCCTGTTTCTCCATCTCCACAGCTTGGGTACCTCTTTGACCATCCGGGGACCGTTTTCTTCAGCATCTTCATGTCCTTCTGGGCTGTGACGTTCCTGGAGTATTGGAAGCGGAGAAACGCCACGCTGGCTCACCACTGGGACTGCATGGACTTCCAAGACGAGGAGGCAAGTGTCCTTTTCCCACTCTTCCTTTCCCGCTACTCTCCCCACGGGGAGGGGGGATGCCAAGCCAGCCAGCCCTCGTTCCCTCCTTCTCCCGCTGGGCAGGAAGGAGAGCCTCAGCAGACCCCCCCCGACGGAAACCACTTGGAACCCTCACGCCCGAACACAGACGAGGCGACGATGAATATCAGGACAATTCTACATGGGGGCTACCTTTGAAAAACATTCGGAGACTTCAGGTAATGCAGAATGCAGCCGCGCGAGCAGTGTTGGGCTTGCCCAGAAATGCCCACATTTCGGAATCACTCCGTGAGCTGCATTGGCTGCCAATTGGTCTCCGAACGCAATTCAAAGTGTTGGTTATGACCCATAAAGCCCTACATGGCATCGGACCGGGTTACTTACGGGACCGTCTGCTGCCCCATGAATCCCAGCGGCCAGTTAGGGCCCACAGAGTCGGCCTTCTCCAGGTCCCGTCAGCCAGACAGTGTCGCCTGGCGGGGCCTAGGGGAAGAGCCTTCTCTGTTGCGGCCCCGGCCCTCTGGAACCAACTCCCCCCGGAGATCCGTATCGCCCCCACCCTCTCCGCCTTTCGTAAATTACTTAAGACACATCTTTGCTGACAGGCCTGGGGCAGTTAACATCTTGCCCCTAGCCAGTGTATGTTTGTTGGATGACTGGTTTTTTAATTCAGGGGTTTTTTTATATATGTATTTTTATGTAGATTTCTATTCATGCTGTGAGCCGCCCTGAGTTCCTGGAATAGGGCGGCATAGAAATTAAAACAAACAAACAAATAAATAAATAAATAATAAATTCCAATTAAGTTTTTGCCTTTTATCTTTGGATGGCCAGCAGGCATTCCCGGGGCCGTTTACCAAAGACAGTTAAGAGGTTGACTCAACCAACGAAGCTGTAATTCTGCCCAGCTGAACGTTGCCTTACTGAAAGGCACCCAGTCCTGTTACCGATAACTCCGGTACAAGAGCCAAATAAGGTGGGGAAGGGTACCGATCACAAATCAGCTTGTAATAAGACCAGGTGGAAGTCACCGGCCTCACGGTAACTGGAAATAACTCCTACGGAAAGAGCCTGGATGATGTAGTGCTTAAGGCGCCACGTTACACGACCGGGAGTTCTAGTCCTGCCCTAGGCATGACTTAGCAATTGAAGCTTCCTAAGCCTCAGTCCCCCGGAACGGCATCGGGGGTTTGGCTCAGTGGGCTCCAGCTTGGTGGTCTCTCCACGGGCCAATAAAGAAAAACCAGGACACAGGTTTTCTCAGGGTGAAAGAGCCCTGAACAATCCCTGGGCCCTCCTTTTATTGTCTCACATATGCAAACTCTTTGTACATCACATGTCTCATTTTACCCAATACATGAATTTCTTGCTGCACCACATCGTTTGGGCCTTCCCCTTTCTCCTCCCATTTGCCTACCCTCCTTTGGTCATGACCACCAGTTCTGGTATGTTCTGGAACTTTCCTTTAGTAATTTTCCACCAGACTTGCAGAACATAAATGCTCCTGGCCTGGCTTAAAATGGAGTCACTTTTTTAAAATGGAGTCACCTTGGTCTAGTGTTAATATATGCAACAAGCAATCATGGGCCAGTCACTCTTTCTCAGCCCTAGGAAGCAGGCAAGGGCAAGCTACCTCCAAAATCTTGCCAAGAAAACTGCAGGCAACCTTCCAGGCCCTTGCCAGGAGTTGGCCCCGAGCTGAAAGCTCAAAATACAAACCAACGCTAAACCTCCCATTGAGTTCAACAAGGTCACTTCCTGGTTTGTTCTCACCCTGGTTTTTTTCCACCCCCTTTTCCTCTCCCACTTTCTCTGCCCCTAGGAACGTCCTCGACCAGAGTTTGCTGCTATGGCTCCTTGCCTGGAACAGAACCCCATCACAGGCCTGAAGGAGCCCTATTTCCCTAAGAACGACCGGCTATCACGCATCCTGACCGGGTCCATGGCTATCGTCATCATGGTGAGGGGCTATTGCCGTGGGAAGGGGGGGAGGAGAGAAAGAGAGCCCCATCCTCAATCCCTGATGCTCCTCTCGCGTCTTGGTTCCTCCTCAGCTCTGCGTGGTGATGATCTTTTTGGTGTCGGTGATCATGTACCGGGGGATTGTCAGCACCGCCATATACCACACCGGAAACAGAGTTCTGATGACGCAGGTGAGGGTTGCCCTGTTGGCTCTGCTTGGACTCCTCCGCCCTCAAGAGTCATTTGGGCCCTCCCCAGAGATGTTCCATATCCTTTCTCCAGATTTAGGGGTTCAGAGAGAACAGAATTATGGGCAGTTCCTCTTTCTGTCTGCACAGAAAAAAATGTGTCAGGGAAGACAGAGCTGGATTTTATATTATCCACAGTCCAGTTCGCTAACACTCTTAATACAGGGGTCTTCAAACGTGGCCCTTTGATGACTTGTGGACGTCAACTCCCAGAATTCCTCAGCCAGGCACACGTGGAGTTGAAGTCCACAAATCATCAAAGGGCCACGTTTGAAGACCCCTGTCTTAAATCTAACAAACAAAATGGAGGCTGGCTGAGGAATTCTGGGGGTTGAAGTCCACAAGTCATCAAAGGGCCAGGTTTGAAGACCCCTGTCTTAAATCTAACAAACAAAATGGAGGCTGGCTGAGGAATTCTGGGGGTTGAAGTCCAGAAGTCATCAAAGGGCCAGGTTTGAAGACCCCTGTCTTAAATCTAACAAACAAAATGGAGGATGGCTGAGGAATTCTGGGGGTTGAAGTCCAGAAGTCATCAAAGGGCCAGGTTTGAAGACCCCTGTCTTAAATCTAACAAACAAAATGGAGGCTGGCTGAGGAATTCTGGGGGTTGAAGTCCACAAGTCATCAAAGGGCCAGGTTTGAAGACCCCTGTCTTAAATCTAACAAACAAAATGGAGGCTGGCTGAGGAATTCTGGGGGTTGAAGTCCAGAAGTCATCAAAGGGCCAGGTTTGAAGACCCCTGTCTTAAATCTAACAAACAAAATGGAGGATGGCTGAGGAATTCTGGGGGTTGAAGTCCAGAAGTCATCAAAGGGCCAGGTTTGAAGACCCCTGTCTTAAATCTAACAAACAAAATGGAGGCTGGCTGAGGAATTCTGGGGGTTGAAGTCCACAAGTCATCAAAGGGCCAGGTTTGAAGACCCCTGTCTTAAATCTAACAAACAAAATGGAGGCTGGCTGAGGAGTTCTGGGGGTTGAAGTCCACAAGTCTTCAAAGGGCCAGGTTTGAAGACCCCTGTCTTAAATCTAACAAACAAAATGGAGGCTGGCTGAGGAGTTCTGGGGGTTGAAGTCCACAAGTCTTCAAAGGGCCAGCTTTGAAGCCCCCTGCTCTAATACAAGGCTCATAAGGCAACAATAGCCGTAGTACAAAGAGAAGCTTTCACCTGCCTTCTGCCCTTCCAGCTGGTGGTCCTAAACCCACCTAAGTTATGGTCATCAAATTACTTTCTGTGTAAATATTACCTTGAATGCCTTCAGGTTCTACGGGCTTTTTCTTTTTACACATCTTTTTTTTTTTACAGATATTTTTTTTATTGCTCACCTTTTACAAGAGCACACCTTCAGCCATTTTCTTTCACAGCTTGACAATATTTCTATTTGCAAATAAACCCAAAAAATAAAGGCAAGGCGCACTAATGCAACTTTTAGTGAAGAAAAATGTTAACAAACTGAGCAGAAAGGCATTTCAGCTTGAGTTAAAACGACAAGAGGAAACCATTCTGCATTTTAGGTTGAGTGGTTTTAATTAGTGCATAAAAAATGGTTCCAGGCTGCCATTACTGCTAGCTAGTTTCAAGTAAAAGTTAGGCTGATCGGGGGAGGGGGGCAACTGTTTTGTAATCGATGAGAGCAAAGTGGACTGATGGGGAAGCGTGGGGCTATTTCTAGTCTCTCTTTACAACTTAGCTTGACTAACTATGATTTTGCATGGCATGAGTGTCAGGGCAGTTGATTTACGTGTGTTTTCAGTCAGAGCAATAAGGCTACTTGAACAAGTTACCAGCAGTAGAGCTCATATAATAAATCCAGGACCTAGCAAAGAAGGCTGTAATTCTTTGCATAGTTAAAATGCTTAAATCGATCTGACTTAACTGGACTTATGCACAGCTAACTACACATATGTGCAGCGTAACAGTATAGATCTGAAGACAGCAATCCAATATGGTGGGCAGTTCTAGCTGGGGTACCGTGAACGTTCCAAAGAGATGGGCAAAATGCCCTCCCACTGCGGGAGGAGAGGGTTGAGGGAAGAGAAAATGGGGTAAAATGAGACCTCTTCTCTTCTGTTGCTGCAGGCAGGTAACATTGCGAATATCAGCAGCTCCATGGTGAACCTGGTGCTCATCCTTCTCATGAGCCAGGTCTACACCTCCTTGGCTGAGAAGCTGACCAGATGGGGTGAGTGGAAGACTCCCGTTGTTCGACCAGAGGTAGCCAATTAGCCCGGGATGTTTCGCTTTTAAGAGTACTCAAAAGTCACTTCCTGGCCTTTTCTTTTGCAAGTTTGGCGGGCGCACGTGTTGCCCCCGAATAATTTTTGCAGTCGTCGTAGCTGCCCCTTGCCTGGCCGGGTTGCTATGAGTTTGCCTCTCAATCCAAAGCCATTTCTAAATGGGCTAACTGGGAAGCCAGTAATGGTGAAATTGAAGTGGGGAATGGAATACAAGGGCTATCTTGTATCAGTTGGTGGCTACATGAATATGCAGCTGGCCAATACAGAGGAATATATTGATGGTGCATTGTCGGGACATCTTGGTGAAGTTCCGATAAGGTGCAACAATGTCCTATACATAAGGGGTGTAGAAGAAGAAGAAGAAGAAGATGGAGAAATGAGAGAATAATGTTGGAAAATCTTGTGTTTTTTAATGTGTAAAATACATGTTCAGTTGTAGCTTTTGAAAAAATTACATGTTTTGTAACTTTACATTTTGAGGGTATAAAAATACATATTGTTGAAAGAAACAGTCAATATGAAAGATAAACAAGTATAAAAACTGGGGGGGGGGAGAGTACTCAAAACCTTCTTTCACATCATTTGGGAAATGGGGGAGGGGGGGGAAACACATTTCATAGAATTGGAACTTTTTTTTTACCGACGATTATTGGGCTTTCTCGTTGCTGGAACCTATCAGAACTCCGGGCCGATTCCTTCGGCATCTTTGATTGATCCGTCTGGTCCTCGTTTCCCCTCTCTACTCCTCCTTGCAGAAATGCACCGCACTCAGACGCAGCACGAGGACGCCTTCACCTTCAAAGTTTTCATTTTCCAGTTTGTGAACTTCTACTCGTCTCCTTTCTACGTGGCTTTCTTCAAAGGCAGGTAGGGGACGCGGCGAAAAGCTTTCCGCTCGGAGGCAGGGAGGGAAGGAGGCTCCCACGGAGAGGTCCTTGGGCCATCTAGCCCTCCTCGCAAAACGAGAGAGATGCCAAACCAGACTCCAGGGGCCTCTGAGTTGAGCTGGGCCTTTGTTTTGAACAGAGACCTGTTTTCCTCCCACCTTATTAGGCCAATCTTGACTCTCTCCCTGCTGGTCCAGAGTTGGGTTCACAGCACAAAACACACAGCTTTGGGCAAGAACTGAGCTTCCTATCCTCAGAGCTGGACCTGACTTTCCATCCTTTTCAATATCGTCCCTTTTTCCCAGCAGGTTTGTGGGCTACCCTGGCCAATACGGACAGCTCCTGGGCATGAGGAATGAAGACGTAAGTATAACGCCGCGGTGAGTCCTTGCGCACGCCGGACACTGACGGCCACTTCTCGAAAGAATTGGGCAGAGCCACGCCATGCACATGCATTTTCTTTGGCTGTACCGTAACGGTTGTCCCCGATGTACAGAGATGGCGTGCAAATGCCGTAGGGGCACTCATGTTCCCCCCCTCTCATCCTGCAGTGCGGTCCTGGCGGGTGCCTCATTGAATTGGCCCAGCAACTGTTCATCATCATGGTTGGGAAGCAGATGGTCAGCAACATCCAGGAGTTCTTTGTTCCGTGAGTTGCCTTCTTGGGAAACGGCCGAGAGACGAGGTGGATTGGTCAAAGGAGTGCCAGTAATTGAGTGGCACTTCCCCAGCTGAGGGGGGACAGCCAGACCGAAGCGTCCTGTTTCTTTCCCTGCAGCAAGCTGAAGACTTGGCACCAGAAAAGGAAGCTGGCCAAGGTGCGAGGGGGGCAGATCTGCCAGGAGCCCAAACGGTGGGAGGAAGACTATGAACTGATTGAATGTGAAGGCCTGTTTGAGGAGTACCTGGAGATGGGTGAGCAGGACGGGAGGAGTCAAGCTCCTTTGGGACACAGAGCGGTAAAAGGAGTTCGGGGGTCTAGATTCAGGCCATCACTTGGTCCAGCGAGATCTGGAGATCCTTTCCACAAGTGGCTCTCCAAAGATCAAGAGCTACACTAATTGAGTGGCGGGCAACAGAGTTGTCCAGCCTCCCAATGTCCAAAAGATAGCTTTCCAGTAAAGCGAGTCCAGTTATATTGGATGTTCCACTTTTGTTAAGACTGAATATGTTTCGGATAACTGAAATCCCTCCAGTTCTTCTCCACCCTGAAGGTTTGGTCATCCAAACTTTAGCCTAGTATGACACGCAGAGGTAAGAAAGGAAGAACCACCCAAACGATCATCTGGTCAGTCTTGCAGACGCGAGCCCTGTTCCTCCCGTCGTTCCGGGGATTGCGTAGGGTTCTGTAAAACAGTGACACTAAACATGGCCCCTTCTTCCTTAGTGCTCCAGTTTGGCTTCATCACCATTTTTGTGGCAGCTTTCCCGCTGGCCCCGCTCTTCGCCCTGCTCAACAACTGGGTCGAGATCCGTCTGGACGCCCAGAAATTTGTCTGCGAGTACCGGCGCCCCGTGGCTGAGCGAGCCCAGGACATCAGTGTTTGGTTCTTTCTCCTTGAGGTCTTGGCCCAAATCTCCGTCGCTGTCAACGTGAGTCGGGAAGAAGTGGCGGAGATCCTCAAGCTACTGACTGGCAGCTTCCAGGATCCCTTTACTGGGGGAATGTGGGGGTCCGTACCTTCTCTGGGGCTGTGAGTGAAACAGCAGAAAGCCCCCCTCCCCCCAATGACAGCCACTCCTGCCTGTTTACCCCCAGGCCTTTCTCATTGCCTTCACCTCGGATTTCCTGCCACGGCTCCTGTACCAATATGAGTATGACAGCCATCTCCACGGCTATGTGAACTTCACCCTGGCTTACTCCCCACCCGCTTACCTGCAGAGCAACCATACCATGTGCAGGTGAGCAGAGAGCCTCCATCGCCAGCGATCATGGTTAGGTCTTCCCCACCCCATGATGCTGATCTGCCGTGGCCTCTCCACAGGTACAAAGCCTTCCGCGATGCTCACGGGAACTACACCCTGTTTTACTGGAAACTCCTGGCCATTCGCCTGGGCTTCATCATCGCCTTTGAGGTGAGACCCAGACATTTTTATGGACGGAGTCTGAGTAGAGAACTACGGTGTGGCCTGTTGGGAGCAAGCAAGGCCTGGCTTGAGTCAAAGGAAAGCAAGGCATTCCAAAAATGTAATCCTTCCGTGATGTTCGCGATTTATGTTGCGTATAGCGCCTCACTTTCCAAGGACAGCATCAACGTATCCTTTGGCTCAAACTTTCTGCTCGTTTAAAAATTAAAATGCACGAATTGAATACAATCATCCATTTAAGGTAGATTTCAATGCTGTTTATTTAGTTGGCTGGGAATTTTCATTATTGTTGTTCCCAATGTAACATCTGAAGTTTCTCAGTGCATAATTGGGGTTGGGCAAAAAGTTTCAGCCCAGATTAGTTTCTCTCAAAAGCCCTCCTTATCCATTTATTTACCAGGATTTTATTCAGTTGAATAATCTCTTAGAACCATCTCATTTTTTTTTTATCCAAATAAGAGGTGAAATTTGCTGGATTATCAGCTGCCATTTGCCAAGGCAAGGTCGTATTCAAATGTCAGACCTGCCAATCTGGGTAAATGCGGATTATCTGCTCTTTGTGAAAGAACGCAGTTGCTAAGATTTCTGTACCCCAGAGCTGACTTTGAAACAGAAAAGACCCCGATATCGGGCTTTCGGGCACAGCCCTTTTCTTTCGGTCAAAATTTCATTTCCAAAAGAGAGAGTGGTGTGGGCTTACCTGGCCAGGTGGTCCTAAGGGCTGATGATTTGGGGATGGGCAGCCTCCCCCGGGGTTCTCCTCCCTCCCTCCTTCTCTGGACAGCCATTTGTCCAAAATGGTATAGGGTTTCTTGCCTGAGCAGAGGGATGGACTAGATGACCTCCAAGGTCCCTTCCAACTTTATCATTATTATTATTACATTATTATTACTACATGGGGCTACCCTTGAAGAGTGTCCGGAGACTACAACTAGTGCAAAATGCAGCTGCGCGAACAGTTGTGGGCCTTCCTCATTGTGCCCACATTTCATCAACTCTCCGCATGCTGCATTGGTTGCCCATTGGTCTCCGAGCCCAATTCAAGGTGTTGGTTATTACCTATAAAGCCCTTCATGGCATGGGACCAGGATACTTATGGGACCGCCTTCTGCCACATACTTCTCCATGACCGGTGAGAGCGCACAGGGTCGGCCTCCTCCGGGTCCCGTCAGCGAAACAATGTCCTTTGGCGGGTCCTAGGGGGAGGGCCTTCTCTGTTGTGGCGCCCACCCTCTGGAACCAACTGCCCCCTGAAGTCCGCGTTTCTCCGACTCTCCTGGCCTTCCGGAAAAATCTTAAAACTTATCTTTGCCGGCAGGCCTGGGGATGACTGTGGTTGATTGTTGAATTGAGTGGATGTTTTATTGTATTTTTAGTTTTCTGTTTGGGGATTTTTATTGTTATTATTGTTTATGTATATGTTGTTAGCCGCTCCGAGTCTCCGGAGAGGAGCGGCATACAAGTTAAAATATAAATAAAAAATAAAATAAAAATTATTATTTCCAGCACGTGGTCTTCTTCTGCTTGCGCCTGATTGACTGGCTGGTGCCGGACATCCCCGCGTCCCTGGAAGTCAAGATCAAGAGGGAGCGTTACCTAGCCAAGCAGGCCCTGGCCGACCACCAGGAAGCACTGCTGACGACGGTGAGTCCCGACTCTTCTCCCAGCAGCCCAGGTCAGTCGGTGAGAGTGGCACAAAGCACAACGCATGTGTGTCCATTGGTGTGTCTGTGTGTTTTGCTCCAGTGCCGAGAGAAGGGTTCGGAAGAGGGACAGGTATGGACCCTTCTTCCCCAGAGCCAGCAGCACCCGGGCTTCCGCAGTCCAGCCACTTTGTGCAGGGAAGATGAATGAGTGGCTGTGCATCACACACTCTGGCAAGTTTGGATTTGCAGGCGAGAAACTCGGGGAGACTTAGCGCCACCCCCCCAAATCTCTCAGAATCTGTGCCTCTCTCTTCACGACTAGCTGCACTACTGTAGCATGGTGTGATTGCCATCATGGTGTGATCCAGCCACTTTGTGCAGTGAAGATGAATGAGTGGCTGTGCATCACACACTCTGGCAAGTTCGGATTTTGGGGAGACTTAGCGCCACCCCCCCCAAATCTCTCAGAATCTGCGCCTCTCTCTTCACGACGAGCTGCACTACTGTAGCATGGTGTGATTGCCCTCTGTGTTGTGGTGCAGTCTGTACTGTGATACTTGTACCATCTGTGCCTCCAGAAGGGCAACATAATCAGAGGCAGCCTTGTGGTGAGGGGGATCTTAGTCTTCGCGGCCGCCAGGGCATCTCAGCTCCAGAAATCCCTGCGTCTAGGGTGGGGCTCTTTCCCATGGAGGTATTAAATACGGAACCGCCATCCAAATAGGGGGAAAAAAACAGCGTCTCTTTCTGTCCTCTGAGGCTCGTTTGGCTGAGGATGCCGTCCTGAGGCTGTCTAGTCCAGGGCTTTTCAACCTTTTCACCCATTGTACCGCTTTTAGGATATGGCGACATCCGAGGACCACCAGTCGCCTAGCAAGGGGTCAAAAACTTGATGACCAAAAAAAAAAAAAAAGGAAAAAAATGATACAGGTAGTCCTCGACTTACAACAGTTCACTTAATGACTGTTTGAAATTACAATGGCACTGAAAAAGGGCCCCCCAAGCCACAGCCGACCAAGACACCTGCCTGCCCACCCGGCGGCGCTCTTCCTCCTGTCCGAGGTTTTCATTGTTGTGAGCATTTCTGTTGAGGATTGGCAGCAGAGGTGGGGTGGGGGGTGTTTGGTTTTTATTCCCCCCAGTCTGCTGGGCGGTTGCAGCAGGTTTTGGTCACTTCACATGACCCTGGGACACTGACCGTCGTAAATATGAATCAGTTGCCAAGCATCTGAATGTAAATCACAAGACCCTGGAGGGGCTGCAACATTCCAGCTGATTGGCGCTTCTTCTGGGCTCAGCAGAAGCGCCAGGATCAGTGCCGCTTTCCAGCTGATTGATGCTTCTTCAGGGCTCAGCGGAAGTGTCAGGATTAGCGCTGAGCTCCAGCTAGAGCCTGGCACTGATCCTGGCGCTTCCACTGAGCCCTGAGAGCCCCGAAGAAGCACTGATCAGCTGGAAAGCGGCACTGACCCTGGCGCTTCCGCTGAGCCCTGACAGCCCTGCAGCTCCAGCCGTCTCTCGCTCAGGCTTGTGCGGTGCTGCCACCGGTTCAGCTCATTCCCCTCCACCGCTACCACTTTTCTAGGATGGTCGCGTATCGGCTGCCAGGTGCCACTGTACCACAGGTGGTACCCGTACCACTGGTTGAAAAGCCCTGGTCTAAATAACAGAACACAAAATAAGCCCAGAGGCCACTTCGTTTGGCATCCAATCTGACCAGGCATCCATCGCTTTCACTACCTATTGGATTAAATAAACCGCTTCTCCCCTTAATGCTCAACTCAAATTACTGCTTTCATTCGAGCCGCCCTTTCAGCTCGTCACCGCAAGCCTCTCGGCCGCGTTTTGCCAGAGCAGGGTGGAGATCGTGAAAGAAAAAAACGGGAGCAAGCGTTTGCTTCCTTATTCTGAACAGGCCCTTCTGTTTTATTTCCACTTCTCTTCGCACAGCAAGCAGCCTTTTATCCAGCAGTATGAATTAGCCCTGCCGGCGAGGTCAAAGCATGGGCACCAGTGCATCCCCCTCCATTTTTCGATCAAGAAGCAGCTCTCTCGACCGCATGGACAATGCCAATGGGGACTGGGAGGGAAGAATTTTCCTGCAAGCCGACTTTGCGAGACCCAGAAGATTGGACTACGGAAGCCCCACGGACACCTTGACAGAGGCTCCCCGGAAACGTTTCCTGGCGGATTCTTTCTTTTCTCAGCTTCCCAGGCAAGGGGCCTCGGAGACCAGTTCTGGGACAAGCCCAGCTCAGCCTCCTTTCCGAATCCCTTCCGCTTTGGCTCCGGTTGACAGCGGCTTCTTCTCGGCCTTGCAGGTTTCAACCTGCGTCCGAAGGGCAGGGACACCTTCCAAGAGCGAGTCCCCCCCCCCAAATGGAGCTTCAATCAAGCCACCAGAAATCCTTATGGAAGGACATGGGTGGGTGAGGGGAGGCTGTGGACTGTGGGAGATGTGGCACTCCCCTATCTTCCTTCGCCCCACAGCTGTTGCTGATGGCTTGGGAAGTGAAACCCAACCCTCTTTTAGCACGATTTCAGTTCCCTCCGAATCCCACCTTGGGCCTTTCTGGCTGTGATGACAATTCGGAATTGCAACTGTACAGCTTGAATCGACAGGGGGTTTAATAAAAGTCTGGAACGGTCTGGATCTTTTGTCTCCATGAGTGGCCACGGGAGGGAGGGGACACGTGGGGGCTTTGCTGGTGCAGTTCTATAACGAAAGCGCTGGAATCTTTGATATTCCTGAATTGCTCATTTCTATTGGGCAGAGAACATGATAGAAGGCAAGCAAAGGACAAGATCCGGGCTAAGGAAAAGAAAAAAAAAATACATGTTTGGCTCACTTTCTTAAGAGAAAAAAAAAGGCACTTTTAAGGACACAAAAAATGCCTATTTGGTCAAGTGCAAACAACAGGGCCCCCGGGCATGTGCTGAGTCCCTTGAACCTTGCCATTTGGTCACTATTTAATTGAAACAACTGCACAGACTCAATAAAGTCTCCAGCTGTGATTTCCCTTCCCCTCACAAGCCAGCCCCAAAGCAGGAAGCTGTTGCAGGCAGAAGATGGAAAGGGAAAGGGGAGTGCAGATATTATTGGAATCAGGAACACTCGGGGGGGCGGGGGGCATCAAAAATGTTCCACACCAAAGGCATTATATATTTTCTAATCCTAAAAGTGCCGCAATATTGCCCCAAAGAAGAGGGAGTCAAGCTCTTCTCCAAAGCGCCGGAAGGCAGGACAAGAAGCAACGGATGGAAACTCATCCAGGAGAGAAGCAACCTAGAACTAAGGAGAAACTTCCTGACAGTCAGAACAATTAACCAGTGGAACAACCTGCCTACAGAAGCGGTGAATGCTGCAACACTGGAAGTTTTTAAGAAGAGACTGGACAGCCATTTGTCTGAAATGGTACAGGGTTTCCTGCCTGAGCAGGGGGTTGGACCAGATGACCTCCAAGGTCCCTTCCAACTTTATTATTTATTTATTTATTTTATTTATTTTATCAAATTTGTATGCCGCCCCTCTCCTGAGACTCGGGGCGGCTCACAACAATACAGCTACAAATATAAAAAAATTAATTTATTATTATTATTATTATTATTATTATTATTATTATTATTATTATTATTATTATTATTATTATTATTATTATTGTCTCCCCTATTGATTTAAGTCAATAAGCGACATTGGGTCACTCTCCCTGGTGGAAGTGAACCGAGATTCCCAGGATTCTGTTCCCGGAAACTAAGAGCTAAAAGAGATATGGGGCTTTTGTTTTGTTTAATGGAATCTGACCGGCATGATTCATGAGAGTCGAAGCTACTTTGTGTTTCGGTTCTGTTCCCGGCTGAACAGCCTCCAGATGTGCAGAAAAAAAAACCCAACTGCTGGGAAAATCAACAGCTTCGCTGGCTGAATCTCGGGGCGAAAGCGAAAGAAGGAGGGAGGGATTTAAATTGCTCCCCACTTCTACATGGGGCTACCCTTGAAGAGTGTTCGGAGACTACAATTAGTGCAAAATGCAGCTGCGCGAGCGGTTGTGGGCCTGCCTCGTCGGGCCCACATTTCGTCAACTCTCCGCATGCTGCACTGGCTGCCTATTGGTCTCCGAGCACAATTCAAAATGTTGGTTATCACCTATAAAGCCCTTCATGGCATTGGACCTGGATACCTACGGGACCGTCTTCTGCCACATACTTCCCTTCGACCGGTGAGAGCGCACAGGGTCGGCCTCCTCCGGGTCCCGTCAGTGAAACAATGTCGTCTGGAGGGCCCTAGGGGGAGGGCCTTCTCTGTTGTGGCGCCCACCCTCTGGAACCAACTGCCTCCTGAAGTCCGCGTTTCCCCCACTCTCCTGGCCTTCCGGAAGAATCTAAAAACTTATCTATGCCGGCAGGCCTGGGGATGACTGTGATTGTGTCTGTATGATGAATGTGTTTGGGGGGTCTTTTAAATGTTTTGTCGACTCGGTTTTTGGTTTTTAAATGCTGTGATGTTGTTTTTTGTTCATGTTGTTAGCCGCTCCGAGTCCTTTGGAGAGGAGCGGCATAAAAATTTAATTAAAATAAATAAAAATAAATAAAGGGCAGAGGCCTTGGGCTCGCACAAGCCGAGGGCCCTTCTCTGCCTCCCGGTGAGAAATGGCAGCTGGACAAGTGTTGTTTGATCAAATAAAGTTGGAAGGGACCTTTGGAGGTCAGCTAATGGGATGCCAACATGACCGAACACACCCATGCCACTTCAAAGTGGCCGGTTATTTCCATGCCAGTCTGGAGCATGATTGACGGGAAAAGTCAGTTCCTCCCACGCAAGGACCGGCTCAGAAGAAGCCGCCACCTTCGGCCCTGCCTAGGCCAGAGGTGCCAGGAAAGGAAGAATCTGCCTTCGTCGGGAGCGTTTCACTGATTTTGCCAAAAAGAACTAGATTTATAAACTGGAGAAAGTGGCTGCCAAGAATCCCTCTGGCCAATAAAGCCATTTCATTGTGGAGAAAGCTCAGTAACCAACCCCGTTAGAAAGGCAGGACAGGGAGACGCGGAGACGACAGAGGTCAAGATGCTGGCATTCCCGAAGCCTCTGCAAGCAGGTGCAGAAGGACTGGGAGGCCGGTTTGGAGAAGGACAACTTGCCCGCTGATCCAGGGCAGACGGTCCTCCTGCCCCGGAGGGTCCTCTACCTTATGGATGTCCCTGTCCCCAACTGGGCTTCCCCAAAGCAGACCCGCCAGCCAGCGTCCACCGGCCACAAACAAGCTCTTTCCCATTCTCTACCTGAGTAAGCCCTTGGGCCCTTTTTCCAAGGCTACACAGCTCAAGACACCGGTGGTGGTGGGGGGGGACATATATTCTGCCTCGATTGGAGGATCTCCTTTCCTGCTCTCTTCCAGCTTTCACAGACACAAGGGGCAGCTGCCACCTCTCTGCGTCGCCCATCCCCAACCCACAGAGGGGGGGGAGGAGCTGCTAAGCCTTGTTTTCCCCATCCGCTGAAATAAAAGCCAACAACTTTCGCAGTCAGTGGCAGAAGAAGAAACCCTGGGAGAGTTTTGTGAAATAAAAGCCAACAACTTTCGCAGTCAGTAGCAGAAGAAGAAACCCTGGGAGAGTTTTGTGTTTTGACAACCGAGGCACACGCCAGCTTCCTTTTCCCAGCAGGAGCCGAGGAGCCATCTGCTGTGGGTGTGCCTGTGGGTGTTCTGCTCCCTTTTCGCAGTGTCTCCTCCTGGACGGACAGCATCTAGCTGTGCGGCACGGCGGGTGCACGAAGGCGACGGCCCTTCTCTGCCATCGCCCAGCTGCCAGGCCTACCAGAGACCCCGGAGCCTGCAGAGGTCCCCGGTGATGGCATCCCAGAATCCGGCCCCTCGGGCTCCCCAGGAGAGCCTGCCCGAGGTCAGGGCGCAGCCACGGCTACGCCCGGGCACCAGGTATCCTCCATTGCCCATCTGGGCAGGCATGGTGGGAGGGGGGAAAGAACCAAGCCGTGCAGAAGATGCTTTGCTTAGGCTAGGAAGTAACCCTCACCAAGCACGGCTGTTCCAATGTTCCTCAGTTTTGCCTTGTGGGTCTGGGGAAAATGTCGACTTCAGATTTTGTTGCCTTAACGGATTGGCTGCTTTACTATTTTGGCAGTAGAGGTCGTCCCTTGACTGAACGACCAGAATTGATCTTGCTAAAACGAGAAGCCCACAGAGTCGGCCTTCTCCAGGTCCCGTCAGCTAGACAGTGTTGCCTGGTGGGGCCTGGGGGAAGGGCCTTCTCTGTTGCGGCCCCGGCCCTCTGGAATCAACTCCCCCCGGAGATCCGTATCACCCCCACCCTCTCCGCCTTTCGTAAACTCCTTAAGACACACCTTTGCCGACAGGCCTGGGGCAGTTAACATCTTGCCCCTAGCCAGTGTATGTTTGTGTGTATGTTTGATGGATGACTGGTTTTTTTTAATTCAGGGGTTTTTTATACATGTATTTTTATGTAGATTTCTATTCATGCTGTGAGGCGCCCTGAGTTCCTGGAATAGGGCGGCATAGAAATTAAAACAAATAAATAAATAAATAAATAAACTTGTTAAGCGAGCTTTGTCCCATTTTACGACTTTTCTTGCCGCCTTTGTTAATCACCGCAGTTGTTAAATTGGTAACCCAGTGGTTGCCAAGGGTCTGAATGCAAATCGCGTGAGCATGGGGAGGCTGTGATGGTCATAAGTATGCAAAATTAGTCATCAGGCCCTTTTTTAAGTGCCATTGTAACATTAAACCGTCACTAAACGAACTGTTCGTTCAGTCGAGTTACTACGGGTATTCTTGCCATCAGCAAGACTCCAAGCTAAGCGATCCGTACGGGGGAAAAAAAAAAGCTTTTCGACAATACCGCTCTCCCTGTGTAATTCACCTGTGCATCTCTTGAGAACTTCGTAAAACAACAACAGCCTAGGGCGTTTTGCAAATCTCCCGAGCGAGCGGTGGGACAGGAGGCAACTAGGACGGCCGACGTTTCCCCAGCCTCTTTCTCTCTTGCTTCTAGAATACTCTGGAGAAGCTCTGGAAAGGGGGCAAAGGAAGCGGACCATGAGCAGAGAGGATCCAAAGATGGTACGTAAATGAGCCTTTGCCCTGGGGTTGTCTCTGGGGTGGAAGGAAGGATCCCAGTCGCCAGCGATGCCCGGCGGAGCCTCTTCCTCCTCCTGTAACAAGGGTGAGGCTCTCTGGGCAGAGGCAACGCAGCAGCGCATGGAGTAACTGAGAAGGATGGGCTGGCAGGGGTCCCACCGCTTCTGGGATGCTGGACTGAGTGTCTCCCTCTGTCCTGCTTTTCCGGTCAGAGCCCATCTCTCGAACCCCTGGGATGAACCGGCTGAAGGTGCCAGAGAAGCAGCCCCGGGCCCTCCCGGTGGGTGCCGGCTTCTCCACCGCCACCCTGCTCTCTTCTGCTCTGCTAGGGGCTGCCTCCTTCTCCACCCAGCGGGATTACAGCTTCTCCTTCTGGCAGGAGATCCCGGAGGTGAAAAGCAGAGGGCTGCTGGAGGGACTCCCATCACAGCAGCGCAACCTGCAGGAGGTACCTGAGACATGCACAGGGGTGGGGGGCGGGGAGTTTGCGGCCCTTTAGAGCAGGGCTCTTCAAACGTGGCCCTTTGATGACTTGTGGACTTCAACTCCCAGAATGCCTCAGCCAGCCTCCATTTTGTTTGTTAAGATTTAAGACGGGTCTTCAAGCATGGCCCTTTGATGACTTGTGGACTTCAACTCCCAGAATGCCTCAGCCAGCATGGAGGAACTAAGGCCTCTTCGTGACTTGTGGACTTCAACTCCCAGAATGCCTCAGCCAGGCACGCTGGCTGAGGCATTCTGGGAGTTGAAGTCCACGACTCCTCAAAGGGCCATGTTTAAAGACCCCTAGGCTAGAACATAAAGAGTTGGAAGGGACACCTTGGAGGTCATCTAGCCCAACCCCCTGCTCAAGCAGGAGAGTCTATACCAGGGGTCTTCAAACTTGGCCCTTAGATGACTTGTGGATTTCAACTCCCAGAATTTCTCAGCCAGTGTGCCTGGCTGAGGCATTCTGGGAGTTGAAGTCCACCAGTCATGAAGGGGCCTTAGTTCCCCCATGCTGGCTGAGGCATTCTGGGAGTTGAAGTCCACCAGTCATGAAGGGGCCTTAGCTCCCCCATGCTGGCTGAGGCATTCTGGGAGTTGAAGTCCACCAGTCATCAAAGGGCCACGTTTGAAGACCCCTTGCCCTACGGAATCCACTCCCTCCCCACAGCCTTGATTTGACAGGCAGAGTAGGACCGATCCCTGGGTTTGGCAAGATCCGTTTCCGCTCCCAGCAGTCCCGCCTGCCTTTGTCTCCATGGCAGGCCATGTTCGAGGTGATCACGTCCGAGGCCTCCTACCTGCGCAGCCTCCGGGTGGCCCTCTTCCACTTCCAGCTGTCTCCTGCCTTGCGGGGGGCTCTCGCCGGGGCCCAACTGCAGCAGCTCTTCTCCAATCTCTCGCAAGTCAAGGACACCAGTGAGAGGTAGGGCGGCCCCCTCGCCCTTCTGCGCCTCTTCGTGAACCCGCCAAGGCCTTTGGAAGCCTCCCGGGACAATCCCCTGCAGGGCATCCCACACGCTCCTCTTCCTCCTCTTCCTCTCTGCCCCCTGCAGGTTTCTGCTGCAACTGGAAGATCACCTGGACCAGGATGTCTTCTTGTCAGGTCTCGGGGAAGTGGTCCTGAAACACTGCCCGGCTTTCCACCGGGTTTACGTTCCCTACGTCACCAACCAGATGTATCAGGAGCAGCTCATGCAATGGCTGATGTGAGGAGCAGAGGGGACGCCGAGCGGCAGGCCCCACTGACTGAAGAGTTGGGGGGGTCACAGGCTGCAAGAAAGGACTAGTAATAATAGTAAAGTTGGAAGGAACCTTGGAGGTCATCTAGTCCAACCCCCTGCTCAGGCAGGAAACCCTGTACCATTTCAGACAAAGGGCTGTCCGGTCTCTTCTTAAAAACTTCCAGTGTTGGAGCCTTCACGGCTTCTGGAGGCAGGTGGTTCCACCGGTTAATTGTTCTCACTGTCAGGAAGTTTCTCCTTAGTTCTAAGGTTGCTTCTCTCCTTGATTAGTTTCCAACTGTTGCTTCTTGTCCTGCCTTCAGGCGCTTTGGAGAAGAGCTTGACTCCCTCTTTTGGTCTGTTGGTGGCCGGCTGCACTAGACAAAGCATCTCCTTGATGGGTCCCACAGATTCACACTCAAGACAGGGTTCAACAGAGCCGATTTTAGCTCCCATTCTATATCTACCTTTCCTCAGCTCAGCTCACCTTTGGGGGCGTGCGTTAGCGCACTGCCCCCCCCCAAAAAACTTCTCTTTGTTCCCTCCACCAAGCCAGGAAGGGGAACAGCCACTTCATGCAGGTCCTGCGCGCCCTGGAAGAGCATCCCATCTGCCAGAGGCAGTCCTTGAAAGCTTTCCTTGTGTTGCCCTTCCAGAGGATCACTCGGCTCAAAATCCTACTGCAGGTGTGTGTGTGTGTGTGTAGGGGGGAAGAATGCATATTTCACTTATTAGTTCCAGAGCAATTTATTTCCCTTCTCCTCAAGGGCCACCCCTAAAGGCGTTTTTGTTTTAAGGTGAAGACACATTTCTGTTGAGCTCAGCTCCTGCTGGATGCATGGAGAGGACCGTGCAGAAGGGATTTCGACTCTCCCTTTTCAGGATGTTTTTCTAGCCTTTGGGTCTGGCCTGTTGTTGTTGTTCTTAGCTGCGAAGTGGTGTCCGACCCATCGTGACCTGATGGACCACGTTCCTCCAGGCCTTCCTGTCCTCCACCATCTTCTGGAGTCCATTGAAGCTCACGCCTGCTGCTTCAGTGACTCCATCCAGCCACCTCATTCTCCGTCGTCCCCTTCTTCTTCTCTTGCCCTCCATCTTTCCCAGCATCCGGCTCTTCTCCAGGGAGTCCTTCCTTCTCATTAGGTGGCCAAAGGACTTGAGTTTCAACCTCAGGATCTGGCCTTCCAAAGAGCAGTCGGGGTTGATCTCCTCCAGGACTGACCGGTTGGATCGCCTTGCAGTCCAGGGGACTCGCAGGAGTCTTCTCCAGCACCAGAGTTCAAAGGCCTCCATTCTTTGGCGCTCGGCCTTTCTTATGCTCCAACTTTCACAGCCACACATTGCAACTGGGAAAACCAGAGCCTTGACTATACGCACTTTTGTTGGCAGGGTGATGTCTCTGCTTTTTTAGTACGCTGTCTAGATTTGCCATAGCTTTCCTCCCCAGGAGCAAATTTCTTTTAATTTCTTGGCTGCAGGTCCCCATTTGTGGTGATCTTGGAGCCCAGGAAGATAAAATCTGTCACTACCTCCATTTCCACTTGAGTAGCAACCAGGCTTGACCCCCACCTAGTTTCCAAGACAAGATGAGGCTATCCAGGACAATCCCAAAAGGAAATCCCAGGGCTTATTTAGGGGGATAAAGAAAAGCGACCGGTTAGGGCGCATAGGGTTGGCCTCCTACGGGTCCCGTCTGTTAGACAATGTCATCTGGCGGGGCCTAGGGTTAGGGCCTTCTCTGTTGCTGCCCCAGCCCTCTGGAACCAACTTCCCTCAGAGGTTCGTACTGCTTCCTCCCTCCTAGCTTTCCGAAAACTCTTAAAAACACATTTATGCAGGCAGGTTTGGGGCGTGTGAGTTGCACTCTGCCCCGGGGCCTCTGATTGTGACTGTGTGTTGTATGAGTGGAAATAGTTTTATAGTTTTTACACTGTAAATTAGTATTTTAATTGATTTATACTATATTTTTGTACTTGTATTTTTGCTGTGAGCCGCCCTGAGTTTTGGGAGAAGGGCGGCATATAAGTCAAATAAAATAATAATAATAATAATAATAATAATAATAATAATAATAATAATAATAATAATAATAATAATAATAATAATAATAATAATAATAATAATAATAATAAAAGCAACGCTGCCTAAAAAATGCCACAAAGGCCTCTCCCCTCCGTCCTGCCTGTGCTTGTTTGGTGACGGGGACGGAGCGCTCTCTACTTTTGCATGGGGTCTGATGGTTGAGCCCCCGAGTAGCTGACCCCCCATGCGGTGGCTCCCTCTGGCTTCCCCCGTGAAAGGGAGCTCAGCTCCAGGTCCTTCCTTGCCTAGGAGAAGAAGTGGGAAAAGAGAACCAGGTGACCCATTTGACATCCCTGTGCTTTCTCTCCCTCCATGTCAGAACATCCTGAAGTGGGCCAGACCCGAGTCTGAGCTGGCAAAATCAGTGGGCATGGCCCATGAGGCCGTGGGGGAGGTAAGTGCTCCTGGGGAGATCCTTCCACGTTGGTGTTTCCTGGCTCCTTCCTTCCATTTGTTCTCCCTGACCGCAAGGCTCTTCCGCCTCGGCCCAGTGTGGCGCTCTCCGTGCGAGACAAACCTCTTCCTGCCCTTTTCCCAGATTGTGTCCCAGTGCAACGAGAATGTCCAACTCATGAAGCGGAAAGAGGAGTTGGTGTCGCTGGAAAAACGGATGGACTTCTCCAAGGTCAACGTGAGTTGATCTTTCAGGCTTGTGAAAAGTTATCGTAATGACCACTTTAATTTATACGTAGATGGGAATGCTGTAATCTGGCATAAGGGTTAACGCCAGCCCGGTTTCCTTCGGGTTTCAAAGAAATGGCTGTTGTTTCTAAAAGAATATTGATCAGCCACGAAACTAAAATACTTGCGGAGGGGGGAGGACAAATGAAGAGGCAGTAGAAGGCGCCGTTCTGCATTTTCACAGGCTGTCAAGCCGACGAGAATATTCTGTTCATGTTCTACCAATACGATTCTTCAAAGTGCTGGACTAGCAGGATGCTGGGTGAGACAATGACTCATCCTGGCCGAATCCAGAACAGTTGCGTCTCTGCTTGTGTCCCCTTTTCATCCTTCTGCTCGCCTACGTGCCAGTGTCTCTGCCAATTGGTCAATAGGGTTGCCAGTCTTGGCAATTGACAGGGAACAAAGTGTGTTGCCCGTTCCTCCTGCAAGGCCAGACTCAAAAAGCTGGCCAACTATTTGCAAATGAGTCTTGAGTTTTATTTCAGGGGGAAATAATGACGGAAATTTCAAGCCGCTGCTCTCTTTTGAAAAACACACTTGCTGAGGCTCCCTTTTGCTTTGTTTTGGTTTTTTTGAAGGGGAAAACGCACATTTATTTGGAGGGAAAGCTGAACCGTAAGCCAAACTCCCCCGTAAGCCAAACTCCCCCTGGCGCCCAGGGGGAGAGCCTTTTCTGTGGGGGCACCGACGATGTGGAACGAGCTCCCCCCAGAACTCCGGACGTGTCATGATCTCCGCACCTTCAGAAGAGAATTGAAGACTCATCTCTTCAATCAAGCCGGCCTGGCCTAGATCTCCTCGGGTTTTAAATTTTTAAACAAGGCTGTTTGGGTTTTAGAATTGGGTTTTTAACAGGTTTTAGTAACAGCCTTGTATTAATTTAATTTAATTTATTTTAAAATATTTATTGTTATTAGATGTTTTTATTGGGTTGTAAACCATCCCGAGTCCTACGGGAGAGGGGCGGTATAGAAATTTAATAAAACTAAACTAAAACTAAACTAATTCTGGCAGCCCCTTCCTCCCATCAGGCCCTACACCTTCCTAAGGTAGCCCGGATCAGATTCTCTGCCACAAGCCCTACTAAGAGCCCCTAGAGATGCCCAGCTGGGCTGCTCTCCTATTTTCCTTAAGGAAGCTGAGCCTCCATCCTTCCTTTCTCCAGCCCCTTCCTCATTTCAGCCAGGGCCGCTGGCTGGTTCACGAAGGAGAACTCCGGCAGGTCCTGGTTCAAGAGGCCGGACTGGGCTATCGGCCCCAGGTCAGCATGAAGCCCATCCATCTGCATCTCTTCAACGACTTGCTGCTGCTCTCTCACCTTAAGGAGTAAGTGCCCCTCTGCGTCAGAAGACCCTCAACCGGGCTATTTAGGAATCCGGAGCCCGGGGAAATCTATCCGCTAGGTAGAGGAGGTCCAGCCTGGCCCCAAAGGCTCAAATGCCTCCCTCTTTTCTCTTGCTTCCAGAGACGGGCGCTTCTTAGTGAAGGACTACGCCTGGACGGGTCACGTCAAAGCTGAGCTTTTCAAAGCCAAACCCTTAGGGCTCCCAGGATGGACCTTCTGCCTGGCCATAGCCCAGAACCACAGAGACGAAAGCAGAGAGGTGATCCTCAAGGCAGAGAGCGAGTAAGTGGTTTTCCTCTCCAGCAAACGAGAGAGATCCGTGAGGTAAGACACCTTTGGTCACCTAGGACTCCAGGCCAGGGGTAGGCAACCGTGGCTCTTTTATGACTCGTGGACTTCAACTCCCAGAATTCCTGAGCCAGCCACGCTGAGGGGGAAGGGAGAGGTTTCCAAGCTGAGCCAGGCTGGCTCAGGAATTCTGGGAGTTGAAGTCCGCAAGTCATGAAGGAGTTCCCCCATGCTGGCTCAGGAATTCTGGGAGTTGAAGTCCATGAGTCACGAAGGGGCCACAGTTCCCCCATGCTGGCTCAGGAATTCTGGGAGTTGAAGTCCACGAATCATAAAGGGGCTCTAGTTCCCCCATGCTGGCACAGGAATTCTGGGAGTTGAAGTCCACAAGTTATAAAGGGGCCCTAGTTCCCCCATGCTGGCTCAGGAATTCTGGGAATTGAAGTCCACGGATCATAAAGGGGCCCTAGTTCCCCCATGCTGGCACAGGAATTCTGGGAGTTGAAGTCCACAAGTCATAAAGGGGCCCTAGTTCCCCCATGCTGGCACAGGAATTCTGGGAGTTGAAGTCCACGAATCATGAAGCGGCCCTAGTTCCCCTATGCTGACACAGGAATTCTGGGAGTTGAAGTCCATGAATCATGAAGGGGCCCTAGTTCCCCCATGCTGGCACAGGAATTCTGGAAGTCCACGAGTCATAAAAGAGCCAAGGTTGCCTACCCCTGCTCCAGGCTGCCACTCCCTCCGACAGACAGACCTGGAGCAACTTAACCATCGGTGTCACACGTGGTGGTGGAAGTGCTTAACCAACCTTGAAAGCTCTCCCAAAAGATAAGTGGCTCAGACCTAGTTTGGGCTGGATGTGGCACCACCGGGAAATCCCAGGGGTGTAGATCGCGCATGGAAGCAAAAGCAAAACAAAGGAAACGGACGGCCATCCGGCTCCAATCCAGCTGTTGCTGAGATGACATCACCAACGCTCCATGCCCTCCAGAAGTCACGTTGGTGCCCTCCCTGCAGAGGCAGCCCTGTGCTCCTCTTCTTTCCCATCCCCACCTGGTAGTAGGCAAGCCAGGGAGCTCGTGTCTTCCTCGCTGAGGGACTCTCCTTTGAGCTGTCTGGCTGTTTATTTGTTTTGTTTTGTTTTTCGCCCTAGGGCCCAGAGACAGGACTGGATTTCATGGCTAGCAAGCCGCTGAAACCTCGAGGCAGGAATTCCCAGGCGCCTCGATCAGACTCTCCACCTCCGACGGGCCCTGCTGCTTCTGACGACAGCCCAAGGAGACGTTTTACGTTGGAATGACCCAAAGAAGGCTCCAAAGCAGGGAAATGGGGGTAACCCTGAGTCAAAGAGGCTTTAGGTAAAGCGGAAACCTTGGTTTCCTCTTCCAAAGAGATTGGCGCCTTTCAGGGGTTTCCACAACCCTGGAAGCCACAAAGGCTGAATGGAAACAAAAGGATCCTGGTTCTGTGGAGATGCCATTTTTCTGAGGGCGGACAATTGCAGAAGCAGGCTGAGCTGGCCGTTTTGGCCTCTGAGCCAGGCAAGCAATGCCGCTCCCTTCAACATGAAATATCGGGTCTTTTGCTAAAGTTGTTCAAGTAAAATGGTTAGAAATTGCTAAAATAAAGCGGTTGTAAGGACCCACCCCACTTTGCATCTTAAGAAGACAGAACTCTTGGAATATTTCTTCCAACAGGCATCCTTTATTAAGAGAAAATGGTTGCAGGCGTTCTAGACAGGACTTGGGGGCCAAGCCCTACGGTTCAAGGTTTTAAGGGGTCCCCAGCAGCCCCACCCCACCCCACCATCCTTCCAGTGACAATCCCAGGCGTTACATTTCCACCCCCTTTTTCCTCACTGCTGGTGGAAGGGAGACTTCAGAGAGGAGTAGATGAAAGCTGATGGCCCCATTGTTATGCTTTAGTCCTTTTGGTGGTATCCACATCCAGTCCCTTTGAAGTTGTACAAAAGGAAGTGAGGGCCATAAAACCCCTTTGTTCACCCCCCTTCCCCTTCATCCTATGACCGAATCCAGAGAAGGCAGAAATGGGGTTTTCCATAGTCGATAACTAGAGATGAAATAGAATTGGATTCTGACAGCGGTCTTTATTTTCACAGTTGGTAACATGACTTTAGCACGCTTGGCCTCATTAGATGCGGAAGATGAGATTTTTAAAAGGATTCCACTAACAAATGAGTCATGAATACAGAATAGCAAGAGGTGGAAGGGAACTTGGAGGTCTTCTAGTCCACCCCCTTGCTCAAACAGGAAACCCTATACCAGGGGTGTCAAACTCGCCACGTCATGTGACGTGTTGCGATGTATCATGACTTTTTCCCCCCTTGCTGGAGCTGAGGTGGGTCCAGCTTCTGCAGGACGCATCCGGCCCGCATCCGGCAGTTTGACACCCCTACCCTATCCCATTTCAGACAAGTGGCTGTCCAGTCTCTTCTTAAAAGCCTCCAGTGGTGGAGCGCCCACAATTTCCGAAGAGAACCCATTCCCCTGGTTAATTTTTCCTGACTGTCAGGAAATTTCTCCTTAGTTCTAAGTTGCTTCTCTTTTAGATAAGTCTTATGTCCCTCTGCCAATTTTCAAGATGGTCCTCTCTTTTTTCCCCTCCCCAATTTTCTTTCTTTTTTTTAATTCTTTTATTGAAACAATCAACATCAAACATAAGATCGTATTAGAAAGCAATCATCATATAACCTGCAATACAACACTATGGATTAGTCTTTGTAAACGTCTGATTTAGTAAACATTCCTCTTATATATGTTCTAACTACTGTTTCTAGTCTATCACATATTGTTCATTCAAGCTTCAGAGGTAAATTCGTCTCAGTACTAGTGCAATCTTTTATGCTCCCTAGCAAAAGATCCTGAGGTAGAAATTCAATAACCTGAGGTAGAAATTCAGTACGCTTTTCCAACATTAAACATAGGATCATATTAAGAAGCAATCCTCATAAAACATGAAAATACAGCATGAGGTATTAGTCTTTGTAAACGTCTGGTTTGGTAAACATTCTTCGCCCCAATTTTCTTTTTTTTCTAAAAACTATAAAGTATCGTTTCTCACTCAGCAGATGCTGACAGACCCCAAAAGCCAGCCCGTGCAAAAGAAGATGGGACTTTCAGACCGCACAGAGCGTGTCACTGTAACTCCACAACTTCGTGACTTTTTCACGCACGGCAGCTGTCCGAGACAACTTAAAAAGCAGCTCTAGGCTCCGGCCAAAGGCCAATTTCTAATTGCAGAATTAAATTAACCTGGACTGCAAGTCTGCTTTTTCAGCATGGAAGGTCCCATGCTTTTCCTGACCAGTAGGGGGCAGCAACATTCCATCAGCCAAGCAGGGAGTTTTCAGCTGGCTCTGCCACAAGTTGGGAGAATAAATAAAGATGTCAATATGCAAAAAAAAAATACGCAGGTTCAAAACTGCAAGAAAAGTTAAGTTTTCGGCTGGCAACGTATCCCACAAAAAAGATGGCTGCGACTTAGGGGGAAAAAAAACCTCCCTTTCCTCAGTCAGGCTTTAAATTCCATTGTGAGAAATCCTAACAGAAGTGTGCTTCCAGCACTTCGTATTCTACAGACACAGATCTCTCAGTTTAGATTTCTTTAAAGCAAGTCAGAGGCCTTTCTTTCTCCCTCCCCCCCCCCAAAAAAAAAACCACCTTCACAGAAGACCTGCATTTCTTCATGTCTCTGGTTACAGATCTCCTCTTAAGGAGATTTATCGTTTGTGGATATTGTCAATTGAATGCAGCGGGAGAGGTCTGGCTGGGCTGGGTCTCTGGCTCTCACCAGCATCCTCAGTTCCCCAGAGAGGCAGCCCTTCTGAGGAGGGCCAGGGATGGGATGCTGAAGTTGCTGGAAAGAGAAGGACCCTCAAAGCCAGGGTTGGTGCACACAGTTCAATCCTGTCATGGAGAGTTGGTGTGGGTGTGTGGGTGTGTAGGTGTGTGTGGGTGTGGGTGTGTGGGTGTGTGTGTGTGAGAGAGAGAGAGAGAGAGAGAGGAAGATAGAGAGATAGAGAGAGGGAGAGGGAGGGAGGAGAGAGGGGGAGATAGAGATAGAGAGAGGGGAGAGGGAGAAGGAGAGAAAGGGAGAGAGGGTGGAGAGGGGGAGAAAGAGAGGGGGAGATAGAGAGATGGAGAGGGAGGGAGGAGAGAGGGGGAGAGGGAGAGGAAGAGAGAGAAAGAGAGAGGGAGAGAAAGAGAGAGGGAGGGAGAGAAAGAAAAAGAGAGAGACAGAGAAAGAGAGGAGGAGAGAGGGAGGGAGATAGAGAGGGAGAGGGGAGTAGATAGAGAGAGAGGGAAAGAGAGAGAGAGATGGGGAGAAAGAGAGAGGGAGATAGAGATATAGAGACAGAGACAGAGGAAGAGGGAGAAGGAGAAGGAGAAAGAGAGAGGGATGGAGAAAGAGAAAGAGAGAGCGAGAAAGAGAGGGGGAGAGAGGGAGGGAGAGAAAGAAAAAGAGAGACAGAGAAAGAGAGGGGGGAGAGAGGGAGGGAGATAGAGAGGGAGAGGGGAGTAGATAGGGAGAGAAAGAGAGGGAGAGATGGGGAGAAAGAGAGAGGGAGATAGAGATATACAGAGACAGAGGGAGAAGGAGAGAGAGACAGAAACAGAGGGAGAAGGTGAGGGAGAGAGAAAGAGAGAGGGATGGAGAAAGAGAGAGAGGGGGAGAGAGAGAGGGAGAGAGAGAGAGAGAGAGAGAGAGAGAGAGAGAGAGAGAGAGAGAGAGAGAGAGGATATGAATTACCAGCTCATGACCCTTCTCCTGGGAGAAGGGAACACCCAAGGGTTTAGTGAGCGTAACAACCCCTGGGTCAAAAAGCTAAAAGCTACCGGGCACGTGGGAGAGAGAGAGAGAGAGAGAGAGAGAGAGAGAGAGGCTGCAACTTCCCCACCCCTGCCTTTTGTGGGGCTCCCATTCTGCTCTGCGTCCCATGGAGAAGCAGTGAGTAAATGAGTGACCAAGGATCCGCTTCAGTAAACGCTAAGGGCCGAATTGTGCCCCAGGAACTGGCCTCCCTGCTGACTACACAAGAGCTCTCCTCTCCTCCAGGGATTATGGCTCAAAGGGGCTGCCAAGAAGGGCTTCTCCGGCCAGGTTGAGATCCAACTAGCTCTGCTCCGCTGTTCCCTCCGCCACGCAAGGGCACCTCCAGTTCTTTGCTCACCCATCAGACTGATGATTAACCCATCTACCATTAGCCCCAACCGGCATGAGCCGGTTCCTTTCTCATTAAGCCCTGTCTCCTGGGCCTAAGGGACACCCTTTTCTGTAGTAACAGTGGAGAGGGGGGGGAAACAACGATGCTCCATATAGAGAGTCCTTGACTTACGAGCTCCGTTGAGCCCAACATTTTCCTTGCTAAACGAGACATTTGTTAAGTGAATTTTGTCCCGGTTGCTAAGCGAATCCCTGCAATTGTAAAGTGAGTGACACGGTTGTTAATTGACTCCGACTTCCTCGTGGACTTTGCCGGTCAGAAAATCGCAACAGGGGGACCGCCTGACCCCGGGACACTGTGACTTGTCATAAATAGGAGTCAGTTGCCAAGCGTCTGAATTTTGATCACGTGACCGCAGGATTGCGGCAACGGTCGTACTGTGAAAAGCAGTCCCAAGTCTCTTTTTTTCAATGCCGTTGTGACTTCGGACGGCCGCTAAATGAACGGTTGTAAGTCGAGGACGACCTGTGCTTACATCCAGCTGCCTTCCAGAGTCAGCTGTTATTAGAAAAGGCTGCCCATCTCATTCCGCTGTAAGCTCTCACAGTTTATGAGGGAAGCACGGATATGACCGAGAGAGACAAGGCAAAGCCGTCACCTTAGAAGAAAGGCAGGATATAAATCTAATTAATAAACCAAATATGGAAAAATACTTCACACTGTTCACGCACATCAGCATATGCTGACAGGTGGACAGGGATTAGACAAGAGAAATTGCCGGAAAACAAAGAATAACCGAGGAAACCACATGTTAATTCTACGTGGGGAAGAGACATTCTTACGTTACTGAGGGCCAAAGAGCTTGGGATATAAGTCAAATATAAATAAAATAATTATTTTAATTGATTTATATTTTTGTACTTGTATTTTTGCTGTGAGCCGCCCTGAGTCTAGGGAGAAGGGCGGCATATAAGTCAAATATATAAATAAATTTGGGAATGTCTCAAGCCAGCCCGGGTAAATCCAGCAAGGGCAGAGGCGCCCCGAGAACTGCAAAAGCATCACCCGTCCCGGATTAAATCCAAAGCCTTGTGTAAAAGAAAAGGAAACCTCACTGTGGTGGATCACCTCGGTGTTTCTGCCACCCTTAGGCAGTTCCAGCTCCACGGAGTAGTTCAGCCAGAGGTTTTCTGCCCTCCATGGAGATGGAGCAAAAGGTGGGGACCTTACCTGGATGCTCAGCTGGTGCTCCTCTGGGGCTAAGCTGCTATTACCCCCCCCCCATACACACACACACACCTCCTTCCTATCGGGCTGGGGTAGCCTCAGAAGTCTGTGTGTGTGTGTGTGTGTGTGTGTGTGTGTGTGTGTGTGTGTGTGTGTGTGTGTGCCAGGCAATTAATCCCTGTCTTTCCTGGGAGGGACTTTCCTTACTCAGCAAACACCGCCACCCCATCCTTTGATGTTGTTTGAGTAGCTGGGCTGAGGCTCTTGTGGCTACTCCCCACGCGTATCTTTGGCAGCTCAGCCGGTCCCTAGGCCTCTAGCCTCAGTCAGAGGATCATCAGATAGCTTAGCTTCCTACCTATCTTCAGCATAATTTTTTTTTTAAAACATTTTTTACCGTTTGGTATCTAGCCTGGCTGCTCTGCTGAGAAGGAATGGGAGGAATGGGGCAGGCCAACCAAGGAGGGGAGACGGGAGCGCTGGTGGACCAGCGGATCTGACTCTGATCTGGAAGGCTTGTGCTTGTTGGCAACGGGGGGAGGGGGGGCAAGCCCCTCCACTTTGTCCTGGGAGAAACAATGAGCCTAAAATGGCCAGAGCAATTCTGCTTTCTCCAGCCCAGGGGCACGCCTCCGCCAGCAGTCAGGTGAGCAAAGGGACAAAGGGAAGCGCTTGAAAGCGAAAAGGTTTTTCCAGATGTCTCCTGTAAGCTAGCCAAGCTACACCTGGCCTCCTGTCTGGTAATAGCCACCGTCCAGGTGGCGGCATGCCCTTGTGGCCTCCCCTTCAGTCAGCCAACCAAGGAGGAAAATAGCTGGATAGGTTCAAGAAGGGAGAGTGGGGGAAACTCTAAGGATGCCAGCTGCCCACCAGGGAAAGGCCAAGGCTGAAACATCCTGGGCTCTGCTAGGGATCCGGTTTCCTGGCTTTTTAAGAGTTAACCATTCCTGATCATTGGTCACCACGATGTAAAAAAGATGCTGAGACTCTAGAAAGAGTGCAGAGAAGAGCAACAAAGATGATTAGGGGACTGGAGGCTAAAGCATATAAGGAAAGGCTGCTGGAATTGGGTCTGTCTAGTTTAACGAAGAGAAGGACGAGGGGGGACATGATGGCGGTCTTCCACTATCTCAGGGGCTGCCCCAAAGAAGAGGGAGTCAAGCTGTTCTCCAAAGCCCCTGAAGGCAGGAGAAGAAGCAACAGTTGGAAACTAATCAAGGAGAGAAGCAACCTAGAACTAAGGAGAAACTTCCAGACAGTGAGAACAATTCACCAGTGGAACCACCTGCCTCCAGAAGCGGTGAACACTGGAAGGTTTTCAAGAAGAAACTGGACAGCCATTTATCCAAAATGGTATAGGGTTTCCTGCCTGAGCAGGGGGTTGGACTAGATGACCTCCAAGGTCCCTTCCAACTTTATCATTATTATTATTATTATTATTTAAGGGACTGGGAGGAAACTAAAAACCGATGTTTGGAAACTGCTTTGCTTACCTTTAACCTCGGTTAAGGGTAAAGATGCACATTTTCCTGCCAGCTGCATCCAGCTTCCTCTCGGACCGAATGCGGTCAAAAGCAAGGGCAGCCAAAGTCAGCTTTTTGGCAGGGCGAGAGAGGAAAGCAAGCCTCCTTATCTGTGGCATGTTTCCCAGGAGGAGACACGTATTTACGGTGGTATTTCTATAGCGGGGAGCCAGCTTTACCCACCCACCCACCCGTCTGGCCAGCCTCCCTCCCTGGAACTGGCCTCCTCTTCCAACCGGGACCAAACTCTGCACAGTCCCCACGGAAGGAAATCCCCTTCCCCTCTTAGCCAGGAAAGCCCCTCTCTTCTCCCATCCCTTCCCAGGGAGCCACTTTCTTTCTGGAGAATCCCAGTAATCCAAGAGATTGCTTTTAACGGGGTGAAACTTGCAAGCTCCAGAAATATTCCTGGGGTCAACAGTTGGAAAGGAAGGCAACAATCTGCGTTTTAAAAGATGTGGCACCTTTCTCATCAACCAGTTCCCATAAGTGCCATCCCATTCGTGGAAAAAACATGCCTGGCTAGCGATGGATTCAGGAGGAAACCCCCCCCCAAGGGGCAAAGTTCTCCTTCCAGAGGAAGAAAGCAGCCTTATGAGCCGATTATTCCATCCGGAACCCAACAGCATTCAAGATTCCTGCCTGCATCTCCTGCCAAGCTGACCTCTTGGCTCCCACAGTTAACCATACTGGATCAGCACAACTGGGATAATAGTAATAATAGTAAAGTTGCTTATATGCTATGTTCTAGGAGGATTGCTTAGCAATAAGATCTTAGGTTTAATGTTGATCACATTAATATTGAAACAGATAGGAGAAACACCAATCAAAATAAAATGTAACAGGAGTATAGTTGAGGCTAGACGCGAGGAGGGGGGAAAAAGGCTTACTAATTCAGACGTTTTCAAAGACTAACACTTAGTATTGTATACCAGGTGTCATGATGATTGCTGCATAATATGTTTTTATGTCCAATGTTGATTGTTTTAATAAAAGAATTTTTATATAAAAAAAAATAGTAAAGTTGGAAGGGACCTTGGAGGTCATCTAGTCCAGCCCCCTGCTCAGGCAGGAAACCCTACACCATTTCAGACAAAGGGCCCGCTAACGTGGGCCGACACAAGCCCGATCGGCCCCAGCACACAGATGGAGGTGTCCTGCAAGGAGAAGAAAACGGCAACTCAGCCACTTGGGGGGCGAGTGAAGCAAAACAGAGGTGGTCCAGCGAGGCACAATCCCTGGCTTGTTTTGTTGTGTCTGAAAGGAGCCCCATTTTCCTTAATAAGCCCAAAGGGAGAGAGGCCGCTGGTGGCCTCCCCCCCCCCATGGAAACTGCTGGCTGAGCTCCGTAGAGCTTCCTTGACTGAATCCAGAGGCGGGTGGGCAATGCCAGGCAGGGCAAGTCAATTACCAGCCTCTACGGGTCAGCCTGTGTCAAGAGACTCTGGGCAGGATGTCAACGGCAGAAAATGGCTGTCAGTTTCCGCAGAAGTCAGGAGTCCAAGCACGGGGCAAGGGGAGAGATCCAGACCAAATTTCTCTTCGTTCCTGTGGATGTCCTCGCAAGGTCGTTCCCGAGATGCGGATGCATTTTGGCTGTCCTCCCAAAGCGCTGTCCGCTTTCACCAGACTTTTCATGATTAATCCCTCTTGTGTTTTACTGATGGATGTGCCCGAGAATTAAGAGGCAGCTACTGAAAAGCAATTATTTTTCTGAACTGGCTGACAATACTCCTTAAAGGGGACTGTCCGGTGTTTGATTCATGTGAAGGCCTGTTTTGAAGCATTTCTCCCAAACGGGATAAAAGGAGGCCACATGCTGCTCAAACAAACAAATGCAAACACACACACACACACACCCCTAACAATACTTCAAGGCAGAGGCTGGGTCTCAGCCAGGGAGGGGACCTAACTTTCCTCCACTGTTAATTACACCTGCTTGGGACTCGCAACCCGGAAAGGAGTCTATTGCCAGCAGCTGCTATAATCCCCCTCTATCCGGGGCTCAGCAACGTGGGGTGCAGTTCCTGGCACCTGCTTGAAGGAGGAATTCCCCAGTTCTCCTTCTCTCGTGTTTTTTTTTTCCATCCGGGAGGAGCAGACCGGGGCAGAAAGCGGTGCATCTTTCAGCTTGAGAATTGGGGTTTCTGCTGAAGGATGGGCTCAACAGACTGAATGGAGCACAGCCTCTGAAGCTGCCAAAGGGCTCCCTCCGTTCGCCCTGCAAGGGGACTCGGCTTTTTCCTTGCCGCCTCCCTCCACCTTCCGGCTTTCCTTCCTCTTCGCTCCTCTTTCAGAGCGCCCGCAAAGTTTATTTATGTATTTAGACTGGTGGGCCGCCCATCTTGTCGAAAGGCAACTCTTGAATGCTTGTTTTTCTGGAGTAACTATAAACTATATATTAAAAAAAAGCCTTGCGATTGAATGGGGATCCTGCAACCCTGTCTCGCTCCGGGAGTTCTCTAACATTGCCATTGCATTTTGACTGGCATAGGAGACCTGGATTCTCACTCCTTTCAGTGAGAGCAATTCCAAGCAGACGGTGGCATTGGTCTGCGTGGGCGCAGAGCAGCCTCCAACAGCAGGGAGAGGTTCCTTCCTTCCTTCCCCTTCCCTTCCTCTTCTCTCTCTCCTTCCTTCCTTCCCCTTCTCTTCCCTTCCTCTTCTCTCTCTCCTTCCTTCCTTCCCCTTCTCTTCCCTTCCTCTTCTCTCTCCTTCCTTCCTTCCGTCCCCTTCCCTTCCTCTTCTCTCTCCTTCCTTCCTTCCATCCCCTTCCCTTCCTCTTCTCTCTCTCCTTCCTTCCTTCCCCTTCTCTTCCCTTCCTCTTCTCTCTCTCCTTCCTTCCTTCCCCTTCTCTTCCCTTCCTCGTCTCTCTCTCCTTCCTTCCTTCCTTCCCCTTCTTTTTCTCTCTCTCCTTCTCTCTCTCCTTCCTTCCTTCCCCTTCTCTTTCCTTCCTCTTCTCTCTCTTTCTTTCCTTCCTTCCTTCCCCTTCTCTTCCCTTCCTCTTCTCTCTCCTTCCTTCCTTCCTTCCCCTTCTCTTCCCTTCCTCTTCTCTCTCTCCTTCCTTCCTTCCCCTTCTCTTCCCTTCCTCGTCTCTCTCTCCTTCCTTCCTTCCCCTTCTTTTTCTCTCTCCTTCTCTCTCTCCTTCCTTCCTTCCTTCCCCTTCTCTTCCCTTCCTCTTCTCTCTCTCCTTCCTTCCTTCCCCTTCTCTTCTCTTCCCTTCCTCTTCTCTCTCCTTCCTTCCTTCCTTCCTTCCTTTCCCTCCCTCCCTTAATCCATCCTCTGATCAAACAGCCGGCCGGCCAGTATTTTCCAGGCCCATGACCCCTGAACTTCCTGTCTGTGTTGAAAGGGAAATGCCAACCTCATCAGGTTCAGCTGATAATGCAGCCTGGCTGCCCACGGCCAGGGCTGCGCTGGGAACCAGCGTCCCCATTCAAGCCTAAATTCCCCGTGATTGTGAATGCTTTGTCAGCTCCACAAAAAACAGGAGGTCCAGTTAAACAAAAGATCCTTCGGCCCGCCGTGTCCTTTTTTTTTTCTCCAGAGGGCACAGCTCGCTCCTGCTGCTCCAGCCACTGGTTTTTCTCCACCCTCCCACTCCTAATCCTTTGTATTAAAGACGGGCCACCTTCCAAACCTCTTTCCGACATGTCCAAGAGAGAGCAGAGTTGAGAAACTTCCTTCCCTTATCAGCAGAAATCACCAGTGAGGAAACAAAACCCATCTAGGAATCACTCTGAGGTGGACCTTGAAAACATGCCTTCTTTTTTTTTTTTAAACATTTTTTGTTAATAGATACCGGTATATATTTGTACATGTAAACCAGGAAAAAAATTCAAGTTAACTGCTATTCAACTTAATACAATCGATTTAAATTTGTAAACATTCTTCACTCCGTATGTCCAGATTTAATTATAAGCCAGATACATTTTCTTTGATCGGTGTTTCTCCCTCTTTTTTTTTAATTTAATATTTTTTTTTATTATTAGATATCCGTTTGTACATGTAAACAATGAAAAAGTTCAAATTAAAGCCATTCAACTTAAAACAATCATTTTAAATTTGTAGACCTTCTTCACTCCGTGTGTCCAAGTTTAACTATCTTTTCAGATCAATCCATTGGACATCAAACAAACAAGTCTTCTTATTAAAATTAATATTTTTCATGTCAATATACCCATCCCTTCAACAAGTACATTCTTAGTCTATTTAATATATATCTTCCATTAATCGATAGATATATATTTGTACATGTAAACCAGGGGGAAATTCAGGTTAACTGCTATCCAACTTAATACAATCGGTTTAAATTTGTAAACATTCTTCACTCCGTATGTCCAGATTTAACTATAAGCCAGATACATTTTCTTTGATTGGTGTTTCTCTTGTATGTCGTCTATCCAATGTTTCCAGTCCAACATATATTGTTCATTTGACTGGGCAAGCTCACATCAGGCTCCCGTACCGCATCCATCTCAGGGGACCCCGTGTTATTAGAGCCCTCCCTTAAATATGGCCCGGCTTAATCGCATCCCTTTCCGGAAGAACGGAGAGGAAGGAAGGAAGGAAGGAAATGTTCTCACGCAGAAACGTTCCAAAGTTAGGCACAACAGGGAGCTTCTACGTGTACTCGTAGCCTTCTCGGCCAGATCAAAATTCTTTTTTTTTTTTACTTTCCTTATCCATTAATCCCCGTGTTCATTTTAATCTCCTGCTTTCCTGGGTTCAAAAAAAAGCAGACTCCCCACTTCAGCTACTGTCTTTCAGGAAGGGAGCTGAGTCAGGATCTCTTCCCGGGAATGGCTCCTGTGGAGGAAGTTGCCACTCTGGCATTTTCACTTTGCGATGGAGACTTTTAGCCTTCCCTTCTCTGGCACCTGCAGGGCCTCCTGAATCCCTGCTGACTCACCTCGGCCCGGCTTGGCTGCCCCATCCCACAAGTCAAGGTGCCACTGCTTAGCAACTAGCTGCCTTTTGCAAACACCAGAGAGGAGGGGGGAAAAAAACCCCGCCACCCTCACCACCCGCCCCCGCCGCTGGGTCCGCCTCACTCAGGCCTTGGAACCTGACACGCCTCGTGAAGGAATGTGGCTTGCATTCTTGGCTGAGTGTGCTGGAGGAAGGGAGGGCAAGGACAAACCTCAACAGCAGAGGATAAAAATGACATCTCCTTTCCACGGTGGAGTCTCTCTCTCTCTCTCTCTCTCTCTCTCTCTCTCTCTCTCCCCAACAATGGTTTTCTTGGTGCTCATAATTTTAACATAGCTATGCAATCATTATCTAAAGCAAACAGCATTCTTTTTTCCTGAAGGAAAGGCAGAACAGAATGTCGGAGGGGGGGCTGGGGGGAAAACAATCATAATTAAAGGTAGGCAAATGTGGAGACCCGTGGAGGAAAGTTGGTGCCTGGAAATTAAGCCAGTTGAATCTTCACGAAAAAGAACTTTTGTTTTCCCAGGTGGAGAATCCGGATTGAAAAATCACTTTCCTGGCATAATGAGGGTGAATTAAATGAAGGTTCAGATCTCAAGTATTTTGACTATTGTTAAGAGTCGCAGAAATGGTAAAAACCCAAGAAGGGGAACATATGAATGAATCCCAGCGACCGGTTAGGGCGCACAGGGTTGGCCTCCTACGGGTCCCGTCTGTTAGACAGTGTCGTCTGATGGGTCCTAGGGCAAGGGCCTTCTCCGTTGCTGCCCCAGCCCTCTGGAACCAGCTTCCCACAGAGGTTCGTACTGCTCCCTCCCTCCTAGCTTTCCGGAAAGCGCTGAAGACACATCTATGCCGACAGGTTTGGGGCATGTGAGCTGTGCTCTGCCCCTCAGCCCTAAGAGTGTCCCGCCATCAGCGGCTGTGAGCTGAATGTGCTTGTATGTTGTGTGAATGGAATTAATTTTTAAATTTTTAATTTAATTGTGTTTTTTAATTGTGTTGTTGTTGTGAGCCGCCCTGAGTCTTGGGAGAAGGGCGGCATATAAATTAAATAAATAAATAAATAAATAAATAAATAAATAAATAAATAAATAAATAAATAAATAAATAAATAAATAAATAAAATATTGATCAGCTAAAGCACGCTGGAATTCACAAGCTAAAAAACGAAGACGCTTCAAAGTCCATAAGTCTGTCTTTTGCAACAAACCATGGCTAGAGTATGGCCAGTGCCTTTTTTTTCTTTTGTTTTTTTTTAAACCCAGGATAGCCTCCAGCTATTTCTCACAAGGGAGCAGCAACCCCATTCAACTCATCCCTCAGGAATTCTTCTGGTGCTTCGCAAAGATGAGGCGATCCTGGAGCTTCCTGTTCACTCAGCTCACCTCACCTCACTAAATTTGCATTCTTTCCCTTTTGGGCATTTTTCGATGACTTTTGCAAAGAGTTTTGGTTTAGATATGAATCAAGCGGCAGAGAAAAGCAAAGCCTGGAAACCAGTGCAGTAGCTGGAAAGATCTCCACTTGTGCTCCGAGACAAAATGTTTCCTGCATGATACAGACTATCCACATTGTTATTAGTTTCTTTGACTATTTGCAAAATATTTAATGCTGTGAGTTGCCAATGAGAACAAATTAATGGAGGGGCCTGAAACTGCCCTGATGAAGCAGGCAGAAGCATAACGTCATCTTTGAGTCAGTCCAAAGGCTGGCCGGGCTCTCTTTTGCTCCCAGTAGTCAGGAGAAGAAGGAAATGAGAATGGGGCAGGTGGGCAGGGTGGGATTCTCCCCTTGGACTGACCAGAAACGAAGACTCTTTTGGCTTCTGCTTTGACTGCAGAGGATCACTCAAACACATAAGATTTTGTTGACCACAGATGAGAAATTGATTAAGAAAATGTATAATTTTTTGTTAATTTTAGAAAGTGAACAAGTGAAAGAAACAATGACAAGATGGGCAAAAAATTTTGGCTATAACATAGAATTAGAAAAATGGCAAATGTTATGGGAGAGAAACTATAAATTGACAATGTCAACTTCATATAAAGAAAATTTGTATAAAATGTTTTATAGATGGCACCTTCCACCAGCAAGACTAGCAAAAATGTTTGTTGGAAATGTAAATATAATATAGGCTCGTATTATCATATTTGGTGGACATGTGGGAAGGCAAAGGTTTATTGGAAAAATATACATATGTGGTTAGAAAAAATATTGGATGAACAGGTGGATTTTAAACCTGAACTTTTTTTATTAGGCATTATGCCTGAAAAGACTAATAAGCAGAAACTATATCTAATTCTACATATTACCACAGCAGCAAGAATAATTTTTGCACAATATTGGAAGAATGAAGCTTTGCCATCAGAGGAAGAAATAATCAGGAAGATTTTGGAATGTGCAGAAATGGACAGATTAACCATGAGGCTGAAAGACAAAGAAGACACAGACTATTATCAAATTTGGAACTTATTTTATACTTGGTTAGAGAAAAGAAGCAAGGATTAGGAGTTGAACATGTATTAGTTTAGCAAATTTCAGACAACTTGCTGATTGGAAAAATTTACATATATTGGGGGGAAAAACTAATAAAAAAGATTGAAAAAGAGAAGAGGATCACTCAAACACGAGTGCGCACTCCTCCGCATGTGCGAACCCAGGCAGAGTGGGCCACGAAGGGGCGGCCAACGCTGGTCTCCTGAAACCAGTGAGTCCGAAGGCGCCAAACAGAATCTGATGGGGGGGGTTCTGGGGAACCACCCGAACCCCTCGTGCGTGAGAATCCACTTGTGAGGTGACTCTTGCGGACCGCCGGCTGGAAAGAGAGGCAAAGAAGCTAGTGGTGGAAAGGCAAGCACAGGCCTTGGGGACTTGGCACCAGAAGGGGTCTCCACGGACTGGATGGAGATGCAGACGGGCCCCAGCCAAGACAGAGGGAGCTGCTGGGCCTGGGTGAAGGGGCCAGAGAGGAGCCCAGCAGTGGTCTGAGCCAAGCGGAGTTGACTCTGCCCCTTTCTAGCGCCCGTTTCCGCCTTGGCCGGAGAAGGCAGCTCTGCCTGAAACAAGGGACCCGAAACATGGGTCACCGTGAGCATAAATCTTCGGCAACATCTCAACATCTCTGCCATGGGGGGGGGGATTTATCTCAGAGAGGATATTCTGTTGTTGTTTTTTTCAGCAGAACTCAAGTGCTGGAACTGCTGAGCCCACTTCAATCATTACCCCTCCCACACACACACACTGCTTATCCCGTCAACCTATTTGGAGAGAGGCCTGGTCGTCAGTCTAGCGTGCAAAGCTCACGTTCTAATTTCCGTAGCGCAGCTTTTTTAAAACAACAGAGGGACCGTTATTAAAATGTATTGCGCCCAAGCGAGCCAGCCTGATTCAGCTCTGGCGGAAGGATCTATATTTTTGGGGGGGGGAGGGAGGCGGGGAAAAAGACCCCCCCCATAGCATTGTCGGGTAGAAATCTCTCTTTCTAAGAATTAGCATCTTGTGAGGAAGGGATCCACACCCACTTCTTGAAGCCTCAAAGCCACAAATCACAGGAAATAAGCAATATGCTTCAATCCTGATTTAGTAGGGATAAAGAGAGGGACATTTGCACTGCAATTAACATTAAAGGCTATATTTTGTGTGTGTGTGTGTGTGTGTGTGTGTGCAGCCTGACACACATTCTAAGCAACACCTCTCTGTGGGGGGGGTAGGAGAGGCTAGGGGGGAGGCATCTGCATCTAAGGAGGAATGCAAAGTAGCTGCCAGCAGCAGGTCATCTATGTCACACCTTCAGCGCTCCAGCAGGGGAGGGGGCTCCTTCCTGGATGTTTAATGAGCAAGGGAAGGGTCCTGGCTGGGACTCTGAAGCAGCCCCCCGCCCCCCGCCCCCGCCGCCCAACTCTGGTCTGTTTGCTCCCCAGCTGTTCACGAGGACCCTTCCTGGCCTCCCACTTGCCAAGGAGGGCCCTTTAATTGCTTTAGGAGGAGGTGTGTTTGTGTGTGTGTGTGGGGGGGAAAATCGCAAGCTTTCTTCTTTTGAAGATAGTCCAGCCTGCAAAATATCCCCCCTCCCTCCCGGCAGCATTTCAAAGTCTGCCTTCTTATGGCTAAAGTCAGAAGTTCCAGCTTGCCCGGGAAGCCAGTAAATATTGGGAAGGGCCAAGAACAAGGGACCGGAGAGGAGGAGGAGCAGGAGCAGGAGCAGGAGGAGAAGGAGGAGGAGGAGGAGGAGGAGAAGAAGAAGAAGAAGAAGAAGAAGAAGAAGAAGAAGAAGAAGAAGAAGAAGAAGAAGAAGAAGAAGAAGAAGAAGAAGAAGAGGAGGAGGAGGAGGAGGAGGAGGAGGAGGAGGAGGAGGAGGAGGAGAGGAAGAGGAGCAGGAGCAGGAGGAGAAGGAGGAGGAGAAGGAGGAGGAGGAGGAGGAGAAGAAGAAGAAGAAGAAGAGGAGGAGGAGGAGAAGAAGAAGAAGAAGAAGAGGAGGAGGAGGAGGAGGAGGAGGAGAGGAAGAGGAGGAGAAGGAGAAGGAGAAGGAGAAGAAGGAGGAGGAGGAGGAGGAGGAGGAGAGGGAGAGGAAGAGGAAGAGGAGAAGGAGAAGGAGAAGAAGAAGAAGAAGAAGAAGAGGAGGAGGAGGAGGAGGAGGAGGAGGAGGAGGAGGAGAGGAAGAGGAGCAGGAGCAGGAGCAGGAGCAGGAGGAGAAGGAGGAGGAGAAGGAGGAAGAGGAGGAGGAGAAGAAGAAGAAGAAGAAGAGGAGGAGGAGGAGGAGGAGGAGAGGAAGAGGAGGAGAAGGAGAAGAAGAAGAGGAGGAGGAGGAGGAGGAGGAGGAGGAGGAGGAGGACCCCACGACGGGTCTGCCATTTTGCACCCACCCTCTAACATCTCAAAGAATTCAGCCCTTGCGGGGCTGTCGAGCTGGCTTCGTTTCGGGGACGTTCCTTTTCCAGCCCAGCCAAAGCAAAAAATAATAATAATAATAAACCAGCTTCAGAATCCGCGGAGCAACCAAGCCGAGGGCCTAAAGCAGAAGGAGAGAAGAAGCAGAGCTGATGTCTTGGCCTAACTTAAGCCTTCCAGATGGAATCTTGAGAACGAGGAGGGAGGGAGGACGGGAGGGAAAAACATTCTTGCGTTCTGACAACTGAACTGCCCTGAAAGTCACAACTCTCTGTGCTCCGGCACCCGCAGCCAGCCTCCTCCATCCCGGACAGTGTTTGGGTCAACGATGCTGGGATAAGGGGGGGGGGACTGCTTCTGAAGTGGCCGCTTAGAGCAGCCTTTGGGGCCTTCTCTTCCTGGACCCCCAAAAGTGATCTCCAGGGAGAAGGCCATTTCCATCCCCTCGGCGGAGGAAGCGCTTGGAGCCTTCCAGGGATCCTGGCCGCCAGCTGGGACTGCCAAGGCGTCCTTCCTGCTTCCTTCCCACGCTCCCGGGGCACTTTCCCAACGACTTCAGATCGGGATGAGTGGAAAGAGGAGGGTCTTCCTCTGCAGCCGTCCCTGAGCCCGGCGAGGGGCAGCCATGAGGAATGCCAGCTTGACAGCGACTCTCCTGGTTCTTTCGCCAGGATGGGTCGACCCTCCAAACTGGCGACCGATCCAGCAAGAAACCCTATCGCGTTACAGCAGCTCACTCTGACTTGGCAAATTCGGAAATCTGGGGGGTGACATTCAGTGGGAAACAAGAAACCGCCCCCCCAAGGCGCCCTCGGTTTCTGGTTTACGGTTGCTTTTTTTTTGGCCAATAAAATGAGGGCTCAAAATGTCACACAAATAGGGAGTAATAGGAGGCACTTTGCTACCGGTAAATATGATGATCTCCCGCTTGTTTAGAAAAGAACATTTGTACATCAAGCCAGGTTACATGACACAAAGGTTGAATAATTGGGGTTATTGCTCCTTCCCTCCTACCGGTAGCTTTCCGTAAACTTTTAAAAACACATCTTTGCAGACAGGCTTGGGGCGTGTGAGCTGCGCTCTGCCCCTGGGCCTTTGATTGGAGTGTATGTTGTATGAGTGAGTATAGTTTTTATAGTTTTACAGTCTTTATATTGTACCATTATTTTAAGTGACCTATATATTTCTGTACTTATATTTCTGTTGTGAGCCGCCCTGAGTCTGGGGAGAAGGGCGGCATATAAGTCGAAATAAAGATAAAGTGAATTTTAAACCTGAACTTTTTTATACTAGGTATAATGCCTGAAAAGATTAATAAGCAGAGTTTATATTTGGTTTTACACATCGCTACAGTAGCGAGAATAATCTTCGCACAATACTGGAAGAATGAAGGATTGCCATCGGAAGAAGAAATAATCAGAAAAATATTGGAATGGGCAGAGATGGACAGATTAACTACCGGTATGAGACTGAAAGATAAAGATAACACAGACTACTACCAAATTTGGGGTTTATTTGATTGAGTGTTGGTTAGAGGAAAGAATGAAGGATTAGGAATCGAATATGTATTAGCATAGCTAACCCCAGACAACCCGTCGATTGGAAAAATTAACACAGGTGTGCAAAAGAAAACCAATAAAATCTTTATTAAAAAATAAAATAAAAAGGCAGCAAGCAGCCTTCCTATGTTCTCTAGGCATGGAAGGAGTACAAAAAAACGCTAGCAAAAGAGAGTTCTAACCAGGAGAAAAAGTGTCAACACAGGCTCTGGCTCCTTCCAGGAAGTGTGCAGGGATTATACGCTCCGCTACCCTGGATAAAACCCTTTGTGTTCTGGATGATGTTGATTCCCACTGAGCAGCAGACCTATTTTTGGAATCTGCCCAGCACCATTTAAGCTACAACTTCCTCTCTCTAAAACTGATGAAGAGGAGAAAACGAAAGGGGGGGGGGAGAAAACCCAACAGGTTCTAATTAAAGGACTTAACACAGAGGAAACGTAAGTTTATAATTTGGGGGTCTGTTACTGGTTTGTCTCGTCAGATCTTCTTTCCTCCCCGTCCCTTCCCTCTTTCGCTCTTGAAGAGGGATCTTTCGCCCCGGAGAGACGGTCTTTCTTGGCCTGTTTCCAAAGAGAAGAAAAGCGACTCAGGTGAAGATTAAAGATGAGGCTTTGAGACAGATGTTCAAGGAGAGCAATCGGTCCCTGAGTGGGAGGCAAGTGGAAGGAGGAAGAAAAGGCAGAAGGAAACACATGGTCCAGTAATTTAGCATGGATCCTGGGGAATAGGCCATTTGATTGGATCACAGGGATGTATGCATGGAGTTCCTCAAGCAATTAGGGCAGCGGTTCTCAACCTATGGGTCGCAACCCCATTTGGGGTCGAATGACCGTTTCACGGGGGTCGCCGGACACCGCGGTCCGCCATTTTTTTTCGTCGCGCGCATGCCACGCATGCACTGTTTGGGCCGTCGTGCGTGCCGCGCATGCGCGGATCGGCCCGTCGCGGTCCGCCAATTTGTTTTTTTTGTTGTTTTTTTTGTTTGTTTGTTTTTCGTCGCGCTGCGCATGCGCGGATTGGCCCATCGCAGTCCGTCATTTTGTTTTTGTTTTTTGTTTGTTTTTTTTGTTTTTTTTGTCGCGCCGCGCATGCGCGGATCGGCCCGTCGCGCGCATGCGCGCCCGGGTCAGGGTCACGGCGCGCATGGGCAGCGCAAGTGGGGTCTCAACCTGAAAAAGGTTGAGAACCACTGAATTAGGGGCTGAAATCAAGTCCACTAATTGCTTGCAGAGGGTTGACGTGTTGCTCTCTAGCCCTTTCGCCTTCTCTGCTAAGAGGGCAATCGGCCTGCACTGGCAGCCTCCATCAATCCTGCTCTCTTCAACAAACACAATCCTTCCCTGCAGGCCGTGGAAGCCAGCAGTGCTTCCTACCTCTGTGTTTGTGGGATAAAAACAGTCTCCCCTTGCAGACTTCCTGTGGATGTGGGCATGTCCCAAGACATGCTCATATCACTCCAGCCCTCCGTGAGCTGCACTGGCTACCAATTGGTCTCCGGACACAATTCAAAGTGTTGGTTATGACCTATAAAGCCCTTTGTGGCAATGGGCCAGGATACTTGCGGGACCGTCTTCTGCCCCATGAATCCCAGCGACCGGTCAGGGCGCATAGGGTTGGCCTCCGTAGGGCAAGGGCCTTCTCCGTTGCTGCCCCAGCCCTCTGGAACCAGCTTCCTTCAGAGGTTCGTACTGCTCCCTCCCTCCTAGCATTCCGAAAACTCTTAAAAACACATTTATGCAGGCAGGTTTGGGGGCGTGTGAGTTGCATTCTGCCCCGGGGCCTCTGATTGTGACTGTGTGTTGTGTGAGTGGACATAGTTTTATGGTTTTTACATTGTAAATTAGTATTTTAATTGATTTATACTATATTTTTGTACTTGTATTTTTGCCGTGAGCCACCCTGAGTCTTGGGAGAAGGGCGGCATATAAATCAAATAAATAAATAAATAAAAGGTAAGTAAGTGTCAAAGGCTTTGAATTGCAAATGGTACCTGAAGGGGCTCTTGTGATTTAGAAATGAGGGAAAAAAGCCAGGTGAAAAGAGGCAGTTTGCTGCAGCTGAGGGACAAGGTGACAAAAACAGCAACAGCCAGCATCTTGCTTGCATTGTGAGTAATGAGGAGGTGACGCATCCGGCCCCGCAGTTTGACACCCCTGTGTAGAGGCTCCCTGGGGTAAGAGAAACATTCTGCCCTGGAAGGCAAACCGGATGAGATGGCCAGTCTAGACAAAGCCATTCGCTCCCTTCTCCCTGCAGGATTAAAGTGGGGAAGTTGACATTAAAATAATAATAATAATAATAATAAAAATCTATCACTCCTCAAAAAGTGAGTGCCGTGTAGAAGGGATGATCAGAAGAGCCATACATTAAGGCACCAGGGAGAGAGGTTTTGTGTGCTGCCTGCATCCCGTGGATGGGGCTTCGCTTGTTTGTGCGGCCCGGTTGCTGGCATGCCGCAGCCCAGTACCGGTCCACAGACCGGGGGTTGGGGACCCCTGCATTAAGGCACCTAGTATAACGTTAACTATGATAATTGGGATCAGGATTTCTGTCATGAAGTGATGCAGTCGTAAAATGTGACATCACACAATCCCATCCCTTTTGGCACTCTCTGCCGCCATTGCAACTTCCTGCCGGCTTCCAACTACGAAGTCAGTGGTGAAGCCGGCAGGAAGCTGCAAGTCCCAGGGGGCTGGCAAGCAGGCTGACCGGCTGGTAGGCAGGTAAGTGGCATGGTGTGAGTGCAGCAGAGCTTGCAGTGGCTGCTGCAGGATGCATTCAAGGGTGGGGAGGCCTGGCGTTGAGTGGGAAGAAGCTCTACCTTTCCAATGGTCCCTCCCCTTTTGGCGAAGATATTTTCGCAGTAGGGTCAAAAGACAGCGCTAGCAATGAAGGTACTAGGGAGAAGGAGAAAACTGGGCGTTTGTTGAAACTCAAAATACCCTTAAACTGTCAAGCCTTCTGAGACTCCTCTGATGGGAGCTGTGCAGGTCAGTGGGAGAAAATAGAGAAAATTCTTCTCTCTATCACACAACACCAGGACAAGGGGGCACTCCCTAAAGCTCACAGGTAGGAAAGTGAGGACAAATAAAGGGAAATATTTCTTCACCCAGAGGGTCGTTGATTTATGGAATTCACTTCCAGAAGGGGTCCTGACAGCTGTCAGCCTTGACAGCTTCAAGGCAGGGCTAGATAGATTCATGGAGGCCAAGTGTATCGGTGGTTATTAAAACGGATGTCCATGTGCCGCCTCTATGTTGGTTGAGGCAGGCAGGATTCCCTTGAGTACCATTTGTTGGGGGTCAAGGGAAAGGGAGGGTTTGGCCTTCTCTTTCTGCTCAAGATCCCCATGTACAATTGGTGGGCCACTGAGTGACACAGAATGCTGGACTCGATGGGCTTTGGCCTGATTCAGCAGGGCTCTTCTTGGGTCAGCCACTGAGAACTTATTTGAAGGAACCCCAAAGGACCCCAGGCAGATCTTTCGGGAGGAAGCTGCAGGCGGAAGTGGGAGGCAGGTGACAGGCAAAGTCAGGCGGAGATCTCTGGGAAGCTGAGCCATGCGCACAGCGTAGCACCCCAGTCAAGGCCCCGTCCCCAAAGCCGAACTGCGCTGCATTCTGAGAGGGAAGCTTTGCGCGGTCCCGCGCCCAGGGATGCCTGCGCTGAAGCCATGGGCACAGCAGATTGCGGTCGAGCGAAGTCCCTGAACTTGGATTCACACCCTGCAAGTCATGGCTTGTTTAGACTAACCTGTTTTTGGCCTGTGAATGAGGAAACTATTTTGCGTACCAAGCCACAGACCTTCAAATCCATCACATACTGTAAAGTAACAAAAAACGACGTTGCTCATAATTCATTTGGGCGACCGAGAAACTCAAGCTTTGTGCAACACCTAGCTGTACAGAAACAAACAAACAAACGAAAAGAACCTGGCCTCCTGGCCTATTGGCATAACTTACCCAGAATTGTCCCCCCTCCCCTCCCCTCCCCAGCAGGATCTACTCTGGGGAAGGTTTCTGAGAGGCTGACCATCACCTAACAGGGCAACCCAAGGACGCCTAAGGATGCCAAACCGTCAGATGCTGTGTCTGGTCCATGAGGGTCTGCCACGCCCAGCAAAAAAAGCCAAAATGGAAGGAAAAAAGATGGGTCCACAATAGTGTTGTTGCTGTGCTACATCCTGTTGGTGCAGGGTATCTACGAGAGCATGCGTCCTCCCTCCCTCTTCAGGTGAAGGAAAACGGCACCAGCTCTAGCTAGGCCGAGCAGATTGGCCTCTTACGGACGCGTGGAAGAAAAGGGCCAGCAAAGTCGCACGACCGTGGAACAGGCCCCTACCGCCCTTGGGCAACCGTCTGCACTGGGCCATCCCGGAGAAAGGTGGCTGGGCTCATTTTAGACCACTTGGAGCATTTCTCCTGCCCAAATAGTTTATCGTAAAATCACAAGGCAACTTCCTGAAGTAGATCAGAAAATTCTACCTTGTTCTTCCTTTAAATGGAAGGTCCTGCCTTTCTGTAGGACGAGGCTGGCTCCATTGCTCAATACTTCCTTCTTCAACTTAGAAAAACGTAGCTGGCTCACCTGGTGATCTTTCGCCCTGTTTTTCTACCCCTGAGAGAAAAACGAAGCTTTTCCAACAGATCCTCTGCAGCCCCCTTGAACCTCTAGTGCAGGGGTTCTCAACCTTGGCAACTTTAAGACTTGTGGACTTCAACTCCCAGAATTCCTCAGCCAGCAAAGCTGGCTGAGGAATTCTGGCAGTTGAAGTCCACAAGTCTTAAAGTTGCCAAGGTTGAGAACCCCTGCTCTAGTGCCTCCTGCCACATTGGAGAAGCCTGCAAATGCTTGCTTAGATGTGAACTGAAAAGCACTCTGTGAAGGATAAAAATAGGCCTCCAAAATAGATTCTCCATTTAGGAGGTGCCCACAATTACCCTAAAGAAACCTGTGATTGGTCTGTTTCAATGGGAACGCTGGGAGAGCCTTTGGCTCACAAAGGAGAGATCCTCAGGAACGAGTCACTGGGGGATGGGTACGTGAGAAGGATGCTGGCTCTTCAGGTCACCCTCCTCCGATGCCAGCGAGACTGAAGATCCTTGGGGCAGAGACAGCTTTCTCGCGTTGTGCCTTGACTCTCGCCCTCTCTGCCTGCTCCTGACTCATCCTGGCAGAACTGAGGCTGGAAAGACAGAGCCGGAGTGTCAAAGGGTGCCTGTGACTCAGCCCTCTGCCATATTCGATGAGGCTGAATCTCACATTCAAGCTGAAACACGTTGTGGTTCCTTCTAGGGAGAAGGATTTCGTAATATCACTGGGGAGCATAACGCGGGGTTGCCCAACAGCGTGCATCGCCGCCCAGATATAATCTACACAGGCCTGCTGGATTGAAATTCTCTTACAAGCCATCCGTTTTGGTAGAAAAATATTTGTCTGCATCAGACGCTTTTGCATCACCTGTCCGGCCCAGGCAGATTGGATGTCCCGCTTGCCGCTGGACACCTCCCACCCAGGTGTCTAACGTGAGGGAAACAGACAGAGCTGAACTGTGTGGTTTAGTCTGGACAATGAAAATGGGGGGGAGGAAAAGGTCCTGCAATGACTCAGTGGCTGGTTCTCCAGCTGCAGTCACCCTTCCTGTCCATGGCTGTTCCTGGCAGCTCCTTCACTGCCACCCCGACAGGTGTGGCCTAGTGTGACCCATCCTGAAAGGAAGGCCTTGCACTGCTGCTGCTGCCGCCAGTTCTGCAGTGGGTGGCAGAAAGCCAGGAGTTGGAGCCTGGGGGGGTGGCTTCTCCTGCCTCTTTGTTCCCCCCCCCCCGACTCCTCAACCCACATGCTTAAGACTGAGTTTTGTCCCCTTCTGCTCACCCAAAGTGTTTCTCCTTGGACCCCATAGCCTCCCTCTTCCTTCCTCCGTGTTTATGGCGGCGCAGATCACGCTGAATAATATTTTTACAAAGGCTCATCCAAATGGTGTGAGCTTTGCATACTTCTCAGCTCAGTGAGAAGAAGTTGAGAAGTATGCAAAGGAAGATTCGCAGCAGCAGCAGCATACAAAGAGGCCTTTGCATTTCACAGGCGGGCAACTCTAAACATGCCAAGAGAAATTGCTGGATGGCTTGGGGACTGACGTTTAAATCTAAACTTTCCTAAGAGTCCACATGTGAAATAAAAGGGGGGGGGGAAACGCACATTCAGAAGGTTTTTAAATGAAAGAAGATGGCACCTGAAACAAATCGGGGTGGGCTAGAGAAGAGCCTTTTTGACTAGGAGTATGATTGCAAGTGCTGAAGCAGCGAGGACATGATTTTACATCTCTTAAAATACATCAAATGATTTATATAAATAAATTACGTATGCAGCCTGTTAGCGCTTTAAGATGCTATGGTGTAACATAAAGTGTATGGTGGTAGCTTTCTGCTAAGAGAAAAAGAGCAGAGAGCAGAGATAATGCAAATTAACACTTGATGGCGGGGGCGGGGGAAACAACACCTTGCTTCTCTCCTTTTCTCGCAATACTGCACCAAAAACAGGGTGATAGATCAGGAAAGACAACAACAACAACAACAACAAAAAATCCTTCACGTCACAGATGGAATTGTGGAATTCGTTGGCATGAACAGGTGGCCAGGGCTACTGGCCGGTAAGGTTTCTATTGTTATTAACATTTTATTGCAACACTGTGTAGATAAGCACAAATGTGTATTTCCAAGACTTTCTACCTAACTCTTAAACAACTATCCAAAGCATTTCAACTCCTGGGAGGAACAGATGACTGGGCCTGATTAGGCTCTCGTAATAACTTCAGAGCATCCACGTTCAGAAGCAATCTACCACTGTGTACTCCGGACTGAGACTAAATAATGGGGAGGGGGGAGACTTTTTGGTGCTGGTGGGTGAGGCCTCCTACGAAGAATTTTGTAGCTGTTATAGGCAACTAACTAACTTACGGGACCGTCTGCTGCCCCATGAATCCCAGCGGCCGGTTAGGGCCCACAGAGTCGGCCTTCTCCAGGTCCCGTCAGCCAGACAGTGTCGCCTGGCGGGGCCTAGGGGAAGAGCCTTCTCTGTTGCGGCCCCGGCCCCTCTGGAATCAACTCCCCCCCCCCGGAGATCCGCATTGCCCCCACCCTCTCCGCCTTTCGCAAATTACTGAAGACACATCTTTGCCGGCAGGCCTGGGGCAGTTAACACCTTGCCCCAGCCAGTGTATGTTTGTTGCATGTCTGTCTTGGATGATTGGTTTTTAATTAAGGGGTTTTTTACAATGTATTTTAATGCTAGATTTCTTGTGAGTATCCATGTTGTAAGCCGCCCTGAGTTCCTGGAATAGGGTGGCATAGAAATCTAAATAAATAAATAAGTTAAATGGATCCACCCTGGTGGGAACTCAGCTTCCAGCACTGAATTTCTTTTTTTTTTTTTCAAATCATAAAATAATTTATTTTAGATGCAGCTAAGCACATTTCAAAAGTGATTCAAGTTGGAGGATCACTGTTTTCTGCAGCTATGTTTGCATTTCTTTCTCTATTTATCGAAGATACAAGCTGGACTATTTCTGGATGACTAAATTTTCCAGCAAGTAGTATCATAAAAGTCTTGTAATCTCCCAGGTCTTTTCTCTAACTCTTCATAATCTAAAGCTTGAATAATCATTTCACATTGGTCGAGCTGTTTTACAAATTTTGCTTCTGCAGTAGATTGACATTCATATTCTTCCCAGAGTTCATAAATCTCTTTTCCTACATCTTCTGACAGAAACCTGGTCAAATGTTTCATTGCTTCCTTTTCTTGCCTATGTTTCTCTTCTTTGGAAATATTATCAGCAGGGGCAATGTCACCAACTATGCATTCAGCCATATCATGAAGCAAAGCTAATCGAATGCACCTATCTTTATTAAGAGTTTTATCTTCAGTGACCATAGCCATAATTGCCATTCTGTACATATGATCTGAGACACTTTCTGGATTGTTTACCTTTCTGTATACCCAGCCAGTCCGAGGTACTCTCTTCAGCTGCCCCACCAACTTCAGAAACTCCAGCACTGAATTTCTTAAACGGCCTGTCTGGGGCCAAATTAGGACCATTAGCTTTTTGAAAATGGAAAATTCCCAGACCAAGAACTCAGAAGAAAAATATATCTCTTCTGCAGACTGAGGTGGGCCAGGCTGGTTTTGTCCCTGAAGCTTTTTCATACAGCCTACAGCCCCCCCCCCAATTAAAAAATAATAATAAATTGCACGGGTCAGTTGCCGGAATATCACAAAAGCCTTGAAAATTCTTTTCATACCGCCCTCCAGCTAAACCCTTACTGGAAGGTTCTGCGTTAGGTCATGTAAGAGGAACATAATTTTTTAGAAGTGAATAATAAAAGATTACCGGTGTCATCTTTGCACCTGTGAACGTAAAATGTGCAATAAGAAGGTGAATGAAATGCACTGTATTTCCCTAAGTGACACATCCCAATTTCTTTTATCATCTTTTGGTACAGAGAGCAAAAGGAATTAAGTGCTCTACACAAATAAAAGGAGAGTTTATCAAGCTTGTTATTATTTTTTTTCCACCATGTTATTTTTTCTAAGAGCCGTTTCTTATTGGGCCGTTTTGTGTAAACCGATAATTAGAAAAGAAAAAATATATATTTTAAACCACCTGGCCTTTTTTTAAAAAAGCATAGCATCGCTCACACTCTGCCTTCCGTCATGGAACAGACCAACAACGCACACGGAGGCTGAAGGTGACACCCACAGAAGAGAGCCGAAAAGGACTTTGTATGCCGGCCATCGGACCATCAACGGGGATGGAAGAGGATGCAGGAGAATTTTGCCCAAAATTGGGGCTCTCTGAACTGGGTAACAGTCTGAAGCAATCTGCCAAATGTCTCCTAACCCCAAAATAACAACACTTCACTAGTGCAGCATACAGCCAGTCAAATCTGTAAATTAGGAACTCTTTCTCCAAATTACAGGATTGTGAATGGAACAATCAAGAGTTTAATACCGAACCTACCGTACCACCCAATGTCTTTAAGAACCCAAATCAGAAAGAAAACTGACAAAGCCACCCGTCTTCTTTTGCGCATCTCGTAAAGGGTACTTTGGGCAAGCGGGAAGAAGCAGCTTCTGTCGTGAAAACAAGTCCACGGTGACTACTTGTCAAACCACAACACGCACCCCCCCCCACACACACACCTACCAGTGCTGTGAGGACTGCTCCACAATCAAATTCTTAAAAGCAAAGAATAGGAATAAAGATGAGAAATTCCCTACAGATCTGACTAGTGTGTGTGTGAGTGGGGGGGGGTTGATCAGGCAGAGGGGAGGAAGGCATTCTTGGCTTGGGGGGGGCTTTTTTTGACTGCTCTCAGCCTCTGTTAGGCAATATATTACTTTGGGGAGGGCTTGTTTTGACTGCTCTCATCCTCTGTTAGGCTTTATTTATTTATTTATTATTTTATTTATTTACCAGACTTATATTTATATAAATATTTATATTTATATCAACATTTCTGGTCCACACTGCCATGCCAAACAGCAGGACCCTGTTAACGCCAAATTCTGCACTCAAAGGATCCGGTTTATTGAGCAGGCATTTCCAGTGCGAGAGGGGAGCTGAGGCTGTGTGTGTGTCATTTATATGACCTTTCAGAGGGGAAAGGGAAAGGAATAGAAAGTATGGAATGGAAAGGGAAAGGGGAAGGGGAAAGGAAAGGGGGTCCCTGTGGATTTTAATCCGCTATTCATTGCCAACTAAAGGGAGTATAGAGTTAAGTTCAATATAAATCCCTATTTGTGGTCCTGGGGCTCTCTGGGGCCCCGCCGGTGGCGCTTTCACATCTGGCTTCGCTGAAACTCAGAAGCGCCCCGCATCCTCTCCCCAAGGCTGGCGAGCACAGTATGCAAATCACCACTTTCTCTTGCGCTCTGCCCCACAGCTTGCCCCCCCCTGCGTGCCCCCTTGCTGCTTGATCCTTCTCCTAAAGCCCTTCCCCTCCCCCCATCGGGGAGATCTTTCCCCCTCCCCCCGAAGCGAAGACCCCGGCGCTCCCTGGTGGGAGGGGCCGGGAGGGCCGGGCAGCCTCCGGAGGCGTGTCCCCGGTGACGTCAGCAGACTCATGAATGAACTGGGCGAGAACTTTCCCACCCGCTCCCATTGAGCTTTCCGTCCCGGGGCAGCAGCGGCAGCAGGGCTCGGCTGCGGGAGTCACTCCGGGAAGGCGACTGGCGCCCGAAGGACCCCGAAGGGTGGAGCGGTGGGCGCTCACCTCCAGCATGGGCAGCTTCCCGGGGCTCGGCGGGGCCCTCCTCCTGCTGCCTGCCTTGCTCCTGCTCCAGACCCTCCGCGCCTCCCGGAGCCACGAAGGTAAGATCGGTAGAGCTCCCGGGCGCACAGCTCCCCATTCTGGCTAAACCTAATCGGGCCTGGGGCAGGAAGAGGGGACCGTATCTAGACCCCCCCCTCCAGCCTCTAGAGCTGAGCCGAGACACTCTCTCTCTCTCTCTCTCTCTCTCACACACACACACATACACACACACACACACACAGAGACACACAAACACACACATGGGCCTTAGGCTGAATCCCAGCCTTCTGGCGATCTCACACACACACAGAGAGAGAGAGAGACACACACAAACACACACATGGGTCTTAGGCTGAGTCCCAGCCTTCTGGCGATCTCTCTCTCTCTCTCTCTCTCTCTCACACACACACAGAGACACAAACACACATGGGCCTTAGGCTGAGTCCCAGCCTTCTGGCGATCTCTCTCTCTCTCTCTCACACACACACACACAGAGAGAGAGAGAGAGAGAGAGAGACACAAACACACACATGGGTCTTAGGCTGAGTCCCAGCCTTCTGGCGATCTCTCTCTCTCTCTCTCTCTCACACACACACACACAGAGACACAAACACACATGGGCCTTAGGCTGAGTCCCAGCCTTCTGGCGATCTCTCTCTCTCTCTCTCTCTCACACACACACACACACACACACACACACACAGAGAGACACAAACACACATGGGCCTTAGGCTGAGTCCCAGCCTTCTGGCGATCTCTCTCTCTCTCTCTCTCTCACACACACACACACACACACAGAGACACAAACACACATGGGCCTTAGGCTGAGTCCCAGCCTTCTGGCGATCTCTCTCTCTCTCTCTCTCTCTCTCTCTCTCTCTCTCTCTCTCTCTCTCTCTCTCTCTCTCTCTCACACACACACACACACACACACACACACACACACGGGCCTTAGGCTGAGTCCCAGCCTTCTGGCGATTCGGGCTGCCAAAGTTGCGCTCTCCCAATGGCTCGGCAAAGGTTAATCTCTTCCCTTAGACGAGCGAGGGCATCCCTTAGATTGCCTGGCGGGGAGGGGAGGCTGGCACGCCCGATCTCCCAGGGGGGACCGGAGGGAGGGAGGGTGGCTGGAGGCAGCCAGAGGAAGCAACCGCCGGCCACGCTGCCTTCGCCGCTTGGTGCCGCTTTGCGCCCGAGAAGGTGCCGCGCCGTTCCGGCGGCTGGGAAAGGTGGGACGGCGCCCGACACACCCTGAAAATGACTGCCTTGTTTGAGTTCCAAGGTGTGTCTCGGAGCGGGAGGGGGGTCTGAGGGTGGGGGAGGACGCCCAGGATGCAGCTCTGACCCCTCCCTAGACAAGTACGGGGCTTCACATTGCCGGTTGCCCCAAAGGCGTCAGAATGAGCAAGGGCCACACAGCTACCCTTGGTGGGGGGGAGCTTACACAACACAAGACTTGGTTCTGTTACTTGGGCATGTGCGCATACCAGAGAAAACGGTGGAATCCGATAAGGGAAAATAGATGGGGGCCCTGGAAAAAGGAACGGAAGAAAGGGAAGAGAGAGGTGGAGGGTGACGGGGGGCCCTACCTGGAGCCCTCGGATGGGGGGGGCAATCTAGGCTGGGCTGCCTCCCCTCGTCCTGTCTTTTAGGGCCCTTGAACTGGAGGCAGACCATTCTCAAAAGGGACTTAGTTGTTTGCTCTTCTCTTGAGGATTTTAGGGTGCTAAAAAGGTTTGCTTAGTAGCTCTGCATGTTTGAGGAATTGGAAGATTGTCTTGTAACTTTCAAGGGTCTATATATTTTTTTTTTAAAAAAAGAAAAATCCCAAAATGCTCTCTGTATCTTCGAAGGCTTAAGATAGGAAGGCCATAGTTTGAGGCCTGGTGTCTCTGGGAGGCAACGCGACTTGTTTCAGGATGATGGAAAAAACAGAGAATTGGCTAGAGAGATTTCTTTTTCTTGGGGGGGGGGAACCCAGGGACATAAATGCGATATTGAGTGGACCCTTATCTGAAGATTTCTGTGAAATGATAGGCTTGGAATCGAACTAAGACAAGCAAGAAAGGACAATGTGGTCCTGTTGCATCTCTTCGCTTTTTGGGCCGACCCCTTGAAGGGGGAGGAGAGGGGTTCTCGCCCAGGTGAGAAAGTAACTGGATTTGGAAATCAGAATCCTCCCGATTCTGCCCCCCCCCTGGTTACATAAATTAAGGCCCGGTGATGGTGCTGAGGGTTCAGACCAGATTGAGCAAGGAAGGCAAACAGTCTGGTTCCCATTGAAGGAGGAGGCTGGCCAGGGAGGGGCCCTGAACCAACACACCAGGAAAGCCAAAGTGATCCGGTGTGATGAACATATTGGAAAGGAAGTGGTTCAAAATGGAAAGAGAGAGAGAAAAAAATGATTTAGACTGAAAATATGCTTTTCTTCCCCCCCCCTCGCCCCCCCTTCTTGATTCTGCCCAAGTGGCTCAGAGAAGCAGCTCTGCTTTTTCCTCCTAGGGGGGAGGGGGGAGGGGAGCCCCCCTGGCCTCACAAATGAGCAGTTCCAAACAGTTGAGCCTTTGAAGGCTGCTTAGCAAGAAGGCAGGACAGGCTCTTCTTCGGGCTGAAATGCTTTGGAGTGCTTGGCTGAAGAGCCAGGCTGGAAGGTTCAAAGGAGCAGAATGGAGGAGACGCCTCACAAGGTCGCTTCCAAGCTAGCCAGCCACTTTCCACCTGGCCGGCCCTCCCGGGCTTGGAAGAAGGCGGAGGATTCCGGGACAGCCCTTCCGGCGAGGGAGGGAGGGAGCGGGCAAGTCTGGGCCTGTCCCTGGAAGGAAGGCACCACCATGTCCCAAAAACCAGCATCCAACTCTTGCATCCAACTTCAGTCTCAGGACCTTGGTGAAATTATCCTAACTCCAGAATTCAAGTATTCTTGGTCATCAGAAGCCATTCGGCCAAATCGGGGACAAGGGAGAGGGCCTGGCACCTGCAAAAGTAAAGCACAGCCCTTCCAATGGCCTGTCTCTCTCTCCCTCTCTCTCTTTCTCTCCCTCTCCCTCCTCTCTATCTCCCCCCTCTCCCTCTCTCTCTCCCTCCCTCTCTCTCCCTTTCTCTTTCTGTCTCTTTCTCTGTCTCTCCCTCTTTCTCTCCCCCTCTTTCCTTTTCCCTCTGCCCCCCCTCTCTATCTCTCTCTCCCTCTCTCTTTCTCTCCCTCTATCTCCCCCTCCCTCTCTGTCTCCCTCTCCCTCCCTCCCTCTCCCCCTCTCTCTCCCTGTCTCTCTTTCTGTCTCTTTCTCTGTCTCTCCCTCTTTCTTTCCTTCTCCCTCTGCCCCCTCTCTCTATCTCTCCCTCTCTATCTCCCTCCTTCTCCCTCTCTATCTCCCTCTCTCCCCCTCCCCATCTCTCTCTCTCCCTTTCTCTTTATCTCCCTCTCTCTCCTCCCTCCCTCTCCCTCTATCTCCCTCTGTCTCCCCCTCCCCATCTCTCTTTCTCTCTCCCTCTCCCTCCCTCTAAAACAAGCACTGGCTAAATCAAGCCAGCAACTGGGTCCCCTCAGGTGCCCAAGGGGGGAGCCAGAGAAGAGGGCCCTCCCACCAGCCTGCCCTCCTCTTTCAGCCAGGGCACAGCCCCCCTCCCTTCGGCCAAGAGAGAGGAAAGGTTGCCCCAGGAGGTGGGGACGGAGCCCCCACCCCATCTCCCAAAGACAGCAAGAGCTTCCTTGAAGCATCTGGGGTGGCAGAGGGGAGAGGCCCTTGTGCTGCTGCTTTGAGAGGGAGCTGAGTTTACCCCCTCCCCCCCCCACCCGCGCAGACCCACAAGGCAAGGGGAGTCTCTTCCAAACCTCAACTCCGAAAGGCCGTGCTGGGCTTGCAAGAAAAGGCAGGAATGAAGTTAATGAAGAGGCAGGCGGGCCGTCTGGCCTCTAATTATGGTGGCGGGCTGTGGGGGGAGGGGGGGTGGAGAAGTGGAGAGATCTGTCCAGTAAGCAGTTCCACTCTCCAGCCCTGCTTTCCAGCCCGACTCTGCCGTGGCAATTGCAGAACAGGCCCTCCTGCGTTGGCTCTCCCAAAAACCACATCTTCCAAACCCCCCCCCCCAAGGGAAGGAAGGAGGGCGGTGCGCAAATAAATCACTCTTCTTCACATTAACCCTGGTCCTACACCATCTTCCTCTTCTCTGCCAAAACCCCTCGGTGCTGATCTGCCATAATATTAGCAATTTATTTCAAATCCACCCCCCAAAAATGATGACCTGGCTAGGCAACTCTCTGATCAGGCGGAACTGTGGAACTGTCCTGGGGCCTCTGAAGCACCAGATCAGTTGTGTTTGCCTGCACAGCTTCATACAAAGGCGGGTTCTGAATTCCTGCCTGCAACTTTTCCCCTTGCAGCCTCTGGACTTCTCTCTCTGCCTTCAGGATGACAATAGTTGGACCACCTATTTGGGGGGAAGGAGGGGTATATTCTGCTGTGGGTATTTTCTGCCACCCTTCCCTCTCCTCCCACCCACCCTCACTTCTGGAAATAGGCAAAATTGTGATCCTTCCAGGGGGCCTTGCAACAGATCAATGCCTTTAAAAAAAAAACCCTCTAATTTTAATTCCTTGCTTTGAGTAGCTATGTCATTTGTTTTTTTTTGTTTTTGGTCTTTGTAGCTTCCTTTTTAACTCTCTTAAGCCTCCTCCATCAATTGGCTTCAGACAGCCAGATAAATTTCACAAGTAAATAAATGTTATCTCCCCCCCCCCTGCTCGCCCAGGATGGCAAACCCAGGGACTAATCTTGCTCAAAAAAAAAAAGAAAAAAAAAACGGCAGGCGAGGGGCAGCAGCTAAGGCCCACCATGCCTTCAATCCAGGCACTCCAAAAGTTTTCTTTCTTTTCAAAACAAGCCTTTCCGATCCCTTGTGGTTTGAATTCGAATCCCACCCATGGGTCACTGGGGCAAATTGTTTAAAGCCTCCGATCCTTTGTTAGATGCTGCTGCCAGAAACTTCCTTGGCCTCCCTAATCTCAGGGGCCTGCGTGGGGCTTTCTTTGGAGGAGAAGGCTTCTGCATGTGCTCAGAAGAACTCTCTCTTTAGGGCTTCACGTGTTTGTTGGCTGGCCATTCGGTGTTATTCAAATCATGCAAATTTAGAGGGTTGTTTTTTGTTTTTTTAAAGCCAGGACTTTGATTTGAGGGTTTTCACTGTTGTCCGGGCTCCACTACAATTCATCTCAGTGTCACTGACGGGCGAATTCCTGCAAACCACTTTGCTATGAATCCTTAGCCAGGCGTGGAATTGTGGGCTCTCCCCCTCACCCCCCTCCCCAGCTTTGCATGGGATTGAAAAACAGGCAGTAAAAAAAAACCTCTGCACCCTGTCAAGAGAGGTGGGGGGGGGAAAGAGGGCGAAGTTTAAAATTAGCTCTGGAAATTGGTGGGAAAGAAAAGCTGTTCCAGATGTTGCTTACAAACACTCTGGGAGGAGACGTGATTTCTTAAGCTCCACTCCTGATTTATGAGGGTCAGGAACCGGAGACCAACAAGCAGTGCTAGATTCAGAGGGGTGGGGTGGGGTGGGGGAACTGAAGCCCAGCCTGACTGACCCTGAAGCTGACAGGGTCCCTCCCCTGGCCCTCTCTGGGAGGCTTGGAACTACTGGGAGAACAAAAAGAGACCGTGCTAAACCTGCATCTGAAAGGAGAGAGATTGTCAGTGTGCCCAATGAGCTGGGTGGATCCTATGGGGGTCTATCGGGCAGCTGAGACTGAGTATTAATTCCCAAAGAGGCCTCTTGCCTTTGGGGGCCCTGTGATCTGGATAGACAACGCCCAACAGGAGCTTTGGGTCTGAACCCCCAAAGTGGTTCTCAAAGTGGGGGATGCATTCTATTCTAGGCATAGACCGTGCATTAATTTTATGTTAAATATCCACTCCCCATTTAACTAACACACACACACACACACACACACACCCTGCGCTCTTCATGCACCTGGACTTGGTGACCCTGACATCTCCTGGCCATTCTTGCAGAAATGAATGGCTGGGTGTGCCAGGGAAGCACAAGGTCCCACAAGGCAGGTGGGGGTCCAGTATTTCCAGAGGCCTGACGGATGGCAACGGAGCTGGAAACTGCAACCAGGCCACGTGGACTACGAGGCAACAGGGACCTCCACCGTTCAGGCTGGGAGGGGAGGGAGAGACTGCTGTAAAAAGGACTGGGCAATCCTGGCCAAATAAGCAATACAGCGCCCCTTTCGATAAGTGTGGCAGCCTCGGTCTAAGATGAGGAAGAGTCCTTTGGGCGGCCTGTGAAACGGACGAGACTTTTAATGCAGGTAAAGCCTCGCCTTCTATACCCCAGACGATTGGCTTAGTCACCTTTTGTCTCTCCAAGAGGCTCCCACTTCTCAGGTCGAAGTGCAAGAATTCAGAGACGAGGTGTATCAAGATAACCTGGGCCAGCAAGAATGAAACAGCCTTTGGCTCTTCCAAGGGCACCTCTGCTGCCAGGAGCCCACAGAGGAGGGCACGGGGCACAGGATACTCCCGTGGCTTGGATCTGGGACAAGGGGAGGTGGGGAATTATTATTATTATTTTATTAATTTTATTTCTATGCCGCCCTATTCCAGGAACTCAGGGCGGCTCACAGCATAAATAGAAATCTAGCATAAAATAAATATATAAAAAGAACCCGAGTTAAAAAAAACAATCATCCAACAAACATACACACAAACATACACTGGCTTAGGGGCAAGGTGTTAACTGCCCCAGGCCTGTCGGCAAAGATGTGTTTTGAGCAGTTTACGAAAGGCGGGGAGGGTGAGGGCGATATGGATCTCCGGGGGGGAGTTGATTCCAGAGGGCCGGGGCCGCAACAAAGAAGGCTCTTCCCCCAGGCCCCGCCAGGCGACACTGTCTGGCTGACGGGACCTGGAGAAGGCCGACTCTGTGGGCCCTAACCGGTCGCTGGGTTTCATGGGGCAGCAGACGGTCCCGTAAGTAGCCTGGTCCGATGACATGTAGGGCTTTATAGGTCATAACCAACACTTTGAATTGCGTTCGGAGACCAATTGGCAGCCAATGCAGCTCGCGGAGTGATGCTGAAATGTGGGCATTTCTGGGCAGGCCCAACACTGCTCGGGCGGCTGCATTCTGCATTACAGGTGCGGAGCAGCTACTTGCAAAATGTATTTCATCTCCACTTCTGTCTAAAGATTTGGGAAGTTTAATCTTGGACCCACAAATACACCTTAAAGCGTTGCAAGAGCGCATACTGTATGTCAGCCCCAGGCCAGTCACATACACACATGCACGCGTGCACACACACACACACAGACAATAGCCTTGAATAGGTTTGGGACTTTCTTCTGGGGAAGAAGCAACATGTCTTCTTGTGTGTAAGTTATTGGGGTAATTTCAGACTCTTAACAGAAAGGAAGGAATAAGGCAGCCTAGGTCGAGAAACTGCTTATCCCCCAAAAAGGGAGTTTTCTGTCCGAGCTCTGAAGGAACAAATGCCATCATCACCCACCCATCAGGAGAGAGATGGGCCAGGTTGTGTTTACGGTGCTCAGGTGTGGCTTGAATGACAACTTCAGCAATTTGGCAACCAAATCTTGTTGCGTTATCCAATACACCTGGCTGGAAGAGACAGTGGGATGCTTGCATAGCCACCGGGCGAACGTGGTGCGGAAAGTGGGGTTCGCGCCACACAAGGCCCCCCCTGCAGACAGGAAAAACTCCACCAGCCCCTTTCTCCGGCTGACGTCTTGGGGCTGCTCTTCCGGGATGGGGAATCTTGTGGGGAACGGGAAAAAAGGGCCCAATTCCAGAAGGGACGCTGGGTGAAGGAAGCCCATCTTATGGAGCGCTCCTCCCATCTCCCCCCCCTCCCCTCCTCACCATCCACCTCCCCTTCAGCCAAGGGCTTTGCCCCTTTGCCCACCCTGTCCTCCCACAGCTGCCTTTGCTCAGCCATGCACCTCATCAGAGAATGGACCTTGAAAGTCATAAATTTGGCAGAAATGGCCAAAATATCTGCATATTTGAAGGATCAGTCAAATGAAAAATATATGTTAGACTGGAAAAAATGGATAGATTACATACAAGGGAAATATCAATCTAAGAAACTGTATCTAGCCTATAGTTACATGTTTTATATGCTGATTGAAAAATGTCTACAAGTAGAAAATAATTGTATTAAGTTGAGTTGCGCTCAACCTGATTTCTTCTTTGTTTCCTGTTTACATTGACAAATATATAATTAATAAAAATTTAAAAAATTTAAAAAAAAAAGAAAAAAAATAATATACAGCAAACCAAAGAGAGCTTCCACTTGTGATCCTTGCCCCTAAAATCTCAAGGTGAACACCAAGTATGTTGTGTGTGTGTGTGGGGGGGGGGGAAGTTACAAATTCTTCTGGCTAGGTTTTTTTCAGCTCATAGAAAACTTGCTCTGGTCTTTCGTTCTTCTCGGTTTTTTTAATTTCGCACCATGATGCTGCCGTAGGGAGCATAGGGATCTCAAAAGAATGATCCTCTCCCGGGGAGCCACTTCTGTTGATGTTAAAAGTAGGTGGGGATTTCTGAAAGGGTTGCACAATGGAGGGACGGGGACTCGGCTCAGAAAGATTTATTTAAAGTTTAAACCGACTGCCCCCTGACATTCTTGGGAGAGAGAAAAAAAACATGCATAATCCAAACAGTTAAATCCGCACCAGGGTTGTTTAAACAAGCATGTTTTGCACTGCACCATGAGAAGGAGAATGCGACTATGTTGTGCATACAGGTGTGAGTGATAGCATTGTGGATTTTAGACTAAAGTGTGCTTTAAGTGGAAATAGATGTAGGGCACTTGGAACATTTTGATCGTAGCTGAAAATTTCTCCAAATCATTTTCCCTAAGCCCGACTTTGGGGGAAAGCACACACGTCCCTCCCTCCGTCTCCTTGACAGAGTGGATGGACTCTTATTCTCCTGGGAACAACCGGATTTTCCCACTGTGCCTCACTTATATATCCCAGGGTACTTCCAGGGTACCCTACCCAAGCGTTGTTGCTCATTTTACATTGGTATATTTTAGGAATATGTTATTCTTTTTGCTGGCTCTCCTCTAACTTTCTGTTCTGTTGGATGGTTAGCACTAATTGCTCAGCTTAGTTGCCAGGAGATTAAGAGACCCATTCAACTTGCTCCGTTGTGTTCAATCCTGCTTGGGTGCCCTGCTGCTGACACAATAGGGAATTACAGGCCCTTGGACCTCCCCTCCCCATTCCAGTTGCTCAGGTGCTCTTCAGCACCTACGTTCTGCAGAGATGAAGCTGAATTCAGTTCAGTCAAGGCTGCATTAACAGAGGGATAGAATCGAGATCACGTGAAGGGTTCATACCACTTTACAAGGCCTTGGTAAGGCCACACTTGGAATCCTGCATCCAGTTTTGGTCACCACGGTGTAAAAAAGATGTTGAGATGCTAGAAAGAGTAGAGAGAAGAGCAACAAAGATGATTAGGGGACTGGAGGCTAAAACATAGAAGGAGCGGTTGCTGGAATTGGGCATGTCTAGTTTAATGAAGGGAAGGACGAGGGGGGACATGATAGCCATGTTCCAGTATCTCAGGGGCTGCCCCAAAGAAGAGGGAGTCAAGCTCTTCTCCAAAGCACCTGAAGGCAGGGCAAGCATCAACAGATGGAAACTAATCAAGGAGAGAAGCAACCTGGAACTAAGGAGAAACTTCCTGACAGTGAGAACAATTAACCAGTGGAACAACCTGCCTCCAGAAGCGGTGAATGCTCCAACACTGGAAGTTTTTAAGAAGAGACTGGACAGCCATTTGTCTGAAATGGTCTAGGGTTTCCTGCCTGAGCAGGGGGTTGGACTAGATGACCTCCAAGGTCCCTTCCAACGTTATTATTATTATGATGATGATGATGATGATGTTCGCTGTGGTGTAGGGTTTCCTGCCTGAGCAGGGGGTTGGACTAGATGACCTCCAAGGTCCCTTCCAACTTTATTATTATTATTATTATTATTATTATTATTACTACTACTACTACTATTATTATTATTATTATTATTAGGTTCGCTGCTATATAAATCCTGTGGGCCTAGCCTCTGGCCTGATGTGACAAACGCATCCATACAAATAGGTGGTTTTGGGAGAAAAACAGCTTCTACTTGCAGGGAGCAGCCACTGGCACAGTGCCTCCCTCCCTTAATAGTTAAAGGGCCTCTGTTTGGAAGAGCAAATGGCATTCAGTTCTTTTGACTTAGGACCCCTCTGGAGGTTTTGGGTCTTTGCCTCTCCCTCCTCCTGCCCAAGCCGTTCTCAACCCCTCCGTGTCTTTCCCCATCCTGATTTCTTAGTGCGTTTCTAGAGCGTTGAATGTTTCCTATGGCTTTCCCCAGTTTGGAGGGTGATAACTGTCTAAAAGGCATGTTTTTGTCTCCTTTTCTCCTAGTTGTCCTGCTCGATTTTGCCAAGGCCCAGGGCGATCTTGGATGGCTCAATCATCCGTATGGAAAAGGGGTAAGTTTCTTGCAGAATTGCTGCTGGTCGAGGTAAAAAAAGCTCATAGTCTCGCCTTTCCAGGGTCACTACATTTCTGAGGGTGAAAATTCCCTCTAGCGCAAAGCCTAACAAGCTTTTGCTTTAAAGATCCATTTTCATGCTTTTAAAAGGGAGCGACAGAGAAATGAACACTCCTTCTGCTGTAGGTTCTAGATGCAGAGCAACATGAGCAGGGCGAAGGAGGTTGAACAGAATCAATTTCTCCCGTTGGATTAAAGAGCACAAGGATAGGATATTGCTAAATAAATTGGCTTTTGAAAGGAGGGACAAATGGAAAAAAGAAGCCAAAATGACCATCGGAAAGTAGTTCTGGGAACTAGAAAAAGCCACCGTGGCCAAAGGCAGCACTGCTCTAAACTTAAGAAAGTCAGGGGAATCCATCTAGGCCCTTGTAGTTTTTGTAAGCAACTACCTAGCCACAGTTGACCACGTGAGATTAGATGAATGTAGATTCGAAGTCTTTTATTAGAATTTGCCGCCATGGCCCAGAGCGAGGAGAGTCCTCTGGCTGTGCACCGTGCTAAAAGCGATGCCGTGATGGTCTTCTCCTCCCTCCACCAGTGGGACCTGCTTCAGAACGTCATGAACGAATCCCTCATCTACATTTACTCAGTCTGCAACGTGCAGGAAGGCGATCAGGATAACTGGCTGCGGACCAACTGGATCTACCGAGAGGAAGCCCAGCGTATCTTCATTGAAATCCAGTTCACGGTCCGGGACTGCAACACCTTCTCACCTGGGACGGGCACCTGCAAGGAGACTTTCAACCTCTTCTACGCCGAGTCGGACGTCGACTACGGCATCAATTTCCAGAAGCGCCAGTTCCAAAAGATCGACACCATTGCCCCCGACGAGATCACCCTGCTGGAAGACTTCCGCACCCGCAACGTGAAGATCAACGTGGAGGTGCGCTCGGTCGGGCCCCTCACCCGGAAGGGCTTCTACGTGGCCTTCCAGGACATTGGGGCCTGCGTGGCGCTCCTCTCCGTCCGAATCTACTACAAGAAGTGCCCCGGGCTCTTCCGCAATATGGCCAGCTTCCCGGAAACCATCGCCGGGGCCGATTCGCAGGACCTGGCCAAGGTGCCTGGGACTTGCGTGGCGGAAGCCGTGGCCACCGAGGAGCCCTTCATGCACTGCAACTCGGATGGAGAGTGGCTGGTGTCTATTGGCGAGTGCCTTTGTCGAGAAGGATACGAAAAAGATGGGGACAGCTGCAAAGGTAAGTAAACCATGACTCGCCCCTCTAGCTTGGTTGACTGAATTTCTTTGCCTGCCAGGCACTAAATAAATGAGCATTTTAAAAAGTTAAAAAGGGAGGGGGAAAAAAGGCCAGTTCGGGCTTCTATGAAAGTGAACCAATGTGCAGATTCTAGGATGACAACCCATGGGAAGCAGGCTCTTCTATCACATTTTCATTTGGTTGGGCTGTGGGGGGGGAAGGGGGGCTGGAATATTGCTGGGACGAAGCTGAGCAGAGAGTAAGAATGAACGCAGGTGTAAAGGACTGCACACCCTTCCTTCTAGTCCCTTATTCTGGGGTGAATCAAAGAGCTTTGCAGCCACACGAGAAGGGGGGGCATCAACTATCCAAGCAGAGGGGGTTGCCCTGGCTCTGCCCTTCCTGTGGGGAAATAAGGGGGTTCCTTAGGATAGAGTCTAGCCTTGGAACTGACCATATGGGAAGCATTTGAAGCTGGATGCTTGGCAAGAGAGGAAGCGCCGGGGGCTCCTTTGCGGTCACTCCACAGGTGTGGTGCGGGAGGCTGTGCAGGTGTGCTTTGGCCCTGCAGGAAGCGCTGGAGAACCAGCCAATCGCCTCCCTCCGAGCTTCCTCCCAAGAGAGACACCCTCTGTCTCCTGGCTGGGGGAGTTCCTGCTCGACAAGAACAGCAGGGTGGCGGCAGGGAGATCTCGGATCCTTGCAGGCACCCGGCAGAGCCGATGAGGCCTTCTGACTTGGACAGGTTCGTCTCTGCTTCAGAAGGTACGGCTGGCTGCTGCTGCACAGAAGTCGCGCGGTGCCACTCTGCCTGACCTCCTACGTTTCACATTGGCGGACCCAATCTCTCTGAGGTCAGGGTGCAATCACGGGGCCTGACAAAAGTCAGATGATGTCCCAACAGGTGACCAGGCATTCCTTGGCTAGGCAGAATGTCCCAGACAGCAGCCGTGTTTTTAAAAGCCAGCATGTTGTATCCAGCAAACCTAGTCCCTAAGCAGCGGGGAGGGACACAGGCGCACAAGGGGGCTGAGGCAAGCAGATTTGCTGCCTCAGGAATGTTCCTGGAGTTTGCAGAGAGAGAGATATGGAGCTCTCAAGGTTATGGAGCCCTCTTGAGCACACAGACTTCCCAATAGCCTCCCCTCCTCTTTCCCTGTGTGGCTTATCTGATAGGCCATTATCACACTTCCCTCCCGCCTGACACCAAGTCCCATTTGGCCCCTGATAACCAGCCACCAGAGCCCAAATTTTTTTTTAGGTTAATCCTATGGGAACTTGGTGCCCTCTGTTGGGGCTAGGCAAAAAGCTTCCCATTGCAAAAGGCTGGATAGAAGAGAAGGAGCACAACGTGCTGCTTAAGCGCTCCTCTAAATGTCCTGTCTGGGCCTCGCCCTATCCAGGAGCCTGTTCTGAACAGGATGCATAAAGCAGAAACTTCACCCACAGCCCTTTTGTCTTCTCCCTGCCTGCTTCTCCCTCTCTTCTGTGGCAACAGCCCAGCTCCAGCAGAGATTCCCCGGCTCATCTGGGGCTGCTCAGAACTGCCAGCAACAGCATTTCAGTCTGACAGAGCCACCAAATGATACCGGAGAAGACCCCAGGTGGATACTTGCTGGATCTTCGGCCACTTAAAGCCGGCTGCACCTTTTTATGGATGAGCAGCCAGGCCGTGTTGGGCCGGGTTTGTTCTCCCTCTCCAGCTAGAAAGTAGCAGAAAATGATCTTTCTCTTTTGGGGTAACCCCTCCCCCCAAGGCCTCCCATCCCCCTGGATTCCAGGAAAAGGGAGCCTGGGGTGAGAAACAAAGGAATCAACAAAGATATGTTGGGCTTCCCGCTTACGGTGCCCGCCTGCTCTTTTTCTGCCGCCAGATGTTCCACGGCCACCATCCATCCCACGCCGCTCTCTGCTTGGACCCTCAGTCAGAAAAATGTGGGGAGTGGCTTTGGGGGTTCCCCTCGTCGGCAGCCCAGGGCCCCTCCTGTGTTAAGTGTATTTTCTGGCAAGCAGAATTCTTGGGGAGATACTTTCCCATCACCCACCCACTCACTTCCCTCTCCAACAAGCTGACACGCCTTCCACTTTGCCGCCCCTCTTTGCCAAACCTGAAGGCACCCCAGATTTGCTCAGGATTAGGCGGCACAGTTATCCAGAAGGCCAGGGATTAAACGCACCGGACTCCCCAGTCTGCATTTAGCATCTAAAGCTCCAGCTCTTAAGACCTGGCGTTTTACATTTCTGGTAACGCGTTGTCAATTCAAATTGGTCCCACCTTCCAATTAAGCGGGCCGGTTAGTTTTAGCAACATTAATGCAATGATTGGGTTAAAAATGCAAGGAGTCAGCACCAATTTAAAAGGGCATCTGGGGAAAGCCTTGTCAGAGATTATCCCTGCCGCTGTGATAGACTGACTTCAAAAGCATTGCATTTACCTCCACAACTCCTACAAGATCTGGACTGCAGAGGCAGTTGGATTTTCCTGCAACTCTTGGCTGCTATTTACAGTCATCCAGTTTTTTGTAGCCTCGTTTGGGAGCTCTACCTATCGGCTAATTTAATGCAGAAATTAGAACTAATTGGATTTCAGCCGAGAGGCTCCTCTATGTCGTGGAGAAGCATTAGGGGAATCGTCGATATCAGCAAAGCATGAGTGCTATGATTGGCGTTGTGTGAATTTCCCTCTTGAATGCTCAGATACAATTTAGAATTCCAACTCCATCGAGGGTGGGGGTGTTGGAACAGTCTGCATCCTGAGAAAGAGTTTTAGGAAATCTAAGCCGCGGTAGAGCTCCTCAGATGATGCGCACGGTCGCAGTCGGTTCGGCAACATCCTGACTATCCATTATAACCACCCACTCCCTGTTAATACCAGGGAAGCAGCTGCTGGCACACCTGCATGCGGATCCCTAGGCAGAGCCTCAACATGCCTGCTGATTGCACATGGCCCCCTTCGGCCCTGAGGCACAAAGAGAATGGGGGGGGGGAGGATGGCCCTGTTCCAGTTTTAAGATGCGCCCAGAACTCTTCACCGTGTGCCAGACTCCTCTCTGTTGCTGCACATGTCTGGCCAATTTACGGCCAAAGATACTGACACCCCCCCGCCCTGGTTGCCCTTTCAGATCTTGATTAGAGAACAGGCTGCAGACTCCTCTAGGAGCTATATCAAGAAATCCTATGTACCTGTTATGTCTGGCCTCTCATAACTCATTAATATCCACGTAAATATGTCTTTAAGAGGTTTATTTAATACATTTCAAAAGAATTCGTTTCAAAGCAAGCTGCTGGCATTATGTTGGCCTGAACGGCCAAATAAAATCTATTTACATTTAGATAAACATGCTCTTCTCCTCCTACATCCCAATTAACTTACTTTTCTTCTTTATCACATTGTCCAAGAGCTCATTATCCTTCGGTAGGTTTTCAAAACACCAGAATACTGAGTTCCAAAGCACTGCCAAAGTTTTCAGCCCACTCTTTGATCAACGTTGCTCGTGACAAAGGCGTAGTCATTCTTTCCCCTTCTAATATAGTGTCCGATACGTCACTTCCCCAATTACTTCCTTTTTCCAGTTAACTGACACCTTCGCTTATCAAACCTTCGGAACCTCGGATTTATCCATTTATCTTCTTGTTCTAAATCTGACTCATCATTTTGAGAATCTGATTCAGAATGCATACAAAGCTCTTCATTATCTCTCTCAGCTGCCGGGAGGGGAAACCACCCAGAGGGGCCTGGCTGCTGATCCTCGGCTGCCGGGAGGGAAACACATTCAGAGGAACCTGGCTGCTGATCCTCATCCTCTGATACTTCCCAAGCTGGTCCAGGGACACTCACAACAGTACCTATCTATGTTCCCTAACCTTTCCGGCTTTGCGGACCGGGGAGAGGAGAGCAGAGATGCTTCCATGCGAGCAGTGGGCACCCACACCTGCCACTCACCCAGATGGAGTGCGTGCACCCGCGCTCGCCCACAGCTTGTGCAAGTGGGGATGCACGCGGATGCCTGCCTGCCTGCCCACCACTTCCACAGCCCGGTTCCGAAGGGCTCAAGGCCCAATAGTGGGCCATAGCCCAGAGGTTGGGGAACCCTGGAGTAGACTCTCCACAGCACCTGTTTTCCTCCTTGCTTTACTGAACCATCTCTGATGAAATAATAGCTGCAACTGGATTTTTTTTTTAATCCTAAAATTGAAATATACTACTATACCAGCTTTTCAACCACTATGATGAGCCAATCCTAATAGTGTTGAGATTTAGTTTGATAACAGAGTACATGAAGGGCTGCTCACCTATCTTGCATGAAGATACGCCTAAATTCGTATAGTCAAGGCCATGGTTTTCCCAGTTGCAATGTGTGGCTGTGAAAGCTGGACCATAAGAAAGGCTGAGCGCCAAAGAATGGAGGCCTTTGAACTCTGTTGCTGGAGAATCCTCCTGCGAGTCCCGTGGACCGCAAGGCGATCCAACCGGTCAGTCCTGGAGGAGATCAACCCTGACTGCTCTTTAGCAGGCCAGATCCTGAAGTTGAAACTCAAGTCCTTTGGCCACCTAATGAGAAGGAAGGACTCCCTGGAGAAGAGCCTGATGCTGGGGAAGATGGAGGGCAAGAGAAGACAGGGACGACAGAGAAGGAGGTGGCTGGATGGAGTCCCTGAAGCAGGAGGCGTGAGCTTCAGTGGACTCCAGAAGATGGTTGAGGACAGGAAGGCCTGGAGGAACGGTGTCCATGGGGTCGTGATGGGTCGGACACGACTTCGCAACTATTTATTTATTTGATTTGACTTCTATGCCGCCCTATTCCGGAGAACTCAGGGCGGCTCACAACATAAATAGAAATCACCAGTTAAAATACATATATAAAAACCCCTAAGTTAAAAGAAAACCAATCATTCAACAAACATACACACAAACATACACTGGCTAGGGGCAAGATGTTAACTGCCCCAGGCCTGCAGGCAGAGGTGTGTCTTAAGGAGTTTACGAAAGGTGGAGAGGGTGGGGGCGATACGGATCTCCGGGGGGAGTTGGTTCCAGAGGGCCGGGGCCGCAACAGAGAAGGCCCTTCCCCTAGGCCCCGCCAGGCGACACTGTCTGGCTGACGGGACCTGGAGAAGGCCGACTCTGTGGGCCCTAACCGGCCGCTGGGATTCATGGGACAGCAGACGGTCCCGTAAGTAACCTGGTCCGATGCCATGTAGGGCTTTATAGGTCATAACCAACACGTTGAATTGCGTTCGGAGACCAATTGGCAGCCAATGCAGCTCGCGGAGTGATGCCGAAATGTGGGCATTTCTGGGCAAGCCCAACACTGCTCGCGCGGCTGCATTTTGCATTACCTGAAGTCTCCGAGCGTTTTTCAAAGGTAGCCCCATGTAGAGAGCATTGCAGTAGTCGAGCCTCGAGGTGATAAGGGCATGAGTGACTGTGAGAAGAGACTCCCGGTCCAAATAGGGCCGCAACTGGTGCACCAGGCAAACCTGGGCAAACTAACAACAACAACGCCTAAATTCCATCCCTACAAGTCAGTGATGACTAAGAGGAGTGGAGGGTCTGAGCCCCAGAGATGACAATTTACTGTAGTGAAAATTGCAGAACGATGGAAATACTCCCCGAGCGTTTTCTAAGCAGCTATTGCTAACATCTGTCATTGTCCCACCTACAACTCATTGTAATGGGAGCTGCCTAAATTTCTGGGTTGGTGTGAAGGAAACAATAAGAGGTAAACAGTCACGCTGTATATCAAAAACATGCATTCCAGGATCTCAGTGGCATCTTCTGCGCCTCCATAGGCCCCACCATCTCAGCCCTGCCCGGTGCATACAGCTCCTTGAGGAGAGGAAGGACTCTGGGCACCGGCCCTCTCCCTCCCGCTCAGCCTGCCCATTTATAGGGGAGGTTTACTGCCTCCTCTTTGTTTCCCCCTAGACTGAAAAGGGACCACACGCAAAGTACAAGCTGGAGTGGCAATGTTATTTCTGGAGAAACCGCTTTCAAAACCCAGACTGGCTTTTCTATTCAACATGTAATCTCCATTGTTTGCTTGATTTAATCTTTGCGCGGGTGATCACGTTCCAGTTCAGGGAGGAGTTTAGAAACACAGAAAAGAGTTTAAAATATTACATCTACCAAGTTTCAGAAGATTATATTTATGAAGGGGATGTAGAATGTTTATTCGGGGCCTTGGTCAACCATGCTACTTTTTCCCCTCCCTTCTACTCACTTGAATCTCACAATACATGAGATACGAATTGCCAAAGTGTCCTTAGAGCAGAGGCCTCCAACCTTTGGGGCACCAGGGACCAGTTACGTGGAGAGAGGTTTTTCCACAGACTGGAGGGTGCGTGGCTTTGTGTGCTGCCTGCATCTCATGGATGGGACTTTGCTTGTTTGTGTGGCCCGGTTGCTGGCATGCTGTGGCCCGGTTGCTGGTCCACGGACCGGATGTTGGGGACCCCTGCCCTAGAGCCACTCAGTGAACAGTCCTGGTTGAGCAGGGACTTGAATCTGGGGGTCCTTGGGCCTAGAGCAGCATCCGTCATCAAAGGGCTTCCCCACCTACTCTATGCCCGACAAATTTTCTGCCAGAGCTGCAGTTCCAGCAGGACAAAAGCAACCAGCCAGGCAAAAGCAGCCCCAGGGTGCCTTCTCATAAAAGCCCATCTATGTCTTTTCTTCCCACCCCACAGCACTTGATTTTCGGGGAATCTCGTACAAGCTCCACCACCACCACCACCACCACCCGCCTCACACTGTCCAAGCTTCTTCCTAAGAAGAGGTGGGAGATGGGAAAGACCGATTGGTGCCCCTGCTGGGGGTGGGTGGGTGGGCAGAATGTGACTTCAGGGGTCTTCAAAATGGTCTTCACTGGCTCTCAAGTAGATGGTCTTTTCAAACAAGGGCTTCCAAAGCCTCATCCTCTACTGATTTGTAGCGGAAGTGAGTCAATCCACAGGAGAGCAAAGTGTCGATGCAGAAACATCCGATGACATAAAGCTTGTTTCCGACGGAAGGCTCTCGTTGTCCAGGAAGTAAATATGAAGGCTCTTAACCTGAACAGTATTTTCTCTTGCAGTCCTGTCCTGCCCAGCATAATCACAACAATATTCTACCCTCCAAGTCTGCCGGTATCAGCAAGAAATGCTATAAAGCCAAAATGGCAGTAGGCAGATGCTCTGGTCTCACCCACTTTCGGTTGGGCGGTGCCCTTTCTGGCTCACCTCTGTTTCAAGTTGAAGCTGTGTTTTTCAAACCTCAGGCCTTTCCCTCCAAGCAGTGCTTCATTTTGAAAGCACCCAGGGGCGCTCTGCTGGACGTGGTCTTATTTAAGTACTCGTAGTACATTCCTTCCCATGTTAGAGGTGGAGAGACTCAAGACCGAGAAAATGAATTGTTCATAATCCACTATTAATCCATGTCTTTGCATTTGATGGGAGCTGATTCTGTCTTAACTGCATTCACTGGCTCCAACCTGGCGAATGCTGGTTGAAATGGCAGTTACAAACAAAGTGTTTCCTTTCCAGCTTGCTCGCCCGGATTCTTCAAACAAGATGTCACCAACGGTGCCTGCTTGAAGTGTCCCTTGCACACGCTGCCTTCTTCGGAAGGCTCCACTATGTGTCCTTGTGAGGCAGGCTACTTCCGGGCTCCAAGTGATCCGGTGTCCATGTCGTGCACAAGTAAGCGAGAAACAGAATTGGGGCTGGGGATGATTGTGCTAGGAAGGAGTGCTTTATCCCTCTTCCGGACTGGACAATACAGTCTGTGTGTATCAGATCTTGGAAAGGGAGCAGTGCTCATTTATTCACTCCGATGGCAGCACCTACACTTTTGTGACTTTTGCCTCCGTTTGGTGAAACAATTCTGCAATTAAAAAAAAAACTTGGACTGGCGTCTACAATTTCGCTTTGTCCATATCCACCGAAGGAAGCAAGGAGCAAGCGCAGAGTAGAAGAGGAAGGAAAGGCACCAGGAGATAAAGGGCAGAGAGATACACAATGGAAACCTAGAGCAAATGTGCAGTTAATCAGTTAAATTGCTCGTTTAAGTAATCATCTTTGGGCATTGCATCCCAGAGATCCGGGCATGATTTTTTCTTTTTGAATTATTCTTTTTGTCTCCTATCTGACAGAACCCCCCTCTGCTCCTCGCGGGGTGACGGCAATCGGTCTGGGTGCTAAAGTCAAGCTGCATTGGTCTCCACCCCAGAACACGGGGGGCCGCCAAGACGTCACCTATCGAGTATCATGTGAACAGTGCTGGCCAGACTCAGGGGACTGCCGGCCTTGTGACACCATGCTTCGCTATTCAGACAATCCAAACCGACTCACTGGCACTTCTTTGATGATTAGTGATCTTGAGCCACATGTAAACTACACTTTCACCGTAGAAGCTCATAATGGAGTGTCCTCCTTCAGTACCCAGCGCAGCTACGGAGTCACTAGCATCAGTGTCAATCAGACAGGTAAAGGTCTTGGGTATTGTAACCAGATGAAAGCGATGGGATCTAGTGATAACGGTGAGATGCCTATTGCCCAGAGCTCTTAGTTCATAGCCCCTTGGTAGAATTAAGACAGGCTACAGTTCTTTGATTCTTTGCTATTTGAGGAGACTCTGTTGGTCATCTAGTTCTACATCAAAATAGATAACTTTGTAATACAGTTATCAAATCCCTCCGTTTTAAAAGGCCGTGGTCTTCTGAAAACAAAATCGGCAAAGCCACTTAAAGATAGTTATGTGAAAAGGTTCACGTGGCTCAAATCCAAATTCTAATCATGGCTACAGAATGGGGAAAGTTTTCTCATTTGGAACAGCCTCTTTTAACGTTACGAAGCACTCAGGTAACTGAGATGTCCCCTACCGAAAGGGAGCCGTTTTTGATTCTGGAAATCCAGCGTGGGCTGATAGGTAATTAATGTCCTCATATCTGGCAAAGGCAATTATGGGAAAGGCGTAACTGGCTACGTGTGGATTTTGTCAGCCCTTCTTCTTCCTCTTCCTCCTTGCTCAGAACCACCAAGAGTAACTTCGGTGACCATGGACAGTCGCACCGCTACCAGTTTAACGTTATCTTGGACTGTCCCTCCTCGCCAACAGAGCCATGTTTGGAAGTACCAGGTTACTTACAAGAAGAAGGTATAACCCTCTGCCACCACTGCAACTTCCTTTGGGGGGCTGGTGTTTTGTAGTAGTAGAAAAAGTGACCACAAGGGCTTTTTTTTTTGGTTACAGAAGGATGAAAACAGCTACTCAGTTCTGCGCTCGGAAGGAAATTCAGTCACCCTCCATAAACTGACTCCCAAGACCAAGTATCTGGTGAGCGTCCAGGCGCTGACTCAGGAGGGTCACGGAGCCCACAGCATGGAGCATGAGTTTGAAACACTCCCTGAAAGTGAGTTTGCTTTGGGGCAGAGGTACCACTTGAGAACCACCTATCCTGGGAATTTGTGTTTTGAACAAGCTTCCCACCTGCACTCTTGTCTCCGTAGCTTCCGAGGGTGCAAATACTGCCGCGGTCCTCGGAGGGTCCATTGCTGGCTTTATCCTCATGCTTGCTGTCGTCGTGATAGTTTTTCTCGTCATTCGACAGAGGTTTGTGTATTATTTTAAGGTTTCGTTTCTTTCAAACGTGAGGAATTTTTGGTGGGCTGAAAACGCCCTGTGTCCCATATTTTTGTCCTCCACTGTACCACGCTCCGTAGTTATTGAAACAATACAAATCTTATGCCCAGAAAAAAGAGCAGGTGGTGGGTGAAATGTCTCAAAGCCCTTTCAGTTGCCTCACTCAAACCTTTTTTTTTTTTTTGCCAGCAACTGCACTTCCCAGGTGATTATTTTCTAGCTTTTTTTTTTTTTGCTGGAAATGTAGAATTCAGTCCAGATGATCCAGAATCTAGACCAGCGGTTCTCAACCTATGGGTCGCGACCCCATTTGGGGTCGAACGACTGTTTCGCGGGGGTCACCGGACACTGCGGTCCGCCATTTTGTTTTTTGATTTTTTAAATTTTTTTTAAAAAAAATTTAGATTTTTTTTGTCACGCGCGCGCCACGCATGCGCGGATCGGCCCGTCGCGGTCTGCCATATTTTTTTTGATTTTTTATTTATTTATTTATTTTCATCGCGCGCGCGCCGTGCATGCACAGATCGGCCCGTCGCGGTCCGCCATTTTGTTTTTTTATTTTTATTTTTTTCGTCGCGTGCGCGCCACGTATGCGCGGATTGGCCCGTTGTGCGCGCGCGCCCGGGTCGGGGTCACAGCGCGCATGGGCGGCGCAAGTGGGGTCTCAACCTGAAAAAGGTTGAGAACCACTGATCTAGACCAACATCTAGCCTTTTGAGAAATGTCTGTCAGTTTAATCTCTCTTGGGTTTGCCACAAGAATTACAGTAGAAGAAAGCATGCTAAGTTAGAGATAGGCGTTTTATCCGGGTTTTTAAACCTGCAAGAAAATTAACATTAATCTTAGGCCCAGTGCGCCATTTCTGCAGAAGAGAGAAGCTGAAGAGGAAACAGTGCAGCAGCTGAGATTGATAAGCATCTCCTGGGGCCCCTACTGAAGACAGGCCCCCCCCCTAGTTTTAATAACAATGGTGGAGGAGGAGGAAGACTACAAAACAGGCTTCTTTAATCCAAATGTGTGTCTGTGGGAAGAGTTGAAGACTCTGCTGTCTTTCAGGAGCTATCAGTTAACCCTTCCATTTTTTTTAGGAAAAAGAATTCGCGGGCTCGGCAGACTTCAGAAGATGTTTACTTCTCCAAGTCTGGTGAGTATTAGTCACTGGTTGTATGACTGCACTAGGAAAATTGAACAAAATTGGGACACTGCACGTTTTGGGAAGGATCCAAAATACAGTAATCCGTTTAGGCAGGCCCCTCTTTCCCTCCACTCACTAAGAGGCAGACCCTGGAGAGAGGCTGGGCTTGGGGGTCTGACCGAACAGTGGAGTTTCTCTCCAAATCCTTGATGTGCTATTCCTGTTTTTTTTAATCCTTTGACTCTGCAGATCAGCTCAAACCCCTGAAGACTTATGTGGATCCCCACACCTACGAAGACCCCAATCAGGCGGTCCTGAAGTTCACCACCGAGATCCACCCTTCCAGCGTTTCCCGACAAAAAGTGATTGGAGCAGGTAGGGATTCCAAGCCTCTCAAACAGGGCAGGGAATAGAACGTGGCTTCCTTCTCCCGGGGCAGTTTGGGTTCGTTCCAGGTGTTTGTATTTTATTCAGGAAAGGAATCTCCCCATTCCATCACAAAGATTATTTTAACACCTCTGTTTTTCCTCGGTTAGGAGAATTTGGTGAAGTTTATAAAGGAATTCTGAAAACTGGCAAGAAGGAGATCCCTGTGGCCATAAAGACGCTGAAATCGGGTTACACCGAAAAGCAACGCGTTGACTTTTTGAGCGAGGCAAGCATCATGGGACAATTCTGCCACCACAACATCATTCATTTGGAAGGAGTTGTCTCCAAATGTAAGTGCTGGGTAGAATCCTGGCTTATTCTTGGTTTCTGGCTCCAAGACATCATTCCCACCCCCCGGCAGCGATTAACAGATGAGATCTTGAGTGGGTTTTTCTCTTTTCTTTCCAGATAAGCCTTTCATGATCATCACGGAATATATGGAGAACGGTGCCCTGGATAAATTCCTACGGGTAGGTCTACACCCTTTCCCCCGCCAAACCTCTTTTGGCGTGTAAAGCAAGAGAGCCGATCCTCCCTTGTGAATCAACCCTTTCAAATTTTCAAAAGGGAAGAGGGCTGGAGGCTTGACTCGATCGTCTGTTTAAATCCTCCTCTCAGTCGATGAGCTGAATGCTTCTGAAGGTTTGGTTCTGAAGGCTTCCACTCTTTTTTTCCCCACAGGAAAAAGATGGGGAGTTTTGTGTCATCCAGTTGGTGGGCATGCTGAGGGGCATTGCTTCCGGAATGAAATACTTGGCCAGCATGAACTATGTGCATCGGGATCTGGCTGCTCGCAATATCCTTGTGGACAGCCAGCTAGTCTGCAAAGTCTCCGATTTTGGTCTGTCCCGTGTCCTGGAGGATGATCCCGATGCTACTTATACCACCAGCGTAAGTGATCCCAGATGGCTGTCTTTTGCCTCTGAAGTGACGGATTGCCAAGATGACTGCAAAGAACAGGGAGATCGATACAGCGGAAGCAAAATGCCTAGAGCTAGGGATGGCATAAGGGAATCGTCACTAAGTTGAAGGAGAATCTGGAAAAAGAGAAGGGAGATACAGGGATCTAAAAAGGAAGGTGTCAACAGATGACTTTATCTTATTCCACAGACTCCAGTGGGAGCCCAGTGTGATAGGAAAGGAGGGTGGGGAATGGAGAAACTCCCCTTCCCAGGCTTGTAAACCAGCGGGGAGTTGGCCCAGTCTCCGGCCCGAAACCGATTTCTGTTCATTAACATCTGCCAAAGAGCTCTAACGCTTGCTAGAAGCGCTCCTACCTCACTTTTCACTTCACATCACACACGGTCTATGGATGTTCTGGCCTAGCATGAGGATTGAATTCAATCACTCTGGTTGTAAGCAAGATTTATGGCTTGTCACTGTACAAAAACCAGGCCACTATACCTTGTTTAGCAAATCATGATTCAAGCAAGTATGCCGCCATACAAATATGTGAACCCTAGCCGAAACCTAAATGGGCAGGGCATATGTTTAGAAAACCCAAAATATTAAAGGTCTTTGAAGCCAGAGGAAGACACTTTATTTATTTATAATGATTTATAAAGGTGATACACGTTCCTCTGTGATTTGCGTCCTTCCAGCGTCCGTGTTTTTGATGGGCGTGTTTGCTTTTCCTCCCGCTCAGGGCGGGAAAATCCCCATCCGATGGACAGCGCCTGAGGCCATCTCTCATCGCAAGTTCACTTCTGCCAGCGACGTCTGGAGCTACGGAATCGTGATGTGGGAGGTGATGTCCTACGGCGATCGGCCTTACTGGGAGCTCTCCAATCATGAGGTAGGCCCTCGGGCACCCCGGTGCCAGGTGCGGGATTTAGCCCTGGCAACGCCTGCATCGCCCCTCAACTCCTAACACCCTTGCTTAGAGAGTGGCCTAAAGACATTCCTGGTGATGGACAAGTGAGGAACAGAGGAAAGGGTCTTCCCATTTTCTTCCAGCTGAAGAAAAAGCCTTTCCTTTCGACTGTAGTTGATTTCACCAGGCGTTTATTTTAGAATCCTTGGAGCTATTCTAGTCCATTCCAGGCAAATGGCTACGCAATCTTTTCTTTTTTCTCTCTCTCTCATTGTTTTTTTATTGTTATAATTTTTATTTTTACATTTACAAATATTACAACTGAATAAAAAGCAATCTGGCAAAAAAAAAGCAATCTAACACCCCCCCAACCCTCCCCTTCCCCCCCCCACCTTCCCGGAGTAAAATACAGGGTATTTTAAAGGGGGGGGGGAAGAGAGAGATACCTAAAAATCTATACAATTCCCTTTTCTACTAGAACACTTAACTCCCCCTTAGTTATAAAAACACCTATATTAAACAAAATTAATCCTAATAAAAATTTAACTGTAAGCTAAATACAATTTCTTAGATTGATATTTCCCTTGAATATAATCTATCCATTTTTTTCCATTCCAACATATATTTTTCACTTGAATGATCTTTCAAGTATGCGGATACTTTAGCCATTTCCACCAAATTTATAACCTTCAAAGTCCATTCTACAATAGATGGTAGTTCTGCCTTCTTCCAATATTGTCCCACCAACAGTCTCGCTGCTGTAATCAAGTTCAAAATTACGCAATCTTTTCTTGAAGCCCTCAAGTGATGGATTCCCCCACAACTCCGGGCAGGAGGCTGTTCGCCACCCTCCAAGTCAGGAGATCCCTCCTTTTTCTACCCTTGTCATCTCCTCAGGTCCTCTGGAGCAGACAGCCACTTTGGAAAGGGCATGAAGAGTCCATCGTGGCCTCTCAAATTTCCGAAACGTCTTTGTAGCATTTTAAGGTTTCATTACGCTTCAAAGACAGGATGTAAAACTAACACAAAAATCAAGGCAACACGTGCTAGTCCAGAAAATATACCTTTTCAGCGGACCCAGCCTCAGTTGGAAAAGGCAAGGCAGCATTCCGCAGATCAGTTCTACCTATTCAAAATTATTAACGTGGGTCTTGTTAGTCCAGCTTAGTGAAAGGGTTTTGAAATTCCCGCAAGGAGGCGAAGCGAGTACTATCTGACCATCCGTTTTGCTGGATGGTTATCTGAGCACTTATCTTGGGAAAGGCTGCCGGTTGCCAACTGTCCCCCCCCCTCAGAGCTTTTCGTGCACGGACGGTCTCCTCGGGTGGGTGGACTCTCCAGGCTCCCAACGGCGATTTTCTTTCCCAAATAGGTAATGAAAGCAATTAACGAGGGCTTCCGACTCCCTGCCCCCATGGAGTGTCCTTCTGCCATCTACCAGCTGATGATGCGATGCTGGCAACAAGAGAGAAGTCAGCGACCTAAATTCACCGACATCGTTAGCATCCTGGACAAGCTCATCCGCGCTCCCGAGTCACTCAAGACCTTGGCAGAGTTTGACCCTCGGTATGTCTTGCTCTCGAAGCCTTGTACATTTCTTGCAGTTTGGAAAGTGTTGTCTACATGTGATGGTTCCGGCTAATGAAACACTTCAAAGAACTTCCAGGCCTTTATTTTCCTAAAAGTCTTTTATTGTTACAAAATGTCAGCACAGGCACAACAGAGGCTTATGCTAAGAACTTTTGATGTTTTATATATATGTTGTTAGCCGCTCCGAGTCTTCGGAGAGGAGCGGCATACAAGCCCGAACAAATAAATAAATAAATAAAATAAACTAAGTTCTCTTCCTCTGAGCAGTTTAATTAGCTGTCATGTCTCACGTTACCCAATTAGTGTGAAGGTCAAAGGTTCCCTTCCTCTTTCTTTCCCCGGGCTTTGCTCCCACCCCCATCTGCTCTGTATTAACCCCAAAACTACCAGACAGTTCTGCATATTGTCAAAGCAAGAATATACAATATTTGCAGCGTTGACACTGCACTCTTGGCTCTTGACCTAGAAGTAGGTGTGTCAGAACAGGCCCAGAAATAAGAATGCTACATTCGCTTCCCCAGATTCTCAGCCCTTTTTAAAGAAAACTTATCTAAAGAGCTGTGGCTCTTTTCTTTATCTTTGAAGGATCTCCATCCGCTTACCCAGCACCAGCGGCTCAGAGGGAGTTCCTTTCCGAACTGTGGCAGAGTGGCTGGAGTCCATCAAAATGCACCAGTACACAGAGCACTTCCTAGAGGCTGGGTATAACGTCATTGAGAAGGTGGTGCAGATGACCAACGAGTGAGTGTGGCTTTGCAGGCACCTGTCCTGGGAAATGGGCCTTTGCTCGCTGAGCTCTCGACACCCCCCACCCCACCCCCAGGCCACCGGCTATCTCATTCCACTGCATTTGGAAATCTCTGTTCTGCTCCGTAGGAAGAATTGATATCATTCTTCTAAGATTGGTCTTAGCATCCACTGGACTCCCTCTAAGGACATCCTTTTGCTTTACTTTTCAAATAGAAAACTAGACCTTTTCTTGCCAATTAATGATAAACCTTTAGCCACAAGCAGGAAATGCACACTGGGCAAAAGTTATGTGTCAGTGGAAGAAGACGCCTTTCTTAAGAAATCCATTCCAGGGAGGCTTAATGCCATTTTCCTTTCTGTTCACATGAATGTCCCAAAGGTGGTTCTTCAACCGTGGGACAGCCATGACCTGGATGTCTGAGACGCTCCTTAGACATTCACATGAATGTAGCTTGGAACATTATGTACTTGCATGCTTCGTTTTTCCATTTGTGTTCCCTTCACTGATGAGTTTACATTTTGTTTCCTGTATAAAATTCACTTAGGGGTAGCTGTGTATGAGAATGTCATGTGTTCACAATAAAGGAGGGTGAAACGATGACTTTCCCCTCCCTCCCCCCCAACAAAATATGCAGTGCAGCAAATTCCATTTGCTCTGCCCGCTGTCTTCTTAGGAGCGAAGTCTCCAAAGACCTACCCTATAATTAAGCCATTTTATGCCGCCAGAAAAGCAAAAGTGGCTTATTAAAGGCAGCGGGATATCTGGCCTCTTTGGATCTCTGTAAGGGAATTTACAATCTCACTGCACAGAGGCTATAATATACAGCAAATTAATTATTACATGTTGCGATTGGCTATTTTCAAGGCGGGGGGGGGAGAAGAAAGCCTAAGCTATCCAGTGGCTCTAAAACCACTAATTCTTTTCGTCTCTTCTTCACATCGCCAGGGACATCAAGAGAATCGGTGTGCGTCTACCAGGACACCAGAAGCGAATTGCCTACAGCCTCCTTGGATTGAAAGAGCAAGTGACCACCATTGGCATTCCAATTTGAGCGGGAGAACTCCTATCCGACAGCGGTAGCTCGGCTGCCCTCTTTCGCTACCGCTCTTTGCTTGCTCAGTCTAGAACCATTCACAGACTTCCTGGGATATACTTGAAGTGGAGAATCAACTTGACCTCTCTCACAAGGAGGCTGGCCGGTAAAGTGCCTCTCTTCCCCTCGGTCGGCTTCACAGTCCCGTATTTATTGCCTGTCTTCTGAGGAATTTGGGAAATGCCTTAGTGCCACTTGATGAAGTATCCAGGACGGTGCCTTATTTCCTCAAAATGCAGCAGCCATGTGGCATTCTGCCAGCCTGACATCTGGCCTGGAAAGACCCTCAGGCTACTGCAACCGAGATCCTTGGTCCATCACTGGCTGGCTGGTGTGCCACGTTCTTGAGTTTTTTTTTCCGTTCCTCCTTTTCACATGCAAATATCTTGAACATTAAAAGTGGAGAAGTCCATAATTATAGCTTATATAGGAAGCTAGGCTTCAGCTTTAATTAATTGGATTAGCACCGTGCACATTTAGAAGACCACAGCAGTATAATAGGAACTGCTGGATATTCTGTTCTTGATTTTTTTTTTTTGCTGCTCTTCGGGGGAGTTTTTCTTCCATATTTTTTTACTCCTTTGCTCTTTAATGAACCTAACTTGGCACTTCCGAGAGACTTTACGCAGTCTCCTCTTAAACCTCACCTTAAAGGTGATTTGCCAAGAATAATCCAGAGACCACTCTTTGCAAGTCAGCTTATTGTTATTTATTCTTCCTTCCTTCCAAACTGCTCCTTAAATGCACTCTTGACTTCTGGACAGTTATTCTTCCTTCATATCAATATTTATTTATTTTTATATTTATTACTTTTTTTTTTAAAAAAAAGAACTGTTTCAATATTAAACATAATGCATATTTTTTTTAAAAGAAAGAATTTTGTTTGGGCATAAATAATTCTCTAGCTTAAATAAAGTGATTTTATTCTTTCCCGATGTGTTAATGTGAGTAGGAGGGATGTGGAATGGGAAAATATCAGTACTAGAATTCAGATAGCTAACGAAGGACGGGAGATTCGGGACCAATCAAGGCAAGGCACGATGCGCTTATGTGCACCACATAATAAAGGAGCAGCAGCCTTTGCTAATGTGAACATGACTTCCTCCTTATCCGATTTCCAAAGGAATTAGAAATTCGATCTCCAGAGTATGATTTAACAGTACTGTTTTTTATATTGCCATGGAAACTGGCAGGTCTAAACCGCAAAGCCTAATTTGGAAATAAAAGGTTGTCACTGGACAGCCATATTTCTCCTACAATTTCCCAGCAGCATTCCTTCCTTTCAGTTCAGATTTCTGAATATTAAGTCTTATGTGTTACATAAATAGGCACTTTCCTTGATGGGTACAAAGGGATCGAGAAGATCCTCCTAGGAAGCACTACAAAAATGGTGTGTGGGGGGGGGGAATGAATCTGTCTGAACATTCCTTTGTATTTGTATGCAACAAGCAAGCTCTGTATTTAACTTTACCCTCAAATGATCATGGTCCCATGGAAGCATAGCTCCATCCACAGAAGGATCCAGGTACATTCAATGCTGCAAAGTCTCCTTTCTGGGACCTGCCCGTCTACGGTGCATGCTCCGGGCCCTGCTGGATGGATTTGTGCCACGCAGCACTTGATGTATCCCATGACAGTGCAAACATTTGTTCAGTGCATGACAATGCCTGTTTGCAAGCAGCTTGCAAAATGACTTTCATGTTTTAATCCCACAATCAGTGCCAACCTAGAGGGGGAAAAAGATGGCGAGTCTGATAAGCAGCCACACTGCAAAATGCCAGGCTGCAGATTAGTCTACCCGCGCTCATTTATTAGCGTTAGAAAAATCCTGGTAAGCACAGTGAGCTGTCTTGATGCCAAGAGGAACATGCCCTTGCTTGGTTATTCCTCTGAGACGCAAACTACTTGGCTGATTCTCAGCTTGCCTACTAGGATTTCTACGGAATGATTTCTCCCAACTTGAGTTGATAAGTGTATCACTTTATGGGGATTGTGTAACCCTGGAGCTATTGGGCACGGTTAGCGCAACACATTTGAAAGGAGTAGATTCTAAAGAAAATGTGGGCAGGCAAAAACAGCACCACAGTCCGCAAACTCCAGCAGAATGAGAGGACTGAAGGTGGGCAAGTCATCGGCTGTTGTTAACTAAAGGGAGGAAAAGCACAGCGGGCAGGAGACAAGACGAAAGCCAAAGGCTTAGCAGGCTGGATGGAGAGCGCCAAAGAATGGAGGCCTTTGAACTCTGGTGCTGGAGAAGACTCCCGCGAGTCCCCTGGACTGCAAGGCGATCAAACCGGTCAGTCCTGGAGGAGATCAACCCCAACTGCTCTTTAGAAGGCCAGATCCTGATGTTGAAACTCAGGTACTTTGGCCACCTAATGAGAAGGAAGGACTCCCTGGAGAAGAGCCTGATGCTGGGAAAGATGGAGGGCAAGAGAAGAAGAAGGGGACGACAGAGAAGGAGGTGGCTGGATGGAGTCCCTGAAGCAGGAGGCGGGAGCTTAAATGGACTCCATAAGATGGTAGAGGACAGGAAGGCCTGGAGGTCAGGATGGGTCGATGGGTCGGACACAACTTCGCAATTAACAACAACAACAATGGAAAACAGAGGGGAGTAGACTGCAGATTCACACACTTTGCCTACCGAGAAGTCAAACTCTGAATATTCATTATCTGGTCATTTTACTGATTCCCAAAGCTCAACACGTATGCATCTCTGCAGAGTTATTCAAACAATTTCGCCACCCATCTCACAATGCACAGGCTCCAGGAGAGAAGCATTGATTAAAACCTCAATTACTGCCCAAGCAATCATTTATTTCTTGGGATTTAACGTGGGGATTAATGTCTTAAAATCTCCATCCTTCTCTTTCCGCGTAGGGAAGAGTATCGAGGCAGGGGAAGGCAAGTAAGGGAAGCTTCTCAATGAAAATCATTATATTGCCATCTTGGAAAATACACTTTAAACCAGTTCACTAGAGATGACTACAAGCTTTCTTGTTTTATTCAGTTTGATATTTAAGATTCAGCACTAATTTCCACCCTGATTTCAATTCCGTTTTACCACCATCCCACTTTTTAATCCTAATTTAAGTTGGGGAGCCATCCTTTTTAATTACCAGCAGATCAGATCACGTCCGGTTACTTTCTGCAAATAAACAGGAAGATGTAGAATATGTTGGGCTCCGGAAGAGCTAATACAGCAACCCAGGGCCTCCTTCTGTATCCCCGCCCCAAAAGTGTTCCAGGAGGAAATCACCTCCTTTGTGCAAGTCTGCAGGAATGCAGCATCCATGGGGAACACATGCCCCCCTCAACACGCCCAAGAAATACAGCCTGGAGGGTGGGGGCTCAGAGCTCACCCTCAATTTCTCTGCATATCACAGCACCTTCAGCATCCTCGGCCAAGAAGAGCAGAGAAGTGCGAAGTCATTTCCATATGAAACACAATGGGAAGTCAGCAATAAAGTGTTGGTTATGACCTATAAAGCCCTATATGGCAATGGACCAGGATACTTGCAGGACCGTCTTCTGCCTCATGAATCCCAGCGACCGGTTAGGGCACATAGGGTTGGCCTCCTACAGGTCCCGTCTGCTAAACAATGCCATCTGGCGGGGCCTAGGGCAAGGGCCTTCTCCGTTGCTGCCCCAGCCCTCTGGAACCAGCTTCCCTCAGAGGTTCGTACTGCTTCCTCCCTCCTAGCTTTCCGAAAATTATTAAAGACGCATTTATGCCGACAGGCTTGGGGCATATGAGCTGTGCTCTGCCCCTGGGCCTAGGAGTGTCCCTCCATCCGCGATTGTGAGTTGATTGTGTCTGTTTGTGGTATGAATGTGAGAAATTTTATTGTATGGTTTTATTGTATTGTTTGTGAGCCGCCCTGGGTCTTAGGAGAAGTGTGAGAAATAAATAAATAACCATGCCCCTCCCCCTCCAACACACATATATACTCATTTCCATATGAAAAACAATGGGAAGTCAGCAATATCATGCCCCCTTCTCTCCAACACACACACACACACACACACACATTTCCATATGAAAAACAATGGGGACTTTTGTTTTTTGGAATAGAATACAAAAGAGCTTTAATGAAAATACCGGATGTACAGAATTGTGTTGTTTCTCGCCTGCCTCATGCCTTCCGTCAACCCTAACCCTACACACACTGTGAAGATGTGGTGGCCCAAAGACCTATCGAGATGGGTGTCTGACCCCAGTTCTGATATTCTGAGTGGGAACTTTGGAATATTCTGATCGTACCAATCCCCTACAAGAATAAATTGACAAATACTGCTGGGGTTGGATACCACCTCAGCTTGGTTAAGCGTGAAGGAAGCCCTGGTCAATAAAGGGGAAAATGTAAAGTAGAAGGAAGCAGATGGTGCAGACGGGGAAGCAGGAAATAGGCAGCTTTTAAGAAATACCCCGCTTTCTACCTCAGGTGTTTTTGTTAGGGATAACAAAGGACTGCACTACCTCAGAGACGAGCTTATTTCTGAACTTGATCACAGCAGCCAGATTGTTGGTGGGACAATACTGGAAGAATCCAGAAATACCGCCTATAGAAGAATGGACTGTGAAAGTAACAAATCTGGCGGAGATGGCGAAAATATCGGCATTACTGAAAGATCGCTCAAATGAACAATATTTGGCAGACTGGAAACAGTGGATAGACTATATACAAGAGAAACACCAATCAAACAAAATGCACCTGGCGTTTAGTTGAGACTCGACGTAAAGAGGGAAGAATGTTTACCGAATCAAATGTTTACAAAGACTAACACCTAATGTTGTATGCCTATGTTATATGACGAAAGCATCTTAATATGATCTTATGCTTAATGTTGTTTGCTTTAATATTGATAAAGCGGAATGAATTTCTATCTCAGGTTATGAAACTTCTACCTCAGGATCTTTGGTTAGGGACTATAAAAGATTGCACTATTACTGAGACGAAGTTAATTCAGAAGCGCGAATGAATAATATGTGATAAACTAGATATAGTAGATAGTCCATATATAAGATTTACCTCAGGTCATTAAACTTTTACCTCAGGATTTTTGGTTAGGGATCCTAAAAGATTGTACTAATACTGAGATGAATAATATGTGATAGACTAGAAACTGTGGATAGACTATAGAAAAGAAAAACACCAATCAAATAAATTGTAACAGGCGTCTAGTTGAGGCTTGATGGGAGGAGCAAAAAATGTTTACCAAACCAGACGTTTATAAAGATTAATACTTAGTGTTGTATATCAGGTGCTATGATGATTGATGCATACTATGATTTTATGTTCAATGCTGATGGTATGAATGTAGATAGACCATATACAAGAGATGTATTTTCGGGTCTTATGAAGACAGCTTATTAATATGAACCCAGATTTAATGTTGATTGCTTTAATATTGGGAAAGCGTACTGAATTTCTACCTCAGGATACTGAATTTCTACCTCAGGATTATTGGTTAGGGATCATAAAAGATTGTACTAATACTGAGATGAATAATATGTGATAGACTAGGAACTGTGGATAGACTATAGAAAAGAGAAACACCAAGCAAATAAATTGTAACAGGCGTTTAGTTGAGGCTTGATGTGCGGAGTGAAAAATGTTTACCAAACCAGACAATTATAAAGATTAATACTTAGTGATGTATATCAGGTGCTATGATGACTGATGCATACTATGATTTTATGTTCAATGCTGAATGTTTTAATAAAAGAATTTTTTCATTAAAAAAAAAAAAGAAATACCCCGAACTGAACTCTGGTTGACCCAATGAGCTGGCATGACCACCATAGCCTCAAGCTGGATGAAAACTAGTTATCTGCTCCCGAGGTATAGATATTCCTGCAGGATGCAGGTGTGAGGAATGTTCCCAAAGAACAAATACCGACATGTACTCTTGTAATCTCGCTTGGCTCTTCTTTTTTAATTAAATGAAATTAGTTAAATAAACCCATACTACTGGAAACATGTGTATTCTGCGCTTGTGGCTACCCTAGTGCCATTTTCCTTTCTGAAGACGGGCCCAATGATTATCATTCTTTGTAATGGAATAAAATACAGTAATACTCTCTACATGGCGCAACCTTTGAAGAATGTCCGTAGACTCCAAGTAGTCCAGAATGCAGCCGCGCGAGCCGTCTTGAGTCTCCCGAGACATGCTCATATCACTCCAGCCCTCCGTGAGCTGCACTGGCTACCAATTGGTCTCCAAACACAATTCAAAGTGTTGGTTATGACCTATAAAGCCCTATATGGCAATGGGCCAGGATACTTGCGGGACCGTCTTCTGCCCCATGAATCCCAGCGACCGGTTAGGGCACACAGGGTTGGCCTCCTACGGGTCCCGTCTGTTGGACAATGCCGTTTGGCGGGACCTAGGGTTAGGGCCTTCTCTGTTGCTGCCCCAGCCCTCTGGAGCCAACTTCCCTCAGAGGTTCGTACTGCTCCCTCCCTCCTAGCTTTCCGAAAACTCTTAAAAACACATCTATGCAGACAGGCTTGGGGCGTGTGAGCTGCGCTCTGCCCCTGGGCCTTTGATTGGGACTGTATGTTGTATAAGTGGGAATAGTTTTATAGTTTTTATATTGTATACTACTATTTTAATTGATTTATATTTTGTATTATCTGCTGTGAGCCGACCTGAGTCTGAGGAGAAGGGTGGCATATAAGCCAAAATAATAAATAAATAAATAAATAAATAAATAAATAAAATCTCTTCAGCTCGTTGATGGTCTCACTTGGGGACCATGCTCTTTCTTAAATCTGCACACATTCCTATCCGCATTACCAGCAGCATCCACTGTCAAAGCCAAGACAAATATTTGGATGAAAATGTACAGGACTGCAGAAGCTTTCCTTGGGGCTTGAACTCAGCCTAAAAATAAGAAGCTCCATCTTTGCTGGGCCTGCTGGGGATAGCAACCAAGAGAATTGGCAGCATGAAGCTGGGAGCCCCCAGGGAGAGCAGCAGCAATTATTTACTTGGTGAGTTTGGGTACATTTTGCTCTGATCCAGTGAGCTGGCCAAAAATAGCTCCGTTCAGCCCCTGGTCTGTAGGAAGAAAAGACTATCTTGGACATTATGTCGCAGGAGACGAAGTGAGCCTCGTGCCACTGACCGGCCTTCAGAACGGTCATCCTCTACTAGCTAGGCTACCAGACCCTGCATCTATTGAAAGGCAACTCCAGTAATATTTATCAAATTCTCGCTTCTGAAGAAAGAGAGAAAAACAATAACGGAATAGGGCATTCAATGAAGACTGAGCAAAAAACAGTACCGATCAGTCAGAAGTCTAGACTTGGAGACTCGGGAGCAATAAATAAAGAGCATATGTTTAAGGTCCATTGTAAGATAAGGTTAAAGAGGTTAATCAACCTCTGCAGTTAAATTTTAACTTAAGAACGCTCATCCCCCATCGAAGAAAGAAAAGGCAATAGCAGCTCTCTAATATTAGTGGCTCTACTGGCCTGGCAGTCAACGCTCACGTCCCAAACAGTCTGGTCATTTCTAAGGGCCATCAAACACCTGCCTGCCTGCCTTCAGTTCTGCTGCCTGAGGTGGAGGGCGGAGAGAATACCCTTGAGGGCTTAGACCACAGGTCAGCAACCTGCGGCTCCGGAGCCACATGTGGCTCTTTGAGCCTTCCCCTGCAGCTCCCTGCCATTTGCAGAGAGAGACAGAGACAGAGAGAGGCAATTGCGCTTCCCTGCTTTTCTCTCTCTCTCTCTCTCTCTCTCTCTCTCTCTCTCTCTCTCTCTCTCTGTTTGTATGTAAAAAAGAGAGTGGACTCACAGTGTTCTCCGAGGAGCTGAAAAGCTTCTTGGGCAGAGCTCCTCCCTTTGCTGCGTCTCTGCAGGAAGCAGGAAACAGGAAGGGCAGGAGAGAGCTAGCTAGCCCAGCTATGCTGACTCAGGAATTTTGGGAGTTGAAGTCCATGAGTCATAAAAGAGCCGAGGTTGCCTACCCCTGAGCTTGTTGGAGAACAGCTTGAAGCCAGCTTGCCAGGTAAGCAGAAGATCGGAGAGAGGGAGGGGGGAGACACACACACACACACACACACACACACACAGAGACAGAGACCCTTCTGACATCTAAAATGAAGATAATACTGCATATATCCTTTTTTTTACCTTTTATACATAAATTGACTTTGAGTAAAGTCTCAGACAAGACCTCCCTGAGAGAAAGGGGAAGAAGAAGGGCAGCTCCTTCAGACCTGCAACATTCTGCAGTTATAGCTGTACAATGAAAGTGACATTGGCTTCAGAGGCCAATCCACCTTGAACAGCTGACACGTTTATAGATCTGGGACTAGCTACTTATTCCAAGGTTACTGTAGCTTCCCCCCCTCACACACACAAATGGCCTATAGCTAAAAGGCAGAGCTGTAATGTGGCTCCTCTTAACAAAAGAATAGCAAATTGTATGAATCGCCTTATGCCCTAAAAGACTTCCTGGATTCCATTCTTCCTTTCTTTTTTCATTTTTAACAGCCTGTCAGAATCCAATTATATTTCATCTCTAGTTATCAACTATGGAAAACCCCATTTCTGCCCTCTCTGGATTCTGTCATACGATGAAGGGGAAGCGGGGTGAACAAAGGGGTTTTATGGCCCTCACTTCTATCAGTACAACTTCAAAAGGGACTGAATGTGGATACCACCAAAAGGACTAACCATAACAATGGGGGCCATCAGCTTTCATCTACTCTCCTCTGGAGTCTCCCGAGATGCCTGTTGGAAGAGATATTCCAAGAGTTCTGTCTTCTTAAGATGCAAAGTGGGGTGGGTCCTTACACAGCCCTTACTGGTGACCTCATTGCAAACCAAACTTTTGGCTGAATCATACCAACTCCTAGGTAAAGAATGTTTAATCCCGTCACACCATCTCCTTTCTGATCTCTCAATACTTGTTCATAAAGTGCTTCCAGCAACCAGACGTAAAGACTTTAAGCAAGCGTATGTATTAGTATCATTATAATGAGGTAATCTGTAATCCAAAATATAAACAGGACAGCCCAAGAGGAAGGAATGAGACAACCGGTGAAACAAGATGGTTAATCATCCAAAGAACCATAAAACGTAAGGGCTGGAAGAGACCCCAAAGATCATCTAGCCCAGCGGTTCTCAACCTTTTTCAGGCTGAGACCCCACCTGCGCCGCCCATGCGCGGCGCGACCCCGACCTGCGCCGCGCATGCGTGGTGCGACGGGCCTACCCGCGCATGCGCGGTGCGACGGGCCTAACCGCGCATGCGTGGCGCGCGCGCGATGGCGAGGGGGAATGGGGGGAAAATGGGGGGGAAATGGCGGACTGCGGTGTTTGGCGACCCCCGTGAAACGGTCGTTCGACCCCAAATGGGGTCGCGACCCACAGGTTGAGAACCGCTGATCTAGCCCAATCCTGCCTAGCATATAGAAATTCACTGCTCTGATCTCCATGACGGTTGACCGTATTGCTGGTGGACACAACCAAGTTATCCTGGACTTCACTTTACACACCTGTTGGTACTCCCAAGATTTAAACTCTTGTTTCTTGCAGCTACATTGCACTGGAGGCTAATAAGTTTGACATCCAGGGCACTCTTATCTTTGGCAGGTACTGCTATCCTGTATCATCTCCCCCATCCCATAACGATGCCTTCCATTTTTCCTACATAAACACAGAATTCTCTATCTGTCCCCACTGAAATTTATCTTACTAGCTCTTTTTTAGGTTTGCAAGTTTCTCCTAAATCTTCTTTGAACACCAGAAGATCTAGAACCAACTTCTGCTATGCAACACTCAGTACCTCCTTAAATATGGGACAAATAAATATGGCCAACAACGTGCCCTTGTTGAGCAGGGCTATTCAACCCAAATCAGGGAATGGCAATCTTGTCCAGTCTGCATTTTGCCATCTTCTCTACAATAATCTCATGGAGAATGGCAAATGCTTTGCAGATGTCAAGATACAATACATACGCTACATTCCCACAGTCAACTTTGGGCTCCATTCGTTCTCCATGTCTAATTTAGGGGTTTTATTGTCATGTGTTTCATAACGCGGACCGTTACACACCATTGGAAGACATGAAGGATCAGGTTAGAAACAGATTGTCATGGGAAAAAATATCTATCTAATGATTTATAACAAATCTTTCCTATATTTTTGTATTTATTTTTGGGTACCTCCAAGTCCTGGGCATTGTTCTTCTTTCCCTTTCCTACAGGATTCCAAAATCCTCCTCTTTTGCAAAAGATCATAGGGCCTTCCTCAGTTTCTGGATCCAATTATGGATCCAGTGACATCGGGGCAGGGGGGAATTGGGATCTGTTGAAACTCCCCCGCTCCCAAAAAAAGGAATTCAAATTGATGGGCTGGGTCTTTACCACCTTTTTCCTCCATCCTTCTGCCCCTCCCAGCTTGTCCTGTCTCCCAGGGGTCTTTTTAATACTGCAATTCCATGACAAGTACTTCTTGTGTTTCACTCAAGAAATCCTAGCTCCTTCATCTTCTCTTCCAGGAAGTGGATCAGCCTTCACTTTTCATCCTCAGAAAGGAAGTCAAACATGGCACATCTGCTGAAAAGTTTTACCTCCACATTCTTCAGAGGAAATGGGGGGGGGAGAGAGGTTCTTCTTGATCTTCCCCAACAAATTCCAGTGTGTTCTCCCCACTTGCTTGTTTGAAGATCACACTCATTTGAAATGTGTGTTGTGTATTACTGGGGGGACCAGATCAGTGATGGAATGCTTCTTCTCAAGCGCTCGGTTCTGTATTTCAAAGCAAAGCAGCTTTTCACAGTAATTCTCACAGCATTTTTAAAAGCCTGACTTCCAATAGAAAAAAAAAATGCTGATTTAGTTTCTTCTCCAAGGCTCGGTCGGGCTGAAAGCATGAAAACAAACTTCCTTTTCCACAAGGAGGCTGAGAAAGGAAGTCCAGCAGCCATTCCCCTGGGAATGAGCCAATCTGAAATGAGCAGGGATCCGTGCAAAAGGAAATGGCTTGATCTGTGACATTTTCTAATGCAACGCAAAAAAAAAAAAAAAAAAAAAAGATAGCCAACTTTAAATCTAATCGCTAAGAGAAATCCGCTGTCCCAGGAAATAAAAAAGAAGAACAACAACTTCTTGAAAAGCTACTAAGTCAAGGTTCCAGGATCTGAAGAATGGAAGATTCAGCCTTTTAGGATCTTGAAAAATGACTCTCTGTGTGCTCTTGGCAGCTTGGTCTTGATCCACTGTTTGTGACTCACCTCCTTGGCTTGTCTTCCTTTGCTGGCAGGCGCCTTGGTGATATACTTTTTATCACCTTTTATTTATTGTGTTAGCGCTTCATTTTAGGGGGTGAGATGAAGGAACAACAGAGGCAGGGGCAGGATTCTCCATCAGTAACTCAACAAGAGAGAAATCTCAGAGGGATAAGGCACTTTCCCCAACATCACGGTTGCATAAAGATGACAGCATGTGAAGGAAAAGTAGGTTTTCCTTTAAAAAAAAAACAAAAAACATTCAGGAGTCTCCAAACATCTCCCCAAACTGAGATAAATAGGAAAAGCCATGGATTTAAAGCAAGTTTTCCTTTGGTGCAGGGTTGCACTTCCTGCCGTTTCATACAGCGAGTGCAAACTGAATGCAGAGGCCACTTCGCTCACCCCTTTGCCCCTGATGCTCTGAGGGTCTCTCTCTCTCTCTCTCTCTCTTACTCTTTCCTCTCTTTCTTTCTCTCTCTCTCTTTCTTTCTTTCTCTTTCCTCTCTCTCTCTCTCTCTCTGTCTCTCTCTCCCTCCCTCCCTCTCCCTCTTTTTCTTTCTTACTCTTTCCTCTCTTTCTTTCTCTCTCTCTTTTTCTTTCTCTTTCTCTTTCTCTCCTCTCTCTCTCTCTCTCCCTCCCTCTCTTTCTCTTTCTCTCTCTCTCTCTCTCCCTTCATCTAGCTTCTCTCCCCCTTTTGTTACTCTCTCTTTTCCTTCATCTAGCTTCTCTCCCCCTTTTGTTTCTCTCTCTCTCTCTCTCTCTCTCTCTCTCTCTCTCTCTCTCTCTCTCTCTCTCTCTCTCTCTCTCTCTCTCTCTCTCTCTCTCTCTCTCTCTCTCTCTCTCTCTCTCTCTCTCTCTCTCTCTTTGTTGGAGATTCAGAGAGCCAGTTTTGGGGAAAACCAAAGTCAACAAAGCATGGTTCTGGAAAAGAAGAGGAAAAAAAAAGCAGGAAAGAATGGAAACTGAGATAGCCTGTATCAAACACTTTTGAAAGATGAGCCCTTGGCACAGCATTTTTTTTCTCCGGCAGGTGGTATGTCTGATTAAATAAATAAATTTTTTAAAAACCCAGATTTCTCTAAGTTTACCCAAAATACAAATTAAGCATGTTGTTTATTAAGGAATGTGTAATACAGTTCTTCAAAAAAAAAAAATCTAGTAAGGTGTGGAGGAGGAGGAGGGTAGAGGAAATGAGCAATCGTGGTTTTTCCAAGGCAACGAAGCCTTCTATTCGTATACCAAGAGACTGACCAGCTTCCCCAGGTTGCTTTATTACAAAGCATCTTTCCCACTGTGAAAAACGAACACATAAAATTAGAAGTAGGCAAGATGTCCACTACAGAAGCGCATTTAGGTGATTTAACCGTGTGTCTTTCTACTCAGCCGCCACACTACTCAGGTGCCTATCTCAGACAGGTCCCTAGCCAGAAACCTCATTTCCTAAGACTGGATTTGTGATTTTTCTTTCAGAAGCCAGCTACTATTGAGCCAAAATGGATAAGGAAAGTTCCTCCCACCCAAAAAAAAAAAAAAACCCAGCCCAAAGAAGAAAACTAGATGCCTTCAAAGCTCTGTCACTCAGACAAATGGATGTCAATGTTCAGCCACAACCCACTCAGTTGAGTACCTAAGGCCTTTACAAATATGCCCCTAGTCAGTGAGATGGCAAGAGGTGTTACTCTCCTTCTCTGGCTCTGAGCAAGACCTGCTTCCCTTGGACACTTCCCCACAGCTCTGCTCTGATCTCAGCCCGCAAGGCTCCAGGGACACATTTGTCTTCTCAGAGAAATGCTGAAGCAAACAGTTTCATTCGCTGGGGAACCAACATTCCAGTGTCAAGCGTATTAGACTGGCACACAGAAAACTAGTTTTAAGCTAGCCTACACGATTACGGCTTATAAAAATAAAACGCCGTTGAGTGATGCCGTTTGCAAATTGTAAATTGACCTACTCCTTACTCACTTCTCTGGTTCGTTTGCTGTCTTAGTGTCAATGTAACACTCTTTATGTATTAAAAAAAAGGAGGCATACACAGCTATGCTGCTTATTCAGGCCAAGTCAGCCTTGCTCACTAATTCCAGGCTATTTCTCCTAAGCAAGTCGCTGCACGCCTGGAAGTCAGGAGCAGAAACTGCATTTTTGATAGCCCAATTCAGAGAACGCCTTGTACGGCGATAGGGTTATGGGATGGCACCTACGCACAGAATGCCACTCCTAGAAATCCCCTTTCTCAAGCATTGGCCTTTCGTGTCCAAGTGGAGAGGTGAGGGTTCAAATGCTGGCAAACTTTGAGGCAGAAGGGCCTGCACTTTGGATCCTGGCTGTGAAAATACATTCCTCACAGTTAGGTAGTGAGATTTCCTGGTGTCGTGAACTGTTTGTGGGACATAGGTAGGAAACAAGAATAATAAATATGTTTTGGGGTTTTTTTTGCAAGAAAATTTGATTTGATTTGATTTTGATTTTATTAGACTTATATGCCGCCCTTCTCCCAAGACTCAGGGCGGCTCACAACAAGAATACAAGTATAACATAAAATCAATTAAAACTACCAATTCACAGTGTAAAAAAACAGGCAATCAATTTCACTCATACAACACACAGTCACAATCAGAGGCCCAGGGGCAGATACTGTTCCTTGTATTCTATAATGCTAAGAAAAATGTTACAAATGGCAGTTATTTCTGACAGATCAAGGAGGGAAGAAGACTGACCAATCTTTGTAGAGAACTAGTGTATATTAATTTATTCTATACAAACAGTACATGTTTTCAATATTGTAAGGGACTGAAGCATAAATTTCCTTATATTTGACTACTTAAATAAGATACATTATGGTGCTACATTTGCATTTTTAGTTCCTTCTTCCTAGATACAAAGTAAAATCATTATGAATCACCAGAAGCCACTGGAATAGTTAGTGTGGAGGAGTTAAATATACATACATAAGTTAGGGAAACAAACAGAGATAAGATGTAGCCAAGCGATGCTAATGCTTTAACATTTAAGCAAGAAATTATTTGTCAGGGCAGGCTGAATTTATATTTAAATTCTTCAGTACTGATTCCTGCATTGTGATGTCAAAAATTTGGGGTTTTTCTGCTTTAATAACTAGCACAGTAGCTCTCCTGCACAAACTAAGAACCAGTTTGGTTGAGTGATTAAAGTAGGAGGCTAGAAGCCAGCAAACAGTGAGTTCTAGTCTTATCTTAGGCATGAAACTGGCTAGTGACTTTGGGCCAGTTATTCTCTCAGTCCACTTGGACATTAGGTGGACATTGTGGGGAAAATAGGTGAAGGAAACACTGTGGGTGCGCACCACCTTATTTTTTAAAATAATAAAGGTGGGATATAAATAAATGAAATACATGTCTGGCTGACTTACCTGCAACCACGTTGTCATCCTGCTATGTTCATCTGTGGATTCTCCCATTGAGAAGTCTGTTGCAATCACAGGTGCTCCTGGAAAGATGTTAGCAAAGGCAGTCAATTTACAGGACTATCACCACCAGCCATTCAGCATCAGAATGAAGAACCTAATTTGCAGCTTCTGCATTGCTGGATTTGCTGTTTACACAGCAATTTCTGGAGTTCTAAACTCCTACTTTATATACTGTCGTCAATAAAACCGAGCTGAATCTAAGATTAGTTAAGTGACTAACTTAAACATAGCTTAAGCATAACTGAAGATACTAGTACAATACACTTGTCAGTTTTCTCCATATATACATGGACATCCCCATGTGTTGTGTGAATGTACATGTCAATGACTGCAATGGACGGCCATAAAAGTTTGTGTGTGTGTGTGTGTGTTCATTCTAGTGTAGAAAAGTAGTCCATTCCAAAGAGATTATATTAGGCAAAGATCCGTTGACCTTAGTATGTTCACTTTACTATGAGTCAGCAACTATATATTTTTCAGTTTTTTCTGGTAGGTATCTCAGGGGCATTTTTCAGTCACATAAACAAAAAGTAGAAAACTGATGAAGTGAAATTTTCTATGCTAGATGTAGGAGAGGAACTTAAACATAAAATGGCTGGCCCATTTTATAAAATTGACAATTTTAGGTTAAGGTTTAATTAAGGCCTTCTTAAAGATGAAAGCTACCTAATTAACTGTAACACCAGAATCCAAGGAAGTATCTTGAAGAAAGAGAGCAGTTGTCTGTGTTATTGGATTTGCCCACTTTTTCAATTTCTACAGTTTCAAAGATTTGAAGCTAAAAAGCTAACAACAATGCTTTACCCAGATTAACAAGAGAATCAGCACCAGTTAAGTTATTTAAAGAAACAGAAGTTTAGGATACTGAGCTTTTGGCAAATTATCTGCATTTAACAGTGTGAACACACTCTGCCTCTAAAATCATGCATGGGATAGAAAAGGTGGATAGAGAAAAATTCTTTTCTCTATCACACAATACCAGGACAAGGGGGCACTCCCTAAAGCTCGTAGGTAAGAAAGTGAGGACAAATAAAGGGAAATATTTCTTCACCCAGAGGGTCGTTGATTTATGGAATTCACTTCCAGAAGGGGTCGTGACAGCTGACAGCCTTGACAGCTTCAAGGCAGGGCTAGATAGATTCATGGATGCAAAGTGTATCGGTGGTTATTAAAACGGATGTCCATGTGCCACCTCTATGTTGGTTGAGGCAGGCAGGATTCCCTTGGGTACCATTTGTTGGGGGTCAAGGGAAAGGGAGGGTTTTGCCTTCTCTTTCTGCTCAAGATCCCCATGTACAATTGGTGGGCCACTGTGTGACACAGAATGCTGGACTCGATGGGCTTTGGCCTGATTCAGCATGGCTCTTCTTATGTTCTTATTAAATGTAAGATGTAAAGGAGAGAGAAATTTTAATTCAGCGAGGCCAAACAAGCCTTTGCACCTTCTCTTTATTTAACAGAACATGTAGGATGCCTTACGGAAACCTAAGAAAGGCCAGTGCCAAGTGGTGACTTCACAATTCTGTACTATTTCCTGCAGTCTGTTTCTTTTTCCTCTGCCTCAATTATTTTGCCTTCCCCTTAAAACATGCCAGAAGCCCACAGCATATCAGCAGCATTATCATTCACTTCGACTAAAACATTCATTCCAAGCTAACAGACAGGCTTAATCCATAATGGGAGCCTACCGTTAACTGTTATAAAAATACTTGCTACAAATCCGTTACAGTCAGACAATACTTATCACCAAAGCTTGTCGGAGATTTTAGAATAATCCCTCAGTGAGACATCGTGTTCCTACAAGAGGTGACACAGGATTTATATAAAAATATAAATTAGAGTTTTCAGGCCACCCTTTAATCAGCTGCAGGCCTCCCATTTTTCTTTTTCTTGGTTGCTTTCTCTATAAACAATAACGTGCAATTATCCCTGATTTATGTTCCTATCTTGACAACGGTTGGTCTTTCCTCCCCCCCCTCCCACCCAGGACAGCATTTAAGCCACAATGAAGAATGTCTATTTCTGTTTCAAGTATTCTATAATCCTAACTGAAGGTAGGCTTACAAACCCTCCCTTCCACAAACATGGTTAAACAACTATTCATGTGTTCAAAAGATTTGTAGAGGTTAAAAGCAAAGGGGGGGGGGAGTTTCAAAGGGGGAGCCGTAAAATGGGAAAAGGTGCAAAGAATTGCAGAGCTAAAGAGGCAATCTTGTAAGGGAACCTGACCCTGTACTGTGTCTGGACCACCAACCTGGGAAGCCTTTGCCCCCCCATCCTGAGATTGCTGCTTTCTCTAGAGAAGGGCTGGGCTGGGGGGCTGCTATTCCCACTTAGGGAGGTCCCTCCCCACCAACAGCCGTGAGCCGCAGGCAGGAAGAGGGACCCCTGCCACCTTGCTCTGCCTTTGCTCCTGAGGTGCTTTAATTTTTTATACATCATCATCATCATCATCATCATTATAGATTTAATCTTTAATTGGATTCACAGTCTGGGATTAGTAAAAACTTAACAGTTCAAGTCCTAACCAAGGTCCTAAGAGTTGTTAAGGTAACATCTGAGGATAGGCAGTTCTGAGCAAGGTGTTTCTTTCTTTCTCTTTCTTTCTTTCTTTCTTTCTTTCTTTCTTTCTTTCTTTCTTTCTTTCTTTTTTGCAAAGTCAGGATATTCAGATATTATTATTATTATTATTATGGATCATCACAGTCAGCCAGATGTTCAGACTGGATTTGGCCTTGTTGTCTACTTATCGAGTCCTTCCCAAGGACCTGGGATAGGCAGATGTGGATGTTTGATGGTATTACAGATCTTGTCGCAGGATGGAAGCGGTTCCTAGTAAGGCCGCCTTTGCAATTGACTCATGGCCAATTTGTCAATGCCGATGATGGTGTTCAAGTGGTGCTCCAGCTGTTTTGGGATTGCACCCAAGGCACCTATGACTATTGGTCCTACCCTTGCTTGCTTTTGCCACAGTCTTTCTATTTCTATGTCTTTGTATTTTGTGATCTTCTCCAGTTCTTTCTTGTCTATTCTGCTGTCTCCAGGCACTGCCACATCTATTATCATCATCATCATCATCATCCATTTGCCCACAAACCCACGCACTGGACGGATGGGACCCCCATGCCTAGGAGAGCAGAGGAGGATTCTGGTGCCTGGGGTGGGGTCCCACAGCCCAGGGAGCTGCAGCCCAGCGCTTCCCCCCTTCATGAGACGGGCCTCCCCTCAAGAACCACGGGCTTCTCTCCCCTCCTGGCCGGGGGCTCGTGCGCTGCCCCCGCGACGGCCGGGGGCAGGGAGCGCCCAACCACCCGAAGCCCAGCCGGGAATTGCTGGCCACGCTTCGGGCGGCCACTCGGCAGCCCCGGTGGAAAGGCCGCGAGGGGAGCCTGACTCTCCACGCCATCGCCCCGCAAAGCGGAGACCCACCCGGGGCGGCCGCGGGGAGCCTCGTCGTCGTCCTCCTCCTCCTCAGGCGGCCGCCTCACTGCGCACTCCGTTTCCCGCCTTTTCCTTTGCTAGGCGAGGTGGCGGGGGACGTTCCCGGGCCCCGTGGCACCCCCTGGAGGAGAGCGGCAGCGCTGGGCGGGGCGGGATGCTGTGCTTCGGGCGCTGGCGCGGGGTTTTCTCTTCTCCACTCGCCTCCACGCCTGGCTTTAGCTTGTTCGCAGGGTAAAGGCGACGCGACTCGTTTCCCCGATTCCCTGCGTTCCTTTCGAACGAGGAAGGAAGGAAGGAAGGAAGGAAGGAAGGAAGGAAGGGGATGGAAGGATGGAAAGAAGGAAGGAAAGAGGGAGGGAGGAAGGAAGGAAGGAAGGAGAGAGGGAGGAAGGAAGGGGATTGAAGGAAGGAAGAGGAAGGGAGGAAGACAGGAAAGGGATCGAAGGAGGGAGGAAGGGGATCGAAGGAAAGAAGGAGGGAGGAAGGAAGGAAGGAAAGAGGGAGGGAGGAAGGGGATCGAAGGAAGGAGGGAGGAAAAAAGGGGATCAAAGGAAGGAAGGAAGGGGATCAAAGGAAGGAAGGAGAGAGGGAGGAAGGAAGGGGTTTGAAGGAAGGAAGAGAAGAGGAAGGGAGGAAGAAAGGAAAGGGATCGAAGGAAAGGAGGGAGGGAGGGAGGAAGGAAGGAAGCTCTGAAGAGGAACCCCAGATACATAGATCCCTCTGAAGGGAATGCAAACCAGCCAACCAGCCCAAATGCGAGGAGCCCAGATTGAAACTATAAGGGGAAGCCCGGATAACCATGTTTCCAAAAGGGCCTCTGAAGGCATCCAGGGCCAAAGAGCAGCACGGCAGCAGTGGGAAAACAACAGCCCGCCTGGCCTGAGCGAGGAAGGCCACCCACCGGCCCACCCCTCCCCCATTCGGCAGCCATCAGCTCTGCCAAAACTAAAGATGGCTGCTGCTCATCTAGGGAGCCGCAGTGGGTCCAAATAACAAGGGGGATAGGGCTGATGGATGGGATTTGGGAGGATAAATTGTCCTTTCCCCTCCCCTTCAAACACCAGGGAGCCAACGGCCTGTCTCCCTGTTCAAATCCACCCAGACCAATTACAGACTATTTTTAAAAGAAAAACGAGTTTGGACATTTGCTTTTGACTTAAAAAAAAAAAAACAAGAAACCCACAGCTTCGCCAAGCCTGACATACCCAAAGCACCAAGCCATTCGATTTTAGCCCCTATTTTTCTGACTTCTAGTTGTGGAAGGGACAGTCCTGCTTCTTTAGCAGGATCTATGTTTGCGACCCACAGGAAGCCGAGGAGGAGAAGAGCAGCAGGAGGAGGAGGAAGAGGAGAAAGCAGAACCCACATTTCCAGCCCTCCCTCCAGCTTCTCTCATGAAATATACATCCTGCAGCATTTTACATATGCCGGACCGTAAATCTTATTCTGCATTCTTTCCGTTTTTAGAAAACATATTTTACTGCCAATAGCTCTGCTTAAGAACCAGAAGGACTTAGGGGCCTAGTAAGAATAATAATAATAAAGTTGGAAGGGACCTTGGAGGTCATCTAGTCCAACCCCCTGCTCAGTTTCCATCCGTTGCTCAGGTTTCTTTGGAGAATAGCTTGACTCCCTCTTCTTTGGGGCAGCCCCTGAGATATTGGAACACTGCTATCCTGTCCCCACCTCGTCCTTCTCTTTCGTTAAACTAGACATGCCCTCCTCTGTACTCTTTCTAGAGTCTCAACCTCTTTTTTACATCGTAGTGACCAAAACTGGATGCAGTATTCCAAGTATGGCCTTACCAAGGCATTGTAAACTGGTATTAAGACTTCACCTGATCTTGGTGAGGAGAGTGACCCCCCTTTTTTTTTTTTACCAAGGCTGCACATAGATTCTGGGGTCCAGTTCCTGACTCAAAACATCTGACCAGAAGAATCTGCCCTTTCGCTCCATGTAATTGTAGGGTTGTTTGGCAAGCAGGGCTGACCCTCCTAATGCATTCCTTTCTTTAACGGGACAGGAAAGAGATGTTACGACTCTAGACTGAAATGTAGAGTGGCATTTCCTGACTGGATGCCTGTCTTTTACCTTTTTAACCTGTCTGAAATGCTCCCGTAAGTGGACAATTCAGAAGTTGGCGTAGCGAGAGGCTCCTGCAAGCCCCTGTGGAGTCGTACGGAAAGCATGTTTAGGCCACTTTGAGAAAAGAGTCAACTGTGTGGGTGCAGTGTGGAATTCCAAGTGTGGGTTAGCTCCACGGTCCTTGGCAGGCATCCGCTGGATTTTATTTTTCCAGTCGAGGGGAAAAAAGGCCTGCCAAAGAGAGCCACGATAAGGGCTTTGTAAATTGGGAACGGCTGCGAAGAGGAAGTGGCTACAGATATATTTTTCTGTGTCTCTCAGTGGCAGTTCTGCGGTCACCCGCTGGAACCGATGGGCTGGAGAAGATCTCGGTGGAATTTGCTGTCCCAGAGATGTGGTGGCTGGCTCTGGCTTTAATTGCATCAGTGTGTCAGGAGGGAGATAAATTTATGGAGGAGAAACCTTCCACTTCTGGAGGAATTTGTAGCAGTTTTTCATTATGTGACCATAAAACACTCCAGAAAATGAGGCTGTGCAATAAAGCCAACCAATAAAATCTAAAAGCCATAATCAGCAACCCTGAGGAAGAATCAGCAATAAGAGGAATTAAAGGAGGAGGCCTTAATTGTCCAATCTGCTGGTTCAGAAAGAATCCACGTCAAGGGGGAGGGGGGACGCCTTCCCTGCCAGGTAAGACTGCACTGAACCTTGGATGAAACTTGGTCCAAGACCCAGAGGAGGAAAGGGAGGAAGCCCACTGTAGGCACCCCAAATGCTGCCACAATCTTCCAGTAGTCCAAAGGGATGACCTGCCCACTTTTGGAAGGTCAAAAAAGCCTCAGATGCATTTAGAGGGGGGGAGCAACAGGTCCGACAATCCCATGAGCTGCACCCGTTTACCATGCCGAGTGCTTGCTTTCTCTCGGCCGTGCTGGGGTCATCTTGCAAGGGCCTCATTGCCTCGCCCAAGGGCATTGAGCGCAAGTGCCAAAAGAGAGGAAATAGGGGTTTGCTGTTTATTCTGAAAAAGGGGAAGGCTGGCAGCGCAGCATCAGCCACTCAGAAGGCGGGAGCTGCCTTCCCAACCATCCAGAAAGGCCTGTGCAGGAAGAATTAGCCAGTACAAGGGCGCCCTCTGGTGGCCATCCCAGATTTGGCTAAGCCAGGGGTCTTCCAACGTGGCCCTTTTATGACTTGTGGACTTCCCAGAATTCTGGGAGTTGAAGTCCACAAGTCACAAAAGGGCCACGTTCGTAGGCCTCTGGGCTGAGAGAGGCCTGCAGAAGAAGCCGCCTCGAAGGGGGTAATGAAACGGCGCAAGAGGGAAAGCTCCATCAGGAGTGACTGCAGTCCCCTGCTTCTTCACGCTCGCTGAAAGAAAGGCGCTCGTTTTGCAGGTGTGCACATCTTTATTCAATGCTAAGTGACAATCAGCTCTCAGAAAGACACCGGTGACAGACAGAAGTACAATTTTCAACCCTGTGCAGCTGCAGTTTGGGCAGAAGCCTTTCCCAGAAAGGAGTCCCAAAGACACACACACACCCCTCTGCGGGCTTCTAGACACAGCTTGTTCCCCTGACCAGTGGCTCCAGGGAGCCAGCGCATGCCTTCCAAGAGCCAAAAGGTGATCGGTGGACGAAGCAACAGCCATACCCCTTCTGGCTCTGGGCTTGGCCTGTGGGGGAAAAAGAACAGCGTTGCAAAATCTCCTGGTCATTTCGCCTGAGGGTGCTCGGGGGGCATTCCTTCCTAGGGCTGACATCCAGGGGGGGTCCTGCTAAGCTTCTCGCGGGCTTCTTGCACCCACCCCACGCTCCAACAGGTGATCCCTCACGACACCCAGAGTCCGACTCTCGTCCCAGAAACCAGCAGTGCTGAAGTGTCAGGAGCCTGGCTAGAGTTCTCTCAGCCAGCCCACACAGGAAAGCCTCCGCTCCCACACCCACGTGCCCTGAGAGAAAGAGGCCACCCCAGTGAGTGAGAAGGTGGAACAGGCTACATACAGGCCTGCAGGGGAGGATGTCGCAATCAAGGGAACCTAGAGACCTGCAGAGGCAAAAGACCTGGCCTCAGACAGATGAGACGAACCAGCCTCGTCCCCCTCCAGCACTGGCTGGAGGGGAAGCTTGAGTTCATCCAGACAGCCCCCTTTGCCAGTTCAGCTGTATCTAATGCTGCAGCCAAGAAGCTAGAGCAATTGTGCCCAAGAGTCCCTCTCCGTCCCACATCCCGATAGCCAGTCCTCAGCAGAGGTCCCCACCTCCAGCCACTGAATTGTCCTCAAGCACAAGGACCGTTAAGCTGAGCTAAATCCTTCCATGCAGAGCTCACCTCTTCCGGGAGGCCACCCTCTACCTCCTGTGGCTGTCCTTGTAGAGCCTCTTCTGCTGCGGCTTCCGCTCCCTCCGCCTTTCCTGGCCACTTGGTGTCCTGGCCACCCAGGAATTGCTCACAATGCTGCGGTGGGGGGGTCTCCTGCTCAGACGGCAAGGTTTGCCTGACCACTTCCTCTCGGTCCAGCTGTGGGCAGAGAGAGGCCAGAGTGGCCTCCAAAGCCAGCCGGGCCTCATGAGCTCCCTTTTCCAGTCCGGCAGCACTCTCAGCAGCCTCCTGACAAGCCAGTCTCACCCTCTTCTCCAGGAAGGCAACTTCTCTCCTGAGTCGCTCTGCCAATCCTTCCTTCTGCTGGATCTGGCTGGCAGCACGCAGCATATCAGCTTGAAGGGAAGCCATGGCTTTTTCCTGCTTGGTGTTCAGCTGCTTTATCTGGGCTTCCAGACTGGTCACCTTTTCCTGCTCTACCTTCAACTGTTGGTGTCGTTCCTCCCAGTCGCTGCTCAAAGCTTTTATCTGGGTCAAAAACACGGGATGTGCACTCTTCAAAACCCGGCTCGGCTTCAGTAGAGCGGAATTCAGCCTGCCTGTGACCCTTTCCCCTGTTCTGCCTCCTTTGGGGCTTTCAGTTCCCATCTTGCATTTAGCAAAAACAGCAAGCAACTGTGGCAAGTTCACAGCCCCTCCGAGGATGAGCTGCAAAACCCAGCCCTTCGAGACATTACGGCCTAGCTCAGGGGTAGGCAACCTTGGCTCTTTTATGACTTGTGGACTTCAACTCCCAGAATTCCTGAGCCAGCCTGGCTCAGCTTGAAAAGCTCTCCCTTTTCCCTCAGCATTAGCTGGCTCAAGAATTCTGGGAGTTGAAGTCCACCAGTCCTAAAAGAGCCAAGGTTGCCTACCCCTGGCCTAGCTCTTAGAAGCTGACAGGCAGCCAGCAAAAGAAGCCGATACAGAAATTGTTAGAAAGATGACATCAAAAGTGAATGCCGGTGGAGGACTCCAAGGGAGTAAATGGGACAGAGAAGAGAGCAAAGCAAGTTATGGGTGCCTATTTTCCATGGGCCTAGAAGAGAGTCACCACGGGGCTAAGGGCCAACAAAAAGTCTAAATTTTGATAGGTATAACGGAACGTGTTTTTTTTTTCTGTAGCCCAAGAGAGGAGACCCCCCAAAGCAATGCGTCAAGTGTAGAGAATGTTAAACCTTGTCCGAAAGTTCAACACCCTTAGCAACCCTATCCCCTCGGGCAGATTTCTCCCAGGAAACCCCATCCCTCCTGGTGTGCCCGAGAGGACAGGGCCAGTCTAGCCGCCCCCAAAGAAGGCTGGGTTGGCACCCACCTTCATCTGAATGGTCTCCACTTGGGAGAAGTCCTCTTCCACTTTCTTTTGCAAAGCCACCTGGAGAGGAGACAGAATTGAATTGAGCCTCTGGGAAGCAAAGGGGTGGGGGGAGAGGGAGGGAGGGGGCAAGAAGAACCTCTCTCTGTGTGTGTGTGTGTTTGTGTGTGTGTGTGTGTGTGTTTCTCCTGGCCCAAACCTGGCTCCTCCACAGCAACCAGAGCGCTGGGCGGGGGGGGGTGTCTTCAAATTAGGCCCTTTTACGACTTGTGGACTTCAACTCCCAGAATTCTTCAGCCCGCTTGCCTGGCTGAGGAATTCTGGGAGTTGAAGTCCACAAGTCATAAAAGGGGGGCAAGTTGGAAGACTCCCGCGTTGGGCCATTGTGAAGGCAGGCAAGTCGCAGAGCGCTTCAGCTTCTCCTCATATTTACACACACACACACACACACACAGCCGCACAAACACAACACCTCCTCCCCCCCCCTCCGAGAGAAAAAAGCGCCGGGGCAGCTTGGCTGACGCCTGCCCTCGCCACTCGGGCCCTCCAGAGCGACCAAGGGCGCTGGAAGCAGCCCCGAGGCCGGGCAACGAGTGCGGCGGCCTGCGCTGGGGAGACCCTTCGGCCGCCCGGCCCCGGAAGAGACGCGCTCGGCCCGGCCACTCACGAAATTCTTCTCCAGGCACTCGATGGAGTGGAAGCCATCACTGCACCTGGAAAGAGAACCGCAGAAACCGCGACTGGAGGAGGAGGACGAGCAGCGGCAGCGGCGGCAGTCCCTCCCCGGCCCGCTTCCGCGGAGCCTCAACCGCCGCCCCGCCGGCTTCGCTAGGCCGGAGCAACGCGTGCCTCAGGACCCGGACACGCCCACGCAGTTTCCCGCCCAAACAAGGCAGCCCCCATTGGCTGGCGGGGGTCAGGTGACCGGCGCCGAGTACCCTCCCACCCACGCGGCGAGTTCCTAGAAGGGCCACCAAGGGCCTCACTCACTTTTCCGCCATAGGGACGCTCTAGGCTACGCGCCCGCCCGGCCTCCCGGGCTGCTATTTGAACCTTCCCTCCCAATTTCGCGGCCCCGCCTCGCTCAGGCCCCGCCCTTCCTTCCCTTTCCACGATTGGTGGGAGCCGAACGCTGACGCGGAGGGGGCGGGGCCAGGGCAGCAAGGAGGCACAGCTGGAGCCGCTTCTTGCTCGCGGCCGCGTTCAGTGGGAATCCATCCGGAGATCTGGCGTTCTGATTGGCTGCCGCTCCGGATCCCCTCCCCACGCGCGATTTCGCCCCCCCCGAAGCGCCTCCTGCATCAAGCAAGCTGAGAGCGAGCCTCCCATTGGTGGAAGGCTCCGAACAATCGCTCCCGGGCTGGCCGGCCAGCGTGGGCTCCATCCGAGCGGTGGGTGGCTGGGACGCCCCTCTGGCGCAACCCAGGAGCTGCGGCTGCTCCGATCTCGGGCTATACCCGCGGCTGGATCCCCGGCCTGGCCTGGCCTGCCCCCCCTCCCCGCGGGGGCTGCGTGGCGCCCGCGATCGCCGGTGCTCGGCAAGCAAAGGAGCGCGAAGCGGCTCTGCGCGCGACGGGGGCTGGATGCGGGTGCGCCGCAGCTGGGCGAGCGTCTCGGTGGGGAGCTTAGGGCCACGCCCGGGTGCGCCCCCCTCAGAAGGCGCGGAGCTGCAGCGCTGGCCGACTGGCCTCTCTGGAGGCGGCGCTCGCAGCCTCTAGGCCTTTGGGGGGCGCCCGTCCCCCGAGCGACTTTAGGGGCACAGCTCATCGTTTCCCCCCCCCTTCCGAATCCGCTCTGCCCCGGCCTTTTTTGGATGTCGGTCTTGCGAGGGAAGGAAGGAAGGTGATGGGAGAGGGGAGGAGGGAGGGAGGGAAGGAAGTAAGGAAGGAAGGTGATGGGAGAGGGGAGGAGGAAGGAAGGAAGAAAAGAAGGAAGGTGATGGGAGAGGGGAGGAGGGAGGGAGGGAAGGAAGGAAGGTGATGGGAGGGGGAGGAGGGAGGGAGGGAAGGAAGAAAAGAAGGAAGGTGATGGGAGAGGGGAGGAAGAAGAGAAGGAAGGAAGGAAGGTGATGGGAGAGGGGAGGAAGAAGAGAAGGAAGGAAGGAAGGTGATGGGAGAGGGGAGGAGGAAGAAAGGAAGGTGATGGGAGAGGGGAGGAAGAAGAGAAGGAAGGAAGGTGATGGGAGAGGGGAGGAGGAAGAGAAGGAAGGAGATGGGAGAGGGAGGAAGGGAAGGAAGGAGATGGGAGAGGAAAGAAGGAAGGAAAGGCGGCGGAGGTGGCTCCTCTGGCGCTGGACCGCTCCGCCTTTCGCCTGCCCAGCCCGCAGTTTCAAGGCCCAGGAACCGGGCGAATGACCTCGATGCCCGCCGTGGTTCCGGCAGGCTCCCCGCCCTGCTATAAGCTCTTCCACGACCAAAGGTGAGAGCTGCCCACTTGGGCTCACCTCCGCGGTCTGGGTGGGGCGCAGCGCAAGGCCGAGGTCGGTCTGGCTCCCTGCACAAGCCGGGCGGCAGGCAGGAGTCCCGCCCCCTTGCCTCAATCTGGAAATCCCTCGAGCCTCCATGGACCGCCCCAGTCTACCTCTGCATCCTTGCGGGGGCTGAAATTTGGAGGGAAAGCCGAGAGGAACCGGGGTCTCCCTATTTAGGACAGAGGTGAGGTTGGATCGCCTTCCTCCAGTCCACTCGCCAGTGGGTGAAGCCACAGACAAATTATTCAGCCATCCCAAGGATTAATCGCTGCAGAGGTCTGCATTCTGTACATGCTCAAATGATGGCCCATCTTTCCTATTGGGGTACTCTAAGAGTTGTTCAGTTTACAAACGCTTCATGGGATTGCAGGGTTAAGAGCAGCGTATAACAGATGGGTTTCTTTCAGCAAGCAAGATGACAAAATGGTGCCCAAACAGCTTAGAATTAGTTGGGAAGGAGAGCTCTAAAACGAGGACTAGAACCTTGAAGCAATTTTCATTGCCCAGGGATCGGTCCTGAAAATGGGATTCTGAATGTGTGCAGGAAATCCCTCTTTCCCATCCTTGGGGGGGAGGGGGTGGTGACTTCCCCTTGCAGTGAGGCGAGAATGATTATGGGAGGTGGGTTTTCCTCACTGACCCCTTCCCCTTTCCAAGACTCCCTGATATTGTCTATGGAGATTATCAGTCACCCAAAGGTGCTTTTTCAAGTTCAGCTGCCTTTTGAAAAAACACCTTTGGGATTCCCAGATACTGGGGAGGGGGTCCTAAAAAGAAGCAATCCCCCCCCCCTGGTCCAGCCTGCTCTGCAACTTCCTGGCTGCCTTCTGCAGAAAGGATCAAAGCAAAGAAAGTGGTGGTAGGAAGTGTGGCTGGCCAGCAATCCCACCCACCGACCCACCCCTTCCCTTGCCTTCTGCATCCTTTCCCATCTCAGGCCTCCAAGTGAAGCGACAAGAAATCCCGGCTTGCTGGCTACAGGGAGGCTCTCCGGGTTTCTCAGCCTGCAAGCTTTGGGTGCAACGAGCCACACAGAGCGCCCAAAGGCCCCAGGCCGATCTAGGGGGTCATTGGGGAGGACCAGCTCCCCCCAGGATGGGCTCCTTCGTGCTCATTAGCCGGCTGCTTCAAGGGTGGCCATTGTGAGGGCCAAGCTCACAGGGGAGCAAAGGGCCCTGCCCCCATTGCCTGACTTTTGGGGGAGATGGCTTGAAGGATGCCCCAGCTACAGGGCCCCCTCCCCATCCCTGGCCTGGCCTGTCGGTGCTGCATTCTTTCTGCAGGATTCCTCAGGAGGGCCCACATGGAGGGGGTCTCACCGTCCCTCTGCCAGACCAGGAAGACGGCAATCCACCTGTTGTCCCCCCCCCAAAAGGAAACACCTCTGAGGTAAAGGCTGGCACCCCTCCCCTTAGGAGGGCTGATGGAGGAAAACCTTTCTATCCATCCCACTGTCCCCCTGCTCCCCCCCAAAAACCAAGCACTGAGGTTTCTTGACAATGAAAACGAGGTGACTGCCAACATCCAGGGTCAAACAATGCATTTGAGAGACCGGGCACCGTGGTACAGGTAGCTAAGCACGAAGGCACAAAGTCACAACAGCCGTGACGACGTGACGAAGGTGAGCAGGGCAAAGCATAAGGTAAAGGTCAGTCGCTGAAGCCGCAGCCAGGATGGATGCACCTCCTAAGGGGGAGAAAAGGAGACTTCAAACTGGGGGGCAGCAACCAAGTGGAAGCCCCCTCCCGCACCCTCTCCGAGGTGTGGCCTTCAGAAATGATTAAATCCTGCTCAGAGGCTGGGGCAAGGTTGGGGCTTTCTTTAGACCCACAACCAGCCAGGCTGGACCATAGAGCAGGGGTCCGCAGCATGCCAGCAACCGGCCAGCACAAACAAGTGAAGCCTCATGTGTGGGATGCAGGCAGCACAAAACAACCACACACTCTCAGGTTTGTGGGAAAACCTCTCTCCATGGAGCTGGTCTTGGAGCAGGGGTCAATAGCCGGCTGGGAATTCCGGCCAGCCTCCCGTCAGGGTTTCCATAGGGCCTCCTCTCCCTCTTCCAGTGCTTGCTAATGTTCACAGGGCAACCTCAATCCTTGCTTATGGACAGGAGGGTGGCTGGCCCAGGAATGTTGTACTGAAGAGGTAAATAAAAACAGATGGGGCAGAAAAATGACATTTGCCTTCTTCCCTGGAAGGAGCAGAGAGCCGTAAGGAAGGAGCTGGCCCCCAGGGACCCCAGCTGAGGGAGGAAGGAGCAAGGCAGGCCTGCTCTGATTGGAGGCGAGGTCTGATCCAGCCTGACTGGAGGGCGGGTTCCCGGGACGCCTTCTTTAGGAAAAACAACGATGGGGAAAGGACACGGCCAGGTGAAGCCCCCCTTCCCCCCAAAACCCACTCACCTCACGATAGACCAGGGCTAGGCAACCTCGGCTCTTTGATGACTGGTGGACTTCAACTCCCAGAATTCCTCAGCCAGCATGCGGGAACTATGGCCCCCTTCATGACTCCTGGACTTCAACTCCCAGAATTCCTGAGCCAACATGAGGGAACTATGGCCCCCTTCATGACTCGTGGACTTCAACTCCCAGAATTCCTGAGCCAGCGTGGGGAAACTATGGCCCCCTTCATGACTCCTGGACTTCAACTCCCAGAATTCCTGAGCCAACATGAGGGAACTATGGCCCCCTTCATGACTCGTGGACTTCAACTCCCAGAATTCCTGAGCCAGCGTGGGGGAACTATGGCCCCCTTCATGACTCCTGGACTTCAACTTCCAGAATTCCTGAGCCAACATGAGGGAACTATGGCCCCCTTCATGACTCGTGGACTTCAACTCCCAGAATTCCTGAGCCAGCCACACTGAGGGGAAAGGGAGAGGTTTCCAAGCTGAGCCATGCTGGCTCAGGAATTCTGGGAGTTGAAGTCCACGAGTCATGAAGGAGTTCCCCTGCCCTAGACCCTCACACCCGTTGCCAGACTATACAGTAGAATGATACTGTTGTGCCTTAGCAACTATTTCTAAAAGGCCAAAAGATCTCAAAAGCGCCTACATCTTCCCCTTGCTGCTCGCTCTTTCCGTATTATTAGTATTAGTATTATTATTATTTAAACTTTGCAGTGAATTCTTTAGACAGGCTAGCATGGCAGTAACAGGTCGCCAAGCCCAGGAACTCAACATACGGCTTCACCTCTCCGGCACGCTCCTCCCGCTGGCTCCGCTATCGCCCGGCTTTGGGGTTGGCCAGCTCTTCGATGGCTTTCCGGAGCTAAAGAAGAAGAAACAGCCAAGCTGATCAGGGGCCACAGAGAGCGAGTGGATGTTGCAAGTGTCCTCAACTGCTTCCCCTGCGAGGACAGGACCTCGGGAGAGCTGCAAAACTCATCGGTCTCTCGCCAGCTCAAGAGAGGCCCCGTTGTCTGACCGATGATGCCAGGGTTGGCATGGCAGCGGCAGCAGCACCCGCCAAGCCTCCTGTCCTCATTGCCCCCCCGTCGGCACCCGCAGAAGGAGAGCTGACGGGAAGGAGGGACAGCACCTGGCTGTGCCTTCCTGGGGAAGCCCACCCACTCACCTCCCTCCTGGTCACGATCCCCACCACTTTCCCCAGCTGGGTGACGAACGCCCGCTGCAGGTTCAGCATCTCAAAGAGGTTGTGGGCCTGCGGGAGAGAAAAAAGAGGCTGGGCAAGGGAAGAGGCTGCCTTCTTAAAAAAACCCCTTTCCCAATGGACCCCCTTGAAAACCCTTCCCCAATCAATGCCTCTCCCCCCACCACCACACACACAGACACCGCACGGTTCAACAAAGTGGCAGCTTCCCGCCCTCCTTCCTGTCGCTGTTGGCCTGGCGCTTCGGCCGAGGAACGAGCCCCGCTTCAGCACTCGGGTGGGGTGCCCCGGCCTGAGGCCACCTGCAGGGCCGGAAGTACCTGGTGCAGAGATGTCCACGGGGAGAGCTGCAGGCTCACCGGACTGATGGTGCAGCCTTCTTTCAGAGTCTGGCCCGAGAGAAGCTGGAAGGGAGAGGCAGGAGAGGCAGGGTGGGAAGGAGCCCCGCCCCACCCACTCTGCCCCACGGAAAGCGAGATGGTCAGCTCTTGCCCGAGTCACCTTCTCGGACCCACCTCTTTCCCCGGCTTCTCCTGCGGCAGGCTGGAATCCTCGTGGCTCTGGAGAAACTGGATGAGACTGGACCGCTGGATCGCCCCCAGCAGCATCTGAGACTCTTGAGGGAGGAAGAAGCAGAGGGGGGGGGAAGCATCCAGTTTTGGTCACCACACTATTAAAAAAAAGATGTTGAGCCTCTAGAAAGAGTGCAGAGAAGAGCAGCCAAGGTGATCAGGGGACTGGAGGCTAAAACGTAGGAAGAGCGAGCTGCAAGAACTGGGCAAGGCTAGTCCAGTGAAGAGAAGAAGGACCAGGGGAGGCACGATAGCAGGGTTCCAATATTTGAGGGGCTGTCCCAGAGAGGAGGGGGGGTCAAACCATTTCTCCAAAGCACAAACTGACCCTGGAAACCAATTATGGAGAGATTCAACCTTCTTAGAAATAAGAAATTTCTAACAGTGAGAAGAATAAACCAGTGGAACAGCTTTCCTGCAGAAGCTGTGGGTGCTTCAGCACTGGAGGCTTTCCAGAAGAAATTAAAAACAGCCACTTGTCAGAAACGGTATAGCTTGGACTAGATGACCTCCACGGTCCCTTCCAACTCTTGTTATTCTAAGACTGCAGTTTCTAGGAACGTGGCTATGTGTGTGTGTGTGTGTGTGTGTGTGTGTTTGGGTGTAAATGCGTATTTATGCTACAAAGGCTTCGACGCCGCTCCATTCATAAGGTGGGACCCTCCCACCAGACAGTTCCAGCATGAGACACACACACACACCCCCCGCTGCTTTCAGAACACCACCGTACCAGCATTGTCCACCACAGGATACTCCTGGGCATCCGTCATGGTGACCACCTGGAGGATGTCGTGAAAGGTGGCTTCTTGGGCCAGGATGGCAAAATCGGTGTTCATGAACTCTCGGGTGGTGACCGTGTAGGACCTGAAAAGGGAAGCGGGCGCTCAGCAGACCGACGGCTTTATGGCGCCGGGGCAGCACTTTGGGCGGGTGCTCTGGACACAACGCAGAGTGCCTGTTCTTTGGGAAGGCCGGCGTCCCAACCCCCCAGGTCCCAGCAGGCCAAGCTCACTCGATATGCCTGCTCCGGATGCGGGGAAGGTAGGGGAGCTTCTTGACAATGATGGTGCCATCGTAAAAAGAAGGCTGGAACTTCTGGGCAATGGCGTTGGCCACCAGGACGGCCAGCAGGACAGGCAGGATGTGGGCGATCTGCCCGGTCATCTCAAAGGCCAGCAAGGCGGTGGAGAGGGTGTGGGTGACCGAGCCGGAGAAGGCAGCGGCCCCTGAGAGGAAGAGCAGTGGGTGGCTGATTTCCCAGAGAGCAATGTGTGTGTGTGTGGGAGGGGGAGTGTTTCCACCCTGCCTGCCTCCCTCCCAGGCGCGCCAAGGGAGCCTCCTGACATACCTGCCAGCGCGTACGCCCCAGGGATGATGGGGCTGGGGGTCCCTCCGGCAGTGATGCCCCCAGGGAAGAGGAGGGCCACGGCTTCGCCCACCAAGCGGCCGATGGCAGCTCCTGGAGGAGGACCAAGAAAGAGGTCAACCTCTCCTTCTTGAACTTGACAGGCCAACCTCGCTGGAGGCCGAAGGCAGCTGACTAGAGAAAATGGAAGCGCTCACCGTAAATGAAGACGGGCATGAAGTACCCAGCGGGCATGGGCATGGTGGTGGCCAAGACCAGCATCCAGAACTGCAAGGGCAGAAAGGGTCAACGCGGGCAGCCCAACCCCAGAGCAGGGCCCACGCTGGCCAGCTACCGTTCATCTTGTGAAGCAGAAGGTTGATGGGCCCAGCAAGGGAGAGCCACCGGGAGGAGCTCTGCTGCCAGGCCCAGCGGAGGGCCTGAGGGGGATCTCTTCTGCGTGCCAGGGAGAGGGGTTTTCCCCGGACACGCACCTTCATCACCAGGAAGACAGACAAGGTGCCGAAAACGGAGACGCTGGGGTGCCACCACTCCTGCCACAGGTTGAGGGGGTCCACCTGCAGAGGGCTGTCAAGTGACACGTTCTGGGAAAGGACACTCCAGGTGCGGTTATCCAGCAGGGAGGTGAGCAGCTCCTTCATGCTCAGCTGCAGAAGAGAAAGGCCACGCCTGGGACACGGTATCCGCCATGGAAGAAGCCCAGTGGCACCCCCCCTGCCTTCTCCACAGGCTCTGCCCTGGGCAGCAATGGCTGGTAAGTTACCCTGCAGGCCATGAATTGTCCCAGGCTAGCAGGGAAGGTGATGGAGGACAGCAGGAAGGCCACCAGCACCGAGTAGAGGGGCTTCCTGCAAAAGAAGGCCGAAAGGTCAGGGAAAGGAGTTTATCGCAGAGGTGATGCATCAGAGAAGGAGTCTGGGCTGGGGGCTGCCCTAGGTAGCTGTACGCCTGGGAATAAATCTCGGGATGGAGAAGCAGAGAAAGCTTTAGAGATGAGCCTGAGATCAAAGAGTCTGAACAGCTTGGAAGCTGGACTGCAATTTTCTTCCTCAGAGGTGAAAAGGTGTGGGGGGGGGAGAGGCAATCTAAACTGCTGGCAAACATTTGGTGGTCTCCCCGGCGAGCCCACCTCCTGCACGGGAAGCCTCGTCCACCTCTCCGATCCCGGAATCGGAGGGGCCGCCATCCCAGGGACTCTGGAGAGCTGCCCTCTCGCGGCTACTTACTCGGTGGCCAACAGCCTGGCCGAAAAGCGGTTCCTCCGGACGTAGCCCAGGAACCAGCGCTGGCAGAAGAGGTAGGCACAGCTCAGCACGCCACAGATCACACTGCAAAGGAAAGAGGGTGGGCTCTCCTGCCTGCCTCTCACTCACTCCCTGCCTCCCACTCACTCACTCTCCCCCCCCCCAGACAGGGAGACCCACTCCTCACCCCAGGCAGGTGAAGAAAATGGTCTCCGGCAGGTCGAAGGGGAAATCAATCTTAAAGCTGGTCTTAAAGAGGGCCGTGATGGTTTCTGGAAAGCAGAAACAGCAAAAGCTGAAGGGCTCACAGCAAAAGCTGAAGGGCTCTGACTCTTGAGCCCCTTCCCAGCACCCAGCCCACCCACCCACCCCCTTTCTGACCCTCAGCCAAGCAACCCCCTGGGAAGGACTGACTCCCTCTGTCCTAAGGAGCTTCCAAGCACGATCCAGAGAAGCTGAGGAAGCGGCGCGGCCTGCCCCCTGCTCAGTGTGGCCCCCACGTCCCCCAGCCAGTCACCCCACCTGCAGCCACGCCGTTTGGTCAGCTGGTGCACTGCCTCTGGCGAGCGCTCTCTCCCCCCCTCCCCCCTCCCCCGACAGAGTGGCCAAGGCCTCCCTCCCCGCCCCCCCACTCCCCACCTTGTTCACTATTGAAAACGGCCAACAGGCGGAACATGAAGGCGCCGCAGGTTGCCGAGAAGAAGCCCCTCCAGTAGTCCCGGACGGCGAAGTGGGAGGACACCACCTCGATGCTGAAGAGGACCCCTGGGGGAGCAGCGAGAGGGGGGAGGGCAGGGCGGCCCAGAGAGTCAGCCCCGCATCTATCCGTCTGGCCCCTCCCCGGCCCCCAACCTGCCTTGGACTCCCGCTTGGCGAAGGGACTTGGCCAGAAACGGAAGCCGCCTCCCGGCGAGGTCTTACCGCTGATGGGTGCCCCAAAGACGGTGGCCACGCCCACGGCCGCTCCTGCCACCAGCATCTCGTTCTGCTTGCTCTTATTCTAGGCCAAGGAAAGGCAGGCTGAGGCGGCTGGCAAGTGTCCAGCCCCCCCCCAGGCAGGGGTCCCAGGAACCCAGCAGGGCCCTCTTCGGCCCCCTCTAGCCAGCCACAAGGTCCTCAGCTGCCCTTGGGGTGCAGCCTAGCCCTCCTCAGCCATACCTCATACTCCCCAGAAACGCTGGTCCGGATCTTGCCCAGGTAGGCGGCGATCATGCTGGAGAGGTGAACAAAGGGTCCCTGCAGAAGCCGGGCAGAAGGAAGAGGAGGAGAATAATAATAATAATAGTAGTAGTAGTAGTAGCAGTAGTAGTAATAGTCAAGTTGGAAGGGACCTTGGAGATCATCTAGTCCAACCCCCTGCTCAGGCAGGAAACCCTACACCATTTCAGACAAAGGCCTGTCCAGTCTCTTCTTAAAAACTTCCAGTGTTGGAGCATTCACCGCTTCTGGAGGCAGGTGGTTCCACTGGTGAATTGAGGACCCGAAAGGCTCAGAGGAGGGAGAGCTGGCCAACCAAGGGCCCCTCCATGCAACGGTGGTCTCCCCCAGCAGACCCCCCCCCAGGTGAGAGGCTCGTCTCCTGACCTCAGCTGGACCTTGAAGGTCTCTAGGAAGGAGATTTTTTTTATATTGGTTGTTGTCATTATTATTAATTTTTTTATATTTGTAGCTGTATTGTTGTTGTGAGCCGCCCCGAGTCTCAGGAGAGGGGCGGCATACAAATTTGATAAAATAAATAAATAAATAAATCCCCCCCCCTCCTCTATATTCACCCAGATTGCTGGACTGACCCTGGCGGGGTCTTCAACCACCTCAGCTCCTTCCTGGCCTGAAGTGAACCCAGGTCCACTTTCCTTCTTGGGCTCGGGCACCTCCAGGAGGAGGTGGGCAAGACTAGACAGATCTGGGGCGGAAGCAGCAGCCGAAGCCTCCCCATCCAGACACCCAACTTCCTGTCTCTAGAACCGCCCCTCGGGACACACTTCCCTTCCAAACCACCACAGCTTCCTTTCGATGTCCCAAGGCTGACCCCCCCCAGACCGTGGAGGCGCTGCTCGGAGGCAAGAGAGACACCCCCCCCTCAGCCCACCCGCTGGACACGTACCACTTTTCCCAGGAAGAGGGTGCTTCCACAGGCCAGCGTGCAGGTCAGCCCCACGACTTTGGCCCCAAAGTTCTCAATGGCCAGGTACTCCTCCAGGATGACGCCAGTCAGGATGGTCTTGAGTTCAGGGATGCCAGAGCCTGGCAGAGGAGGCAGAGGGGTCTCTCCACCACTTCTGCCCGCCTGGCAGGACTCCCCGGCGCCCGCCCAGAGGCTGCTGCCGACGCCCAAACCCCAACAGGAGCCAGGCTAGGCACGGTGCGCGAATGCGGCCCCGGCTTGCCCTTTCTTCACCCGACTTCCTTTCGGGAGGAGAACGAGGCAGCGAATGGAAGAAGGAAACCTTCCCAAAGGGCTCAGCTTGGCCGTCTTTCTCGCCTCTCCTCTCACCCAGACTTGGGAGAAGAGAAGAAAGCTGCTTCCCAGTCCAGGGACTGGAACCGGGCAGATTCAGCAAAGCGACCACTGGGTAGCTGACCCCAGCCTCCATCCCGCCTCACCTCCGGCATGCTGGGTAATGCTTTGGGCAAAGCCCGTGGAAAAAGCCGAGAGTGCGACTGGATACATGGTCCAGGAGAGGAACTTCAGCACCGGGTAGTCTCCAACCTCTTGGTAAAGCCACAGGTGCGCTGGAGAACCAAAGGGAACTTAAGCTGGCTGGGAACCGAACTGCCCTCCCAGGACTGATGCTGTGGCTGCCTTTCCCACCTGGAGAGTCTAACCCCCCTCTTGAAACGGGCGCCCCTTGTGGCACGGGGTCTCCCCAGACTGCACCGCCCCACTCTTTCCTTCTGCTTGTCCCTCAAAAGCCCAGCTTGGGGAGGGCGGTGGGAAAAGTGGGGCCTGGCGGGGCGAAAGCTCACCGCTGGCCACCCTGGAGACGGTGAAGTCCATGGCAAAGCTGACCAGCGCCATGAGGACGCCCAGGGCAAACAGGTAATACCAATCGTCCCCGACGCGGAAGAGCTGCCGCTTGAAGCACTCCAGGCAACCTGCAGAGGGCAGCAGAGGCTGGGAATTAGGGGCCAAAGAGAGGCCCGGCCATTGTAATGCCAACTTCCTTCAGGGATGGAGGAAGAGGCCAGCACCTCTGGGGAAAGAGCAACATCTGGAGAGCCTCCCACCTCAGGGCCACCCACATGGAAGCCACTCCGGAGGCTGGGTGGTCTCTCTCAGGCTCCTACCATGCACCTTGCGCCGGGCTTTCGGCCAGGGTCTCCAGTTGTCTTCCCAGGGCAGGAACACATTGGTCTCCTCCGCCTTCTCCTCCTCCTCGTTGTTGTTCTGGGCTCCCTCTTTCTCCCCACTGGCTCTCTCTGGCCTCTCGGCAGCCATGCCCTAAGGCTGGGAACAGAAGCGCTGAGCTGCTTGTTTGCAAGCACCAAGAGGGAGGGGTCCCCAGCTGCCCCCGGCTGCGGCTTGTAGGGACCTGGACCACAGGACGGAAGTGAGGAGGCTCCTTCCCCTGAAACCTGGAAGGCAAACATTCTGAAAAGGTGAAAGGAAGACGAACGCGCACCCAGATATCCCCCCCCCCCACGGTCCTGGTCAGCCTGCAAAGGGAAGATGCTCCACTCACAGCAGCCACAAAAGGGCCAAACCTCTGACAGGATCTGCCCGCCTGGTTCCAGGGCAAGGGCTCTTCCCTCGAGAAAGGTGGAACTGTATTGCCTGAGGGAGCCTCAGACACAAAGGGAATCCAGACAACAATGCACTCTCTTCCTTCCCCCCCCCCCCCGCCGCTGGCACCCCCCCAGCTCAAACACAGCCAGGGTCCCCTCAATGGCCCCGACTGGGACCTGGGTGAAGGAGACTCACTCCACCTCAGCTGGGTCAGGGCGCCCCGGCGTGTGCCTCTAGACGACTCCTGCTGCTCCTGGGTCAAGGCGACTTCTCTGAAGCCAGTTTCCTCTGCATTTGCCCTGACCAGATCAGGTGCACAGGCACACACGCCCGTCTCCCTGGCCCTCCCTGTTCTCTCCCACACCTCCCTCCCTCCCTCCCTCCCTCCCTGACCTCTAAGTATCCGGAACTCTCTCTGGGACCCACAGGGAAGGCCCTCCAGCAGGCCCATTCCAGCTCAAGCCAGCCATCTCTCCAAGCAACACGAAGGGGGGGGAGGCAGGCAGGCAGCTGGCAACCAGCCCCAGTTGGCTGGCTGCCCCACACCTTGCCACCCACACCCCTGAGGGTCATTTGTTTTGGTCACAAGAGCTTGCTCACCGTCCCAGTTTATTATTATTATTATTATTATTATTATTATTATTATTATTATTATTATTATTATTATTATTATTATTATTATTATTATTATTAATTAGATTTCTATGCCGCCCTATTCCAAGAACTCAGGGTGGCTCACAACATGAATACTAACATACAGAAATCTAATATTAAAATACATTATAAAACCCATTAATTAAAAACAACCAATCATCCAGAAACAGACATGCAAACAAACAAACATAACTGCCCCAGGCCTGCCGGCAAAGATGGGTCTTCAGTAATTTGCGAAAGGCGGAGAGGGTGGGGGCGATACGGACCTCTGGAGGGGAGTTGATTCCAGAGGGCCGGGGCCGCAACAGAGAAGGCTCTTCCCCTAGGCCCCGCCAGGCGACACTGTCTGGCTGACGGGACCTGGAGAAGGCCGACTTTGTGGGCCCTAACCGGCCGCTGGGTTTCATGGGGCAGCAGACGGTCCCGTTAAGTATGCTCCCTTCCCGAGGTCCAGGTCAGCCACGGGGGTGCAGAACCAAGACCCGGGAGAGCCAAATAGCTGGAAGGGGCTGCAACCCCTTCCTCCCAAAGCAGCCTGGCCAGGAAGAGCGCCAGCCTCTCGCGATCCTTGCCGTCTCATCAGGCTGGCCGTTAAAATGGGCAGGCAGCTACTGACACAGTCTCTGGGGAGGAGACAGACAAGGGGGGGAAGGAGGGCTGCTTGCTGCAGGTCAAGAGAACTCAGAGGCCCAGAGCAGAGGCTGCGGGGCAGGAGAGCCCATGTGCTCCATGGTGAATTCAGAGGGCCATTCTGGCAGTGAGAAAACAAAAGGCATGTAACACACACACCCTTTTCCTGAAAATCAAAAAGCATCAGCAGGTACTCCCCAATTTCGTAAACTGGGTGTGATTTCTGAACTTTGAGTGGGTTCCGGGATGATTTACGGTCCCCGGGCCCCTCTCCTCCTGCCAGCACTGCAGAAGTGGGGCCAAAGGTCCAGAAGAGCTGCACTGCGATGGGCAATGGGTGAAGCTGGCTTCGGGAGGACGCCCTGCCCTCTGGGGCTTGTTCTGTGGGGAGGAGAGAGGGCACGGGAGGCCCCAGACCCAATGACTCAGGCTGCCGAGAGGAGGGTGACTAAGCAGCCGCGTTTAGCTACGAGCTGGCCCCAGACCGTTTCTGCAGAGAGGTGGCGCGATGCTTGCCAGCATCTTGCACATGGAGGCCCGTGCCAGGCAAGAGGGCCCGGGCACATCCATCTGAGCTGCCAGCGAAATGAACATCTCATCCCTGGAGAAATGGGAACCCCCTCTTCAGGTTCGGGGTGTGTCTAGAGGGAACCGGGTCCTGGGCTCTGCCCCTCTCTCCTTCGGGATGCTTGCCAGACGGAGCTGTCCGTGCCGAGCTCTCCGCTTCCTTCGGAAGGCCAATCCCACTGCCAATCAGGGGGGATGATCCAGTCAGGCTTGGAATGCTGGTCGCCAGCCTCCCCTCCCGCCTCTCTCTGTTTGTCTGGAACCCGTGCCTGTGAGAAGTTTTCCAGAGGCACTGGCCGGGTGCTATACAACACTCTAAATTTAGACTTTTTGGCGAGGCAGCCCAGCGGCTCCGAGGCTTTTAAAGGCTTCACAGCTGCCCGGGTGGCTCTGTCGGGTGAGAGACTTCCGCAGGGGGCAGTGCCAACTGTTCTCTTGTGGGCCGGCAGGAAGACCAACCTGAGCCGAGGGTCCCAGCTCCTCCAGCATCGATCCCCTCGGATAGCCACCCTCTTAGGGTTCGCTGCTTCGGCACCCTCGGCAGAGCACGACCAGGCAGGCGGCAGCCCCATGGAGAAGGCCCACGGAATATTCGACAGTACGCTGGGGGGCTTCCTGAGGCCCCATCCGGAGCCCCGAAGCTTCTCAGGCAAGTGGGGAAGAGAGGGATGAGTAGGCGGCCTCTGACCCCTGACTGCCTGGGTCTCTCTCCCCCACCCCCCCACCCGGCTCTCGTCCAGCCAACCCCACGGTCCAGGCTCCCACTTTAAGCTGCGTGACCGTGGAGAGGAGAGGTCATCGCTCCCGCTGTTTAGGGTAAACCCTTCCTTGTTTACACCAACCATTCCTGGAGCGATGGGCACCCAGGCACCGCCATTCTGCCCCACGGTATCCTCCCTGCACCTGGCCTGGCTGCACTTGTGAAAGGCAGAGGAGCATAAACGGGGTTTATTGCACAGGCTACCTAGCATCTGACTCGGCCCACCCCCATCCCACAAAGGCAAGCAAGGGCAGCTTGATTTCTCTGTCCGCCACAGGGCCATCTCCTGAACAGGATCTGGCAAAGAGAGCAGAGAAACACGGGGGGGGGGGGGGAAAGGGCCACTCGATGGGGTGGAGAGATGGCTTGAAATGGGATGTGTCCAGCTACTGCCACTTAGGAATCCTGTGGGCTGCAGAGTCCTCCGGTCCTTCTCGAGCTTCCCTTGGGAAGGAGTACCCCCTCGACCAGGTGGGAGCCCAGCCATGCAGCATCTCAAACAGCGGCGGCCCAACAGAGGCCCAGATGGTGCATCCTGCTGGCCCCGGGATCCCACCCCAGAATTTTTGCCAGCCAATACGTCCCAGGGCTAGAATCAAGAACCGAGAGCTTCTCTTCTCCCAACAGGCCGGGCTGGCGGGACGGGACACATCAGAACCTTGGGGGATACGTACCAGTTTGCGGTGGACGTCAGCGACTTCTCCCCCGAAGACATCATTATTACCACGTCCAAAAACCAGATTGAAGTGCGGGCTGAGAAGGTGAGTGGCTACTGCTAAGCTGCCCTCAGTTCGGGAGACAACCGGAGCCATTTTTAAAGCAGAGCTGAGCAGTCTGGTGGGGGCTGAGGGGGGTGGGGCAGCCCCAAGATGTTCGGCTGAGAAAAGCTGAGCCAGTTTAACACCTTGGATCCATGGCTGTGGGGAGTAGCTTTCTCTGATCGTCAGATTCTCTGCCTGTCCTGTGACCATCATCCTACTGTGGAAATTAACAAGAAGAGGGGAGTTATAGGAGTTGCACTTTTTTTCAAGGTTTGCTCGTAAACGGAAAAAGATTTAATGTGCGAGAGCGTCCCCTCCTCCCCGCCCAAAAGGACCTGGAAGTGCTCCCTGCAATGTAATGGGGGCAAAGCTGACAGCAGTGGCATTGCTGTCTTAGGAATGGCAGCCAAAGGGCTCTGGGGGATTGGAGGCTCCCTGCCCTTCTGACTATGCTAGGGATGCACAGGGTGATGGGAACATTCCTCAGCCGGCCAGGCCATGTTGACCGAGATGCGCCCCTGGAAGCCTTTCTCCTGATGCCAGCTGCCTTTCTGGGGGCCAGGCTAGCAAAACTGGAGGACCTCACCCCAGCTTCAGTTTTGGCAGCGTCGCTAGAATCTCCCCATTTCATAGAGATCCGGGGACAGGCTGCACCTTATTTTAGCAAGCAGGCAATTTAGCAAGAAGAGCCCTTTTACCCGAACTTTCCCGATTCAAACTCTTGTGGCCGTTAACTGCTGTCCCTTTGTCCTCTTCCCACGGGCAGCTAGCAGCTGACGGGACCATCGTCAACACATTCACCCACAAATGCCAGCTCCCTGAAGACGTGGACCCCACATCGGTCACCTCCACCCTGGGAGCAGACGGCTGCCTGACCATCAAGGCCAGGCGGAGTCCAGCCAAGCCATCTGAACAAGTGCAGCAAACTTTCAGGACTGAGATTAAAATCTGAGCTCTGAGAGCAGTTCGGGAGAGCGGGCCGGGAGCCAGGCTGGGCTGGGGGTGTGTGTGTATGTGTGTGTGTGTGTGGAAAGCGGATCTGTCCTTGTGTGTTCCCCGTCAATAAGAGATGTTTTGGTTTGTCATCCATGACTGAAGGTTAAAGGGATGCCGGCAAAGAGCCGAAACGGGCCAACCCCCCCCCTTTTTGAAAGGGGAAAGAACACAGTTGCTTTTTGCCAGCAGGAACAGCAAAGCTGGAAGGCAGCTGGAGCTGAATTTTCCAGTTCCGCAGCCAGCCATTTCACGTTGTTAAGGGTCGGAGGGACGTACCGCTAAAAAAGAAAAAAAAAAGAGGGTGCAAGTATGAAATGTATAGGGTAAGGAAGTCAATCCCGCAGCGGAGTTTACCTCCGGTGAACCTATTTAGCATCACTGTATACATCTTTGCAAGCGTTCAGGTTAAAACGTTATACATGTTCCGATGCTCCATTCGGGTTTTTGTTTTGTGGTTGTTTTTCCCCTTCCCGGCTGTCTTTGCGACCCCCACCTCCAAATCCAACTTACACCCGCGCAAGTTTAAAAATAATAATAATAATAAATTTAAAAAAACCGTCGAGGGGAACGAAACGGATGTAAACCAATGTAAACTTTAATTACAGGAAAATACGTGCCGACTTTGGCTCCGTGTGTATGATTTTTTTGGGGGGGCGGGGGGGTATGATTTTTGGGGGGGCAGCGGGGGGGTGGGGGGGAATAGAGAAGCAGGAGCTCGCTTTTGTCCTTGTGTTGCATCCAACACACAGACACACACACACACAAACACAGTTTCTAAAGGCCAAAGGGCCGGGTAAAGAGGAAGAAATGACTCATGCTCTGGAAATAGAGAGCCGCCTGACAAAGGCCTTCCAGGGTCGCCAAGTGGGCTCCTTTCCCAAGTGGGGGGGGGCGGAATAAAGGGCGGCTTTCCAGGGGGCTCGGACCACCATCCTCTCCCCCTCCCCCTCCAACCCTTGTGGGGAAATGAGCCCCTCAGGAAAGCCCCGCTCAGGCTGCTGCTGCCCGGGAGGGGGGGGGAGGCTGAGGGTGGGAGGGGCTGGGCGCCCTCAGCCCACCTCGCAGGGCTGTTGTTGCCGCTGAGGGGTCAGAAATGCAGCCCGTCGAAAAGGGCGGCCAGGCCGGCCTGGCTGTTGACAGCATCCACAGGCGCTGTTGCCAAAACACGCGAGGCCCACAAGCCGCCGCCGCCGCGCCCTCCGGCAGCTGCCGAGGCGGTTCCCGCCGCCCCGCCCCCCCCCCGAGGCGGCTGCGGTTACCTCAGCCGCCGGCGCCTCACCAGCGAGGCCTGAGGGGAGGCCCGAGAGCGCATGCTCCCGACGTCATGGCGACGGGCACTGGCTGCTGACGCGCCTGCGCGCCGGGCCCGGGCGGGGGGGAAGCGAGCTGTCCCGCGGCGCATGCGCGCGCGGCGCCGTAGAAAGCGGGCACCCTCCGCGCTAGAGCCGCTTCCGCCCGCGCGCAAAATGGCGGCGCCCTTTGTCTGTTCCGTGTCACCATGATCGCCGCCGCCGCCGCCGCCGGGATTATGTGACGCTCCTGGGATGGCAGGTGCGGGGCCGAGAGGGCAGGCGGCGCCGCCGGGCTGCCTCCGCCCGCCCAGCGCCGGGGCCCGGGGCTGAGAGCGGGGCCGTCCGTCCGTCCGTCCCCGCAGGCGAGATCGGGCGAAGAAGCGGCGGCGCGGAGCGCTCCTCCTCGCGGTGCGGGAAGGGTTGGGGCGCCAGCGCGGTCCCTCTCCCGACGATCGCCGGGAAGGAAGGCAGGCCGGGCGGCGCCGGTGGGGGGGGGTTGATGCGGGAGGGGCCCTTCCTGTCCCGCGACACAACAGCTCTCCGGGGTAGGCCAGGCTAGGCAGGCGCCGCACCGGCGACCCACGCGGGACGCCCTGACGCCTCTCTCCGCAGCCATGGACTTCCCGCAGCACAGCCAGCAAGTCCTGGAGCAGCTGAACCAGCAGCGGCAGCTGGGCCTGTTGTGCGACTGCACCTTCGTGGTGGACGGCATCGACTTCAAGGCCCATAAGGCGGTGCTGGCGGCCTGCAGCGAGTACTTCAGGATGCTCTTTGCCGACCAGAAGGATGTGGTGCACCTGGACATCAGCAACGCGGCAGGTGGGACCTCCCTCTCACCGGGGAGCCAGACTGGAGGCGGGCAGAGCAAAAGTCTCCCCCCCCCAGAGATGGGACTTGGGGGCATCCTGATGCTGGGAGGGGGGGGACCAGAGTGAGGGGCCAGCTGGAGGTGGACTTGGTGAGGAGCGGGATGCCAAACACCCCCCCCAACACACACACACACACAATCCCTTCTCCTGTAGGGTAGCTGCAAAAGCAAGATTGTGTATTTGATTGTGTTTGCATGTTGTATGTATGGATCTTTGGATTGGATGTTATCATTATTATTAAATTTTTTATATGTAGCTGTATTATTGTTGTGAGCTGCCCCGAGTCTTAGGAGAGGGGCGGCATAGAAATTTGATAAAACAAATAAATAAATAAATAAAGAGAGCCTCCAGGCTCAAGGCAGTCTAGCTTACAGCAGCCCTGACTAAGGCGGGCCTTGGAGGTGGTGTTTGTGCTGTTGAGGGAGAAACGGACAGTATCTGTGGCCACTCACCTTCTGGCTGTGGGTGTCTCCTGCAGGTCTGGAGCAAGTGCTGGAATTCATGTACACGGCCAAGCTGACCCTCAACCCGGAGAACGTGGAGGACGTCTTGGCCGTGGGCAGCTTCCTTCAGATGCCGGAGGTCGTCCAGGCCTGCAACGCGCTGAGGGCCCTCTCGGCGCCAGCTGGCCCGGAGATCCCCGCAGTGGCTGGTAGGGCGCTTTTCTCTCCTTAGCTTCCGTTCCCTTTCTTGCCTCCGGGACCCCCCCAAGCCTGGGCCTGTCAGAGGGGGGCCATCGTCTCCAGCCGGGCCCAGGGAACCTCTGCAGCTGCCCTTGGGCAGGTTTGATAGAGCCAGCTTTTCCAGTGGTGTGTGTTTGTGTGTGTAGGCTCTCCCACAAAGGGGGGGGGTGTTTTGTCACTAATGCCAAACCGCCTGTCACATTGGCAAGCTGATGGAAGCAGTGCGGCTTTTGGAAGACACAGGGAAGCACCAGCAAGGCAAGGGTTTGCCAACATGCAGCCCCAACTTCCTAGCTTGAGGCTGGGGCTTTGGGGAGGGGTGAGTGGAAAGGAAGCGGGATTGGTTTTGCTCTCCTGGTCTCAAAAACACCATGATCTTTTATTGGAAGCATGGAGTGGAGGCGATGCACCCGATATAGGCTCGCCCATTCTTTTATAATAATAATAATAATAGTAGTAAAGTTGGAAGGGACCTTGGAGGTCATCTAGTCCAACCCCAAACTCAGGCAGGAAACCCTATACCATGTCGGACAAATGGCTGTCCACTCTCTTCTTAAAAACTTCCAGTGTTGGAGCATTCACCGCTTCTGGAGGCAGGTGGTTCCACTGGTTAATTGTTCTGTCAGGAAGTTTCTCCTTAGTTCTAGGTTGCTTCTCTCCTTGATGAGTTTCCACCCGTTGCTTCTTGTCCTGTCCTCAGGCGCTTTGGAGAATAGCTTGACTCCCTCTTCTTTGGGGCAGCCCCCTGAGATATTGGAACGCTGCTATCATGTCCCCCCTCGTCCTTCTCTTCATTAAACTAGACATATCCAATTCCAGCAGCCGTTCCTTCCTTGTATGCTTTAGCCTCCAGTCCGCTGATCATCTTTGTTGTGGGATTCCTGAAATGTACTGGAAATTTGGGATCTGTGATTTAGATGGGAAGCTACCGATCTGTTGAGTCAGAAAAATTAACAGTTTTATGACGAACAGGTAGGGCCATCCAGGGTTGGCAGTCTTGGGCCAGCTGCTGATGTCCACTTTCTCCTGCCCGGGAACTAATGCTCTGTAGATGTAGTGGAAACAGGAAGGCCCAGCTCTACTGATGGGCAAAAGCATGGTAGGCTACATCACAGTTTTGGACTGGTCCCCATGGAGGGGAGGCTGCTACCGGTTGACCTGCTTGCTGGTTTTCTGGCTGGAGAGGCCTGAATGGACTGGTCAGTGGCTTTTGCTTCCTCTCTCTCCCCCCCCCCCCATCCCAGGGCAGGAGAAAACAACCAGCAGCAAGCACAAAGCAGAAGTCTTCAGGGACCAGGAGGATCCAATCTCCTGCGACAGCCTCCAGCCAGCTGAAGCGGACTTTCCTACAGAGGAACCGAAGGACGAGGTGGTAGCCAGAAGAGAGAGCGTGGCTGGTGAAAGTCCAGGTAGGAGCCAGGAGTCTCTTCTCTGAAGCGTAGCCACAGGGTCGGTGGGAAAAAGTGCTGGAGAGAAGAAACATTTTCTCTTCCTTCCTGGCTTTTCCTGGATCTCAAGAGAACTTAATAATCTCAAACAGGTCTGGCTTCTTCCTTACCCGCGGCAAGTTGAAAATTATGTCAGTGCGAGTTCCGCCGTAACTCCTGACCGGCCCAAGATTGCCCATCTCCCGCTGCCCAGCTTCTGAGTGGGCAGTTCTGTTGGGTCCGCCATAAAGAAAAGGATGCTTCTCTCCTTCAGCCATTTAAAACACCTTTATTTCCGGTTTCCCTCCGAGCGAAACCTCTCCCAGACGTACGGGAAAAGCTAGACCGTTATGAAGCATGGCAAACTGCAGAAAAATTAGCACGGGGGTTTCCCGCTTTGCCCCGGGAATGACCTGGCTTCTCCTGAAGTCCCCCCTCCTGCTCCTCTGGACTGCTGGGGGTCTCAAAGGTGCTGCCGGCTTTGTGCTTCTTTCCAGACGCAGGCACAGCGGGCCCTGGGGGGGGGACTGAGGGACCGCCGGAGGAGATGCAGTTTGGCCTCTCCCCCCACCTCCACTCTTCCCTCTCAGGACAGGGAGGTGGGGAGCACTAAGACAGGGATGTAAGGTTACAGAGAGAGAGAGAGAGGGGAAAAAAATCCATCACAAGGGAGGTGTGTTGGGATCAGGAGATGCAGAAGGAGTATTGTGCCAAACATCGGGAAGCAGGAGCGGCTGACGACCTTGGTATGATCTCGGCAGCCTCTCAGTTGACTTACGTTCCGAGGGGACGACGGTGAATCCATTGCATTCTGGCTTGGCGGTGCTTCTTCGTGTCCTTTACAGGGCTGGTCTTTGAGACCCTCCTAAGTTTAGAAGAGGCGCTGGGCTCCCAGGCGGCGTTAGGGCGGTCTCGGAAATCAGCTGCCCTTTTCTCCTTGATCCCCGTCTTGCCTCCTTGCTCCTCCAGACCCTCCGACGCTGAAAGTCCCTGCGGAGCTGGAGGTGGAGCTGGAAAGCCACGAAGAGGAGGAAGACCCACCCTCGGAGGCGGAGGGCAGCGGCGAGACGGCTGAGCCCAAACTGGACCTGCTGACCAACGGCAGCGTCCCCGAGGAGACCGAGTCTGGGGGCACCGACTCTGGGCAGGAGAATGCGGGAGAGGGCAGGCTGCTCTGCTCGGGGACATACAGCGACAGGACGGAGTCCAAAGCGTACGGCTCCGTGACCCACAAGTGTGAGGTGAGCTGCGGGCGGCCTGTGAACTGCCCCGGGAGAGAGCGGCCCTGTCGAAGGAGCCATTCCCAAAGCTTCAGGCGCTGTAGTTAAAAGCCACCTGGGAGGATGGGAGAAAAGCCCCTCGGGTGGAAGCTACAGGGCACCAGTTGCATCCTTACTTGGATCGTGAGTCTCTCCTCACAGTCACACATGCCCTTGTCACCTCGGGGATTGACTACTGCAACGCTCTCTACATGGGGCTACCCTTGAAGAGTGTTCGGAGACTACAATTAGTGCAAAATGCAGCTGCGCGAGCAATTGTGGGCCTTCCACGTCGTGCCCACATTTCGCCAACTCTCCGCACGCTGCATTGGTTGCCTATCGGTCTCCGAGCGCAATTCAAAGTGTTGGTCATTACCTATAAAGCCCTTCAGGGCATGGGACCAGGATACTTACGGGACCGTCTTCTGCCACATACTTCCCTACGACCGGTGAGAGCGCACAGGGTCGGCCTCCTCCGGGTCCCGTCAACGAAACAATGTCGTCTGGCGGGCCCTAGGGGGAGGGCCTTCTCTATTGTGGCGCCCACCCTCTGGAACCAACTGCCCCCTGAAGTCCGCGTTTCTCCGACTCTCCCGGCCTTCCGGAAAAATTTAAAAACCTACCTCTGCCGGCAGGCCTGGGGATTGTTGATTGTGGTGTGACTGAGGAATATGTGTGGGGTTTATTTTTAATGGGTTTTTTTTTGGATTTATATTGAATTGTTTATTTGTATGTTGTGAGCCGCTCCGAGTCTGCGGAGAGGAGCGGCATACAAATCCGAAAAATAAAAATAAAAATAAATAGAGAGGGTGGGCCCAACAGGTTGGAGACCCTCTGCCTCCATTGGGGGCGGGGGGGAGGCACCTGGCAGGTCATCTCTGCTGCACTGTGACCTTGCAGGCCCGCTTTCCTTTCCAGACCAAACTCTTGATTTTCCCTGGCCCCAAGTTGGGGAAAGGGTCCAGCTGGCATTTCTGCTCTTCCCTCTTCCCGGACTTTATTATTATTATTATTATTATTAAAGTTGGAAGGGACCTTGGAGGTCATCTAGTCCAACCCCCTGCTCAGGCAGGAAACCCCGCATCATTTCGGACAGATGGCTGTCCAGTCTCTTCTTAAAGACTTCCAGTGTTGGAGCATTCGCCGCTTCTGGAGGCAACACCCACCGGGTGTCTTCCCTTGCCCCAGGGTGGAAAGAGACGCAGGGACCCTGAGAGCTCGGTCGGGCTGGCAGGTGGGCAGGCAGGCAGGCAGCGAAAGGGCCTCAGCTGGGAAGCCTCCAGTCGGGAAAGTGCTCAAGGGCAGGCGGCCGCGTGGGCTGGGCAGCCGGGCGAGGGGCACTTAGCGGTGCCTTTGCTTCCTCCAAAGGACTGTGGAAAGGAGTTCACCCACACGGGCAACTTCAAGCGCCACATCCGCATCCACACGGGAGAGAAGCCCTTCTCCTGCCGGGAATGCAGCAAGGCCTTTTCTGACCCGGCGGCCTGTAAAGCACACGAGAAGACCCACAGGTGGGAGGGCGGGTGGAAGGGGGCCGTCCCGGGAGGGAGATGGGGGGGGAGCAGCCCATCTGTCCTTGTCTTGCCAACTCTGGGCCCAGAAAACCTGGCCCTGTCTCGGGGGCGTCCGCCCGTCCGTCATGTCTTGGGACGGCCGAGGCACAGAGGCCATTTCCCGTGGGCTCGTGGGGGAGGCTGACTGACGGCAGCGCCCCCCCGACTGATTGCAGCCCCCTGAAGCCCTACAGCTGCGAGGAGTGTGGCAAGAGCTACCGCCTTCTCAGCCTGCTGAACCTGCACAAGAAGCGCCACACGGGGGAGGCCAGGTACCGCTGCGAGGACTGCGGGAAGCTTTTCACCACCTCGGGCAACCTGAAGCGTCACCAGCTGGTGCACAGCGGGGAGAAGCCCTACCAGTGCGACTACTGCGTGCGCTCCTTCTCCGACCCCACCTCCAAGATGCGGCACCTGGAGACGCACGACACCGACAAAGAGCACCAGTGCCCTCACTGCGAGAAGATGTTCAATCAGGTGAGGAGGGTGAGGGCCACTAGCTGCCTTGCCGGGCCCTGCCTGGCATAGTGCTGGGACAGGGGGGGCGGGGGGAATACAACCGCCCGTCTCTCACCACCAGCTTCTCACAACTGCCGGCAGGTGGGGAACCTCAAAGCCCACTTGAAGATCCACATAGCTGATGGTCCACTGAAGTGCCGCGAGTGTGGGAAGCAGTTCACTACCTCAGGTACGGGGGGCTCGGCCGAGGGCCAGCTGCCTGGGGGGGCCTGAGCGTGAGCAGGACCAGGGGCAACAGCAGCTTCGCCACCGCAGGCAACCTCGAGTGGCTTTGCCTTTCCACTTTCCTTCTCTACAGGTAACCTGAAGCGGCATCTCCGCATCCACAGTGGAGAGAAACCGTACATCTGCGTCCATTGCCAGCGCCAGTTTGCTGATCCGGGGGCTCTCCAGCGGCACGTTCGCATTCACACAGGTGAGTCTGGGCGTCTGCAAGAGCGGAGGCTGCAGAAAAGCCCTCTGCGACGGATGCTGGGGCTTTAGGCCATGCCTCCCCCCTCCAGCCTGGAAACGGAAAGTTCCGTCGGGACTTCACGTCTTGGCAGGGGGCGCTCCCTTAGGGGGACCTGCCAGCCCAGCTTGTCTCTGGAGGGCAGCAGGACAGGAGAGGCCTGATGCACGGGACAGCCGCTATGCAGCCTACTACTTATGTCCAGGGATTTTTTCAGGCTCCACCAAGGGTGTGTATCTGTAGCCAGGTTTTTAAACAAATGCTTTCCATTTTTGTGGTACAACATTGCTGAAAACAGAAAAAAACAACCCAACTTTGTTCTCTGACCTTGGCTCATCTCTGGGACATTCAATAGGACAGGAAATAGATTTGGTTTTGAGGTTCTATATATAAATATATGTTCATGTTATTCTGATCTTTCCTGCGTTGTGATGCTATAATCCTGGAAAACTCAAGTCTTTCAACAAAGGCTCTCCATTTGTGTCTTGTCTGTGTCCCAAATTATCTTACCATTTTGAATCTTTAAACGTAGAAGTCTGCCACTTTGGGCCTCCAAAACTGGAACAAATCCACGCGGTGACAAGGCACATGTTATCACATGGCCCGACTGTGGGTTGCTGTCCACGGGTGCCCTTTCCACCGGACAGGGCCACAACTCGCGGGAGTCAGGGCTCCCATGGCCCAAGAACGGGGGTTGCACACACTCCTCTCTCTCTCTCCCCCCTCTGCAGGCGAGAAGCCCTGCCAGTGCATAATTTGTGGGAAAGCTTTCACCCAGGCCAGCTCTCTAATAGCCCACGTGCGCCAGCACACCGGGGAAAAGCCCTACGTTTGCGAACGTTGCGGCAAAAGGTGAGGAGTCTCTCGCAAGCTTTGCTTCTCCCCCCACTCCCTGGTCCCTGTTGGATCTGTCCTGCCAGCTCTTACTTCAAGTGGATCTTTGCTTGTGATCCGGTGACCTTCCCTTGCAGGTTTGTCCAGTCCAGCCAGCTGGCCAATCACATTCGGCACCACGACAATATCCGCCCTCACAAGTGCAACGTCTGCAGCAAAGCTTTTGTCAACATGGGGGATCTGTCCAAGCACTTCATCATCCACACAGGTGAGGGAGGAGCCGGCGGGGACGCCCCCAAGCAGTTGAAGCGGCAGCAGGCGCACCCCACCGGGCCCCTCGTGACGTAGCCCCTCTCCATCCCGCCGCAGGGGAAAAGCCGTTCCTGTGCGACAAATGCGGACGCGGTTTCAACCGGGTGGATAATCTCCGCTCCCACGTCAAGACAGTCCACCAAGGCAAAGCGGGAATGAAGCTCCTGGAGCCCAGCGAAGACGACGAGCTCAACATTGTCACCGTGGCCTCGGAGGAGATGGTGACACTGGCCACGGAAGCCCTGGCTGCCACGGCAGTCACCCAGCTCACTGGTGAGTGTCAAAGCAGGGCTTTTTTTTTTTGTGCTCATCCGGCTGGCCGAAGCCTTTGTGCCACATCCCTGGCAAGTGAAACCTTTACGCCGAAACCTATTTGGACCGAAGAAGGGGGAGGCAGGGTGTGTGTGTAATTGTATCCTGCCTTCCCCCACGCCCTGCCGCTTTCGGGGCGTCTGAGAGTGGCTGGCCCGCCGTGCCTTCTTACCTGGGAGCGATCCTGACTGGGACATCCTCTCCTTAGTTGTTCCCGTCGCGGCGCCCGTCACCGCAGACGAGACGGAAGCTCTCAAGGCGGAGATCACCAAGGCCGTGAAACAGGTCCAAGAGGCAGGTGTGTCTCGGCCGCCCCTCCTTTTTGGGAGCGGGGAGAGAAGAGTTTGGGCGGGCCAGGCAGCTTCTCCCAAGCAAACAAAGCTGCCACAGGAGGGCAGCACCCTATCAGGCCAAAGTCCAGAGAGCCGTTTCTGAAACAGAAGGCTTTTAGTGGCAGAGGACGCTGGCTTTGTGGCAGGCCTTTGAAGCCTTTCTTGATGGGAGGAAATGGAATTGGGGAAGGGGGGATGGGGGGGGAGCAACGACAGGGTGCTCCGAAACTCAAGAAGTCTTGCTGCGCCGCGGCTGTCTCGTTCTAGACCCCAACACCCAGATCCTCTATGCTTGCGATTCCTGCGGGGAGAAGTTCCTGGATGCCAACAGCTTGGCTCAGCACGTGCGCATCCACACAGCCCAAGCCCTGGTCATGTTCCAGGCGGACACAGACTTTTACCAACAGTACAGCGCTACCACCGCTTGGCACGGCGAGCAGGTCCTCCCATCAGGAGAGCTACTCTTCCGGGCACGGGATGGCAGCGAAGCATCGCCGGCCTTGCCGGAGGCCCCACCGGCAGCTGGAGAGTGATGGCAGATGCTGCTCCGTCTGAAGACGGGTGCCCAAAGGAGAAGCCACCCCCCCGGTCAGCTTGGAGAGCCCCCCTCGTGCTCAGCGGGAGGAGGACTGGGAGAAGCTCTGCTCCCGCCAGCCGCCACCTCCCATCGCTCTGAACGCTCCGGCGCTGCTCACAAACCGCTATTTAAAGCCACGAGTGCTACATAAAACTGATGTAAAAAGAAAATAATATTTCTATATTGGAGAGACTTACACCCGTGTTAATAGTGAGAAGAAGAAATAAAAGGCTGTTATTTTCTATGTTTGAAATTAAAACTTTGCTTTGGCTGAGTTTGGTCTCTTCAGCCAAAGTTTTCCTAGCTTTCTTCTTCGCTCAGTCTCCCCAGCAGAACACACAGGAGGGTTTTGTTCCGTCCACCAGATCCGGAAAGCCAGCCAAGGCTCCTGTCGGAAGGAGAAGTTGCGGTCGCTGCTTCAAGGGAGGAGGTGGTGAAGGGCACCTTGCACCGAAGTAGCCTAGGCACCCCACTTTCCTGCAGATAACCGTGAACACCAGGGTGTTTTGTCTTTTTTTAATAAAAGTCTGTATTCCAATGGACACACAAAACAAAACTGCGCTGAGAAAACAGTTCCATAAATTAAGTCTTAGGAGGAGAAGGATCGGAGAGAAGGCAGATTAAAAAGTCTGTACAGTGGGTGAAACCTTCCGCGGGCGGAGCGAAGGCGGGGGGAGGAGGCCCATGTCTAAATGAAGCGCACTTACAAATGAGTGACAAATACAAAGTCGGAGTATGAAAATAAGATTTTCTTTGAAAACACATCTTTTTTTTTGGCACAGATTAAAAAAAAAGTATGTTGGGATCAGATTTCTTTTAGAGTTTTTATATATATATGTATATATATGTGTTTATATGCGTGTGCGCATATACATATATACATACACACGCACACCCAGACACATACATATATATATATAAAATATTATATATATATATTTATATATACACACACCCACGGAGTCCTGCATAATACCACCAAGAACAAAATAGCTCTCCTTTTTAAGCTTTGCGTTCAGTGTAAACTGTACATCCAGGATGGAGTAGGGAAACGGGGGGAGGGGAGGGGGGCTTCTCCCGGAGAGCGTGAAATGCTCCTTGACCCACAGACTGGAGCAGAAAGTCCTGCGCTCCTGAGTCCACGCTGCCAGCTGCTGTGTGTGTGTATTGAGACATCCATCTAGCATACCACAACAACTCTTCAACTGTGCAAAGGTCCAAAGTCGCAAATTTTAGTGCAAAGTCAGTTCCGGTTCCTCCTCTTCCTCATTCTCTCTAGCCAGCTGTCAAAAAAAAAAAAAAAAACAGGCCCAGGAGGAGAGACCCCCCCCCCACATACACCTGGGCTCAGTTTGCCTCTGGGGTGCCTCCGAAGTCCATCTTCACCAAAGCCCAGTCTCTAAAACATTCAAGGCCGTGGGAACCACCGCCCTGCTTGCCTGCCCGCCTGCGATGAGGGTTTGACTGAGGCCCAGCGGGATGGGAGGATCCAGTCCCTTCCTTTGTTCGCTTTCTCTCTCCTCCTCCTGCCACGGGGCCAGGGAGGGCAACGGTCTGTTCCCACTGAGTCGCTCAAACAGCTGCGATAACGATCATCAGGTGAGGAGAGATGTTGGAGATGCTGGCCAGCAGGTCCGGGGCCAGGCGGGAGAGGTGGCTCTCGGAGAAGTCACACGGTGGGAAGATCTGGAGAACGTAGGCAGGCTGGAAGAGAGAAGCGGAGACGGAACCGTGAACCCCCAAAGCCTGGCCGGAGCAGCCAGTGAGCGGCGCGGCAGGAAGCAAGCTCAAGAGGCACCGTGCCCCTGGCAGGACACGGAAGGCTGGCATGGACACTGCCCTGGCCACGGAATCCCACAGGCTGTTCTCTGCACGGCATGACTCCTTTGGTAAACCACCTGACAAGGGAGCCGAGAGTGGTTGGCGCCGGCTCCCTTTCCTCCTGCTGGACACCTGCTTGCCCACCTGAGCTCTGGGAATCCCAAACTTATTGGAAATGGTGGCTCTGCTCAGAGAAGAGGCGGAGAACTGGAGCCCCCAAAGACTTGCCATCCTGGACAAGCCACTCCTGCCTCTGCTCGGCCTGCCGAAACGGCCACCTTTCAAGAACCATCTTCCGCTTCGCCCACCCCTTCCCTGGCATGTCCAAGCCAGGCCCTTCTCTTTGATGCAGGAAAGGGAACTGACCCCCCCCATCCCTTCCTCCTCTTCCTACCTGGTTGGAGCCAGGGTTAGGAACGTTGATGATGCCGGCCGCTTGCTTGGCCTGCAGATAGCTAATAAAGGCCGCCTTGAGCGACTCGGTCTGGTTCACCACGTCCTCTTGATCCCGGCCACAGGGCAGGGCCAGCAGCAGGCAGTAGTCACTCTCCACCTGAAAGACAACAGGCAGCCCCGGGGCCTGAGGATCACGTCCCTCGGGCACCTCCAGAACCCAAGAACCGTTTTGATCCAGAAAACGAGCAGCCTCGGCATGCTCACAATAATTAGGTGCTTTTATTTTCCGGGCACAGAATCTTCGTTCTGTGACTTGCAAAAGTGTTTCCTCACACACACACCCCTCACACCCCTCTCAGCCTACCCTGAACCTGAGGAGGAGGAAACGCTGGAAATGGGCCCGATCTTATCACTGCCCCTTTCTAAGCCAGGGACCTGTGTCCTTCCACCTGCATCCTTACTGACCTTGCAAACACGGGGAAATTACGGCCAAGGCTAAGAGCCTGAATGCCGGACCTCCTCCGGGCTTTTCAGCTCTCACTCCAGAATCCCACCGCTCCAGGTGGAGGCTCTGAACTTGGCCATGGCAGAGCGGCGAGCTTCTTGTTGGGGCAGTTTTTGCACCATTGCCTTTCTAAAAGTAAGGGCTGGGCGCATAGTCCCTCCTCCCCGCGCCATCCCCAGCGTTAATCACAGGCCTAGAAAGGTTGCTAAAGACTGGCAGAGGCACCTTGCCAAACAGGAAGGCAGGCTCAGCCCGGGGCCTGATTCTTACCATCATCCGGCGGGTCACCCCTTCCAGCTGTGGGGCTTCCAGCCGCATCCGCTGGGCGATCCTCAGGGGAGGGCCACCCTCCGGGGCCGGCAAGGAGCGGTGCGCCAGGACGTTGTTCCCGGACACAAAGTGCAGCTGGACGGCCGCGGTGTCGTTCTTCAAGGCCAGCAGCCCCTGCCACACAATGGGGTACTTCTGCCAACCCAAGGAAGAGCACAGGAAGGTTAATTCCCCAGAGGCTGAGCTGCAAAAGAAGGGCCACTCTTGTCACCCCCCCACCCCACCCCCCACCCCGATTCTCCTCACAAAACTTCCTGGGATGGACTCCCAAGACCTGTCCCTCTCCCCCCTTCCAGAGATGGTCGACTCACCGTCAGTAGCTGGACCATGTCCACTGGTCTCTGGGCGACCGAGTGACCGACAGAGTCCTGTTTCAAGGCCGACTGCGATTCAGACCGGGGTAATGCCAGCCCTGGAGCTGCCCCAGGACCGGCAGTGGTTGGAATAAAGAGGGCCGGCTTCGGAACTTGAGCTTGGTGGGAAGATGGGAGCTCCTGCTTCACTGAGGTGGCGACGGGAGAAGGGTAGGAGGAGGTCTGGCTCGGGTGCAAGTGGGGCTCCATCTGCTGGACGTGCCTGTTGACCACGGGGTGGAGGGAGGGGTCTGGCCCCGTTGACTGGGCTCCTTTGGGCTCTTGGGAGATCTGAGGGGTTTTGCTGTGAGCTGGCTGGTTGGGGTGCGAATGTTCCCCTTCAGGCAGACCCTGGGAGACGGGAGCAAAAGGAGATACCTTAGGCAGGAGTCTCCCACGCGTACTCTGACCCCTCCGGCTCTTAGGCAGGGTCAGGCAGAGGCCTACTCAAGACAGCCCTGCTCCCCTTCATCCGAAGACCCTCTGCCAAGTCCCCAAGGAAGCCCTATCCCCACAGCACTGCCACGTGCCCCCACTCCACCCTTCAGCCCAGGCTAAGCAGGGGACGCCCTTTCGGGAATGCCCCAGGCAAGGGGAAGGAGACCCCCAAGGTTCCTTTTGGCACAATTTGGGTACGACCGCTAAAAAGTGGGAAGCCCGCCCACCCCCCTTCCCTGGCTGTTGGGCTGTTCGCATCAATTGCTCTCGGGAGCTGCACGTCCTACCCTTGGACCCTCAGCTGCAGCCCCTCCGTGACAAACATTGGAAAGAGAGCAGATGGGCCAACCAGTGGCTATCCTGGGACAGCCGGGTCCCAGGCGGCTGGTTTTGGCTGCTGACCAAGGGCACCCCTGCCTACCCATGAAGGCCTTGCCTGAGGCAAAAACTGTGCTCCCGGGCTTACCTGGGAAGGGGTCATGCTCCGGGAAGGAAGCCCGATCGGTGATCCCCCGGAAAACGGAGGGTGGCCAAGCTGAGCAGCTGGGTGATAGCTTCGCATGTCTCCGTACACCGGCCGATAATCGTGGAAGGAAGTCCCGCTGGGGTGCATCATCTGCACCCCATGAGGTACGACCACCGGCTGGGTCAAAGGCAGTCCTGGCAGCTGGCCGCTGAGAAGCCGGGACTCGTTGTGGGGCGAGTGGGCCATCTTGACTTCGGAGGCCTTGGCCGTCTCTTTGCCTGCCTTGGTGGCCGGCGGCGTTTTTACAGATCTCCCTTCGGGCGTTCTGGACTGCCGCGACTCTGGGTGATGCTCGCTGCCCACTCCAGCCATGTGCGGGTGCATCATCACTCTCACGTCGCGAGGAACGCTGTACTGATCGAGCCGGATGCCGGTTGGATGCACGCGGTAGTCTGGCTGCATGACCAGCACGTCGGACTGCACAGGAGCCGAGCCCCGGCACGCTGGGTGGTGGTAGTGCATCTCTTCCTCGGAGGCGTGCTGGGAAGACAGAGGCGGCATGACCATCTCCCTGATGGGGGCTGGCTGGGGAGTGCTGGACCGCTGCGGCTGCAGAGGGGCCCTGGGTGAGTGGAGGGCCTCCGGGCGAAGGCCATAGGGAAGGCCCGGCAGCGGAGGGGTGTTCATGCGCACTTCCCCCTGGGAGAGGTGGCCCAGGGAGACTGTCTGGGTCACACTGTGCGGGGGCATGATCACAGACTGCTCCGGGTGCATGCTGGAGATATACTGGGGCATGGGAATCCCTGGGCAAGGGGAGCCTTGAAGGCCCAGCATGGAGTTGTTCCCCGACAAGGCAGGGGAAGCGGGGCCCCCGGGGTGGCAAGCTCTCGGGAAAGGAGATGGGGAGTGGCCACTGGTGCGGGGGGAGAGCGGCTCTTGCTTGGCGACCAAGTGAGACACGGGCCTGTCGGCGGGACCTCCTGGCCCGGTGCTCACGTGATTGGCCTCAGGATACAACTTGGCAGATAAGGAAGGATGGTGAGGACCCACCCCGGGGCTCAGGTTAGACGGCTGAAGGGGCTTGTTCTCCCCTTTCAGAGACGTGGGATCCGGAAGTTTCTTGTTAGCGGAAGAGGCAATGGTTTGAGAGAGGACCATCTGGTTGTGCACCAGGATGGACGGAGTGTTGGTGGACTGGGAGGAGAGCACTTTAACTGGGCAAGACTGAGCAGCAGCTGCCTGGACAGAATCTGACTTTTCCGAGCTGCTGCTGCTACTGCGCTCTGGCTTGACAGGGGTAAGCACAGGGGAGGGGCTGTACTGCTGGGTCCCCAGGACCAAGGCTGGGGCGGAGGCGCTCACGTAGCCCACAGGGGCCGGGGAGCCCTTTGGCATCGATTGAGAGGGAACAAGGGACTCCTGCTTAATCTGGGACTTGGACACAGACTGCTGAAATTCAATGTCTACTGCGCTGGCTGGGGGAATCTGGCTAATTTTTGCAATGATCCGCTGGGAGCCTTCCGTCTTCTGTCCCGAATAGGTCAGGAGCACCACCCCTTCGGAGGTATTGACGCGAAGGCCTGGGCTGGAGCCCGTTTCCACCGGCCGGTCCTCAATCACAGCCATGGAGCCCGGGTGGAACCGGCTGTTGTCATTGGGACTGGGCCGCTGCTTGTATTTGGGGGAAACAGCGGTCACCAGACACGTCTGGGGCTGGGAGGCTTGTTTCACCAGGGTGATCCGGGGGGTCTCCTCAAGGTCAATGCTGTGGGGCATCCTGCTAATCACAGAAGTCGCCTTGGGGGCCAGGACAGAGACCACCTTTTCTTTCTCGGCCAAAACGGGGGGCTCTCCAATCGGCAGCTCCAAGTTGTTTGCAGTAGGAACGGGAGACTTCTCTTCTAGAGCCGGCCTGGGAACCTCTGCCGGAGGGCGAAGGGGTGTTTCCTCCATGCGAGGGGAGCTCACGGGCTCTGCTATAGCTGTGGTGACATACGTGGAGGTGGCCACCCCAGTTGCGGGCACGTACTTGGGCTCCATCAGGATCTTGCGCAAAGTGCTAGAGTTGGGGTCAATGTCCGATGCTTTCGTGTCAGGGGGAAGAGCTGGCGGTGGAGTGGAGCGAGACCGCGTCTCCTCGTGCTTCACAATCCACTCGGTCACCTTGGCGGTGCTGGGATGCAGAGGGACCACGCCAGCCTGGACTGCGGGGGGAAGCTTCAGTGCTGCCGCAGTGGGAACTGTAGGCAAAGGTGCGCTTGGAGAGCTATCCGGAGAGGGAACGGGAAGGTTTTCGGCCGCCGGCTTCACTCTGAACCCGCCCTGACCTCCCTCGTCCACGGGAACAGAGGGCAGCAACCCATCTGAGGGACTGGGCCCCCGCTCAGTAAGGGGGTCCTGCGAAGCTGCCTCCAGGGGTCCAGCCACGCTTGCCTGGGGAATTCCCAGTCGGGAGGGGGCTGCTGGAGGGAAGGCTTTTCCCTGGCTGTCATCTGACATGGCTCCTTCAGGGATCCCCGTTACTTCTGGGACACTGGGGGATTTCCTCTGGGCTCTGTCGGCCTCAAGCGTCCTAAATTCCACCAGGTCTCCTTTCTTGCTGGTGCTCCGCTTGCGCCTGGGCCGTGTGGACTTCTGGCGTCCACGCTCCTTCCGAGAGCCCTCTGCCTCCTGGGCGGTTTCTGCCTCCTGGGCTGAGTTGGAGGATTCACTTAGGCTGACTTCAGCTTCTTTGCTTTCTGTCTCCACGGCTGAGCCGGGGCCCGGCGGCTCCCCCGAAGAAGCTTCTGCGTCTAAGATATTGCTGACTGCCTGGTCTGTCTCGGGCTCCATGTCCTCTCGTGCAGAAGGCAACACCAAGGGTTCGCTGGGCAAGTCAGCCTCGGACTCAGCAGGGTACGTTGGTGGAGCTGCAAAGCCTTCTCCCTCGGCAACGATGTCATTGATGATGGACCCTATGGCAGCTGCCAGCTCCGTTTCGCTGGCCTGGTGGGCGGGCTTATCCCCCTCTTCGTCCTGGCGAACGTCGGACACCTCAGCCGCCTGCTGTTCTTTGTAGGCCGCAATCGCCGGGCCTTCCGTCAGCTTGGCAATGTTCTCCACTGCCTGCTCGAGCTCAATCTGCTTGGCCAGTTGGTCGGCTTCGGGAACCCGAGCCGATTCACCGGCGGCTTCTTTCCTGGTGTCCTGGAGAGGGTCTTCGGCCTCGTTCTTTGGGAGCTGCGGAGAGAGTTTGTCTTCTTTGGGGGGGCTTTTACTTTTGACTGGGAAGGGGGACAAGGGCTCCCCTTCCTCCTCACTGGGCCGTAGCGCCCCTTTCACTTCGTCCACATTGAGACGGATCTCAACGTTTTTTAGGTTTTTCATCAGAGATACTTTATCGACAGCCTTGATGCTCCTGGACCGTCCCCTTTTGGCCTTTGTCGCTTTATCTGGAATAAATTTTCTTTCAACAATTTCAACAGGGCAGCCTTCCGATGTATGTTTAGACGTTTCCACTTCCTTCCGGTCTCGTTTTGGCTCGTGGGGGACCGTCTCCTTCTCTGCCTTGAGCTTGCCACAGTTCTCACTGATGTGCAGCCCGTGGCCGGGGGGATCGAGGGTCTCCTCGGCCTCTGGGGACGCCTCTACCTTAGGTTCGTTCTTCCCCTTTTTAGCCACCAGCGTCTGGCTGTGGAGCAGCTTCTGCGATCTGGGCGAGCGCCATCCCTCTGTCGGCTTCGGGATGTCTACCGTCTCTTTCCCTTCGGTTTCTTCTGCCTCCTGTGGCTGCGCCGGTTCAACCTTGACAGGAGAGACTTCCTCCTCGGGTTTGCGCCGTGCCTTGGGAGGTCGGCCTCGTCTGGGAGGGGTGGGAATAGTTGCCGGGTCTGGGGGTTCTCGTTCAATTCTTTTTCTGGTTGGCCTGGTGACTTCCACGACCTCTTTAACAGACGATGGCAGGTCGTGATCTCCTGTAGTTGCGTAAACAGACCTCACATTTCTACGTCTGGTGCGGCCCACTGGCAAACTGGGCTCCGGGTTTTCTGGCTCTGCCACCACTGCAGCGCTTGGAGACTTAGCCACGTTCCTTGAGCCCTTCTCCGCTTCCACCTTCAGTTCCAGGACCTTCAGAGTTTCCCCCCGGGGGGAGCCGGAGCGTTTCAGCTTCTCTCGATCGATCCTTTCGCTCTTCCTCGTGGCTGGTTTCTCTGCCACACTGGCCACTATAGACTGAACGGGGGTTTTGGAACGTCTGTTTTTATACAACTTTTTGTCTTTCGCTACCACGGGCGGCTCAGCTTCCATCTCTGTGTCAGAGACAGCAGGCAGGACTTCGGCCAGGGCCTCTGCTTTCTGGCCAGCTCCACACTCCACGGCTGGGGAAAAAAGATCTTCTTTAGGTTCGGGCAGCGCCTCAGACTTAGCTGCCAATTTGTGCGGCAGCGAGTCAAGTTCAGCTTCTGGGTCTGCCCCAAGAGCCGCTTGGGAGAAGGAAGAGCCGGGGGTGGGCGGTTTAGTGTCCAAACAGGAATGGTTTTCGAGAGTTCTAGAGTCTTCCACGGGAGCTGCCATGGAAAGGGCACTGTCTTTGCTGTGATCCACCATGGGAGCAATTTCAAGGTACTCAGGGGGATCAGCTTTAACAAGGTCCTCTGGAAGGGCCTTGACCCCTTCCAGCACCACAGGCCCAGGCTCCAAGGGCTTCTCCTCCCTCAAAGGAGGAGGCGCCTCCATGAGGGGCTTCTCACCCCCGGTTTTCTCCGGAAAAAGAGGCAGGGGTTCAGGAGGGATGTGGGCAGCTGGCGAGGGTCCCACAGGGACGGGCGATTTGTGCTCTGGCTCATGATGCTCAGACCCGGCTTCGGGAGTCTTGGGCCGGTTTTCCTTGTCTTCCTGTTTTTCCGCTTCTTTAGGCTTCTGGTCTTTTTCCTTCTCCTTTTGCTGCATTCGGGTGAGCTCCACAAACCTGCTGTGGAAGAGAATCACAGGTTCGGGCATGAAGTCTGATATGCTGTTGGTCCCATCTAGAGACGCCTGTCTGCTGTACAATCTGCCCGACAGGAAGTCGAGCTGTTCGTCTCTCTTCTCCAAGTGCTGCAGGCGCTTAGAATCCTGCTCGAAAATGGAGCTGTGCAAAAAACGGGACGCAAAGAGCTCCTGCCTTTCCTGTTCTTCTTCTTTGTGATCCTCTTTCTTATCATCCAACTTCCCTCCCGAGTCTGGCCTGATTTTTTTCTTCTTCATATACCAGGAGGGAATCGGCCTCGGGGCAGAATCCACTTTCTCTTTGTCCTTATTATTTCTGAAGCTAGCAAATCTTGAATCCCAGTCGAGAAAAGACCAGTTTTCCTCTCGTGACGAAGAGAGGGATTTGGCTCTCTCCAGCAAGGCTTTTGTATCCGGGGTGATGGTCTTGTCCAAAGCAAAAGAGTAAAATTTATTCCTCTCTAAGGAAGTTGGCAACCGCTCCTCTCGTTCACGTAGTTTCTCTTCCCTGTCTCTTAATAAAAAAGACAACCTGGAGCCCTCCAGGAAAGGAGAGGGCCTAGGAGAGCGGGGCTTCGCGTCGCCCTCGTCCTCTGAGTCTGAGGGCACCTCCCCCGGTTCCAGATCCCGGATGGAGCGCTTTCGGATACTGTCCCGTTTGACGATGCTACTTGGGAAGCTAATATCCACCCGCCCAGGTTCTTGCTTCATGTTAGAGTCCCATCGGGCTGGTTCCTCCTCTGAAGTCAAGGCAGACAGCTTTAGTTTAGCAATCTCTACCATCTGCTCTCTTCTACTTGAATCGTAAGGGTTAAATTTCAAGGCATCTTCCGTCATGGACACATTTGGATACGGAAGCCCCTTTTCTTCCATTCTAGGGGATTCTTTTGCTTCTTTGAAAGTTATCAGCCTGGGGGAATCCAGCACTTCCTCCTCCTCGTGGAACGGGAAAGGCCTCAGGCTAGGAGAACTGATGGTCCTCTCAGAGTCTTCGCTCACCTGGCGGGAGCTCCGGTAGTTTCTCTCCCTCTTGGTGCTGATCTCAAACTCAAAGGCCTCGCAGGATTTCTTCCGCTTACTTGGAGGGGAGTCGTCCGTCACGTCTTGCGGGGGCTTCCCCACTTCGTGCACCAGGCTGCGCCGCTCAAAGTCATCCAGGTCCCTTTTGGGACTGCCAAACCGCTCGTGTTTGGCGGTCTCCATTTCCATTTGCTGCTTTAGCCTCCGGCTTAGCTCCATTTGCTTTCGGTAGCTCTGGGTGTGATCTATGTCGATAGGAATTTTCTGTTCCACATCCGAGGAAGGAGGCTTTTCGTGTGTCACTTTACGGTCAGAGGGTTCCTCGGGAAAACTGCAGTAGTTTTTCCAAAGCTCATCCCGCTCTGCTCCCTGCTCATCTAACAGCGGTGCATGTTTGTGCTGCAGTTTTATGGAATTCACCCTTCTGGAGGAGACCTCAAGGACCTCTATGGGCTCATCAGTCACTTCCCCCAGTCTAACCTGGAGCTCTAGAACGGGCCGTGAAACAAGGCCTACAGAAAGGCCCATTGGCTCTGTAGTGTCTTTGGGACTGGCCGCGCTAGTCAGTCTTTCCAGCTTGATTTTCCTAGTTTCCCTTTTAATGGCCTCTTTTCTCAAGGATTTCCTTTCGGATTCCGCCACATCCATCTGCTTTTTCAAAACGACTCGGCCTTCCTCTTCCTCCTGACTGCTTCTTTTGATTTCCATTTTGTGCTTGTCAGATTTTAGGTTTGCCTCAGCGAAACGTCTTTTGCGAGCCTCCAGTTTTTCTAGGTCCAGCGGATAGGCCACTTCACTGGATGGGTCTGCCTTCAGGTGCTTCTTAGGCTTCAGCTTCCCATCCTTGTCCACCACCTCAATGTGGCTGGCCAGGACCTTCTCTTTGGACAGTTTGGCTCTGATGGTTTCGAGCTTCGGCAGCTCGAACTTGGTCTTATCCGCCTGGGAAATCTGCATTTTCTGATCGAGCAAGGGGGGCTTGATGGGATCGCTCTCCAGCTTCCCTCTCAATTTCTCCAGCTGAGGCTGGTCGAGGACTTTCCCTTCCTTTTCTCTCACTCGGGTCAGCACCACGCACGGCATGAGATCTAGGCGGTTCTTAGCAGCTCCCTCCCTCTCGGCTCTTTCCCGGCTCTGCTTGCTGCTGCCTTTCGGTTTTTCGGGACTGGGCTCCCTTTCGTTTTCCGGGTCGGTTTCTGAAGACGGGGAGCTAGGAGAATGCACTTTGGCCTTGTGCTTCTGCTTCTCCGCTTTTTCCTTCTCGAGCTTCTCCGGCTTCTCTTTCCTCACCAGGCGCTTGTCTTTATCCAGCCGCTCTGGCTCAAAAGCCCGCTCTTTTTCGGGTTTTTCATTTTTGGCGTAGCGCTCGAGGCGGCCTTTGTCCACTTTGTCGTAACGGGGTGGAGAAAGAGAACTGCAGCTGCCACTGCGCTCGGAAGAGCGGCTGTAGATCCGCCTCTCGGAGTCGCTCTGCAGCCGCTCTGACTGCGACGGGGAGGCGCTGGGGCTCTGCGGCCGCCGGGAGTGAGTGGGGCTTTGACTCCTTTCCAGGGGCCTCCTCTCGTGCTCTCGGTCAGACTCAAACCGCTCACGCTCGCGCTGCCGGTAGCTGTACTCCCTGATGTCTTGCTCATAAGTGTCTCCCCTGTAGTCTCGGTATTCCCGGGGGTCATCGTAATACCGGGGGTCATAATAGTCTCCCTGGTAAAGGTCCCAATCGGCATAAAAGTCCCTGCCTCGAGCCGGGTATTCCCTCCGAGGGTCTTCTGGATACGTCCCCGGTGTCCGAACAGCCTCGTAATAGGTACGATCCGCAGCATAGTCATAGGATGCTCTTCTTTCATCCCTGCCAAAACCAGGGAGAGAAAAGGGTTAGTTGAAACACCACAGGATGTCACATGCAGATTGATCGTGATTCGCACAGATTCAAGAGAAGGCAGCTCAAAAGAGAGCAGGGTTTTATCCCCCTCGTGAACTGAAGCCAGGTATGAAGAGAGCATCTAGTCTAATCCTCTAAGCACCGCTGGATCTATCATGGCATCCCTAATAGAGGGACCTCCATGTTCTTTTTACGCTCTCTGGTAGACCTCGCTGCTGAATAAGGCAGCCTATTCCTCTGTCTAAAAGCTTGACCGGTCAGGACACTCCTCCTGAGCAGCAACCTAAACTTATTTCCTTGCAGTTTTAACCTCCAGGTTATCTGGGGCGAGAGGGAAGAAGGCCCTCCTTCACCATGTCTTTCAAACTGTCAATCTCACCCACTAACCCTCCCTCCCAAAAATAAAATACAGCATGGCAAGAGTGGGAGGTTAATGGTATATATAAATAGAAAGAAGAGGCTGGATTTAAAGTTGATAGATAACTCTTCTGAACTGACAAATGTTTTATTTTAGCGATTAGTTTCCTCTTCAATAACCATAATGCTATGGGACACAAATTAAAAACTGTGCAAAGCAGACACTTTGCCGCGGAGAGGAAAAATAGGTCCCTGTTCGGTCGAGAATCGTTTTTCCAATTCCAAAATGTGGAGAAAGGCAATGACGTGTGAAGAGAAAGGCTCACCTTCTTTCTGCAAACATTTCGTAGAAGTCTCGAATGTCCTGACCCGTTTTCTCCATAGAATGATAGAAGGCCTGCTGGCTCTCGCGGTTTGCAAAATCCACCTGAAAGGTAGTATGACTTAGGCAAGCCGTTCTCCTCTAGTCTGGCTAATTGCCAGATCGTGACATGTGAAAATATTCCCACGCAGGTTTACCCCCCCAAAAGCACAACAATGAAAACAAAAATTGAGGGAAAGCCAAAGGCAGGGGGACAGACCCCACCCCAAAGGGTCCTCATCAGAAAAATAGGATGTCTTGTTGCTCTGGAGAAGATGCTAACTTTCCTAGAAGCTTGTCAGTTAAAGAGGAAACTCATGGCAGCCTCAGTTTCTTCCTGGGATGCCTGATTCGAGCACAGGGACCCCGTCCCCTCTGGCCCACTGAAACAGACCGAGCCTTCTCACCAGCTGTTTCTTTGCCTGTCAAGCACTCTATGTCCCCCAGTGCTGATAATGATCTCCATGTGCCAACCCCAAAGAAGCCCAGGAACCCTCTGATTCCTAGAAAACCAAGCGGCAGCTCTCACAGGACAACTGCTAAAAGGCTGAAGGCAAACACAGAAGAGAATCATCCCATGACACTTCCCAGCTTTCCCACTACTGTCATTTAAGAAAGCCACAGGGCAGGTTCAAACTGCTGGAGCTGCTGGTTAGGAGGATGTTCACAGGACCATCCCTGCTTCGCTGTCAGGTTCAGCTCCTGATTGGAGATGAGACACTGCGCTAGGCGCCATAAACACAGTCCATATGTGAAAGGGAAGGGAAACCTGAGCAAAGCAATAGCAGATTAGAAGGCAGGTAGAACTGCATGTAACAACAGACGGGGAGGGGAGCCTCATATTCCTGTCGAGAATAAAAATTATGATCACTGTAACTGGGGTTATTTTATGCCGGATGGCTAGGAGAAAAATATTCTGTGCCACAGAGAAATTCCCTTACATATTTTTTTTTTAAAAATGGGTCTTGAAGAAGCTAAATTTGCAGACCTTAATTTTATTCCCGCTGATTTTCCTCCCCTTGGTTTCTTTGACAGCTGCCTGTGCGTATTCTACCTCATTGTAGAGTACCAACGCCATGCCTTTTAAGTGATCAAACGCCACCTGTGAAAACAAAATGAAAAACAAATGGAGAGGGGAGAAAGGGGAAGAATCGTCACAGTAGCTGAAGCCAAGAGAGTTTTCAACTATTTCAGAGACAAGGATGACAAGAATTTTGAACGTTCTCTGTGGGCGTCATAATTTTGCTCTCTAATTCCTTGTCCACCACAATCGTTCTTCGTGGACTACAAACAGGAGTTAGCATTTGGAGCAGTTATCCAAAAAAAAGGGCAAACCATCACGGCAAGTCTACCGATGTTCCTGAATGTTCTGCTTCTGTTTCAATCCAACAGGCTTGTTCAGGAGGCTTTTCCAGCCCAAGCTGGACCCAACAGAACACACTGTTTATTTATCCTGCAATGTTACAGAAGCCGCTGGGCAGAAGTCAAGGTCAACTTGAATAGAGTTTAAAAAGGAGCCTCTAACGAGAACCTGCTGACAAAGCCATAGACCAGCTTCCAAAACTAACGTGAAAATAGAATTCGGGCGTGGTCGTGCTCCAGGCCCGAACAGACTAGGCCAGGGGTCTTGAAACTTGGCCTTTTTATGACTTGTGGACTTCAACTCCCAGAATTTCTCAGCCAAGCACGCGTGCCTGGCTGAGGAATTCTGGGAGTTGATGTCCACAAGTCATAAAAGAGCCAAGTTTCAAGACCCTTGGACTAGACGATGGAGCACTTTGCAGGACAGACGAAAGCCCAAGAGGGAAGGGAGAGAGAGAGAAAAATGCATCCCAAGTAGGGGTCAGAAAGGCAGGCCAACTCATGCAACGGAAGACCGGCCCACCTACCTTCACCACAGGGCCGTAGCGGCAGAAATGTCGGGTCAAATACTGATCCGTGAGGTTTGTCGCTAGTCCATCCAGCCACACGCAGTTGGTAGGCATGCTCTTCCCAAAGCCCAGCTGGACACCCAAGTGGAAAACAGCCAGCCAGACAAGAAACGCACAATTAAACTCATTTGAACAAGACTGTTATGGAAATAATAATGCTTCTGTGGCCAGCGTCAACAAGTGCTGTCTTTTGATGTCATTTGGACACGCTCACTCCCAGGGCAAGTCGACTAGGATAAGCTCCCCTGTGTGGTGCCGTGAAACAAACCAATTAAGGGGGAAGATGGGGAATGCCCCTTGACATCCCTGCGACGCTTGACCTCTAGGCCAAGCGTGCCGACAAGGTGGCCCAGAAATTGCCATCGAGAGGAGAGAAAAAGGAACGGGGAAGAGTGGGCCTCCCTGATTCATTCCATCCAGATGCTGCAGAATCTACGCCAAGGGTAACAATATCAGAGGTATGGAATGCAGCTAAGAAAACTGATATAACAATTAACAGCATAAACAATTAGATGATATGCACGGATGGAGCCGCTACTGAATAAGAAGAAGAACGAACAATACACAAAGGGGACAAGGCATTACCTACCAAGCACTATCTGGAAGAGCTCTACCTTTAACCATCTACAGTTTCATAAATAATCTAATAGCCTAACTTAGAATCGGGGTTGGAAACGAAGGAAATAATGGGCACCGTCCAGAGCCATGCCCTAGAGGGGGCACCACGTACCTTGAGGCGATTGTTTCCAAGATATTCTCCATCCATTTTTTTGATTGCTTTGCAGACACTGGCAATATCGCAGTACTGCAGGAAGGCGTATTGAGGGATCCCATTCACTTTCTTAATGTCAATATCCTGGTGGGGAAGGAAAGCATTCAGGGAGGGTCTAAACTGGCAGCACCATGGAGGCGGCTGGATCAGGCAGGTATTCTGTACCTCCCTCAAGAGATCTCCCCCCCCTTCTGGATAAAAATATGGTGGATACTTCAAAATATTTTGAAAAAACGTATTGAATTTTCACCACAGCTGTTTTTATTAGGTATTACAAAAGATTGCACTACCACGGAGACAAACTTAATTTTGAACTTGATTACAGCAGCGAGACTGTTGGTGGGACAATATTGGAAGAAACCAGAATTACCATCTATTGAGGAATGGACTTTGAAAGTTATAAACTTGGCGGAAATGGCTAAAATATCTGCATATTTGAAAGACCATTCAAATGAAAAATATATGTTGGATTGGAAAAGATGGATAGAGTATATTCAAGGGAAATATCAATCCAAGAAATTGTATTTAGCATATAGTTAAATTTTTATTAGGACTTATATAATAATTTAGTTTAATTTAGTGGGTTTTCTTTTGTTTTACCCTATATTCACTTTGGGAAATTGGGGGGGTGGGTGGGTTGGGGGGGGCGTAATAATGTATTATAATGCACTCAACTGTAATACTTGCAATATATAAGAATGATATATTTACTGTTATAAGAGGGGTTGCTCGGGCAGTACCTCTGGACCACATCTGGAGGGGGTGGAGAGTGAGGAGTGAAGGAGTGGAGGGAAGTAGGAAGGTTGTAGGAGAGGAGGGTGGAGAGTGAGGGAGGGAGAGAGGGAGGGAAGTAGGAGATAGGGAGGAAGGAAGAGGGGGATGTGGTGGAGGGGGTGCTGCCAAGCAACACCCATAGTTATTCTATTTTACGTAAGGAATGTGTGAGAGAAAGTTGAAAATGATTGTATCAAGTTGAGTTGCATTTAATTTGATTTTGTTTATAATTATAAAACTAATAAAATATATTTAATACAAAAAGAGATCTCTCCCCCCCCCCGGGCCACGGGGCAGCTGACACACACTGGCTGGGCTGCCCTATCAATGAACACCCCCTTTTCTTTCTAGCCCTGAATATGCAGGAGGTCCATTTCCAGAGGGAAGTAGCCCCGAAGGCCGTGCCCGAGGAAGGCTCCTGGCACCCTGCACCAACAGCTGGAGGCTCTTTGCTACTGTCCAACAGCCCAGCCAGCTCTCATTATTGAAAAAAGGGAAGGCTAGCCAGTCCATCTGGTCTGCCCGTACTCTCCTTGAACTGGAAGCGGAGAGGAAAGGGACCGGCAGAGAAGGAAATTTCCAACGGCTGCCTCTGAGCCTTCCTCTCCAGGGATCAACAGCGCATCCCTGTGAGCGAGCGTGCTCTGTGCTGACCGTGCGCACATCGCTGGAGGTTTTTTAAGAAAAGTCTGGACAGCCACCTGGGTTATGGTTCCGGCTAACGAAACACTTCAAAGAGCTTCCAGGCATTGATTTCCCTAAAAGTCTTTTATTGTTACAAAATGTCGGCACAGGCCTAGTGAAGTTTATGCTAAGATCTAAGTTCTCTTCCTCTGAGCAGTTCAATTATCAGCATGTTCCCTCCCTAAATTAGCTGTCATAGGTCACATTATCCCAGTAGTGTGAAGGTCAAAGGTTTCCTTCCTCTTTCTTTCCCCACGGTTTTGCCCCCACCCCCTTCTGCTTTGTATTAACCCCAAAAATACCAGACAGTCCTGCACATTGTCCAAGCAAGGATATGCAATATTTGCAGCGTTGACATTCGGCCCCCCTTACAAGAAGGACAACCTGTCTGAAATGGCACAGGGTCTCCTGCTTGAGCAGGGGGCTGGACTAGAAGACTTCCCAGGTCCTTTCCAGCTCTAGTCTGATTCAATTTGATTCATTGCTGACCAAGTCCAATACTCTAGTCCAGAGGTCTCCAACCAGTTGGGGCACCAGGGACCGGTTCCGTGGAGAAAGGTTTTTCCCGCGGACCGCAGGGTGCATGGTTTTGTGTGTTGCCTGCAACCTGTGGATGGGGGCTTTGCTTGTTTCTGCGGACCAGTTGCTGGCATGCCGCGGCTCGGTGCTGATCCACAGACTGGGTTTAGGGACCCCTGCTCTAGTCTTCCATTCCTTTGGAATTCACAGCTCTGAAGACCTTAAGTGATGAATGAAAACAATTGTCTCTTTTTCTTCACTAAGCTGATGGCTTACCAGAAACCGAAGGGGCACGGAGTACACTGCACATATGTTACATATGGAGAGAGAGAAAGAGAGTGCCCGAATCTAATGGAATAAACGCCAACGTCCAGTAAAAGGAGAACACACAGATATTTTGCCTTGAAACTAGGCAACCTGGTTAGCTGAAGCATACAGAGGTGAAGAAGAAGAGACACAATAGAGGGGTACGGAATTAGGCTTCGTGTAAACATAAAGAGAAACCTTTCTCCTCTTCCTCAAATATTTTCATTATTATTGTTATTCTTTTTGCACAAGGTTGGCATTTGCCACCGTCAGGCTTGGCTGGGTTGGATTCAGCCCTGGAAGACGTGGGGATCTTGGTCCCGAGGACTCATGCGATGCCTCTGAAGGCCATCTGCCCAGCTCCTTTGTGCAGCCAGTGGGCCACTGTGGGAACAGACCACTGGGCGAAACGGGCCAGAGATCTGATCCAGCAGGGCACAGCTTGCACTTTTATCCTCCCAGAAAGTAACACGGGCACACCACTGCTTTAATTTTCAAGACCACGTGCTGCAAAAAGAGAAGAGCACGGTGCCAGCAAGGGAGGGACGGTCTGAGCAATCAGCTGCTCAGAGCAGAATAAATGGTGCCTTGGATCAAGCAGACAAGAAGGGCAACTGATTTCCTGGCACAGGTGGGTTAAGCAAAGCTTTGCTCGATTGGGCGGGTGTCAAATTTTCCCGTTAACAGTTCACGGAACTGACAACGTCGTTTATCATCACAAGTGGAACATTCGCAAAGATTCGGTTGTCAACTTTCCCTTCGCTACAACTCCTGCTCTTCCTCTCAAACGTTTCTCCAGGGCTACACAAAAAAGGGGTGAAAGAAAAAAAAACCACGGCTAGCCATTTTGCTGATGCCGTTTTACCTTTTCACAGGTATGGGAAACCTCCCTGGATAAATCGAGGCAAACGTCGGCTGTTTCACCAAGGAGGAGGGTGGTAGGGGGAAGAAGTGCTGCCTGGGGTCACCTGGCACTTATCTGGGCAAGGGTGTGGGAGAGGGATGGCAGCCCTTCAAGCCATTATCTTCAAGAGACTATATTTAGATCAGCGGTTCTCAACCTGTGGGTCGCGACCCCATTTGGGGTCGAATGACCATTTCACGGGGGTCGCCAAGCACTGCAGTCCGCCATTTTTTTTTTGGTCGGCCATTTTTTCCCTATTGCGATGCGGGCTGTCGCACCGCACATGCGCGATGCGCCCTGCCCCGCTGCGCATGCGCGGTGCGCCCCACCGCGCTGGCGCAGTGCGGGCCCACCATTTTTTTTATTTTGGTCGGCCATTTTTTCCCCTATTGCGATGCACCCCGTCGCGCCGCGCATGCGCGATGCGGGCCGGGGTCGAGCCCCGGAAAAGGTTGAGAACCGCTGATTTAGATGGTTAGGACACAGGTGCCCTTTCAGGATTGGAGTTTTGTAATTTCCGTATTAAAGGCCCATAAAAACTAGCCCTGGGTTAGGTTCCTCTAACATGGTTCTGACCCATAGAGAGCGCCAAGCTGCCTGTACGTACCACTATTTCTCCAAAACGCTGAAAAATGTTACGAAGGTCATAATATGTGGTGGTTTTCTCCAGGTTACCAATGAAGAGAGTTCTAGTCGCTTTAGGGTGAAACTCGTCAATCCTTTCGTCCAGTGGCCGGAATTCGTTCTCGCTTTCGGTTTCTGAGGGCCAGAGAAACAACAATAGCATCTTCTGAGACATTTTTTTTTTTTTTTTTTTGCTTCTAAGAACCGTCGAGCTGTTATTTGGGTCAGTAACCCCTTCCCACTCCAAAGGTTTTTTTTGCACTCAAGGATGCCGGAAGATAAACAGAGTAGCTGGCGAGAGACGATGAAAAATGTGAAATAAAATTCAGAGCAAAAAAAAAAAAATTCAGCTAACTAACCTGGAAAAATAGCTGCTAGAACAGTGATGGCGAACCTTTTATTTATTTTATTTATTTGTTTTATTCGGGCTTGTATGCCGCTCCTCTCCAGAGACTCGGAGCGGCTAACAACATGTATATAAAACATCAAGTGCCGAAGTGCCCAAACTGCAACCGAAAACCCACTTATTTATTGCCGGGTGCCAGGTGGGCATGGCCCACTGGGTGGTCATGGCTGTGGTCATGGCAGACTGGGTAGGTGTGGCCAAGGTGGGCATGGTCACCTCGATGTTGCTCATGGGGAGGGACGCCTATGGGGGCAGGGTTAGGGGAGATCCAGGGGGTCTCTGGCAGGTGGGGCAGTGGGCAGGAGGCTCGTCCTCTGGGGTGAGGCGAGGCAGGGCGGGGGTGCCATTGCCGCGGGGCAAGGCGAGGCAGGGGCCGGGGCGCCTGCTGCCTGACACTATTGGCCCCCCATAGAGGCCAGGTAGTGCATGGGAGCCGACAGTGTCCGTCAGCAGTCACAGCCTGCCGGCCCCTCAACTGGCGCATTCTGGGGCTCCGCAGCCCACTGCCAGCAGTTCAGAGAAGCCGCCTCTGAGCTGGACAGACGGCCAACAGCTGAGGAGGCGATGCAGTAGGTCGTGCCCGGGAAAAGGAGAACATGTGAGGCCAGGAGGGCTGGGATGGGGGGGGGAGGGAAACCAGCCGTGCTGGGATGCATCCAGCCACGTGGGACCTCAGCGAGTTAGCAAACGGCTGGTTGAAGAGGGACGGTTGCCATTCCCAGAGCATGGTGCACGTGCCATAGGTTCGCCACCACTGTGCTAGAACAACTTCAAAATGAGTTTGGGTGCCATTTATGATTTTCAAATTATAGGAGACCAATGGGCAAATAAAACCAACAAAGGCTGTGCTGTGCTAAGTAGCATGAAAAGCGGGACAAGCGATAGAGAATCCTGAATGTGCAAAACACTCTTGCAGTGTCTCATTTTTTTCCCACCTCTGGCAGGGCGGGTGCCCTACAGCCTCTGCCTGCTCCACCTTCCCCAAGCCAGCGCCTGACTCGGATCACATTAAAAACATCACCAGCCAAGCCTTTGCTTCTGTGAGACAGAGCCAGCAAAAGCAGACAGAAGGTATAGGGGACGATACTCCAGGCTTCTCGCATCCACAGCGAGAACCAGTTCTGACAATCTGACAGAAAAGCAACACTTAAGACAGCTTGGGGCCCTAAGCTGGCTTTAGAATGGCCTCGAATCTCCTCCGCTCCACCCAAGACGTTCTGATATGCTACAGCCAGACATCTTTGGGGGGGGGGTGGATGCAGAGAAAGCCCTGGGTAGTTCCCAGGAGGGCTCACCTGGCCCTATCCAAGCCGTCACTTCGATCTGCATGCCAAAAAACAGCTTCCCTTTGGAGGCGTTCAGAGCCTTCTCCTGATCCTCCTGCTGGCGGAAGAACACCAATCCGTATCGCTCTTCGGAGGCTCCGTGAATCTGGACGGAGGTCACCTTCCCGTATTTCTTGAATTCGTGGAACAGCCCGTCCTTGAGGCTGGTGTCTACACCGCAAGGGGCAAACCAAAAGGAGGCATGGTCAGCTTTGGCATCCAAAGCGGCTCTTTAGCTTGACGCTTCTGCCGGCGTTGTACGCTTGTCTACCCATAATTAATAGAGCAAGCACACAAAAGATTCACACAACGGCTGGCGTGGCCGCCTCAAGCACCCACTCCCCCTCCTCTCCTTTCTTGAAGCAACCCCTGCCTGTACCTTACTGTAGGTAGCAGCTGCATTTTGGCTGGGGCCTACATAAATGAAAAAGAGGGCCCAAAGAACCCTTCCCATCCCCGGAAAAAGAGGAAGCCTAAAATATTTGTGTTGCTCAAAGAAAAGGCTGAACCATCTTGCAGCTCCACCCCACCCTTCTCTACGATGAGCAGAGGGACGGGCCCGGATTTCCTTGCGGGTAAAACCTCTATTACAATACACAAGGGGAGGCGGTCTATCCAAGGCCTGCTTCAGTAAAAAAAAGACCAAACCACCTATTTACAAAATGTAGGCCAGAGCAACCAATACTGTAATTATAAAGGTGGTGTCTCATTCAACTGGCTCTACGTGTTCTCGTCAGCCGTCGGCACAGCTGGGTGGAGTGGCCTCTGCGATGCAGGCAGGTTGCGTGGGACTTACCTGTAGAACGCACAGGAAGATTTTGGACCTTGATCCCGAAGCTTTTACGGGGCTCATCTTTTTCCAGAGGTGGAAGCAACTGGGAGGTGGGGGCTGGAACAGCGGTCGACTGAACAGAACGGGCAGGAGACTCATCACTCGAACTGCTACTGGAGTCGCTGCTACGGGCACAGAAGGAAACAGGGAGAAATGCCGTTAGCAACAGTTATGCAGAGGCTCCAAGCAAGGCATCAGGCTTGCCTTCTGCCCCATATATTGTGTCATCTTCAAGCAAGTGCGAAGGGTGGGACAGGATTTAGGGCAAGTCATAATCCGAAATCTCTTTTTAACTCTTCGGGGAAGGAGAATCAGTCGTCCGTTTTAAAGCATCTACTGTCTAAAGAAGGTAGACATGCAGCCGAGAATTCGGATTAAGCGAAACAGCCAGCACACTTATTTAATAAAGAGCTCTGCATCACAGACCTACAAAGGCTTGGAACCTCCTTCCCACACAACAGAAGGCAATGTTCATAAAAACAACTCAGCCCCCGCCAGGAATTTCAGCCTGACTTGAAAGCTTGCAAAATCCTCAGATAAATGAGTCAAATAAACGCCATCCGGGTAAGGTGCAGTGCAAAATGCCCGCAACACGGAAGTTAATTAAATCTTCAGTTTCAGCTTATCAGCAGTAATACAGGAAGCCTGAAAAATTATACTGGTTTCCCCCCCCCCCCCAGAGAGCAGGATGATCAAAAAGAACAGTTATTTGTTTGCCTTCTGCCAATAAACTAATAAACAACTTATGCCTTGCAAATCTTAAATCTGCTTGTCCCAACTCCGCCCCTCCCAAATATTCTGGAATATGGCCGCAGAATTCCTGATCAGGGTTCTGAGGGTTGTAGTCGATGACATTCAAAAAACCCTTGGTTGTGGAGCATTGATTAAAAGAAGGTGCTAGGAAGGAAGGGAGGATCATAGTATGTGGAAAGCAGGCCTGGAAAATAAAAGGTCCAACAAATGTGTGGGAAAGGAATTTAGCTGAGAAATAAAAGTACAGGGTTTACAAGTTATCTCAAACTCATCTAACTTTAAAACAGCAGCAGGACCTTCTGCCACATACTTCCCTTCGACCGGTGAGAGCGCACAGGGTCGGCCTCCTCCGGGTCCCGTCAGCGAAACAATGTCGTCTGGCGGGTCCTAGGGGGAGGGCCTTCTCTGTTGTGGCGCCCGCCCTCTGCAACCAACTGCCCCCTGAAGTCCGTGTTTCTCCCACTCTCCCGGCCTTCCAAAAGGATCTTAAGACCTATCTTTGCCGGCAGGCCTGGGGATGATTGTGACTGTTGTGTGAATGATGAATGAGTGTTGGTTTTTATTTTTAAATGTTCTTTTAATTTGGATTTGATATGAATATTGTTTGTATATGTTGTAAGCTGCTCCGAGTCTTCGGAGAGGAGCGGCATATAAGTGTAAACAATTAAATTAAATTAAATTAAATTTGTTAGCTGGGAGAGACACCTAAGTTGGCAAAGAGGGCAGGGTCGCAAAATTGCACAAGGCTTCTTGTGCACCTCAGGGACCTTACAAAGACTGAGGATTTCTCCCATCAGAGAACTGGAAGGACTCTCATTAGCGCCTCTGGGCAAAATGAGCAGAAGTTGCATTCAGACGTGCAGGGTGCAAGTGGAAAAGGCAAGTTCGCCAGCAACAGATCAGTGTGACGCTGCCGACGCCTTAAGGCTTAACCCGGAGACAGCGTGGCAACAGAAAAGCCGGAATGTTTCTTGGCGCAGGTGATCCGTTCTTAGCCAAATGAGTTTGAATCCCCAGTTCGAGCTCCCCAAAGGAGCTGCTGGCACAGATCCCAGTTCAAAAGGGTACAGAGTTGGGATCCACCAGCCTTTTCCCACAGCCCAAAGCTCTCAGGTGGCAATTTGCAGGAAAACGGAGCTAGACTACCCTCCTTCCGGGCATATTTGCCTGCCCCGGATTTTCAAGAGAAAAAGGGAAAAGGCTGGGGCGAGGGGATTGCTCCACCACTTAAAGGGCTGCCCCTTGGAGACACACGGGTTGGAGCAGTTGCTCCTACTGACACAGAAATCAGCTAACAGGCCTGAAGACCTTTGGCCTAATTCATCGCCCTGTGGTTTCCTCCAAAAGGGAATGTACAACTTTCACCCAGAATTTTTATCAAAACCCAAGGAATTCCCACGCTATATGCACTCTATCCTATTTTTAAAATCTTTATCTCCCTAAGTATTTTTGACCAGGCATTCTCTGCTAGCCATGGGATTTATAGGTGGGGGAAAAGTGAACAAGGTAGCAGCAACTGAAGAGTGTTCGGAGACTACAACTAGTGCAGAATGCAGCTGCGCAAGCAATTGTTGGCCTTCCACGTTGTGCCCACATTTCGCCAACTCTCCGCATGCTGCATTGGTTGCCTATTGGTCTCCGAGCACAATTCAAAGTGTTGGTCATTACCTATAAAGCCCTTTATGGCTCTGGACCAGGATACTTACAGGACCATCTTCTGCCACATACTTCCCTACGACCGGTGAGAGCGCACAGGGTCGGCCTCCTCCGGGTCCCGTCAGCGAAACAATGTCGTTTGGCGGGTCCTAGGGGGAGGGCCTTCTCTGTTGTGGCGCCCACCCTCTGGAACCTACTGCCCCTTGAAGTCCACGCTTCTCCCACTCTCCCGGCCTTCCGAAAGAATCTTAAAACCTATCTTTGCCGGCAGGCCTGGGGATGATTGTGGATTGTTGTTTGAATGATGTATGTGTGCTGGGTTTTTATTTTTAATATTTTCTGATTTGGACTTAGATTGTTCGATGTTTTATATATGTTGTAAGCCGCTCTGAGTCTTCGGAGAGGAGCGGCATATAAGTCCAAATAAAATAAATAAATAAAATAAACTGGCTGTTTACGTCTGGTGCAAGCCGGTACAGGAAGACCCAACATTTCCCGAGAGCATAATATAAGTGCACAGGAGTCTGACTGATCCTTGCCAACAGTCAGCTGGCTCTGGATTCAAGGCAGGATTAGAACTCACAACCTCCCCGTTTCTAGCCCAGGGCCTTCTTTAATCACTCCACCAAACTGGCTGTCTCATTTCAACATTCATAGCTGGTTTGTTTTTGTTTTGTTTTTTAAAGCCAATGAGACTCTTTGTAAATAAGGGGTTAATCTTTAACGAGATTAGCAATTCTGTTGAAATAACGCTTGCAAGGAGAAAATAAATGCCTAGGGTTGCAACGTCAACAGATCATTCATCTAGACGCCTAGACAAATTAAGGTCTATATTTTACTTTTAGGAGTGAAATGAGTTTAACTGTTTGATCCGACCCATGTCTAAACACAGCAAGGAAACAATGGACTTCCTTTGTTTTCAGACAAAGTATTGGTGTCACAGGAGGACACGCATCCGTGTGAGAATGACAGGCATGATCTTCCCAAGACAGGACCTGCCATCTGCAGATGTCTGAATCACCCCTGGGATGAAGGGCGTTCAATGGCTGTGGGGTTATGTAGTCCTTTCAAAGTGGGAGACAACCAGCTCCTGAAGCAGCAGCCGCTGGTGACCCACAGTGAAGGGCAAATAATCCTGCTTCTGTCTCCCAGCCGTAGGAAGTGCCAACATAATCTCATTGGTTACCCTGCAGAAAAGTGCCACCCAATTTTCATTGGACTGAAGAGTTAGGGATGCTGGTCTTTGTGAAAAGAATACCAATTTGCTTCTAATCTACCCAACATACTAAAATACCTACAATGGTATGGATAAAAAGCTTGAGTTTATTTGCAAGGTTTCGCTTCTCTAACACTCAGGTCCTACTCCCAAGATCCTTTGAGGCCAGCAGTCTCAGATTCTGCCATCAGGCCAGATGACACAAAAAAAATCCGGGTGCCGACAAGGGAAGCCGACTCCGGTCATGGATCCCACACAGCTTCAGTTGCAACATTAATATATCACCTAAGACTGGAGGCTGATTAAATAATAACTCTCATTATAACAATTTCCCTAAGAAGCTAAATGCGTAAGGTAGTTGAACCGACCTCAAGCAATATTCGGTTTGCACTGGAAAGCAAACTAAGTGCATAAGGAAGTGGAAATACAAACACACAAAGCTCGCTCTCTCTCTCTCTCTCTCTCTGCTACATTGTAAGGACCCACCCCACTTTGCATCTTAAGAAGACAGAACTCTTGGAATATTTCTTCCAATAGGCATCTTTATTAAGAGAAAATGGTTGCAGGCGTTCTAAACAGGACTTGGGGGCCAAGCCCTACGGTTCAAGGTTTTAAGGGGTTCCCAGCAATCCCACCCCACCCCACCATCCTTCCAACGACAATAGTTACATTTCCACCCCCTTTTTCCTCACTGCCGGTGGAAGGGAGACTTCAGAGAGTAGATGAAAGCTGATGGCCCCATTGTTACGGTTAGTCCTTTTGGTGGTATCCACATTCAGTCCCCTTTGAAGTTGTACCAAAGGAAGTGAGGGCCATAAAGCCCCTTTGTTCACCCCCCCCTCCCCTTCATCGTATGACAGAATCCAGAGAGGGCAGAAATGGGGTTTTCCATAGTCGATAACTAGAGATGAAATATAATTGGATTCTGACATACATAGCAGTTATATCCCCCTACACACACACACACACACCACAGTGGCCACTGGTTTCAAACTGCCACATGGCTGCCCAGTTAATTAAGCAAGCCCAAAGAGAGGGATGGGCAATAGGCTTCTATTTGAAAAGACATTTGTTGATCCTTCCACTCTCCCATTCTTTAAGGGCTGTCCAAGATTCTGGAAAAAACAAAGCAAGGTTAGAAATATCCCTGAGGCAGGCACAATGTGTCCTCCATTCTACCAGGGTGTGTGTGGGTGTGGGTGTGGGTGTCTTTTTATTAACCAGTGAGTCATGGAGAACAAACTGAATCTGCCAAAGGCTCTAGAGCAGGGGTAGACAACCTTGGCTCTTTTATGACTGGTGGACTTCAACTCCCAGAATTTGTGAGCCGGCATGGCTCAGCTTGGAAACCTCTCCCTTTCCCCTCAGCAGGGCTGGCTTAGGAATTCTGGGAGTTGAAGTTCACCAGTCATAATAGAGCCAAGGTTGCCTAACCCTGACCTAGGCCTAGGCCGCTTTATGACTGGTGGACTTCAATTCCCAGAATTCCTGAGATGGAAACCTCTCCCTTTCCCCTCAGCATGGCTGGCTCAGGAATTCTGGGAGTTGAAGTCCACCAGTCATAAAAGAGCCAAGCTTGCCTACCCCTGCTCTAGAGGGACTAACATCTGGATAGAGAATGTCTTTGGAGATTCCCAGCCATCCAGGTCATAGTCTTGGATGAGAAGAGAAACGTCTTCAAAGAAAAACAAGCAAATCCAGTTGCCTTGTGAAAGAACACATTTGGGACGTCTGGATTGAGAAAACATCTGGGGAGGCACCACACATATTCTCTGTATTCATTCAAGTCCTCCTCATTGATCAATCTTGTATCAAATGCAGGAAACTGGATCAATGAGCACCAATTTACAAAGGAAAAAGATAATGAACTGTAGGTCAGCTGAATAACTCATAAAAGGGTCGCAAATATGAATATAAATCTACCCCTCTGTAAAGCTTTAATTTACACGTTTCCCTGAGCCAAGATTTCTTTTGGGTGGCAATTACAGACGCTGATCCGGCTAAAAGCAACTCCGGGCGCATTTTCAACAGCCGCTCTGATCAAAGGGAAAACTGCAGAGCTTCCCATAATCCGCAAAGTTCCTCAATTTCCAGTTCCTTCGAGCCGGGAAGGGGCGTTCAGGTTCTTGTCAAAAACACGAGTGAAAATTTCGCCCACCGCATCTGAAACAAGACACTTCGGGTAAAAGTCAGGTGGGCGGAGAAACAGCAGGGGCTGCACAACAATTTTGCGCAAGTGTGGCTTGTTAATGAGTCCAATCAGATAAGCCCACTCTGATGCTGCTAACGCTTCGACAACAGATGGAGATGCAGCCTTTTTGTTTCTTATACTGCACTCTTAGAATTAGATGATCTGGGGGAGGGGGAGGAATGTGATGGGAGTTAGTTAGACATACAATATCGTAACAAGGGCTGATAAAGAATGGTGGGAGAGAAAACCAGGCGGGAAGCCAGCATTTCAAACTAATTGGAGGATGTGATTTATGGCTGTCAGTTGTAGGAGGGAATTGTGCTTTGATCTATGTGCTGAAGGGAGGGGAAGTCAGATTTTGGCTTGGATTATGTACCTACCGAAAGCTCGATTAAAGATTCTTTAAGAGACTCCGGGGCTTAACGCATGCTGCCAAGGTGAACTTATTTTCTCCTACAACACTTGACCTACATAAGCCAAGCAATCAGCTGGTGGCCCCAGTATATGCCGTGCCGTACTAGTTTAATGCTGGCCTGTGACTACATTTGTGTGGATAAACTAACCGGGCTTCCAGCTAAATTAAGCTTGGGGAAGGACCATCCTGCGCTCAAGCAGAATCCAGAAATTTGACAACCAAGTCAACAAAGCATTGTGGCCCTTCAAGGTGCCGCCATCCCATTTAAGAGAGGTTTACTTAATTGCCCTGACTACTGTGCATTAGCAGACCCGGCCAGCTTTAATTTGAGCCCCATCTCCTCGTCCTTCCTTCACTTTCATCTAAGAGGAAAAAGGAGTAATCGGGATGCTTTCATTGCGCAGACTATCCTCCAGGACAACTGCAGGGTGGATTAGCTCATCGCAGCACTGTCGCAAATGCTCTCATCTGCAGCTGCATTGGGGGGGGGGAAACCCTCAACGATGTGACACTTGCCTCCGCACAGACACTGCAAAGCCGCCTCTTTACGCAAATTAAAACTCTCCTAAAAAGTCAGCAGTTTTTCCTCCAATTTCGCCTACAGCTGCAAACATTTTTAAAACAGTTAAATAAAGAAGCTGAAGAAGGCCATTCCAACCAGCAAGGTGGCTTCTTTCTTCCTCTCGTCTTTACAATAAAATCCGTTGCTGATCAGGTTAATCGGCGAGAAAGAGGCATAAACCTGCTTTAAATCCGCTTCCTCTCCCTAAGCGTCCTTTGTTCAAGACCACGGAGATTTCCCCCCTTTTTCCCTAGCACAGGAAGTCCCCCACTTACGACAACTGAACCCGCCATTGCTCTTGTTACGTGAGACATTTGCTAAGTGAGTTTTGCCCCATTTTACGACATTTCTTGCCCAGTTGTTAAGTGATGAGTTAGTAACCTGATCGCTAAGTGAATCTGGCTTCATTCCTTTGCTTGTCAGAAGGTTGCGAAAGGGGATGCTGCAACGGTCGTTAACTGTGAAAAACGGTCGTAAGTCACTTTTTTCAGGGTCGTTGGAACTTTGAACGGTCGCTAAATGAGCTGTTGAGATTAACCCTATTGCCCTCGGGCCTCTCCACTGCTGCTTCTTTCAACTGGCATTTTAGACTGAGGCAAGTGCTCCCCTTTAAACAATAGAAGTCGAGCAAAAGAGGGGTTTGAAAATATTTTCACCCGAGGGTATCAAATTATGATGCTTATTAAAGCTGAATGACAGAAAAGGGGAGTCATTCACACACTTGGAATATGGCATCCAGTTTTGGTCACCACGAAGTAAAAAAGATGTTGAGACTCTCTAGAAAGAGTGCAGAGAAGAGCAACAAAGACGATCAGGGGACTGGAGGCTAAAACATAGAAGGAACGGCTGCTGGAATTGGGTAGGTCTAGTTTAACGAAGAGAAGGATGAGGGGGGACGTGATAGCAATGTTCCAATATCTCAGGGGCTGCCCCAAAGAAGAGGGAGTCAAGCTATTCTCCAAAGCACCTGAAGGCAGGAGAAGAAGCAACAGATGGAAACTGATCAAGGAGAGAACTAACCTAGAATTAAGGAGAAATTTCCTGACAGTGAGAACAATTAACCAGTGGAACAACCTGCCTCCAGAAGTGGTGAATGCTCCAACACTGGAGGTTTTTAAGCAGAAACTGGACAGCCCTTTGTCTGAAATGGTGTAGGGTTTCCTACCTGAGCAGGGGGTTGGACTAGATGACCTCCAAGATCCCTTCCAACATTACTACTACTACTACTACTACTACTACTACTACTACTACTACTACTACAATAATAAAAACATTCCCCAAGTCTGAAGAAAGGGCAACAACTGAACACCTATTGTCTGAATTAAAACAAGTTAAGTTAAAATGAAAAAATGTAGAAACAGGTAATAGATCGAAGCAGCCACCAACACTAGAATTGCAGACATCATCGTATTTTAACAAAACTGAAACACTTCCAAAAGCTCAGATCGTTCCTCAAGGACATTTTTGGAACATTTTAAATCCGTGAACATCGGAAACGAGGGGTTTATGATGCTAGGGATCCTTTCTGAAATAAGAGAAAGAGGAAAAGCACGACTGCAGCCCAAAATAAAGCAGCTCCTAGCTGAGAACATCACATGGAAGGAGACCGTACGAAGGTGGACTTTGATTTCAGAGTAAATAGGGCTGACATTTGATACACAGCAGTTGCTGGTATCCTTTCAGAATGCTAAGAGAATTTCAGAGTCCTTTTCCACAATAAATCTACTTACTTGTCAGAAGTCCTTGTAAAAGTGAGAGCTGTTTCCAGGCCAGCCTTCTGGGAGAAGACTTACATCAGCAAGGCCTTTGGAGGGTGGAAGAGTAAGTCCTGGGCTCACCCACAAAGACCCTTATCCAGGCTTACAACCAATCAGGAATGTAAGAGATTCAATGCATTACCGTAATTCTGCTATGCTCTGAACAGCTGCTCTGTCCTAGAACCCAGAACGTATGCGTGCTTTAGTCTCCCTCCAGATTTTGCTTTCCAGGCCCAAATCTGGAAAAACTAAAAACTTCCTAGTCTTCTTTTAGCTGATCTGCAGCCAGTCTGAATAGTTTGGCAGAACTGCTGAAACACCACACAGTTGGTTCCAACTTTTGAACAAAACATGTTAGTTCTGTGCACATCCTTTCAACTGGCTGGATTTCAGAGGCTCCTGGAACGTGCAGGAGAGTCTCCAGCAAGAGTTCTGACGTGTAAGTAAATTCATGCAGGACAAATCTTTTAAAAAAAACAAAAAAAAAACCCCTCACTCAAAAAAATTCCCATCTACTGGTCTTCACAATCCCCCTTTTCTGCCTGACAAACCAGCCAGGAAAACCCATCTTCCTGAAAGGAAGCCATGGAAAAAAGAATTAAAGCTCTCGTTTTGCATTATTTTTTTTTTTTTTTGCAAAACGTGACACACTACAGCAATCTGCTGCTAATGAGATGTCAAGTGATACACTAAGGGAAGTGTAATTATTCATGCTGCACCTTTTTAGCACATTCCATTAAATAGCAATAGCTGGTTGAGTTTTCTTCCTTTCCACTGAGGAATGATAAAATTATGAAAGATATAAGAAAAATACAACTGGTATTGAAACAAAGAAAAACACAAGCCCAATGATCCTTGCTTTTTTTTTTGAAAGTTGCAGGCGTACCCAGATAACCCATAACTTTGACGTTTCCCTTATCACTTTATGCCTGAAACAGCTAACATTTCCTTTATATATTTAATCATTGGTACCTCTTCTGATTCGAAGCTATATTTGTCTAGAAATCCATAATCCAGGTTCCTAAACATTTCCAGATTGGGATAAATTTTAATTGTTGCTCCTTGAATAGGAGATAGCTTTTATTTACTTTTATGTTTATGTAAGCTTAACTTATCACATACGTAAACTTATGTAAGTTTAAAAGTACCTTGGTGGCCCATAAATATTGTAAAATTAATGAATAAATATAGATTCACCTTTCTTTCTACTTTTTCAAATAGAGGCAAACGAGTGTGAATAGAAAGCAGAACTTGTTGCTAATGCTGTAGTTGGACCCAAATCTTTTAATTTAGATCCTGGCTACTAATGTTGTTAAGACCATTCCCTATATCAGTGGGAAGTATTTCTTAATTTTAATGTGCAGTTTATTTGTCACTTGAAAAAGGTACACTACCAAAACTGCTTTGAGTGCTTCTTAAGAATAATACAACAACACTAACAATGTATCAAGTCTTCCAATAGTATTAACTATTGTCAAGTAGGGTAGTTAATTGGTTTTTAAAAATGTAAAAAATGTTACTTCACTGGTGATTGTAAAAACTGCTAAAATTGGAAAAAGAAACATTAGAAAGTTCGAGTCTCAGAGAAGCCTACAGGCTAAAACACAACATTGGAAGTCAGCAGGATGGCTTTAGATAACAGTTTGCATTGGAAAAAGTTTGAAGACAAAAAAAATTCTGGAACAGTTTTGTGGAGAGCAACCCCCAAGGGTTCTCCCGGGATCATCTTGGATTTTAAACATTCAAACTGCCAATAAAAGGAAATGTCCTGCACAGCCTCCTCCATATCTGTGGAGGCCACAAAGAAAGAGCACTGCCCACTCCCGGATAACTCACCAAGCGCCAAAAACCAAAATTGTTACTTAAACAGTCCAAACAACTGACACAGTTGTCTGGGGGTTCCCCCCAGCTTTTTAACATGGGCATCCAAACCCAAATAAAATAAAATAAAAAACCATCTATGTAGTAAAGAACACCAATGCAGAAATCAGCACAGACACCAATACGAAGTAGCATAAAATCAGTATCAAAACAACACTAAGTGAAGAAAGGGAGCAATTTGTTTTGAGATCTAAAACACACCATGTAAAGTCTTGGGAAAACAGGTCACCCTCATGGCTATTTTTAATACAAGTTCTAGGTAACCAAACATCTCATAAATTCCTTCCTTCCTTCCTTCCTTCCTTCCTTCCTTCCTTCCTTCCTTCCTTCCTTCCTTCCTTCCTTCCTTCCTTCCTTCCTTCCTTCCTTCCCCTTTCAACTCTTGGAAATAACTTGGACTAGGTCCCTGCAGAACCAACTTGCCAATGTCTGCTTCCAGGACCTAAACATAGTCTCTTTGTTTCTAAGCTTGACGCCTTAACCCAGTGTTTCTCAACCTTGACCATTTTAAGGCATGCGGACTTCAACTCCCAGAATTCCACAGCCAGCAATGCTGGCTGTGGAATTCTGGGAGTTGAAGTCCGCATGCCTTAAAATGGTCAAGGTTGAGAAACACTGCGGCTTAACCACTTCACCAAACTGGCTCTCCCACTTCATTAAAGAGGGCCTTTTAAGCACCAGGTAGATATATTTGAGAGACCACACATTCAAGCTGCAGGCATTTCTATTTCAAAGTTAATCACTGTATTGTGAATTAGGCCTAAATGCTGACTGAAAGGCAACAAGCATCCGAATTAAGACTGCCTTTGACGTCCAGGTTGAGAGAAGAACTATATCCGCTTGCACAAAATGCTGTACAATTGAAGCTTGCGCCTTCCTTACGTCCTGCCACCGGAACGACCCACACTGCAGCGTCATATGTTGGGATGATATTGTAAACCAAGGGCTAGAGAACATTTTTAATTTTAAGAGGAGGCAAAAATACTAGCAAAAGTTGAAGGTGAGGAAACGCAAGGACAAAAATGGGTCAGAGTCCGAACAAGTCAAATTACATTGTGTTTTTTTTAAGCTGTGCTGACAGACGCCGGAGAAATTTAACTTTATTCAAATAAATTACTTTGGACTGACAAATTAAAAAAAAATAAATTCCAAGAAAAGATGAACAAAGGGAAATAAAAGTTTAGTCAGCTGCTGTGCGTAGTAAAATCACAGAGCGGATGCTTCGGCAGCCAGCTCAGCTAAATCTGATCCCCTTTATTCCTGCCTTAGTGGGGCCATATTCCAATCCACTGGGCTATTTAAACCATAGTAAAAACATAGTAAAAAGAAAAACCTTCTCAATATCCATTTTGATTTGCAACTTTTTCTGACAGAGCTTTTCTGCCTTCTCCTAATGCTGTACTGTATATAGCAATCTGTACAGGTTTGTTTCTTTGATGCTGTTTCCCATCATACTCATTTTGCCAACACAAGTTTCTTTAAATAGAAATATTCTGAATTTTGACAATGTAAGGTGGGTTTCTTTCTCTTTCTTCCTTTCTTTCTTTCTTCCTTTCTTTCTTTCTTTCTTTCTTTTTCTTTTTCTTTCTTTCAAACACCAGAACCCAATTATATTCCTCTCAGCTCAATTTTCAAGTAGGGGGATCTGCAAGGCCCCCTTTCCTCTGCCAGGGCTTGCCCCAAGTCCTTGCCAGTCACACCTTCTCTGCCTCATTAGCCCAGAGGCTCCTGCTTTGGAAAAACAAAAACAACAAGCAGCCTGGGAGGACCCCACCTCTCAGGAGGGGGCAAGCAGCCAAATCTGTCCGGAGGGTTCCAGTTCAGACTAGTTTGGGAGATCCAAATGAGCAATTCCTTGCATTGCCCGCAACCCTTGCAAAATATGCCGCTGTGTGCTTTGCTTATCAATAATGAAGCCTTGAAGCCCCCTTTGTCTTCTTTGGCACAGCCACACTGTCTCTGAAAGGAAGAATTTAAGATCCACACATATTTATTCTTCGGAGTGGGTGGGTAGGTGGGAGGGAGTGGGGGTGCTGCAGCCTCCATGCTAATTGATTAAATTAGTTGCCATTAAGTTTTTCACATTTTGCAAGGCACACTAGGAATAGATAGAAGGAATGAAGTAAAATCAATTCCCTATAAACTCCTTTGCAATAAATTTGCCATATGTATCTTGACATCTCTCTCTCTCACACACACACACATATATACAGAGAGGGAGGGGGGAGGGAGGGAGGGAGGGAGGGAAGGAAGGAAGGAAGGAAGGAAGGAAGGAAGGAAGGAAGGAGGGGGGAGAGAGAGGGAGATGAAAGAGGATCTTTACCAAGGCAATTTTTGCATACCAAGGCCAAGATTCTATGTCAATTGTTTCATTAAAGCATTGTTTCCCCCATGAAGTTTACTATAAGCAGCACAATACTGAATTACCATTCCATTAGGCAGCCTTAGAAGGAAACCCTGCTTTCTTGACAACCATATTCCCTGTTACCAAGCAGTGGGAACATCCTAAGACAAAGGTGCTTAATGCAAGCTGTATTAACAGAAGGAAAAGTTTCTGACTAAGGGCAGCTCACCAAGTACACGCTGGGGCTAAACCCAAAACATCACTTCTGCATCCGAGGCAAATCCACCCCGGTTTCATCACCGGGCATCTGAACCTAAGGAAACTGGTGTCCTCCTGAGAGAACCATATAATAATAATAATAATAATTTTAAAAAAGCAAAAAAAAAGGCAAACAAAACCGCCTTCCTCTAAAGGGCTGTAGGGGGGGGGAATCTGCCTTCAATTAACGGAGGCATGAAATGGCGCAGGATCCTGGGGGAAGTATTTAAGACCCAGCTGATCAGATGGGAGAAAGGCCTGCGCAACCTGTGAGAATGGCAAACAGCCACTGAATTTGGGACTCCCACACGGCACCTGCCGAGTCACTGCACAAGGAAACATGGAGTAGCTGAGTGGACTGGAAGAAAATCAACGCTGACCACCCATTTTACCCGTTGTTGTTTGTTTTTTTTCCTGTCAACAATCCTCCCCCTCTTTTTATGGAGAAACTGGGTCCCTGCACCATAGCCTCCTTGCTGCAGCCTTTTCTGGACCGAGATCACCTGAAACTGCGGTCTGCTGGGTCTGAATTCTGAAGCTGTTGTCCAAACCACAAAACTCCCCACACACCTGCACACACACACACACACACACACCCTCTCTCCTCAGCATACCGCTCTCTGCCAATGATTCATCCTTTGCTGGCCAATTCCTGAGGTGGAAAGAAAGGCAGGGGCAGCAGGAGCAAAAGGCCAGGGTTATGTAACAAAATTCAGCTGGCCAATCTCTGCTTGCACTCTAGGAGTTGAGGGTGACACCGAAATCCAATCAACTCCAGCTCACAAGCCAATCTTGAAAGCCTCAATGTCTATTCATGCTATTTCCCTCCCTCCCACCCAGCCTTTTCTTTAACAGCACTGGTTAATCTTTGTTTCAAACTGGGCGTGCAGCTTTAAAAACAGAACAGGTTGTATTCATTTTCAGGGAAAGCTGGATTTGCCCTAAGCCCCTGTTTAGGACAGTACAGGATCAAAGCTTTTCAGATCCAACAGCTTGACTACTCTATACTGCTGGATAAAGAGAATCCACCAATGGAGACTGTACCTGCCTAGGAGCCACACTGCATGTCCGTCCTGGGCAAGATCAAGTCAAGACTGGGATCTCTATGGTCCAGGACGGGCGTGGCAGCTTTGGCTGACTTGATCTGATTGGGCAGGAATACAGTCTAAACCCATTGGTGGATTCTCCATCTCCAAGTGCTGGAGAAAGACCAGCTCAATTCGAATGAGCGCCGGAGAGCATGTTCAACAGCTGAGGTTTTTTTTAAAAAACAAAAAAAACATGAATGCAGGAAGAAGATATTGCTAAGTAGAAATCCAACTAGGTAAAATTCTCCGCTGGTCACTCCCAACATTTAACATGTTCCCCTGTGTCTTTCTAGCACATTTCAAGTGTTGACATGCTATGAAAATACAAATTGCCTGAACTCATGTGCCTGCCCTAAACCAGGTTCGGAAAGTCTGGTAGAGGTGAGAAAACTAGAATGGCTGCATTCCTCCCTCCCTTTTCACACAAGGGAGGACCGCTGGCCAACTGCTCACTTCAGCCTGCTAAAAAAGCATCTATTTACTGACATTAATCCAAGCTGACAGCAGGTATTACCATCTCCCTTTGAAGCAAAAGGAGGAGGAAGAGTCAAAAACAGAGGCTGGCTTGGGGGAAAAGGCTGTTCACGGCCAGTGGAAGGGCCTCTTGCTCAGAATACAATCCCAAATAAACACAAACAACGTGGTGGAGCTGCTCTGACAAAACCAAGCTGGAGAGGTATACAACAACACAATGGCGCCATCCTATCCGCCTCCTTTTAAAGCAGCCTGCGTGTTTCAACATGGCGATTCTCAAGCATTTTTGCCTGCGCTTCTACGGTCTGATTCAGAAGGCCTTCTCCTTGAAAATATAAGCGGGACGATATATTTCTGTTGGATCTTCTTTCCCTCCCCCCCCCCCCAGTGCCACAGTTCTTTGCCAGGAACCAACACAGAGAACAGCAGGCTGGCCGGACTGGCTCAATTTCACCACTCTATAGCCACCGCAACAGCTGAAAACCCATAATTGGCGTATCTATTAAATGTCATTCCGATTACTCAACTAAAGGCAATAAACAAAAGGTGCCGTAAATAAACAAGAAAGAGGAATAAGTCCAGGCAGTGCAGGAGTTGGTGCTGAATTATAAATGAAAAATGCAGACAGCTATCCCCAATCAATCAAAGGCTGCTTCTGTAAGAGCAGCCTTTCACAAACAAACAAACGCAACGGAGAAAGGTGGCCCAAAGGGATCTATTTCACAGGTGGGGCTTTTCTTTCCTGGGGGGGGACAAATGTCTCGCCCTTTGTCCACCCCACATTCCTGCCTCCAACCTGGGGGACGGTGCTGGTCTGTGTCAGGAGGATGAGCCGAGAAAAGCACGCACCACCTTGCGGCCGATGCACGTGGTTCCTTGGATCAATACTGGGACCCAGAGCAAAGCCTGCCCCGCGCCTGCAGAGAGAGGAGGATACCTGTCACTGCTGGTACTGCTGCTGCTGCTGATTGAATCGCTGCTGGAAGACCGGCTTCTGGAACCGCTCCCGCTGGGCGACCGAGTGGGTCTGGAGGCTTGGCTGGCCAGCCTCTGCGGAGACTGGGTCCTGGACTGGGAAGAATGGGGGGACCGGCTCCTGCTGTGCTGGTAACTCCGTTCCGGCCTTCGACCTCGGACCTCCCTCGTGAGGTCATCCCGGTAGATATCCCTGTGTACCACACTGGGCAACGTAAACTGCTCCCGGGCCCGAGGTTCGTAACGAGGGTCGTGAGCATCAAAGCGGCTCGGGCTGCGACTCCGAGAACTGTAGTAGAGTCCATGTTGTAAAGTTCGTTCCCGGGGGTCTCTGTAATAATCCTGATCGTAATGTCTCGTGCGGTCAAATCCTCCTGTCCCCCGTTCGTGGTGTCCATAGGCACTAGGCTCATAAGCACGCTCCCTGTTATCTGAAGCCCTGCATTTAGGAGGGGAAAACAGGCACTGTCAATCAGGGAAGGAGAACAATGACTCAACAACATGCAAAGCATTTAATGCAGCATTGGCCATCATCATCAAAAGGCCAACAATGATCTATTTAGCAAAAGAATGAGCTTGGTCCTTTTACGTGACTTCTCGCTCATGTTCTGGCACAGACTCCATTTCACTGCTTAAACTGAGCCAGCTCTGTGCCTTCTGTTCTAGATTTCTACCCCATAATCCCCATCTCGCAGGATAACGGCTAGGGATCACGGGAGAAGAAGGCGAGCGAACCTGAAAGGCATCAGGTTGGAGGAGTCTGAACTAAGCTTCTGTGGACAATATTGTGCACCACAGTCCCAAATGTTCATGTGCAAAACGATTTAATTTCAGCAGTTCTACACATATTTCTAGGACGAAACAGGACTATTAACATGTTTCATCCCATGACTAGGCTAGAATCCTGTCATTAAGGGGTTGGCCAGAGAGCGTAGAAAAAAGCAATTTATCGCAGAAAAACCCAATTTACTTATTTCTAAAAGGTCGCTTGAAATCTTTGCTTCTAAGAGTTCTAGGACAATGTATCAGCTTAGCTAAAATCAGATCTCTGCTTATCCTTGTAATTATTAATAAAGTCAAGATAAAGCCAACTAAAAAGTCACAGGCATTAAGCTCCGAAAACAAGATAAAACAATGTTTCTGTGTGCTGGTGAGAGAGTGGTTGTTTTTTTTTTGTTTTGTTTTTAAAAGCCGCTTTGGAGAATAAAGGGATGAGATATTTTAATAGCTGATAAAACAAAACGGTGGCCATTTCTGTATTTTACACACAGAATTAGGTTTACTGTAAAACTAGGTAAAACTACGTAGAACTTAAAAAGAAAGCTAAGACAACTTAAGAAGCCGTGGGGAGGCCGAGAAGGGAGGCCTCCAATAATTTAGCATTCTAATCTAGAGAGGTCACTGAATGGCCCGAGGTGTAGGACACAGCTAGGAAAATAGATGAAATAATTTGGAACAAAACATGCGCAGATCAAGCAATGAGGCCAGGGCTAATATTAGTGACAAAGTTTCCTAAAACCATCTGAGGAAGGAAGGAGGAATTCAAATCATCTCCCTTTTTTTTACTTCCAACCGCCTTACAGCAGGGACTGCCATTTCCTAGGTGTGAACAGTTTTTCCTCCATTTGTCGGGTCAAAACCCAGAGACCTTCCTTCCTTCTCCTCCTCCAGCCCAGTGAACGAGGTTCTCCTTTGACCTTTGCACTTTAGGCTCCTGCTATGAGTGTAGTGCAGGCCCTCAGACCACTTGTCCCTCAGACAGAGGTGGCGGCGGGCCCTGGGTGCACATTAAGACTTTTGTCTGACTTCTTGCCTCTACGCCAAGTCAGAGCTGCCTCACAAAAGAGCAAAAAACTAGAAGGCAGGCATTTAGTAGGTGTCACAAATGTTTTTTTTGTTTTGTTTTTTTTGCAGCTCCATGCAAATAAGGCCACTTATTCTCTCGGGCGTGTATAAATATTTTAAAGAGCTCTCCGGCCCTCGCCTTTTTGGAACAACAATGAACGCACACCCTGCAACCCTGTCGATATTATATCAGGGAAAGCTGATACCGTAAAGTAACAAACAAACAAACAAAAAACAAAACAAAAAGCAAGATTTCTATAAAAGTTAATGTAGAGTGTAAGAGCCGTTTGTTAGGACACAGAAGACAGACAAAAGAACTAGCAAAGCTGAAAATCTAAGGGCTACAGCAGTGCTGGTTATCTATTAGTGCTAATTACTACTGGAGTTAGTGGAAAAAAAGGGAACTGACTTGGGTTAGGAGAAGGGCTAATATACACAGGGCAGGACATACCAACCTTTTCCAAGTGTGGAAACACGACCTATATTCCCAATTAAATCTAGGGAGAGAATTGTGAACATAACTTCCCCAATTTGGCCCGTCTTAAAGGGGTAATCCACCTTCTTAATGGGCAAGGGTGTCAAAGTGGCATTTTAGATGAGCGAGCGAGAGAAAAAAAATCCTAGGGACACGAAGAAGAAAAAAAGAAAAAAAACTCCACTGGAAGCCAGGAGTCCCAGATTGGCCAAAAGGGTGGCAGCCCCCAACTTCATTCTTCCAGACAGCCAGCGCTTCTAAGTACATCCACCACAGGAGTCTGACTGGCGCCCTAAGTCTGAACCAATCGGCTGGCAGAAAAGGCACCACCAGGGGATGAACGAAGGCCTCGCCCCAGGCTAGCAAGCATCCTCTGTCCAATTTTGTAACCATCCAGCCAAGTCAATTTTCTGTGACGTATCCACAAGCTGACCGACACCACGTCTTTAACGCTAGAGTGCCCTTAATTGTACGTGTGCTTTTGGCAAGACTAACGTAAAGTAATCCACTGCCCTGGCCCACTGGGATCTTGGCTCGAACCATCCCATAAATTTTGAGGTAGTAGCCCTTATTCCAGCACCTCAACGGATGGCCTGTAATTTCCAAAACTGAGCAGCGTCCATCTCGTTCGGTTTGCCATGAGGATAGTAATCCCAAGGTACATGGAAGCGAGGTAGATCCAACAGGGGAAAGAAACATTGATTCGCGGCCTTCTCCTGTCTTCACTGTACGTATTCCCATGGCTAAAGGTGGTAGAATCCAAGACGGTGCGGCATTTTTATAAGTCTGCTAGACAATTTTGAGACAACTCCAATTTTATGCATAGACTACATAAACCAGCATCATCACCCTGAGAAGCTAAATGCGAAGCTCTGCCAAGGGATTGTGTAGGTAGGTCCTATAAGGCTGAAGATACTCCATATTGGGCTTGGAGACTTGCAGTAATAAACTCCATTTGATCGTAAGTATACATCCAAAGAAGGCCTTAAGGTTATCCAAGTTTTAGAAGAATAGCTCCATAATCGAGGCTGGCCCGTGAAGTCTTCCATCTTAGGATCAGCTCTCCAACCAGCTGCAGGAAACATCTTCTACAGATCCACAAGATCCCAGCCATTGGGATGGGAATCACTTCCGTTTCCAACCCAAAATAGGAAATGCAGATAATTCCCCAAATTTTAAATCCATCTGGGGGCCCTATCAGGAGGAGTTTGTGTTTCTGACCATATCAATTACAAAATACCTGCCTAGTGAAACCTTGGAACTTACCCATCAAGTCTCCGCTCATAGCGTCCTTCCCGTGCATGAAGCGATGGTGGTGGGCCATACGTGGGCCCACCACCAGCTCTGAACCCAGAAACCTCTCTACTACGAGATGCTATGGAAACTGTATCATCCAATCCCCGAGCAGCACTAGGGATGGTTCCTGGTTCGTTATAATCCGTCCGGAGGTCTCTGTCTCCCATTTTGTTGACAGAATTGTGTGCCTTCTGCGCACTCTTAATGTCCACAAAATCCACAAAGGCTGCCACGCCGCCTTCCGATCCCCTTTTGGGGAGAATTTTGACACTTTCAACACGTCCATATCTAGGAAAAAGACAGAGAAAATCACATACGTTAAAGCTCACAGAAAAAAATCAGCTAAGAAAACCACATTTAGTAGCTTGAAATTTCTGGGCTCAGATTAAAAAAAATAAAGAGATCTAAGCATTTATTTCAATAGTTAAGTATAAACAGTGTTTCCTGGACTCGTACTAGAACAAAGCTGTGGGAATTTACATATATACGTCACGCCTGTTAACATCTTTCCCTTTCTTCATCTTATCGTACCTTGAAAAAAAGCCAGGATACAAAAACATCACCTGACTTAGATTCTGCCAACATCTGCAATAGGCATTTACCACTAACAGAAAAGCCCTTATTCTGTATTGTTCATATATATTTTAATGCAATCGATGTTGAAATAATGAATCTCAGTGGAGGATTAATTTATTAAATGTATTTATTTGTTCTCAGTTGAACAGTCATTATTCAGAGTTCAAGATGTACGTGTTGAATAGAATACAATGCCTGTTCACATCACTCTAATCATGGATAAAGCCAGTTCTACAAGTTTACAATCTAAATGCTGTTGGAAGCTCTGTTTAAACCAGAGTTAGAAAATATTTGGCAATTCCTGAGATAAATTTTCCATGGCTGTAGACATCAGCAGTAGCAGCAACAACAGATTACCAATGCAAATTATTTAGCTCACACTACATATGCGAGCAGATTTGGTGTGAATATGCAAAACATTTGCAAGTTTCTCCAGAAAGTTTTCAAATCACCCAGTCTGACCAAATGTCACTGACCTTCCAAGCTATTTAATCAAAAAGAAATGGATTTCTATTAAAAATGCACACATCTATAAAAGTGTCGTGTTTACACATCAAAAAGATATGAAACATAAACTGACAATTCCCTTCCATTAAAGAAAGAACTGGTACCATCACATTCCTGATAACCTTTATGCATTTTTAATTACACTGTTGGCACTTTCTATAGACAGACAGATAGATAGATATTTCCTGGTTTGATATATCAAATAATAGTATTAGTGAATTTAGGCAGCAATGAAGTCAAACCTCAGTCCCAGGGGTTTCTTTAGCAATTCAACCAGCCTAGCATTCAAGCCTGGCCAGGCTGGAAAATGGAATTCCACACCAGTATGATCTAGGCTCATTTAAGTTTGAACTTATCCTTCTACCGGTATGTTGCTCTCATTGCTGTTCTGCCCTCAAGCGTAACCATCAAAGACATGCATAAGATTGGCCAACACTGATCTGTGAAATTCAACACCATTAGCCACATCAATCCTCCACAAGATTGTGCCGAATATGCCAAGGAGGGTTTAATGTTTCTACCACACAGGGATTGGGGTCACTATAAAAAAAAGGGGGGGGTGTCTGTGAATCTTCACCAAAAACAGTGCCACTATTTAACAATGGATCAATCCATTACTTGTTCAAGATCTCTGCGGTAGGCCAGTCTAGAATGCCAAAAGCACCCGATACCTCAGTGGCACAACGCTTGCTTCCTATGTGGTGTCGGCCTCTGCGGTGACAGGAAAAGCATGCGACCCAGAGACGGCCAAAAACGTCCCTTGTTACAGCTGAAACCATGATGCTGTAGGACAACTGATAAGAGGCAGCAACCGTCTACGCAACTTCTGGAGGACAGAATCTGTATTCCACCCCAGCCAAGGAGGAATCTGGAGCAGGAATGGTGGAGAGAAAAAAACTCCAAGGGAAAAGATGTGGAGCCAGGATTTCTTTAAACTATGCAACCACACAATGGTGCTGGCGAAGGGGTTGCCAGATTTGAGGTCCAAGGCAGAGGGCTCAACACTCATTGACCCACACCAGAATGCTCGAGGGTGTGTGGGTTTAGATCATTCACTCCGAGGAGAAGGGGCTGGAATAAGCGTAAAGGCTGCTTTCCATGGACACTGCCGCAGGTCTCGCTAACTCCCTCCCAAACGCTGAGCTTTGGAAGGCGGCATTCGGGAAGGGTATCTCTTATGATCTGCACTCCCAGCTTGTGTGTGTGTGTCATCCTAGAGTCACTCGGTGCGAAGGCTAATCGGCCTGGCAATCCGATCCCAGCCCTGCCCGCTGGCGGTTCTCCAATCTGCTCCCGTGTTGGCAGTTGCCGCTAGGAGGGGAGCTGCTGTTGCTTCATGCTAACCGATCTGGGAGCTGTGAAAAGCTGCTGGGGGTGGGGCAGTAAGGAATTAAGCATGTGGCTTGGGGGGGGGGGAGATTTCAGGAGCCGCTTAAGGTCTGTCCAGAAAGCAGCAGGCTGAGAAAGGCGGGCACCCTCGTTCAATGTGCCCTCCTGATCTCTGCCCAGCCTGAGCCTTTCCAAGAAGGCAGGTCTTTCCCAACCGCCAGCGCAGAGAGCAAACAGGGCAGAAGAGGGAGGCGGAGGCGGCTCTAAAGGTTCTGATATACAAAGGCACACAGGAGGCTTTCCTGGTTCTCTAAAGGGCTTGCCGCTTGCATAATCCATACCAATCAATGCCTAAGAGGCAGCACGGGGATAAATCAGTTTTGCTTCCTACCAGCATTAAAGGAGGACATTTCTCCCAGAACAATCCCTGGTACTACAAAGGGAGCCCCAGAGTTGGTCTATGCATTAACTGCTACACCTCCGGGTTTCCACGCATACCTTCCATATTCCGAGGAACTTCAATCTGTTTCATCTTAATGGCTCAGTCACAGTGGCCATATTCCTCAGAGTGTACTAAAATAGTTCTTCAGGACTGTTCCTGATGTAAGTGTGACACTTTTATTCTTGTTGTGAGCCGCCTGGGGTCTTCGGAGAAGGGCGGCATATAAGTGTGAATAAACTTAAACTTAAACCTAACTCTGGAGCAGACCATGGGAGCCAGAGGGTCAAGGCCCCAATGTCTTCCTTCCTTCCTTCCTTCCTTCCTTCCTTCCTTCCTTCCTTCCTTCCTTCCTTCCTTCCTTCCTTCCTCCTTCCCTCCCTCCGTCCCGATAGATGCACCAGACAAACTCCCATAGGAAAATAATTCTGGCGGTTGTTAACATCATTCAACTGGACATCAATAGAAATTTTAATGTTGGTCACACTAAAAACATTCCTGCAACTTTCCTCCTAGTCCAGGGGTGGCAAACCTATGGCAGGGGTGCCAGAGGCAGCACGCAGAGCCCTCTCTGTGGGCACGTGCACCATTGCCCCAGTCCTAGCTAGGCCTTCAGCTGGGTTTTATAAAACCTTTTCGCTTTAGGCCTCCATCACCGTGTGCAAAAAAAAAAAAAAAGGTTCACTCAATCAATTTAACTTCTGGGGTGGGGGGAGATCTTGCAAAGTTGGAATTGATTGACTGAACTTTTTAGTCCCACCCAGTCTGCCATTACCACCGCAGCCACGCCCAGCCAATGGGCCACGCCCACCCGACGCATAAGTGGGTTTTGGGTTGCAGTTTGGGCACTCAGTCTCTAAAAGGTTTGCCATCACTGTCCTAGTCTATGGGAAAGGGACAGAAATACACCTTCCTGTGTCAGACAAAGAGGTCAGGGGAAATTCAAATGCATGTGCAGTTCCTACCAGGAGATGGTAAATCTAGCAGAGTTAGGTACACTGCTGACAGGTTTAAAAGAGCTGGCTTTAGAAGGCCTCAATATTAATTTTCAGTTCCACTTCCATCCATGGATTATTAATCAGGCCCCACCATCTTTGGGCAATGGCAGTTAAGTGCCTTCTTCCTCAGCTCGCCAATTGTTCTGAAAGGGAAAGCTACAAATAAGCAGCCATTTGCACAGTTGGGTGCTACTGTCTGGAAGGGATCCAGGTGCCAAAAATGCTAGTGTGAGGATTTTTTTATTTTTTTTATTCTGATAACACGAAAGCGGGAAAGGCTTCAGAAAGAAGTGCCAATGATATGCTTTGGTCCTCAAGGTATGTTGTCCCGGGAGACAAGTCTGGTTCTTCATTCAAAACTGATGCTTAATAGGTTTAGTAGAGGAGGATGAAGTAAAAGCAAACGTTTCTTTTAGCTTTTTCCAGTATAGGTACTGGAAACCCAGTATTACGGGAAAACAAAGATGGCAGCTGCAAAAAGCAATCCCCATTCACACTGAGGTGGGCCCGGCATCTGCTGAGGATTCACACTGCAGTCAAGAGAATTCTGTAACGCTGGTAGGTCAGAGGCAAGCATTCAGTTTATTTATTTATTTATTTACTTACTTAAACTTATATGCCGCCCTTCTCCTAGGACCCAGGGCGGCTTACAAAAACAATACAATAAAATTAACTACATTCATACAGCATACAATCACAGTCCCCACTGTGGACTGCATTCCACAGACAAATTCCTTTGAAAACCTAATTCTTCAGAATTATGAAACCCAAACTCAGTTGCTACTTTCAAGGTTTTGATCAGTCAACCTGGTTGCCCACAAACTGCAATGACCAGGAAACCACTTTTTTTTTTTTACTCCCCCGACACAAATAAACACACATTCAGAACCATGAATTTACAATGTCTTTGTGCATTAAAGCAGCGCCCCCCCCCAATCTTTTGGGGGCACCAGGAACTGGTTCTGTGGATAGAGGTTTTTTTTCACAGACCAGAGGGGACGCGGTTTTGCTTGCTGCCTGCATCCAGCTGGTGGGATTTCACTGGTTTGCATGGACTGGTCCCTGGCCTGCCGCAGACTGGTGCTGGTCCACAGACCAGAGGGGGTTGGGGACCCCTGCATTAAAAAAAGGGGCTTCCAAAATCAAGAGTCTGGAAGCCAATCGCACCCAGTGATGAATTTTAACGCACAACCTATAGCATGAAGACAAAAGACAGCTAAAACTGACCAAAGATCATAAGGGGGGGGGGGAAATCAACGCATACGGCCAACAGGCTACGATTGCTCAAGCACAAGGAGTTTTTTTTAGCTATCAAGCTTAAATACCTTAGAAAAATTTGCAAGAGACAAGATTCTCTACAGCTTTGCAAACGTAGGCATCACGGTAAGGAATTGCTCAGCCTGGCTTTCAGCATGACACCCAGCTCACCCCACCCTTGTGCACTGGATTACAACTTCTTTGAGCCCCTATCCATCAGGTGTATCGGCTGGAGCCGAGAAAGCTATGGTTCTGAATTGGAGCATACCAAATGGCTTTAGCTAAGTTTCATGGACGCCCTACGACCGGTAGATATACCCGGATTCGCACAAGCTAGCTAAGACTCCATAAAAACATTGAGGAACACCACCTTACCCAAAGCCAGAATCTCAGTCCAACGATTAGAAACGAATCTCAGTCAACTCAGTGGAACTTGTCTCCGGGGCTTACTTTGGAAAGATTATGCCTTTCAAATGAATATGTAGGCAAGTGACTCGCAAAACAGGTAATGGAACATATTGTACAATACCTAATAAAGTGTAATGAAGCTGGCTCGCGACGAGGAAGATCCCAAAGCAAAGTCTCAGGTGACCGTGAGACCTATCGGAATGGGTCCAGTAATTATTTCCCACCTATTAACGTTATTATGAGAATTGCGAGTAAATTATCTTGAGAAAAAAGCAAATGCAGATGCCGTGACAATAAAGAAATGAGCCCGGCACGATTACGCAGGGTCAAGAAAAGCTGGGAAGGGCTGCCATCAGTGTGACGATTCAGACATAGGCTGCTAAATTGTGACCGTAGTCCTTCTCGTGGAGCCATCTGAAGGAGGAAGAAAATACCTCAGATGACATGTTACCAGTAAGCTTTCTAGGTTTGAGCGAGCTGCGGCTTTTATCTTTTCTGCAGCGGTATTTATAGAATGCTACCAGAGCACAAAGTATCCTGTGCGCTGTGAATGTTCTTCCATGCAGGAAATCCACAACGTAGGCAGGCCCTGACTGCTTTTGCTTCACAGGTGCAAATTCTACTATAGGGGCAGACCTTCAAAGTCCATGCTTCCTAACTGCCCCGTGACCCGAAAGAAAGGCTGTTGTTCACGGGAGAGAAGCCAAGGAGAATGTCCCCGGAAAGTCACTGGCCATAATTATGCAACGTGTAAGCCAGAAATTATAAGCTGAAGGGAGCAGCCAGAATTTAGCCACCGGTGATGGACGCCCGCAAGCTCAGAGGAGGGAGATCTGAGGCATTCTACACAGCTGTCAAAAGAGCAGAGCAATTCTACTCTCAACAGGATGGAGTTGCTGCAGCCGTGCTGTCACACTTTCCAAGGAGAAACAGAGAGTGAGTAAAATTAAAAAAAATAAAAAAGCTGCAGTAACACGGCGAAGCAAACCATAACGTCAAGCCCAATTATTCTGCCACGTGGGGATTTGGGTTCACGCTGGGAAGGAAAACCTACCTTCCCTGCAACCACTTCCCCCTTCTCTTGTTACTTATGCAACAGGGCACGCACCCTCACACAGAATGGCACTGGGGAACAGGAACACAGTACTTCTTTCTCAAAACAGCAATGCATAAACCCCAGGCCCATCGGCCCACTACGATTTTGAGCGACCATGAAAAAAAAAGCCCACTTTATCGAAGAGAATGGTAAATGCTTTGAAGTGGACACACCACTGACTGAAAGAGACCTTGTGCCAGGGGCTCACAGGTTGTATCAACTCAGCCAGGTTCAGCTTGCCCTGCAAAGGGAAGGACCGGTGCCCTGTGTAGCCATGACATGAAACGGATTGGAAATAAAACAGGACATTTACAAAAAGCGCTTTTTTTCCTCCCTAGGAAAGATAGTTGGAAGGCTACCAAGTGCTACGTAGATGGTATTTAACTCCACCATGTCAAGGCCCCCAAATCAGAACAACGATAAAGGATAAAGGAACTGCCTTGGAAGCCCACCTTACTCTTGCAGTGCCTATTGTTTTATTGACTCCATTTCTAAAAAAAAAAAAAAAGGGACAGAGAAAAAAGCAACACCAAGTTACTTGGTCTGCTTAAAACTGACTGCTGTTTTTCTCTAGTTAATCAAGAGGGCATTTGGCATTTATGCACAGGACAAACATTGCTATATTTAGCCATCTCCTCCAAGAGCAGCAAATACTTTCAGTGTTTCGATTTTCACAATAACGCGGGACGCAGTTAGAATTGTGTAATGCTTTCACAACTAATCATTTCCTCAGATTGCTATCAAAAAAAGGACCATCTAAGAGGTTTCAGATTCCTGGAATGGTTTTTCATAGAAACGCAGCAAAATGAAAGCAAGCAGAAAGACCAGTGTGGATGAATTAAAGGGGGAGTCTGTTTTTAAACACATAGTGAATTAATATGGGTTGGGGGAAAAATAAAAATGCATCTGATGCACTGCATCATTTTTAAGAGCTTAGAGACAGGTTTTTGTTTTTTTTTTATTTTAAGAGCTACATGTCAACTTCTCTTTCACCTTCACAAACAGGAGCCCTTATCATTGGTTACTGGAAGTTTCTAAGACCTGCAGAGCTTTCCCCCCCACCACCCAAATACTCTGTATATTAATGTGCACTATCTTTCCTAACAAGCTTCCAAAACAGGTATAACCCAAATTATCACATCGTATTCTAAACAGCAGTTCCTTATATGTTAAAGGTCACCTTAGAAGTGTCCTTCATTAATCATTCCCCTGATTAAAAGAGCTGCACAATTCAAGTGTTTTGTGTATTTTCTCATGACTCTTACTGATTCTCAAAAGTGCACCCCCTACTTGGAACAATCAATTTTTCACATACCAATATCAGCCATTTCAAACCGTATTTTCTTTAGAATTTAAACACGTATAAACAATGCAGTTCTTTCTACTGATAGGACACGTAACCAGCACCTCCTGGAACACAGGGGTCAAACTCGCCACGTCGCGTGTCGCGACATATCACAATTTTTTTGGCACTGCCAGAGCTGGGGGTGGGCGCGACCTCCATATGACGCAACCGGCCCGCGCAGTTGGACACCCGTCCTAGAATGACTGAAATTGATGCTGAGGTTAAAGAGTAAGGTTGCCTCTATTTACATTCATAATCTTTAATATTATTAGAGAGCCATAGGTAGCTTTGAGGTTGATTTCCTCTTAAGGCTTTTCATGCTGCTTGTTCTTTGCAAATTCTTTGTCCTATTCCCAGGCGGGGGATGGGTGGGAATTTTTTATTATTTTTTTGCCAGAGACCAGTTGAAACTAAAAAGGGGGCTTTTCTCCCCTTTTTTAAGCTTCTCTTCTAGGAATTAAAATGTACATGTACGTTACAGAGAACTGCAGTAATCTCCTGTTGGGACACACACCCTGCAGCCATGCAATGCAATTATTGTGCAACCTGTCCCCTCCCCCACCCAGAGTCATACAAAGAAAGGCAGCACTCCCAGGCATCTCTTGCCAACCACAACACAACTCTGAGAGATAGTTAGAAGGTGGGCAACCCATTAAATGATCAATGGAAAAATCTACTGAACGGTTGGACCAAACACTGGCCAGATAAACTGGCTTTTTACATCCAACCACGCTTCGGCTTGCGTGAAAACTGGCCCGTTGTGGAAAAAAATGAAAATAAAAACCAGAACCTTTCCTGACTCATCTCTAAGCAACAACACCATGGCAACTTTCTCCAGCATTACAAACCTTTTGTGGAAACGGGGGGGGGGGAGGACAGGAGAGAGACAGCATGCTGGAATGGCAGCTTCAATTTCCATTTCATTTCCTCCAACCGTTGGGGGCACAGAAGCCCTTTGAATCCCAGAACCCACCAGCAGCCCCCAAAAAACCCAACCGCACAACAATGCTCCCGATTTTTAACCGCCAAAGGATCACCACGGTCGCCCTTTCTCCAAAAGGAAAGTTGAGGCAACTCCTCTGGTTTTATATAAGCACAACCACAATCTGCATGATGTATTTTCCCGACTGGATCTTTGTTGCATCCATATTTAAACTTGCGCATGGTTTTTTTTCCCCCAAATTTTTCTCGCATCACTCTGCTTCCTATTATTTAGTGCAAGGCTGTTCTTGCAGATGTGAGAATGAACAGTATTTGCCCTCTCCCCCCCCCATTTGAAAGGGGATGTCCCTTGTGCATAAGTGTGCTTCGGTTACAACAGCTCTTTTCCAAGTAATCTCCTTCTGCACATTGAGGAAAGCTCTGCAGCTAAGGTGGCGGTAGCAGCAACAACCAGGCAGCTAGATGAAATCTCTTGTTACGCAGCTCTTGTGATGCTGCTACTGCGGCTTCACAAAGCCCCCCCCCACCTCCCCTATGTGCAGCTTGAGATCCTCTCTATTCCTTCCGACATAAACTGGGACCCGGCCGCCATTTTAGAAAGGCATTCATACAAGCCAGCACTGCGCTAAACCCTCCGAGAGGCATGTTGTTCTCTCCAGCAAAAGGAGGATCAAGGAACCCTTTTTCTGTTTTAAAAAGACGGCTGCCAAACGATGAATCAGGCTCTGTGTTGCCAATCACAGCAAGTAGTACAAGACAGTCTGTGTGTGTATGTGAGTGTGTGCGCGCTTCCCTCAAACACCTATTCAAACACACAAACAAAAAAACAACACAAAGGAAAACTGCTAGGAAAGGACCACCTCAGCTCCCAGCAAGACTTATTTTGCATATGGCAACTCCAACACTTTAAAACTGTTTCCCCATCTACTAAATAATAAGACCAGGATAAAAATCACTTCTGATTTTGTAGCCTGCTTGCCCCAACTCTGAATTATGGGGGTGGGGAGGGAGGAGGAGGAGTGGGAAGCATCTAACATAACACTAAAGAACCTCTTTGGCACAAAATGAAAATGTACCCTGACCATCAACAAATAAGCTTCCATTTAAGAATACAGGGTAATTTCACTCTTTCCCTAGATTCATCAGTCAAGCTGTTCCCCCATGAGGTAACCAAGCAAGTCTATTTTTCCCATGATGACTCATTAGGTACGCTCCATAATCTTCCTAAACAGTAGGAAGAAATTTACAAGAAAAACTGCAATCCACTTAAGTCTTTCACTGAAAATAACTTCAGCTGACCCACATAGGGGTCAAGAATGATGCATGTCAGTTTTCCTTCACAATGCCATAATAGGCAAGGCCAGAAACAATTATTTAAGACAGATGTTCCTGCAACTGTTATCTAGAATGCGTCCATCGCCACAAAAAAGCCATCCCGTGAATACACGCCTGTGCTCTTAGGCTGCACACATTTTGTCCAAAACATTTCTCAACTGGGTGGAATTTAAAAGGCAAACATTCTTACAGCCAGAAAAGAATATATCACGAACGCAAATAATAGGACTAAAACGACAATTCGGAATTAGCCATCCCGGAAATGCTCCACAGCAATAGAACAAAAGAAGTTGGATTTTTATTTTTATTTTTTTAAAAAAGGGGGGATTTAGTCAAAGTTGTGCCTAAATATCCACGCTCCGGATTCTTTCTTTCATAATTCCTTCAGAATAAGAAAACAAAGAACCTCAAAATAAACGTGGCCAGCTCGTGTGAAAAATCCCAAGCCATCAGTCGTCCGGAGTGCGGAAAGAAAAAGAAAGAAAAAGAAAAAGGCAGCAGCCCTGCTTGGAGTAAAAAAGTGGTTTCCATCACAACACGCTCTTTAATCCCAGTCAGTGACATGAAGGCCAGCGGTGGGTGCAGCATCTTTGCTCTCTGCCCCATCTCCTTCTCCCGCAGGCAGGCAGTCTCTAGAGCTGGAGAAGGAAAGACGGCACCTCCTTAGGGAAGCTTTTTTTTTTTTTTAATCCACACTTCCAAAATGCCCAATGCAGAAAGGAGTCCAGCAGCCTGGCTCAAGAACAAAGCAGCAGCAGCAGCATCACTTGCATTGTTGGGGCTTCTCCAGCGCTGGAAGAGGTGCAGTTGAGAGGCTTCTGCAGCAGCCGCCAGGTGCTCCTGGATGACAGGTTGCCCGGCTCGTCTTCGGCCTGGGCTCCCCAGAGGCCCTCTTAATCCCGGGCCTGCATCGGGTTCCCCAGGCCCTTACACACACACACACACACACACACACACACACACACACACACACACACACAGAGAGAGAGAGAGAGAGCCCCCCCCCAAGGCTTTACCTGTCGCACCGAGGCAGGGAGGGCCAGGCATTATGGCAGGGGGGGTTCCCTTCTCTCCCGCCCCCCTTGGGGCAAATCACGGGTTTCCCCCTCCCCCCCTCCCCCGGAGCAAAGGCTGGCCCCCCTCCCCTCCCTTCCCTTCCCCTCCCCTCCCGCCCCGCCCGAGCCCCCCCGGCGGCCCCGCTCACCGCTTGAAGTGCTCGATGATCTTCTCCTCGCGGACGTTCTCCGGCAGGTTGCCCACCCAGAGGTGCCTGGTCTCCCGGACCATGATGCTGCCCCCGGGAGACGGGGGGTCCTGGCGCCGCCCGCCTGCCGCCTCGGCTCGGCTCAGCGCCGCGAGGGGGAGCCGCCGCGCCTCCGCCGCCGCCGCGCTCTTCCGCCGCCGCCGCCGCCGCCTCCCTCCGCGGCGCCGGTGGGGGACACCATCCCACCGGGCCCCGCCGCCGCCTCCGCCGCCGCCGCCGCCACTCCCGCGCCACTTGGCCCCGCGCCGCCGCCGCCGCCGCCTACTGCCGCCGCCGCCGCCGCTGCTGCTCCCGCTCCGGATGCTGCTGCGGGCGGCGATGCCGGTGATAGTGAAGGGGACGCCGCCGGCGCCGCCGCCTCCTCCTCCTCCTCCTCGACCGTCGTGCGCGCGTCCTTCTCGGCGGCGGCGCTGTGGCCGCTTCAGCCCAATTTCTCCTCAGCAGCCGCAGCAGCGCCGCGCGCGGCGTCGCTCTTTCGCCCGCTCGCTCGCTCGCTCGGCCGCCCGCACGGCGCCTGCGCGCTCGGCCGCCGCCGTAGCCAATCCGTCGCCGAGCGCCCGCCTCGCGCCCCGGGAGGCGCCGCCGATTGGGCGGCGGGAAGCGCGCGTCGGGCCGCGGGAAAGGGCGGGGGAGGCGAAGGGGAAGAGCGTGCGCAAGCGCTCTGGAGACTTCTTTTTCTTCCAGGGGAAACAGGAGAGATTGCTCCAGCAGGCGGGGGGGGGGGGTGGAGGGAGGAGGGGGGAAGCGGTGAGAAGCGGTGAGAGAATCCTGTTCTCCCTACGGGTCTCGGGTGGCCAGCGCGCACGCGCAGCACGCGCTCCCCGGGCGGTGGGGGGGCTTTTCATCTGCGCGTGCGCTATGGGGGCATTGCCGCCGCTTCTCATTAGCGTCAATGTCGGGGTTGTTTGTTTCAGTGGGTGCCATTCACAAAGTTGTGCGCACTCGCGTGCATCCCGTCTGTAGCGGCCTACTCGCGTATCCGGGATCCGCGTCCTCCAGTTATTGCCTCCCTTCTGGGAACTGAGCTCCGGGCTCCCTTTCGGCCCCTCCCGGCCTTTCGGCCCCTCGCCAGCTCAGCGGGCCCTCAACCACAGCTCCCATGATCCGCAGCCCAGGCCTTGGAGTCTCCTGCTCCTCCCCTTGCTGCCTGCGCGACTGATTCTTGCCTCCGTCCCCGATGCTCTGGCAGGCCTGGCGAGCGCCGTGAAAGCTCGGGCGGCCTCTTGCCCGGATGGGGGGGGGATCGGGAGGAGCCGGAGTACGAGGGGGCGACCGGGAAGGCCCGACCGTTCTCTGCCCCGTGGCCCCGGGAAAGGCCGCCCCGCCCTCGTGCTCGGGACGAGCGCCATTTTGTCGCGGCTGCCTGGCCCGGCGGCCATTTTGTGACACCGGGGCGCCGCGGCTGCCTTTCCTCGCGCGACCAGCAGGGGCGCCGCTCCCCCCAGCCCCATCGCCGACGCGCCCCCCCCCAGTCAAATGAGGGGGGTCTGCGGACTGTCCCCCCCGTCCAGCTGACCCCCCTCCCCGAGGATGGCGTTTCGGGGAGCCCCCCGCCCCGAAACGGGCGTCCCGTAGATTTCGGAGTGAGGCGTCGGTGCTTTTTTAAAAGCTTTTATTTGCGATGGTTTTCATTGCAGCCGGTCAACCAAGATGCCATTGGCAGCCCCTCGGGGTTCGAGCGCTCTTGCGAGGATCCCCGGGTCCTGCTCGGGACTGTCCCGGAAAACACGCGTGGGGATTCGACCCCCTGCCCGCCCCCGCCTTTCTGGGCCGCCGCGTGGCTGGGAATCGCAGAAATGGCTTGAATTCTCAACTATCCACTTCGGGGGGGTCCCCAAAAGGCGGGGGGTCTTCAAACTTGGCAAAAGCTGGCTGAGGCATTCTGGGAGTTGAAGTCCACAAAGGGCCAAGTTTGAAGACCCCTGCAAAACTGCTTTTCCAAAAGGCGACTGGATTTACTTACTTATTTATTTTGGATTTTTTTTTATTTCCCCCTCCACCCCCTTGGAAACATTTCATCGCTTCTTGGATGTGAGAAGCAAAACGTTTTCCAAGTGGGGGGGGGAATAAACAAGGAAGTCCAGTTGAAAAGCACCTTTTGGGCAAATGGTTTTAAGCACCCGCTTTGTGTCTGCCGGCTCCCGGGCGGTTTATGACAAAGGCTGCTGGTCATGGGGCCTTTTGTCGGATGGGGGGGGAGAGGCGCTGCCTGGCTCCCCCCAAATCTCAAAGAAGGACTGAAGCATCCGAGGGAGCCCCCCAAAAGCATATTTCTCTCCCCCTCCAGCTGTGGCCCCGGAGAGCCCTTAGCCAGGGGCGCACAAGGGGAGCAGTTAGCAAGATGCCTCCCCTTGCATGTGTATGGGGGGGGAGGAACAGCCAGCAAAAATGGGGAGCCAAGTTGGGGACCCCTCTCCCTCCGTCAGAATGCTTTAACTCTTGGCCTTGCTGGCCACAAGTGACAAAACCAAAGGGAAAAATGCTTACGCATTTGCCCAAGAATCAAAAGCCCCCCCCAACGGGTCTATATTCCATACACTTCCCACTTTCTGTCCTTCAAGGGGGGGGGAGAGCCCCACCTGCCCCCTCCCCATTATTTTAAGCCCTGCTTGGCTAGCATCTTTCTGACTGGCAGGGAGGGCCAGAGCTGGGCTGCCCCCTAGTGGAGGAGATGGGTACTAACAGGAGAAGTCCACTGCACTTTGGCTTCTGCTCGCGTGTCCGTCCGCCACGCCTTTTGTCTGATTTGGCTGCTGCGCTTGACTCAAGAAGGGGCTTCTTTGGGACACAAAGGGCAGGATTAGGGCCTGCAGGATTACAGCACCCTCAGCTCCCTTCGTTCGGGCCCAAAACAACAATGGAGTTGCTGCCTGGCAATTTGCAAGCATGGAGTTGCTCCATCTCCTGGTCCTCTGTGTTGGCTCAGGCCAGGTGCTCCTCGGAGGCCAGGCTGCCACCTGCCCCCACCCTGAGGCAGAGCTTGGGGGGAAGCGGGGAGGGCCAGCCAGCTGTCAAACACAGCTGGACTACTAAGCACTCTGACCCTCTCTTCGCCTTGCCTGGGAAAGAAGCTTTCCTGCAGGCTTCTGAATCCCGGCTCCTGCAGCACCTCCATCAACAAGGGAAGCAGAGCTGGCAGACGTAAGCAGAGGGGGGGGGGCAGGAGCAGGCATCTTTGGTCTGGTGGAAGAGTGGAAAGTCCAATTCGCAAGGAGGGCGTTGCTCTCAGTCCCTGGCCCACTCCCCACGGAAGGAAAACATCGCAGACAGAAAAAGGGGAGGGGGCAGCTGGAACACTGGACTAGCTCTCCTGGGCCCACTTCCAAGAGCAATCAGCATCCGTCTCCGCAGCAGGAGGACCCCGGGTCTGCCAGACGTAGCAGGCTTGGCAAAGGAGGCGACTGCCAAGAGGGTAACACCCGTCCTCCGTGGGCTCCAGGGACAGCAAGACCTGACACTTCTACGGGTCAAAAGAAACGAGCGTCAGGGCTGCCTCCTCGTGGCCCCACTCCGGGCTTGCTTGCTTTCAAACCCTCATCCCCTTTGCCAAGAACACTGTGGGGTAAGGGGGGGGAGCACGCTTTCCCAGTCACTGAAACCCTCCACAATTAGGAAAGAAGCAAGAAAACTGACTCGGTTTACAGATTTCTCGCGAAGGAGCGGCCACGTTGACGATGCTGGCTTCTCTGCCCCGGCATCCTTCCAACAAAGGCTTCCAAGGCCTGCTTAGCCAAGTTCCCCAGACCCACCTCGCACCGGTAGCAATCCTCGTGGAAGCTTCTCCCCAGGCACTCGATCTTGTAGGCGTCCCTCCCGTCCCGCGGGATGATGGGCTCCTCACAGACGCCACAGACAGGAGCAAACCTCCTGGAAGGCAGGCAGGCAGCTCAGCCATCTAATTCTCCGGCCTTCCGTCCCGGCTTTCCTCCCGCTGCGCCCTCTCCCACCCGCTGCCAGGCAGAGAAGCTACGGGGCTGTACCTGTAAAAGTCCGGGAGGCAAAGAGCCTGCTGGTCGTCATCCACGGCAAAGGTGTCGCTGCCAATCTGGCGGCTGCAGGCCACGCAGGTGAAGCATTCTGGGTGGAATCCCTTCCCCAGAGCCCACACAATCTCATGGAGGATGAAGGCTTGACAGGCATCGCACTTCTCCAGGGTCTCCTGGGGTGGGCAGAGGCGAGACCCAGAAAGACGAGGGGCAGGCATGATTTTGGGGGTCTCTTGGATCTAAAGCGTCTCCTCCTCCTCTCTCCTCTCTGTGCCAGGCTTCGCCATTGCCTAGGCCAGGGAGAGGCAACCTTGGCTCTTTTATGACTCATGGACTTCAACTCCCAGAATTCCTGAGCCGGCATGGCTCAGCTTGGAAACCTCTCCCTTTCCCCTCAGCGTGGCTGGCTCAGGAATTCTGGGAGTTGAAGTCCACGAGTCATGAAGGGCCCAGAGGTAGGCAACTTTAGCTCTTTTATGACTGGTGGACTTCAACTCCCAGAATTCCTGAGCCAGCATGGGGGAACTATGGCCCCCTCACGACTCGTGGACTTCAACTCCCAGAATTCCTGAGCCAGCCTGGCTCAGCTTGGAAACTTCTTCCTTTCCCCTCAGCGTGGCTGGCTCAGGAATTCTGGGAGTTGAAGTCCACGAGTCGTGAAGGGGCCATAGTTCCCCCATGCTGGCTCAGGAATTCTGGGAGTTGAACTCCACCAGTCGTGAAGGGGCCCAGGTTGCCTACCCCTGGCCTAGTCTGTGCAGCCATTAGGTCTACAATAAGGCTCGTTTAGAGCAGGAATCTTCAAACTTGGCCCTTTTATGACTGGTGGACTTCAACTCCCAGAATTCCTCAGCCATCATGGCTCAGCTTGGAAACCTCTCCCTTTCCCCTCAACATGGCTGGCTCAGGAATTCTGGGAGTTGAAGTCCACCAGTCATAAATGAGCCAAGGTTGCCTACCCCTAGGGCCTTACCTGATAGCAGGCCGTGCACAAGGGCCGGCCCTCTTTCTGGTAGTAGCTCTGCCCCGCAAGGCTGCGGTGACACGTCCGGCAGGTGAAGCATCTGACATGGTACTGCTTCTTCATGGCTTCGAGAGCAAGAGCATCGGGCAAAATGCCCTTATGGCAGAAAGCGCAAATATCTGGGAAAGGAATGAAGCCGACTGAGAGAAGGCGGATCGCCCGGTCAGCCGGGGTCAAGTCGCCTTCCCCGGGACATCGAGCCGGAGACCTCTCGGTGGGGACAGGAGGCAGCTCCTCACCTGGCGCTGCAACCTCCTGTCCATCTGTCCAGCCGAGAGGAGAGGCCGGCCGAGGCTCTTCCACTCCAGAAGTCTGGAAAAAAAAGAGAAAAGAACAGGCCGAGTTTCGCAGTCTGCCAAAGGAGGTTCCTGCAGCAATTTAGCAATTGTGGGTCAAGGGTGGGGGACTCTTTAATTAAAGACTGCTTCAATACTGGGAAGCCTTTCTTGGGTTTTTTTTTTTTAAGCTGCAACATGTGTGTGTGTGTGTGTTTGTGTGTGTGTGTGTGTGTGTTGAAATGCGGCCTGGAGCCTCTCTAAATTGCCTCAAGGCCAGTTCTTCTCCCTCATTCATTTAAAAAAAAAACCAGGCCAAGTATCTCTGGATGGCGTGATTAAAGGGGAAGGTTCCCGGTGAAGGATCCAGGCTATTGCCAGCCGGCCATTACATTATATTAAAAAGTTTACGGCTACCGTGGCGCCTGTGTTTTAATTCTGCTCCCAACCCAGCGGCCAGACTCCCTTGCGCTTACCAAAAGGAAAAGCTGATGATTGACCCTCTGCGGGGGGGGGGGGGGGAGGAGAATTACCTGCAGGGAGGAGGAGGGCAAGGCGGCAGCTCCCTTCTGCAGACCGGGGCCCAGGGTCTCCACCGGGAGGGCAGCGGAGGGCTGCAGAGACCTCAGGACAGCTTCCACGGATTGAGGAGGGTCAAGAGGCGGCGCCAGCCCCAGCCGGGCAGAGGAAACTGCAGGAGGGAAGGAGCTTAGTCTTCATCCAGAGCCTCAAGGGGGGGGGTGTCCATCCAGGGCCTCCCAGCCAGAGAATCCCCACGGCTGAAAGTTCCCCACTTCTGCTCCCACTCTGGATCTGGACTACAATCGAGGCCCGGGACCCAAGGGCGACAGGGGCCTCACCTGCACCCGGAGTGCTGCTGGGCCCCCTCCCCTCTTTACGAGGGGCCAGCTTCTCCGTGGGAAGGCATGGCGGGGCCTTCGCAGGACCCCCGCAACCCCTCCGGGGAGGCGCAAGGATGATGAAGATGGAGGAGACCATGCGCTTCTCCGCCTTGTGCGAGAGCATCCCCACCTGAGAAAAAAGGGGAACCCTGGCAGGCTAGAGGCAACCTCAAAGGGGGCTTCTCCCTCCAAGCCCCCCCCCCACCTCCCTCCATCCCAGCAGAGAAAGCCACAGAAGGCCTGGGGGGGGGAATCAAGGGAAACATAAACGTTGGAAAAAAAAGCTCCCCCCCAGCCCTTGCTGAGTCCCCCCTTCTTTTCTTCTCAGTCCAGAGCTTTGGGGAGGGGGCTCGTCTCCTCCGAGAGGAGAGGCTCAAAAGGGCAGGGAGACCCCCTCCTCGTGGAGAACAAGCGCTCAGCTCCCCCCTCCCTCCCTCCCACCCAGCCCCTCTCCCCCAAAGCCTCCCCAAGCGCCCCATGCAGGAACAGGGGCACTGCGCGTCAGGCCGCTCCCGGCCGTTTCCTTCCTTCCTTCCTTCCTTCCTTCCTTTCCTCCTTCCTTCCTTCCTTCCCTCTTTCCTTCCTTTCCTCCTTCCTTCTTTCCCTCCTTCCTTCCTTCCTTTCTTCCTTCCTTCCTTTCTTTCCTCCTTCCTTCCTTTCTTTCCCTCCTTCTTTCCTTCCTTCCTTCCTTCCTTTCTTCCTTCCTTCCTTTCCTCCTTCCTTCCTTCCTTCCTTTCCTCTTTCCTTCCTTTCCTCCTTCCTTCCTTCTTTCCCTCCTTCCTTCCTTCCTTTCTTCCTTCCTTCCTTTCTTTCCTTCTTCCTTCCTTCCTTCCTTCTTTCCTTTCCTCCTTCCTTCCTCCCTTCCTTTCCTGACCGGCTGTTCCCCGGGAAGCCAACGGGACGCCCCCGCTCGTCTCCCGGGGAACTTTCGGGGAGGGGAAGGGGGCGCGCAGCCCAGGCGGGGACTCCGCCGGCAGCCCCTGAGGACCGCGGACTCTCCCTGCAAGTAGGAGCGCTGCCCGCCCGGCCTCTCCGCCCTTCTTCCAAGCGGGGAAAGGCTGCAAGGGCTGCCCGGAGCCTCTCGTCCCGGGACGGGCCAAGAGAGCGGACCCCGGGCGACCCTGACCACCGCCCTCGACCTCACCTGGAAGCGGCCGCAACGGCGGGCGGCTGCTTCTCCCTCCGGCCGTCGCTCGCTCCACACACCTTCGCCTGCCTGCCTGCCTGCCTGCCGGGGGTCGAGCAGCCGCGCCCCGCCCCGCCGCCGCCGCCGCCGCCGGTTTGGCCGTAAAAGGCGAGGGGCGTCTGCGAGAAGCGGCGCTTTCTCCTACCTGCCCGGCCCTCCCGCGCCCCGCCCTCCCCTACTGGAACGGACCGCGCCCTCCCTCCCCCTTGCGGGGGTCTCGGGCTCTCGCGGCCCCCCTCTGGGCACATCTGTGTTCCCAAGCAGAATCTGCCCCCAACAGCTGAGACTGCCCGACCCAGCATCCCCCCACCCAGAGCGGCCCACCTCCCCGTACTGGAACGGACCGCGCCCTCCCTCCCCCTTGCGGGGGTCCCGGGCTCTCGCGGCCCCCCTCTGGGCACATCTGTGTTCCCAAGCAGAATCTGCCCCCAACAGCTGAGACTGCCCGACCCAGCATCCCCCCACCCAGAGCGGCCCACCTCCCCGTACTGGAACGGACCGCGCCCTCCCTCCCCCTTGTGGGGGTCCCGGGCTCTCGCGGCCCCCCTCTGGGCACATCTGTGTTCCCAAGCAGAATCTGCCCCCAACAGCTGAGACTGCCCGACCCAGCATCCCCCCACCCAGGGTGGCCCACCTCCCCGTACTGGAACGGACTGCGCCCTCCCTCCCCCTTGCGGGGGTCCCGGGCTCTCGCGGCCCCCCTCTGGGCACATCTGTGTTCCCAAGCAGAATCTGCCCCCAACAGCTGAGACTGCCCGACCCAGCATCCCCCCACCCAGGGCGGCCCACCTCCCCGTACTGGAACGGACCGCGCCCTCCCTCCCCCTTGCGGGGGTCCCGGGCTATCAGGCCCCCTCTGGGCACATCTGTGTTCCCAAGCAGAATCTGCCCCCAACAGCTGAGACTGCCCGACCCAGCATCCCCCCACCCAGGGCGGCCCACCCCCCCCTGGAACTGGCTGCCCCCTCCCTCCCTCCTTTCCCTCCCTTCCCCTTGCTGGGGTCCTGGGGTCCCGGGCTGTCGTAGCCCCCCTCTGGGCACTCTGGGGTTCCAAGCAGAATCCCCCCCCAACAGCTGAGACTGCCCGACCCAGCAGCCCCCCACCCAGGGCGGCCTGCCCCCCCTACTGGAACTGGCCGCGCCCTTCCTCCTACCCTCCCTCCTTTCCCTCCCTTCCCCTTGCGGGGGTCCCAGGCTCTCCCGCCCTGGGTGGGGGGATGCTGGGTCTGGCAGTCTCAGCTGTTGGGGGGGATTCTGCTCTGGGCACTCTGGGTTCCCAAGCAGAACCCCCCCCCAACAGCTGAGACTGCCCGACCCAGCATCCCCCCACCCAGGGCAGGAGGCAAGTCCCATCATCCTGGACCTCTCCAGAGGCATCACTGACTGAGCCAGGAAGCTGTTGGCTGGGGCTGCCTGGCTCAGCAGGGGACCGCACCCCCATTCCCCACCTTGGGGGGAGACCTCTGGCATCCTTCTCTCCCCCCCCCTCCTTTGAGAGACTGGCAGGATGTCTTCCCTTGCCTTGCAACCCCGGTCTCCCGCTGTTTCGCAGGATCTTTTATTGGAGCCGCGGGAAAAGCCTTAGCTAACCGCCCAACCAACGTGGGAAAGGAAAAGACCCACGTCAACATCGTTGTCGTCGGCCATGCCGATTCTGGCAAGTCCACCACCATCACCACCACCACCAGTCATCTGATTGACAAGTGGGGTGGGATGGACATGGGCGCCACTGAGACGTTTGAGAAGGAAGCTGCCGAGGACGGGTAAAGAGGCTCCTTCAAGTATGCACGAAGGCAGACCGTGAACGGGGCATCGCCCTTGACATTTCACTCTGGAAATTTGAAACCGGAAAGTATTATATGTCACTGTCGTTGATGCTCCTGGACGCAGAGATTTCATCTCAAAAACATGATTTTGACAAGGTCTTGGTAAGGCCACACTTGGAATCCTGCATCCAGTTTTGGTCGCCACGCTGTAAAAAAGATGTTGAGACTCTAGAACAGTGATGGCGAACCGTTTAGAGACCGAGTGTCCAAACTGCAACCCAAAGCCCACTTATGTATCGTCTGGGTGTGGCCCATTAGGTGGGCGTGGCTGTAGTGCTAACAGCAGACTGGGTGGGACTAAAAAGTTCAATCAATCAATTCCAACTTTGCAAGATCTTTTTTTTCCCCGCGAGAAGTTGAAATTGACTGATTGATTGAACCTTTTTTTTTGTACACGGCGGCGGAGGCCTAAAGCGAAAAGGTTTTATAAAACCTAGCTGAAGGCCTAGGACTGAGGCGACGGCGTGCATGCCCACAGAGAGGGCTCTGAGTGCCGCCTCTGGCCCCTGTGCCATAGGTTCGCCACCACTGCTCTAGAAAGAGTACAGAGAAGAGCAACAAAGATGATTAGGGGTCTGGAGGCCAAAACATATAAGGAACGGTTGCTGGAATTGGGCATGTCTAGTTTAATGAAGAGAAGGACGAGGGGGGACATGATAGCAGTGTTCCAATATCTCAGGGGCTGCCCCAAAGAAGAGGGAGTCAAGCTATTCTCCAGAGTATTACAAGGAAAGACAAGAAGCAACGGATGGAAACTTATCCAGGAGAGAAGCAACCTAGAACTAAGGAGAAACTTCCTGAAAGTGAGAACAATTAACCAGTGGAACAACCTGCCTCCAGAAGCGGTGAATGCTCCAACACTGGAAGTTTTTAAGAAGAGACTGGACAGCCCTTTGTCTGAAATGGTATAGGGTTTCCTGCCTGAGCAGGGGGTTGGACTAGATGACCTCCAAGGTCCCTTCCAACTTTATTATTATTATTATTATTATTATTGTTGTTGTTGTTATTGTTATTATTGTTGTTGTTGTTGTTATTATTATTATTATTATTATCTCAGGCTGACTGTGCTGTCCTAATTGTTGCGGCTGGTGTTGGTGAATTTGAAGCAGGTATTTCCAAAAATGGACAAACTTGTGAGCATGCCCTTCTGGCCTCTACTCTGGGCGTAAAACAGCTCGTTGTTGCACTCAACAAGGTGGATTCCACTGAGCCGCCTTACAGCCAGAAGAGATATGAGGAAATTGTCAAAGAAGTCAGCACATACGTAAAGGAAATCGGCTACAATCCAGATAACGGTGGCCTCTGGGCCAATTTCAGGCTGGAACGGAGATAGCGTGTCGGAACCTAGCTCTAATATGCCCTGGTTCAAAGGCTGGAAGGATGACTCGTAAAGAGGGTGGAACTGCACAGCTGGAAGCTCTGGGACTCTTACCTTGCCACCAACTCGTCCAGCTGACAAACCTCTTCAGGATGTCTACAAAATTGTTGACAAATTGGTACCGTTCCAGTCGGCCGTGTGGAAGCTGGCATTCTAAAAGCAGGCATGGTGGTGACAATGAACGCCCTCCCAGACCCCAAGAAAGCTTCAGTCTGGCCATTCAATCTGAGGAGCCCCCCTCCCCACCCCCAAGGCCCCAGTCCGAAAAATGTAAAGGGGAACCTGAACCTGCCGAGGACCTAACGGGGGCAAACAACTCAGCCTTTCTAGTTCCTCGTTCACAAGAACTTGGAGGGAGGGAGGGAGACCTGCAAGTTATTCTGACAGCCAAAAGTCCCTGGGGGCTTAGAGTGGCCCATCTCGTGGGGCTGACCCCTTGGAAAGGAGCTTGGGGATGGGGGTCTACTGCCGCCCCTCCCAGCCGCTTACCTCTCTCCCAAGGAGAGCCTTTCGGGGTCACGCGAGCCAAGGCCCCCAAGAGTCGCTCTCGTGTCCCACTGCTCCTGCTGGCTGGACCCCACTTGTGCCCACTTGTCCTGGGCAAGAGGGTGTGGGCCTGATCCTCACCCATCCTCTGCTTGTCTGGCCCCATCTTCTGGCCAGGGACACCCCAACTGAAGTGGGCATCTCAGTTCAGGTTCTCTTTTGCACTGACAAGGCTGAACAGTGGTGGAAGTGAGCATCAAGCAAAGCCGTCCAGAGCGCATCTGAAGAGGGGAGAGCAGGAGGGGCCGGGCAGAGATTTGCCCCGTGTGTGTGTGTGTGTGTGTGTGTGTGTGTGTGTTATGTGTGTGTGTGTCAGGACAATGCCTGAGGACTCCCCCAGGGCTGCTCTGGAGACAGGAGGGCGAGGACCCCGCAGTTCAGCCTGCCTAGCTCAGCGTGACATCAACCCACCGGTTCTTGTTGGCTTTTTTCAGCCACCAAAAGAAGGCAGATTTCCCAGCCTCCCCCCCCATTCCCTCCCTAGCCCCCTGCCGGTGAGGTCTCACTCTGCAGACTGGCAAAAGCCACCAAAATTGACCTGAGACTGCCCCCTGCTGGACCCACCAGCAGGGAGAGGGAGATGCACGTCCTTCCCCAGCTAGGACGGCTCGCGAGACAGTCGGTCACACCTCCGGGGTCAGAGGTTACCCGTGAGGAAAGGAAACCGGCCCTTTCACCTATAAGCAACCTTTGGGGGCCATGCCCGCCCACCCCCACCCCACCCCATCCTGCCTTTGATGGGGACAGCCTCCGGCGCTGTGTGTGTGTGGGGGGGTGTTTCTGGAAAGCAGTGATGATGGGAGCCCTGTGTCCCTTTGAGGCGTGTGTGTTATTCGGCGGTAGGAGACAACACTGCAGGGGTGGAGGGCTGAAAGGCAGCCACCAAAACAGTGAAGCCCTTTGGTGGGGGAGCAACGGCACCCAGGGCCAGAAGCCAGCTAGGTTTTTCCACGGACCGTGGTTTTGTGTGCTGCCTGCATCCCACGGATGGAGCTTTGCTGGTTTGTGTGGCCCAGTACCGGTCCACAGACTAGGGGTTGGGGACCCCTCTAGGGAACGATGGAAAGGCCCGGCAAAGCAGCTGGAACTGCTCCCAGGCGGAAACTGACCTTTCTAGGGCCAGAGGAGCAGAAGGCAAGCAAACTTGCCCGCAAGAGAGTTTCCACAAAGCCCTGGCAAAGCCAGGCCCTCCTGGTTCCCTGCCTGAGCAGGGGGGGGGGTTAGACTAGAAGACCTTCAAAGTCCCATCCGACTCTGTTCTTCTGGGAGAAACAGACCCAGGCAGAACCCATCAATCTGCAGGGCGGATGGAAAGAGCCCGTCCAGATTAAAAAATTCACCAAGCAAGAGAAAGCACAGTCAGGCCAGGATTCCTGCATCCGGAAAGCCATCAATCCAGACCTTCTGTTGCCGAAGGAGCCCCCAAAGGCATCAAAGCATTCCCCACTTCGTCTCCCGTGGGAGATGCCAGGCTCCAGTGTGGGAAAAGCTTTCCAGACTCTACAAGACTTCATTAATTCACTTCACAGGGAAAGGTTTTATTTATTTATTTATTTATTACTTAGATTTCTATGCCGCCCTATTTCAAGAACTCAGGGCGGCTCACAACATAAATACTACATGTAGAAATCTAATGTATAAAAAACATTTATAAACCCGTCAATTAAAAGACCAATCATCCAAAACAAGCATACAAACATACATACACTGGCTGGGGCCAGGTGTCAACTGCCCCAGGCCTGTCGGCAAAGATGAGTCTTAAGTAATTTGCGAAAGGCGGAGAGGGTGGGGGCAATACGGATCTCCGGGGGGAGTTGATTCCAGAGGGCCGGGGCCGCAACAGAGAAGGCCCTTCCCCTAGGCCCCGCCAGGCGACACTGTCTGGCTGACGGGACCCGGAGAAGGCCGACTCTGTGGGCCCTAACCGGTCGCTGGGTTTCATGCGACAGCAGACGGTCCCGTAAGTAACCTGGTCCGATGCCATGTAGGGCTTTATAGATGTTCCGATGCTGCATTCAGAGCTGGTGGAGAAGCCGTACAGAGGCCTGGAGTGGGAGGAAAAGGGACCGGGGGGGATGTGGGCCTTGTAGTTCACTGGGGGGGGGCTCTTAGGTACAGTAAGCCTGTTTATTGGACAGATGGATGGAGCACGGAAGAAATAGATGCACGCAGGGCAAAAACCTTCCTGAGCCTGGCACCCAGGAAGAGCTTGACGTGGCAGGTACAGCTGTGCGCCCTTGGTGAGGACCCGTTGAGTGGGTGGAGGGGGGGGAGAGAACGGGCTTAAGCCCAGTGCCAGCCACCCAGGAAAAGCACCACAAATGCTTGGAGTGCAGGAAAAGGTGGAATAGCAAACGCCTTACAAGGCATAGGACAGGGGTCGGCAACCTTGGCTGTTTTAGGACTGGTGGACTTCAACTCCCAGAATTCCTGAGCCAGCTATACTGAGCGGAAAGGGAGAGGTTTCCAAGCTCAGCCATGCTGGCTCAGGAATTCTGGGAGTTGAAGTCCACCAGTCATAAAAGAGCCAAGGTGGCCTACCCCTGGCATAGGACAGCCCCCACTTCTTCCAAAACTCACTGTGGGCTGGTGGAGGAAAAAGCTGCAGGCCGTCTTCCCATTGAGGGTGGGGGCATGTGGGGAAGCCACCCCAGATCCCAGGCCCGCCCACGGGGGACACTCCACAAGGCTCCCTTCCAAAGAAGGATCCCTCCAAAGAGATCCTGCAAAACTCACTGTGCCTGAAGAGGGCCAGTTGCATCGGGAGAGTGGAAATTGGCGTGGAAACCGATACGAGAAGAAAACAAAAAAAATCCGATTCCTGTCGCCGTCCTTTTTATTTTACTTCCTACATTTGCAGGATCAACCGCCGCTGCATCCTCCTGGAACACAAGGCCGCTAAAAGGCAGAGATTCTTTTCCTTTGCTGACCACTGTCTGAAATAAAACCGCCTTCATCACTTCCCCCCCATGGGGGAAAACCGGGAGAACAGAGAGTGAAACGGGCAAGCTCGGGAACCAGGGATGAAGACCCACCTGCCAGTTCCTGTGGGTGGAGGGTGGGGGGAATACGGTGCTGGAATCAAGCCCGCGATGCACAAAGCAGGTGGTAGCCTTCGCCATGGGGGGGGCATCTGACCCACAGACTCTCCTGGGTCAGCCCAGGCTCAGCTCCTTTTAGCCGGGAACCCTGGCACCCACCCAGAATGGGAGTGATTCCACCTTTCGTCCCCCAGGAAAATGGCAGCAGGTCTTTGGCGCCTCCTCTTGGCCCGAATGGACTCCCCTTGCCACTCATCAACCAAAGCCAACCTAACCCAGCCTGCTTTGGCCTCTCTGCCATCCCAGGAAGGCAGACTGGAGAGGAAATTGCTGAAGGGGGCAGCACTGCCACGGCATCGAGAGGGAACCCACCAACCCTTTGGCACCAAAGCTGGACAGCCCAGAAGGAGCTGGGCTTGTGGCCTACAGTCTCTAGGCTGGGCCCTTCTCGTGAGGCGTCTCTTTTTTTTCAGGACGTGGCCTCTGTTGCTGCTGCTGCCGCCGCCAGAGATCTGGAGGGCTCTTGGTGCTGACCGCGAGGTGGACTGGACGCAGATGCTGCGAGAGAGGGATGCTCATCCTGAAATGGAAAGCAATGCAAAGTATATGGAAGGGCCGGCTTCCCTCCAACAGCGCCTGGACTCTCAGCACAGAAGGCCTCTTGCCTATGTCGGTCAGAACCTCCAGACTTTGGGCTGGATGGGGGGAGGGGAAAGCAATCCCCCCCCTTGCTGAGCTCATGAGGACCCCACAGCGATGGCCTGCTCACACCTTGAGCCCCATTGAAAGGGAACTTCCCAGATGCCAGCAGAGATGCAGCTGTTGGGCTGCTTCTGTCCACAGTCCAGCCTCCTCCTCTCACCTGCTCCCTGCACACCTCCAGCATGGCTCCGGTCCGGGTCAGGCACCAGATCTCCCCTGCCAGCGAGATGAGGATGTTCACGATGTCGATCCACTGGCCCACCGTCATCAGCAGGACCAGGAGGCCCCCCATCCTGACAAAGACGGTCTGGAAAGCCATCGACTGGGTGGGGTTCTGGTGCTGCTCTTCTGTCGGTCAATGAGACGGAAGGAAGTGGGTCAGCGGGAGGAGCTGGGTGCCTTCCACAGAGGGGAGGGGGGAGATTGGCCCCTGCTCAGGAAGGATCCCCCCCAATGCTCCAGGGAGGGGCAGGGTCTGCAGGCTGGCCTGCTTTCCGTGGGGCCAGAGTCCGGTGTTCACCAAACCGGAAACCACTCACCCTGCATGTAGATGACCAGAAGTGTGTAGCAGATGGTCAGCGGCGTCCAGAAGCGGATCGCCTCTGAGGTCGAGAGGAAATCCCGGTTGATCAGAGCCACGGCTGCCAAGTCGGCCACCACAAAGGTCACCCGGAGGGCGTGGCAGAGCATCCGGGGGATCCCGTGCCACGTGGTGAGGAGGAAGAGGCAGCCTCCGCAGTAGCGCTCCTTGCAGTGCAGCTCGTACATGGTGGAGACGTGGCAGGCCAGGCGCCAGACGTAGTGGGTCAGGAGCAGGGCCAGCCCCACGGCCAGGAGGAGGTTCCAGGTGCGACGAGGCGCTCCTTCCTGCAGGTAGCCCAGGCTGCAGGAGATGCCGCAGCCCAGTGAGTATTGGCAGAGCAGGTAGAGCTGGCTGCTGAGGGCCCCCTGGCGAGCAAGAAGCGGGCACAAGCCTCCTTGGTACACAGAAGCCCAGTTAGCCACCCACCTGCCCAAAAGAGCTCTGGGCAGCACACACAATAAAAAGACGCCTGGAAACCGCACCGTGTCAGTGTTGAGGCCCTGATGAAACTGGCATCTGTCCAGCGACACCCCCTTCACCAGTGCCACCTGCGCCCCTGAATCCACCCGCCATTATTCGCAGAAGCTGCTCGTAAATAAGAGGCCAGGGCACAGCTGGTACCCCTCCCTCTGAGGCGGCACCAGCAAGGGCCTCTGGAGCGTGCACAGCGCAGGAGGACTTTGTGCCCACCCAATGGGGAGAGACACAAGGGCACTATGGGGAGTGTGGCTGGTGAAGCCTCAGGTTGTCCCATCCCTCCCCCCCATTCCAATGGCAGGCGGGGAGACAGAAAGCAAGGGAGCCATCGGCCACCTCCTGGCAGAAACAAGGGGGCGGAGTAGAGACGTTACTCTCCTGAGCAGGAATTCGGTGCCAATCACGTGGCCCTGAAGCTGGCATTGGCACCACCACCCCTCCCAGCCCCGATGCAGAAGCAGGAAGGACACGGGCCACCTTGTTGAGGGAGAGGATGGTGGACACCGCCCGGAGGGAGAACTCCAGGACGATCAGGGCGGACACCCGGTGCCCCACCATGGTGAAGATGGCCGTCAGCACCACGAGATGGAGCCGGTCTAGGAAGGGCCGGTGCTGCCGGAGAGCCTCCTTCTCCTTCTGCCTGTCGGGGTCACTGAGAGGACGAAGGGGAAAAGCCAAATGGGGCAGCCGGACCAGTGCCCCATTCCTGCATAGCCTCTAGGGCTCAGGCAAAGGGTCAGCCACCAGCTGTAGGAGGTGCCCAGGGGGGTGGAGGGCTGAATCGAGTTGCAGAATGTGGCCTTGGGGCCCTGGAGCCCCCTTTCCCCAGCCCGGGGCCCTCCCAGCAGACACTCACTTCAGGCACTGGATGTAGAGGTAAATCCTCATCAAGCTACCCAGGATGCAGACAGCACAGGCCCCCACCAGCCCTGCAGGGAAGCAAAGGTCAGCCAGGAGAGAGGGAGGGAGGGACCGTGGGGAGAGGGAGGGAGTGGAGGGGGGGTGAGGAAGCTAACCCTGCAGGAGGGAGTCCACAAGGCTGGAGGTCCAGGTCAGCGGGAGGAAACTCAACAGCCAGGAGAGCATTGTGGCCCGTGCTGCACCCAGGCTCCTCTCAAAGGCCTCCGAGGGACGGCACAGGAAGGACCTTGAGCCCAGAGTGAGCAAATAAAACGGGGAGTGTGTGGGGGGAGGCAGCGGGCAGGCTGGCTCAGCCTTTTCTTCCCTGGGAGAGGAGGGAGGCCCTCCCAGCAGCAGGACGTGGAAGGCACCTCCGCCGCCTGGGAAGACACCTCTGCTCACTCAGCGCCCGTCCAAGGCTCTGCTCTTGCAGGCTGGGGATGATGGAACCGCAGGCCTCGGGAAGTTGACTCAAAATTCTTTCCACCTGAGTGAGGCACGAGGGGAACAAGGCAGGGTGGGGGTGGAAGGCCTTCCTGGCTCCAGAGCGCAAGATGTGGGGGCCAAAAGATCAGACCCCCTTTTGCAGCTGTTTAGGGCAGAGGAGTCACTGAACCAGACACGCTAAGCAGGCAATCAAACATGTGCATGTGTGTGTGTGTGTGTGTGTCCCCAGGGCACTGAAGGCCACAAAGTGCTAAAGGCCGAGACAATTACATCCTGGGTCTGAAGGTCCACAGCTGCCTTCTGTCCCAGTATTCGTGAAACGCCCCTTAAGGGCTGGCTTGGATGGGAAGTACCGCTGCATGTAGCCTCACTTGGAGGATCGGAGGCCCCCTGCCCGCTGGCCTTGGGCCTGGCCAATCCCTCCTGCCTGGGGGAGACACGTGGGGCCGGGCCTCCCTGTGGCATCAGAGCCACTGCCAGACTGCAGGCTTCCCCTTTCCCTGGGCAAGCTCCGAGACCCACCTTTCCTCAGTGGCCCTCCACTCCCTCAGCCAGGGGAGCCGTCCCTCCGGCCAGGATCAGCCCCGAACAGAGGCCGACTCCGCTCCACTGAGGGACTGGCCCAGCGACGGGCCAACGAAGCGGGAAGCTCGTCTGCTGCCTCTGAGCATGTGCTGAACGCCTCTGCCACCCTCCCATCCGGCCGCTTGTGCTGACCCCCTTCTGGAGTCTGAGCGAGGACCCCCAGCAGCTGGCCGTGCACATCCCACACAGGGGCTGCTCTCTGGTTTGTGGAAATGGAGCCTTTATTTTTTTTTTACAACCGAAACGGGAGAGGCGCCCCTAGGCGGTTTTCTGCCCCAGTCCTGCTGCAGCGCCAGGCCAGGCCAGGCGGCGATGGGTCAGAGGAGGTCCAGGGCCTTCCGGTTCGGGCAGCAATAAATCTCAGCCACACCTTCCTTCCATCTCTGAACTTGGGCCCTTGGACCCGGAGCCTCCGCCGTCTCCCGGTGGCTTAAACCCAAAGCTGGCTAATTTTGCCAACTCAACTTTGCCCGACCAATGAGGAGGCAAAAGATACTTCCAAGGAGCGACCCATAAACCCTAGGGGAGAAGGCCACCAGCCTTTTCTTTCGCTGGGAGGGGCTGTCTACGGCGGCCACCCCTTGCCCATGGTGTCTTCCATCTCCTTGCTGGAGATGGCTTTGCCAGGACTGTCTCCTGGACTCTACCCAATGCCAGCGATGGTTGCAACCTGTCCCTCCTGTGCGCCCCCCTGGTCCCTTCTGATGGCTCCCCAAGGTCAGAAGAGGCAATGGGGTCGCTCCCAAGGTCTGGGCCTGCCTCCAGCCTAGGGGGGACCCCTGCCACCCCAGTGAAGGAGAGTGGAAAGTGTTTCCAAAGCAGGAAGGGCCCTTCTGCCCCGGCTGCAGGAGACTTCCTTTTTTTCTCATCTCTCAGCATCCTGCCTCTCTCCCCCCCTCTCTCTCTCTTCCTCCTCCGTCTTTCCTGCTTTACCTGCTTTTCCTCTTCTGTGGGGAAAACACCTGAGGCTTCTGCCCGAGTGAAGCCACTGCGGACGCTTGGAGAGAGAGAGAGAGAGACGCTCGCCATCCCTCCCTTTTGGCACCTGCCTTTCCAACTCTGGACCTGGAGTGTGAGTCAAAATGGAGTGTGGGGGGGAGGGCTCCCCGGGGCAGGAGTCCTTTCTCAAATGGTGAATTTGGGACCGACCCCCCTCCCCCTCCAAAAAGGGTGGTGGTTGAAGCTGCAGCTTTGCTTGAAAGTAGCTCTGTGGCGTCCTTGATTTTGCAGCCCTCATCATCGCTCCGTATCTGGACGCATTTGCAGACGACACTCCAGCTGGGAAAAGAGCTCTCTGCTCTCCCTTTCTCCCCGCAGTCCTGCTCTCTGGGGCTGGAGGGTCCTGAGCAGTCTGGGGGTCTTCAGGTGGCCTGTTGCCAGTAGGTGACCCTCCTCAGCTCATCCCAGAAGAAAAGGCTGAGAACGGTGTGTGGTCCCAGGCGGAGGTAAGCCGGACCGAAGCCCTTATACAGGGCCAAGATGCCTTCCTTCTCCGAGACCCGCACGACGCAGTCGAAGAAGCCGCGGTAGTGCTTGCCCTGCAGAGGGAAGAGGACAGGACCAGTTGACGGGGCAACGTTTCTCCCCTCCCCCACTCCTTCACCCCAAAGCCTGGGCGAGGGCATTTTGCATCAATGGGGCACCGCGAGAGCCTCACCGTGCCAGTTTCATCCACCGGCTGGTTGTAGAGTCGTGTGCTCACCACATCGAAGGGAGTCATGGCCACAGCCACGGCCACGCTGCTGATCATGCCCCCAGCAAGAGCCACCATCCAGCTGCCTTCTTTGAACCACTGGGAAACAAAAAGGCAGAGAAACCGTCTTGGCAAGGGCAGGTCCAGTGTCCGTAGGCCGCCATGGATGCTTGGGGAAGCAGGGTGGCTGGGAAAGGCCAAAGGGGTGCTCCCACCGGCGAGCTGGATGCTGGGCAAAGGCCCACCCCCTTCAGGACACACACACACACACACACACACACACAGAGCCTACTCACCTGCTGCTTTGCTACCCACTCCCTGGCAGAGGCAAAGGTGGCCAGCTGCACAGCGGAGCCCACCATGACACGAGGCACTGCTCCGCTCACGCCGCGCCACAGCCCCAGCAGCCCTTGCCGCCTATAGATGGCCTCAAAGGCCCCGGAGATGCTCTGCAAAGCGGCAGAAGGCGAGAAGCTCAGCCTGGCGCCCCTTCCTTGGGCCAGGCCAGGGAGGAGACTGAAAAAGGGAGGAACCTTTTGCAGGAACCTCCCCTCCACCGCAGGGCCAAGCCTGATGCTAGAAAGGACTAAAAAAAAAAAATGGAATCGGATGGCCTCACGCCGTTCTCTGCCCGTTCAGCATGGGCCACATAAAGGACCTGGCTGGGGAAACTCCATCTTTAACAGACAAAATGGCAAAAGGTCCAGGATGCTCAGCTGGGAGGGAGGAGGGGCTGCTCTAAGGCAGCCTTTTGGGTACCAGGGACCAGTTCCGTGGAGAGAGGTTTTTTCATGGACCGGAGGGTGTGTGGTTGTGTGTGCTGCCTGCATCCTATAGATGGGGCTTTGCTTGTTTGTGCGGACCGCTTGCTGGCATGCCACGGACCACTACCAGTCCACGGACTGGGTGTTGGGGACCCCTGCTCTAAGGCAAGTCAAGGATAGGCTGTTTGGGGCCCTTTCTGGCAGCTAGGAAAACGCTTCCATCCCGGGGTCGAGCTCCAGGGACGGGTGGGCTGGGAGCTTTTCAGGGCGGCCGGCTAGCCACGCTGGGCCATCGCAGCTGGTGTGCTGCACTTGTCAAAAGGGAATCCTCTCCGGTTGGGCCAAGCAAGCCGTGGTTCGTCTGGTGACCAATGGGCTCCCCCTCCCTCCGGCTTGGCAGTGCCAGCTGTCACAAGGCCTCCCTTGGCTTCACCCCGCCGGGAAGAGGCTGAGTGGGAGGGAGGCTCCTCCCGTGGGCTGCTCAGGCGTGACCCCTGGCAGGAGCGCCCCCCAGGAGGGGTCCCGCAAAGCGCCAACGCTTCTGCCAAGATGGGCAAAGGCAGCTCTCGGCAGAGTCCTGGACCAAGAAAGGGGCATTCCCCCCCCCACCTGCTGAGCAAAGCCTGTGGCGAGAGACGAGACTGCCTCGGACCTTATGGTTATGCTGGTGTCCCACAGCTACGGCAGCCGCCGTCTGTGCTTGCAGATGCGTCTTGATCTGCGAGAGGAAAGCAAAAGTGCTGAGGTCGGGATGGGGGGAGGTTGAGGGAAAACCAACCCTCTCCCACTGACCTGCACCCGGTCTTTTCGGAGGCCCAGGGGTCTCTTCCCTCCTCAACTTGGACTTGGTCTAGGATTGTTAGGGAACGCATTTACTTCCCTCTCGGGAATACCATGCTGAAGCCTGGGCTCTCTTCCCAAAGGGGCTGCCTAATTAACGCCTCCCCCCCCCTTGCAGGGAGCAACCGGAGCTCCCACTTAGGTCAAGCAAAAGCAGGGCCTGTGCGGAGGGGAAGGGCGCCACCATGCCCACCTTGCACTGGGCCACTGCAGGGCCATTTTGGGATAAAGTTCCTTGGGCAGCTCTCGTGGGCTGCAAATGCCCAGGCAAGGGGCTTTCCAAAGGCTCTGCGACTTCCTGGCCAGAGGCTGAAGGATGCACCACCCTAGCCAGCCTCCGTGCCCCTTCCTCTGCGGGCAGCAAAGAGAAGACCCTGGTGCCCACAGAAGCACCCTGGGGAGAGGGAACCACCTCAAGGCCTTACCAGCCCCTCAGAGCCCACAGCAGGCTGTGCTGCTGAAGAAGAGGACCTCTGTGATGACCAAGCCCCTTCCCCCCTTTCTGTCCCCCCTTGCTGCAGCCAAGAGAGGGAACCACACAGGAGACCCTAGCCCCACCTACCTCCACGCCCGGCCTGCAAAGGGAGAACCATGGCCCAACAAGCCAAGGAACTGCCCAGGAGTCCCCCCCCCCAAGAGGCTTACCAAGTAGGCCGGGCTCCCGACAAAGGCCCCCAGTGCCCCAGCCACAGCTCCGGCTGCCAAGGTCCCTCCCGGATGCTGGGTCAGGCCGATATCTTCAGCATGGGAGTAGAAGCCAAATCGCACACTGTTCATCAGCCCCTGGTACAGCAGCCCGGCCGCCAGTCCCTTCTGCAGACCCTGGAGTCCATCGGCCCGGCTGACGGCAGCCACGGCCTGCAGCACCCCTCGGTAGTGGCGCTGGTACGAGCCCTGGGGACGGAGCTCCCCCTGCAGCTGCAGGCGGGTCTTCACCACCTCCAACGGGTTGGTGAACAAGCAGGCCAGGCAGCATGCCGCAGCACCCAGGACGAAATCCACCGACGGGGAGACGGAGGGCGCCGCTGGGTGGCGGGGGGAGGCCTCCATGGGGTGGCTGCCACCGGCCCAGGCAGAGAGACGGGACGCGAGGCCTCCCCACCCAAGCAGGAGCCTTGCCGAGGCAGCCCTGACAGGGGGCGAGCAGGCCCCTTTCCTCCCACAGGCACGGGGCAGCTGGCATCGAGGCCCCCAACGGCCAGCCCGAGCTGCGCTGAGCCCTCGCCAGCATTGGCAGCCCTGGCTCTCTGCTCCAGCCCCAGCTGCACCTCCCTCTGGGTGCAACCACAGCAGAGGCGGCCTTTATTTGCTGCCCCACCAGGCAGTGGGCTGGGCAGGGGAGGGAGGCAGGTGGCTGCATGTAGGAGAAAGGTCACCCAGGGCTGGGCCCACCCACTGCAGCAAGGACCAGCCCTTCCACCAGGCCTCGCCGTCCCTCCAGGTTCGGCTCCCAAACCTGCCGGCTCCACCCCCTCCTGGCTGAGGGAAGAGGCTGTGTGTCTGAAAACAGCTCCCCTCCCAGCTCTGATGAGTGACGGGGTGGCTCTCCTGCCCAAAGGGCAGCCATTCAGCTGGGCAGGGCCCACCCAAGCGGGCATTTCTCCAGCAGGCGAGTCTGCTGCCAAGAACTGATCCCATGCGGGGGCGGGAGTGGGGTGGGGTGTAACAAGCTAATCCTGGGTGGGGGTGAAGTTGCCGAGGGCACAAGGGGGAGCCCAAGCTTCTAGCCTGGAGCAGCACAGCCTCCACGGCTGCCACACAGACCTGAGTACCTGTGCGTCCAACCCTTGCCGAGCAAGCGGCAGCTCCAGGCTTCAAGAGCCCAGCCAGACCTCTGGGTTGGGGTCTCCAGCAGGGAGGACGTCGCAGGAGGGCAGGGCAGGGCTACGGAAGACGTCCCGTGGGGGCATCGTGAAAGGGGGGGACATAACAGGGCTCAACCCCCGACCGTCCCCAAACTGGAGAGGCAGCCCCCTTTGCAAGCCTGTGAGTGCCAGAGACTCCCCACCCCCCACCCCCTTGCGTTGGTGGGCTACTGGGCCTCAGCCCAGAAAGACAAAACTTAGAAGGACCTTGTGGAAATCAGCTGGGACCGCGCAAGAGGCTTGCCCGGTGACGTTGGACATGGGCTCTGGGCCAGGCTCTCGGGCATCTCTGCAGGGCAGGGGTGGGGGAAGCGGTGAGAGGAAGGGGCCGAAAAACGTTGGTCTTCAGAAGCCGCTTCCAGGGACCCCCGGGAGGAGTTCCTACCTATCTGTGGCAAGTGAGGCCCAGGCCAAGCAGGCCGACGGGAGGTCCCCGGCCCCAGAGGGAGTCATGGGGGAGCAAAGGGGAGGCCGCAGCGCAGTGTATCGCCAAGTTGCCTTTATTAGAAGGGTTGGCCACGTGTATCCAGGCACACTGTGCCCCAGAGGCCTCTCCTGGAAAAAGGCCCCCGCGGGAACACATACAGTACATTAGCAGGCCTCTCGTCTGTTAAAATTGAGAATCTAAAGATAAAAAAAGCTTTTTTTTTTTAAATAAAAAAAAAACAAAAAAACCAAACCCTCAGCAACTACAACTACTCCTAGCCCGGCTGTTTGAAAGGAGATAAACTGCAACTAGAACCCAGACCCAAAGGCTGGGTGGGGTCTGTCTGTGCACAGAAAGCCCCCACCCCAGCAGAAGGACCCCCCCCATCCGAGCGGCGGGAGCCACTGCCTTCCCAGCCTCCTGCCCAATCCCCCACCAGAGGCTCTGCTGCCAGGGAGCGGGGGGGGGGTAATGGCAGGGAGAGCCCTGGCGATTTCTTCCCAGCTCAGTGTGGGGGGGGGAGGATGGGGGGGCATGGCAGGTAGTGGAGAAGGGCAAACTGGGACCAGGAAGTGCCACAAAAGACTGCCTGCAGGCCTTGAACAAAAGTAATACATGCAGGGGGCGGGGGGGGGAGAGCGCAGGCTGGGCTCTAGCATCTAAATGACGGACAGTGGCTAGCTTAGTGACTCCATCCTGTGCAGAAGCCCTTCCCCACTGGCACCCTCACCTCACTATTTGGCACCCTCACCTCACTATTGCCCACGGCTCTTCCACCCTCTCCTGGACCCTTCCCCAGCTGGGGGGGGCACAGAGCCCCTACTCCCCCTTCCCTCTTGTACCTGGAGTCCCTACTTAGAGGCAGCGCAGGCACACCACCCTTGCCACAGACATGGCATAACCATCGGCCCAACCAGTGTGCCACACAGTCAATAGCAGCGGTAGCCACCAGACCCCGGATTGGGGGAGGGGCTCGTGGAGGGTCCAAGCAAGCGAGGCCCGCCCACCCACCCCGCCTCAAGTCCCCCTTGTGCGCCCGCCACGCCTCTGCCGTCTGGGATCGGGCCGTTCTTCGCCTCCTGGGAGGCTAACACCAGGGGTCCCGGGAAGCCCGGCCACGACACAGGCTGTCGCTGCGCTGCCACATGCTGTGGATCAAGCTCAGCGCGTCCTCGCATTTCTTCCGAACGGAGCCGTCCTCGACGGGCTTGTGCGGAAGGTCCACCTGCGACACGGCGGGGCAAAAAAGAGCCGTGAGGGGAAGAGGAAGGATGGGGGGGGGGCGCCGTCGGGAGGGCCCGAGGTCTGCAGAGCCGGGCCACCCGCCACCAGATCAGCCAACCTGGTAGGTGCTCTTCCACACGGCGTCCAGCACCAGCAGGAACCGGTCCAGTTCTGCGGGGCAGCTGAAATAGAGGATCCACGGGGGCAGGTACTGCTTCTGCTCCTGGGCAAACTCCTAAGGGCGAGAGAGGAACGCTGGGTGGGACCCTGGGCCTCCGGACGCAGCAGGGCCAAGAGCCTCGCTTAACAGATGAGACCCAGTCCCAAGGCAGCTCCTTTGTTCTGAGAGCCCAAGCCACATGCTTCCTCCTGCTTCTGCTCCTCTTCCTCCTGTAAACTCACCAGGAGACAATATTCCCGGCCGGCCTCCGTGGAGACGGAAGCCACCTCCGCCAGCTCAGCGGTGGCCAGTGAGCGGAAGAAGCTGGTCTGGCAGTCCTCATGGCAGGTGAACACTTTCTGCTCCGTCACCACTAGGCAGCAGGGGACGCAGGGGGCAGGGGCCACGCCCTGGGGGACGACCTGGGTGGGAAGCACAGGCAAACCACCTTTAGCGCTCCTGAGGGCGAGAGGGCTCTGCTCCTGACCCTTCCGGTCACCAGGAAGCACAGGAGCAGCGGAGACCCCCGCCGTCCCCCGTGGTCCCAATCCCAAGGGTGGCCTTACCCCTTGGGAGACCGCCTGGCATAAGTACAGCATCCAGTCGGCCATCTCCTCTTCGTTCTCTGCACTCAGCTCCAAGGAAGGGCGGTCCGTCAAAATGACCTGGAAGGAGTGAGGCCGGTCCGTGGCGCTCGACCTTCGGCACCCGCCACACTGCTCCCCCCTGCAAGGGTCAAGAGTTTGTGGCAAATAAGAGTGAGGGGCCAGAACCGACGTGTGTGTGTGTGTGTGCGCGCGCGCGCATCCTGGGAGCCTGCCTCATCTGGGACTCACCCCATATTCACAGACAGCAGTGGGGTGACGTCTGTCCGGTCTGGATACTGATACAAGATGTCATTGCTGCAGAGGGAAGACAGAAGCAGCTGGTGGGAAAGAGCCCTCCCAGTCCACAGCAGGGGAACTTTGAATTAGCATATGCAAACTAGAACATGCAAATTAAATGCCCCCCCCCTCCGTCCTCGAGAGGGCCGGACAGGCCCTCTTATGCTGTCACCAAGAGTCCAGCCCAAAGTAACTTTGGGGTTATACATGTAAAAGTCGATGACACCAGAAAAGCTGCAACCAGAGCATAGGCAGAGGTTTGTTAGAGCAACTGACAGAAAAGGGTATCACTCTAGAAATAAAAGAATGGAGGCCTTTGAACTCTGGTGCTGGAGAAGACTCCTGCGAGTCCCCCGGACCGCAAGGCGATCCAACCGGTCGGTCCTGGAGCAGATCAACCCCGACTGCTCTTGAGAAGGCCAGATCCTGAAGTGGAGACTCAAGGACTTTGGCCTCCTAATGAGAAGGAAGGACTCACTGGAGAAGAGCCTAATGCTGGGAAAGACGGAGGGCAAGAGAAGAAGGGGACGATGGAGAAGGAGGTGGCTGGATGGAGTCATTGAAGCAGGAGGCGTGAGCTTCAATGGACTCCATAAGATGGTAGAGGACAGGAAGGCCTGGAGGAACGTTGTCCATGGGATCACGATGGGTCGGACACGACTTCGCAACTAACAACAACAACTAAAATATTACATGACAAAAATACAGATATAAGAACGGTTTGGGTGTTATGAAACTTCTACCTCAGGATCTTTGGTTAGGGACTATAAAAGATTGCACTATTACTGAGACGAAGTTAATTCAGAAGCGCGAATGAATAATATGTGATAGACTAGATATAGTAGATAGTCCATATATAAGATTTACCTCAGGTCATTAAACTTTTACCTCAGGATTTTTGGTTAGGGATCCTAAAAGATTGTACTAATACTGAGATGAATAATATGTGATAGACTAGAAACTGTGGATAAACTATAGAAAAGAGAAACACCAATCAAATAAAGTGTAACAGGCGTATAGTTGAGGCTTGATGTGAGGAGTGAAAAATGTTTACCAAACCAGACGTTTACAAAGATTAATACTTAGTGTTGTATACCAGGTGCTATGATGATTGATGCATACTAAGATTTTATGTTCAATGCTGATTCTTTTAATAAAATAATTTAAAAAAAGAAAAAGAACGGTTTGGGTTGCAGCTATAACTCTTACACGGAGAGTTCCATATAGCGTAACGGCAAACTCGAAGAAAAAAAAAAAGACATAGGGGATTAAAGATCAGACACAAACAAAAAGAGAAAGAAAAAATAAAGAAATTAAAGCAATTTCTGCAAAGAGAAAATTGTTTCCCTACATATTAAACTCTTAAAAAAGAACAGTTGTCCTTGATGAGAGTAAAGAGAGATGAAGGTAAAATTCGCTGACTTTAAAAGTATCAAAACCACCTGATGGAAATAGCACAACATCGGACAGAGAGGCAAAAAGCACGTCAGCAATGTTGGCCTAAATTATTTAACAATCACCCTGGCCCAAAAGGCTGATGAAGGCTTAAAAGAAGCAAAATGTACCAAAGATCACAGAAAAGCAGAAATGCTTGATGAATAAGATCTCTATGACTACCGGTATGCTGGGAAAGCTGTAAAATGGGTCAAAATCTTTTCAACAGGTGACCAAACTCCGTTCTACCCAGTGGGAAGGGACCAGACAGGTGGAATGAGGCTCAGATGGTATTAACGTAGCATATCTTTGCTATTTCTTCTTCGCTGTTTAGCATTTCTGTTTATTATCTTTATTTGCTCTGACGGTTTTCACTTTGTTAAGAACGTCTTCAATAATAATAATAAGTTTTTTTTTTTTAAAAAGGGACCAAAATCTAGCCAGCCTTCCTCCCGGCCACAGCCTCCTCACCTGAGCACCACAAAGCAGGGCTTCCAGACTTCCTTGCCCAAGTAATTGGACCCTGCCTTGTAATTCAGCACACCTTCCTTGAGGATGGAGTTTTCCGCCGGTGCGTAGTGAGAAGATGCTGGGCCGGGGGTCTCGTCCATGGGGTCTTCCCAGTGAACAAGGCCGTAGAAGTGGACAATCACCTCTGAGATCTACCAAAGGCAGGCAGGCAGCCGCTTAGCCAGGCTCTCCGCCCCCCCCCAAAGCCCCCCGGCTTGGCCTTTGGCCCTCCCCCAAATGAGTGCCTCCGACAGAGGAAAGGCTGCTTGAGGTTGAAGGGAAGAAGGGCAGCAGAAAGGCACACCTCCCGCTTGGACTCCTGAGCCACAAATTTGGCCAGCGCCAGTTTCTCCATGGTGGCGTCCGTCAGGATACTGGGGTACGGCGGCTCACGGCAGCCTTTGATCATCGCGGACTTCAGGGAGGTCAAGAAGAACCTGAAGAGGGAGAGGGGCATTAGGACCCCTGTGCCCAAACACCGAAGCAGGGGGCCTGGATTGAGCACAGGGACTAAAAGAGAGATGAAGAGACCACATTAACTGGGGCGGGGGGAGGGTAGAACACCCAATTGTGAAAATTATTCCCCCCTGCAAAGGACAACTCTACTAGTTGGCATTCTCTGGGCAGTATCCTCGCCATCCCAGCAGCTGGAAGACGAGGCCCGCCCAGCCCTTACTCAGTCAGGGTAGCATCCGCTGTATCCAGCAGGAACTGCTTCCGACGGTTGGTGCAGACCAAGCTCACCGTCTGCTGATCGAGGCCCACCTGCCGGGAAAAAGAAGACCGTTCGGAGGGGACCACCCTTGGCCTCTAGGAGGGGAGGGCTCAGCCCCTGCAAGTTAGGAATGTAGGGCCACTGGTCTTGCCCAGAGAAGAAGCCTTCTGGAGGGGTGCTCCCCGTGTTCCCACAGAGCCCCAAATCGCCACTCACCGAGATGTAGTCCAGCTCGTTGTAGGACACAGCCTCATCCACCAAGTAGGGCTTCTCGGAAGCTCCTGGGGATGGGAAAAGCAGGGCAGAGAGTCAGCTGCGCAGCTGGACTCTCCCCCGGGGAGCCAGGGCTCGCTCCAAGGGGGTTCCCACCCTGAGCAAGGCAGGTTCCGGAGGCGGGTGGCAACCCAGAGGGCCTTCCTTCCACGGGGGGATGATACCTTTGCGGATGAGGTACATGTAACAGTCGGTCAGCAACAGGTAAAGCAGCTGGAGGTTCCCTTCCATGTGCCCTGTGCTCATCCGGATCATCTGTTGGGGAGAGAGGCCTCCGTTACTGACCCACAGCGACAGGGGTGCGATCTGGAGACGGCTGCTCCGAGGAGTGCCGGGAGGGGGGGAAAACACGCTCACAAGGGGCTCCCCTTCTGGGCAACCAGACGTACCCGGAAGAGCTGCTCCTCGTTCTCGCGAAAGACGTGGATCATCAGGAGCAGCAAGTGATTGTTGTCCACCCTGCAGGAAGAAGAAGGCCCAGCTGAGGGTCAGGTTGCTCCCCTCTTAATAGAATAACAGTTGGAAGGGACCTTGGAGGTCATCTAGTCCAACCTCCTGCTCAGGCAGGAAACCCTATACCATTTCAGACAAATGGCTGGCCAGTCTCTTCTTAAAAACCGCCAGTGTTGGAGCCTTCACCGCTTCTGATGATGCCATAGCACTGGTGATGTTACCTAGTTTGGGTCATGAAACGTCTGCCAGAAAACCACCAAGCTCAGAGTGTACCTTAATGCAAGGACTGGAGGGCAAAGAGTGCTGAAGCCGCCAGGAGGAGGAGGAGGAGGAGGAGGAGGAGGAGGAGGCAGGGACTGTCCGACGGAAGGTCAAAGGCCCCCCCAAAGCCTCCCAACGGTTTCTCGGTACACGCAGGGTGGGGTGCTGCCACCATGGTGTCGAGCCCCAACTTCTGCTCTCCACTGGATTATTATTATTATTATTATTATTATTATTATTATTATTATTATTATTATTATTATTATTAATTAGATTTCTATGCCGCCCTATTCCAGGAACTCAGGGCAGCTCACAACATGGATACTAACATGAAGAAATCTGGTATTAAAATACATTATAAAACCCCTTAATTAAAAAACCAATCATCCAGAAACAGACATACAAACATACATACACTGGCTGGGGCAAGGTGTTAACTGTCCCAGGCCTGTCGGCAGAGATGGGTCTTCAGTAATTTGCGAAAGGCGGAGAGGGTGGGGGCAATACGGACCTCTGGAGGGGAGTTGATTCCAGAGGGCCGGGGCCGCAACAGAGAAGGCTCTTCCCCTAGGCCCCGCCAGGCGACACTGTCTGGCTGACGGGACCTGGAGAAGGCCGACTCTGTGGGCCCTAACCGGTCGCTGGGTTTCGTGAGGCAGCAGGCGGTCCCGTAAGTAACCTGGTCCGGTGCCATGTAGGGCTTTATGGATGCCGGAAACAGGCTGTGACTCATCTTGGAAGAGGCCGGAGGAAAGAGGGGTGGCCGAGCGCTGCGTCCCTCGGGTGGAGGAGGCCTGGCTGAAGGGAAAAACCAGCCCTTACCTGAACTCCGAGGGGTGGGCAGCCTCGGACGGACTGCCCTGCCCCTCCTCCACCCCGGAGTCCTCGGCGCTGCTCGGGGAAGGGCTCTCCCGATCCTCCTTCAGCCTGCTGAGGGCCACCGTGCTAGCCATCTCCACCGCCTCTCCCGGCAAGCTGGCTACGGCCGGCCCCGCAGCCTCCCCCTCTCCTCCTCCTCCTCCTCCTTCTTCTTCCTCTTGTCCAGGAGCTTCAGGGCCACCAGGAACATGTGGCGGTTGACCATCCCCTGAAGCGTCATGGTGGCCACGACTTGCTGCAGGAGTGTTTGGACTCTCGACGGTAAAGCGGTAGAAGTCCATGGGGGCCGGCAGCCCCTGACCAAAGCCGCCAAGGGGTGGCCCTTCCGAGGGGGCGTCCCTTGGCAAGTCCGTCCGAAAGGACTGGTCCAGGAGGGGGGGCTCCAGGGCGCGGCTCCACCCATCGGTCCCCTCCAGCGAGTCAATGGCCTTGCTGAGGGCCTGCCCCACCCGCAGCTCCACGGCCAGGTCCCTCATTTCGGGGATCCGCAGGCCCAGCTGGCAGAGGGACGCCGGTGCCTCCTCCTCCTCTTCGGCGTTGACCCCAAAGTCGGACTCTGGGGCGGCCCCTGGCCGCCTGACCTCCTGACCCAGAGCAGGAGCGGGGAGGGAGGGGACGGTGGCCTCCTCCGCTTTCACTTTCTTCTTCTTGACCGTTTTCTTCTTTTTCGCCAGCCTGTGCAACGAGGAGACGTGTTGGTTAGAAAAGACAATTTTACACTGGCATCATTAGGAAACTGTAATCAATGCTGATATTCAACTGTGCATTTATTCACAACAAGAAGAACTGTATTTGCTCAGTGGGGAAAAATGTTTATTACTGGAAGAAGAGAGGAGATATTGGATGGTGTTAATATTGGATTTAGTTTGAAGACCACGGAATTAGTAAGGGACCCAGTCAACACGTCGTTTGTTGTAAAAATAGAAAATTAATAAACTATTTATATAAAAAGTGGGGGGGGGGGAAGTGAGTTCTCTGGCTGTGGGGCACCAGGGAGCAGCTGCAAACTGGGCAGGCTTGCTCAGGACTCAAGGACAGGTGGACGCCGGACCCCACTCCGGAGTCTCAAGCTGAACAGGGCCTGGGAGGCTACCGAGCCCAGATTTCGTCTTGCAACTCCTGCCCCCCCCTCAGCGTCCCCGAGCGAAGGAGGGGCTCCCTGAGGCCCAGACCCAGGAAAAAAAAAAAGAGGAGACGAGGGGTCCACAAGAGCCAGGGGCAGAGGCGAGAGCCAGATGGGGCCAAGTCATCGGGGGACGCTTCTCCCCCGGCACAACCTGATGACTTCCAGCTCCGTGCAGCCCTCGGATTGATCGGTGCCTTCGGCCAGGAGGTCGGCCCTCAGCGAGGCAGCGTGCACTGGGGTGCTCTCGGCGGAGGACGGCCCTTCTGCCTTCCCGTTGAAAGGGTTGTAGCGCTGGGTGGGGCTTTTGGCTGAAGCCCGGCTGCCGTTCAGCTCGGAGGCCACGGAACGTGGGCAGCTGAGCGTGTCGGTCAGGTCTCCTTCTAGAAGGAAGGAAAGGGGACGGTCAGCCATCTCTCCCCGGCTCCCGGGAGCAGCCATTCAGAAGATGTGACCCAGCTGCAACTCTTTGGCCCGTTGGATGAAGAAACTCAGGGATTCTCCCACCTGGCAGGGGAGAAGGAAGAGCAGCTCCTTCAGCCCGCCGAGTTCCGACTCCTACAATCCTTATGGCCTGCACAGAGCTGCAACTTACCAGCTCCCGGCTTGGGAATTCTATCCCGAGTTCACACCCGGTGACATCTTGTCGCTTTGCCCCACGGACTACGCACGACAAGGACATCCCCCCTGCCTAGACCCACCGGGGGCTCCCATTCTCCGCTGGACCCCACGGAGCGCCCGATGTAGCCCTGGAGAAGGGCAGGAAGTTGCCCGCCTCGAGAGCAGCCCCCTTCGGCCGAAGGGAGACCGGAAAAGGGACGCTGCATCTTGGTCAGTTTTACAAGTGGGGAAGCATCTAGAGGGCTGGGGGGGGGGGAGGGCGGAATCAGGAGGCAGGCCCTGCTAGCTGTTCAACTACTCTTATTACAAAATTCTCTCTCTCCACCAGGAAGCCTTGAACTGCAGGAGATGGCACGAACTAACCCGTTTCATTTTCCACCTCTTCCGAGTTGCCTCTGCAGGCAGCGGGAGCACGGCCTTACTCAACAGTGAAATGAGCAGCAGCTGAGTTAGGGGCCCAGAGCCCACCCACCCGTCTTAAGGGGTGCAGCGGGGCCAAAGCTGAGGGAGGCGAGGACAGAGAAAGGGCTGCAGCTGCCGCCACCACCATCGCTAGCGGGACCCCTGCTTGGAAAGAGAGGCTGTTGGGAGAAGCATCCGTGGTTACGAAATCAGCTGGCTTGGGTCCATTTCCCCCCCCCCCCATGCACTGACAGGAGAGAGAAAGAGGTTAGGAAGAGACCGGCTGGAACCGACACAAGAAGCACTTTTGTCGACAGCGACAACTTGAAAGCTTGTTAATGCACAAACCAGAAAGACTGATGGCTCATGCTGGGAGACGGAAGCCACAACACTAGAGGAGGGGGTTAGGCGTCCAGCAGGGCCTGGAAAACCGCTGAGGCAGGTGGACCGGGCAGCAGATGCCCTGGGCTGAGGGCGCCAATTAAGCTGGCAAGGCCCTGCCACCGAGGAGCCCGGGTGGCCTGGCTGTTGGGCCCCCCCCTGGTATTAAGAGACCTGTGGCCCAGCATGCAGGAAGCGCTGGGGCAGAGGGAGAGGAGCGTGGGTGGGGGGGGGAGAGAGAGAGGAACTGGAAAACCAGGCGAGCTGGTCCCACCTTCCCATGCGGTGGTAGGCATGGACGGTGCGGCAGGAAAGACTTCTCCAAAATCATAATCTATAAAACGAGGGATAAAAAGGGAGGGTTAGAAATGAAGGAGTCTGGAGGAAGGGGGGGGCAGGGCAGAGACACAGAATCCCCTTCTCGGAGATCATGATCAACAGGGGTGGGGAGGGAGGGAGGGTGGGAAGGTGGGGGGGAAAATGGAGCAGGACAAGGGCAGGGCGGGGAACCCAATCTCCGCTCCGGTTGCAGGGCTGGGTTCAGTGGCGGATCCTGCTCAAGGACCTGCAGTTTTTTTAAAAAAAAGGGGTAATTATTGGGAAGGTGCAAGCCTGCCTTTCTCTTCCTGGCTGTGCTTGCTTTCCATTGGCAGGGATCCTGCTGAGGGCACAGCAGCTGGGGCTGGGGCTGTGGGGGCAGAGGAAGGAAAGGGCCGATTTGGGCCGAGCGGCCCTCAAGGGGAGGGTCAACGATCCAAGCGCGCTGACCGTTGTGGATCAAGGGAGGCCAGCGCTGCAATGGGGCAGCCCAGGAGCATTTCAAAATACTGGCCCGGTCTGGAGATGACCAAGGGCTCCTCAGATGCCTGTGGGGCTTTGGAGATGCTAGACATGGAGTCTGCAGCTTGACCTGACGGTCATCTGGCCAAAGAACTGCCCCCAGCCCCGTCCTCACCTTCCGTTCCTTTAATCTTGCCTGGACAGGCGTGGCCGCAGCCCTCACTCCCAGGCAGCGCTCCGTGGAGCCAGGACGTGGCCAGGCCATGCTGGGGCTGCTGCCCACCCTCGCCCCTTACCCTCACTGGAGGGGGCGATGGCGCTGTCATCCCACTCCAAGTTGGTGGAGGTCACCGAGTTGAAGGAGTTGAGAGAGAAGCTGTCTGATCCGTGGACGGAGCTGGGCAGGCGGTCCTCGAAATCCAGCAGGAACTGGGGCTTGTAGTAATCCGGCATGTAGGGGGCCAAGTCCAGGTAAGGGGCGTCCTGGGAAAGCAGGGGAGCGTTAGGTGGAACTGCTGCCTGCCCCACCCCCTCCAAGAATTCTCTTTGCCACCCTTCTTTTTTTCCAGGGATTTGGCCCATCGGTTGAGAAGAATCCTTTCGGCTTGGGAAAGTGGCCGCCTTTATAGGTCACGGGGAAAGCCAGAAGGCAGGCGTGGGAGGTGGCCCAGCCCAGGGTGAGGAAGAAGTGGGAAGCTAGCTGCTCCAAGCAGGCCGAGTCGGCTCACCAGGTCCAGGTCAAATCGGATAAACTCCAGGCCTGCCACCAGGGTGAGGAAGAGGGTCAGGTGGTCGTGGCTGCAGACCAGGGCGTTTCTGCGGGATGGGAAAGCCGCAGCTCAGGATCCACGCGAGCGAAGGCAGTAACCAAGAAGGGGCCGCTCCTAACCTGATGCCCCGCTGGCTGGGAAGAGGCCCGTCCGCCCACTCACACCCTGGAGGCAGGAGCTCTCCTGCTACGCTAAGTCCTTAAGTCCCAAGACAGCCTTGGGAACTAACTGCCGCCTTTAAGCTCCTGGCAGCGTCAGGAAGCCCCCAAGCCCCCCACTGTGTAGTTTGGGAAGAGGCAACCGGAAAGGCCGGTTGTGAAAAGGGGGCCTGCCTGTCTTCGAGCTTTAAGTCTGGCCAGCGACCCCCCTGGGAACAGCAGGCTTGGAGGAAAAGCTGCAAAGGCCCCTTTGTCTGTTTGGGGGAGGGAGGTCCTTTCCCTCCCTCTCCCCTTTCCACAGCCCAGCAGACTTACTTGACGTAATGCTTATGCAGCAGCGGGAGATTCTCCTGGAAGAGGCGGAGGTAGCTCTCCAGAGAGTTCTCGTTCAGGGCCAGGTACAGCCATGCTCGGCCTGCGAGAGGGAGAGGCTGGCTGTCAGGGGGCAAGGACCCACCCGCCCCGAGTCGTCCTGGCCGGGACCTTCTCAATGGTGGTCCGGGTGGAAGCCCCATCTCTTGATGCCCAAAGCAGGTGGCGGGTGGCAGGAGGTGCCTCGAAACCCCTCAGGGGCTGGACCGGCTCCTCTGGGGGCTTGTCCGGCTCTCAGACCAAAGCGGGGAGCAATCTAGTTCCCAGCCTTCTAACTGGAAGCTCAGAAGCCTCCTGTCAACGCTAACATTGCATGTTCTTGCTTTGACAATAGATGAAAATGCAGCCATTTCCCCCTTAACGTGTGTGCTACTTTTAGAGTTAGAATTAGATGATGCTGGGGTGTCTGTGTGAGAAGGAAGAATGTGTATGGGAATTAGTTAGAAAGAACCTCAAGGCTGTTTGAAACAAGAGATGATAAGGAATGGCGGGTGGGAGAACTGGAGGGAAGGTCAGCATTTCAAACTAATGCCGAGACTGTGATTTATGACTGTTAATTAGAGGAGGGAATTGTGCTTTGATATTATGGGCTATGGGGCCGGAGAATTCAGACTTTGCCTTCGACCATTTATGTGCCGATGCCATGTTATTTGAATAAAGATTCTTTAAGGTAAACAATGCCTCGTTCTTTGAAGAGTAACATCTGCCGGAACCATGACATCTCACTAACAAGTACCTGCACATCCTCAGGGGCGGGCAAAGGCCCCTGGGGTCCCAGCGCCCGCCGGGCATTCGGTGACGTGGGCCGCACAGGGCTGGCCAAAGCAACGGGCTGAGACTTACTGCGCCCCAGGTTGGTGGTCACGTGCTCCAGCAGTTCGATCTGTTCGATGGCCTCTCGGCGGGTAAAGTGGACCACCAGGACCCAGTAGCCCGAAGGAAGGTCCTGCAGCCTGCCAAGCAGAAGGAAAGTCACAGAGCTGTTTTCTTCAGCACTCCCGCCCTTTGCAGGTTCCCCGGCGCAATACACCCAGGCCAGGGATAGGCAACCTCAGCTCTTTTATGACTCATGGACTTCAACTCCCAGAATTCCTGAGCCGGCCTAGCTCAGCTTGGAAACCTCTCCCTCTCCCCTCAGCGTGGCTGGCTCAGGAATTCTGGGAGTTGAAGTCCACCAGTCATAAAAGAGCCAAGGTTGCCTACCCCTGTTCCAGGCCCTCGTCCAGCTCATGAAGGTTCTGCCTCTGCAGCCTGGGGGGAGGAGTGGAGGAAAGGCACGCTTGCCATCACACCCCTGTTCATGAGTGGGCTCCACTAGGCCACACAGACCCAGGAGACCCCACTGCAATGGGTTGAGGATCAGACCCTCTTCCGGGCACCCATGAGGGCAGCGCAGCAGCAAGGAGCCAGCTGCTTGCCTCAAGAAAGGGAGGAAGGGCCCAAACCTGAGCCCCCGGGGTGCAGGCCGGTCCCCTGCTTGTGGCTCCCTCCAGGGGAAAGCCACGGCCACGTGGAGGCCCCTTACCCGTAAAGCAGGGCGTGATCCAGGTGTTCACAGAGGCGCTGCAGGACCGTGTCGTGGTTTCGGATGGCGGGCGTCTCGTCCTCGCAGGCGGCAAAGTAGCTCTGCAGCTGGAGAGAGGAGCACATCTGGTGAGGGAGCCATAAGCCCAGCTGCTGGCTGTCATCCAGGCGGTACCATATGCGGCAACCCCTTTCGGAGTTTCAGGAGGGAAAAGCTGAAAAAGTCCGTTTTCCCACTCTGCCTAGGCCAGGGGTAGGCAACCTGGGCTCTTTTAGGACTGGTGGACTTCAACTCCCAGAATTCCTGAGCCAGCATGAGGGAAACTTTGGCCCCCTCAGGACTCGTGGACTTCAACTCCCAGAATTCCTAAGCCAGCATGGCTGAACTTGGAAACCTCTCCCTTTCCCCTCAGCGTGGCTGGCTCAGGAATTCTGGGAGTTGAAGTCCACGAGTCATAAAAGAGCCAAGGTTGCCTACCCCTGGCCTAGTCTGTGCAGCCATTAGGTCTACAATAAAGCTCATTTAGAGCAGGGGTCTTCAAACTTGGCCCCCTCAGGACTCGTGGACTTCAACTCCCAGAATTCCTAAGCCAGCGTGGCTCAGCTTAGAAATCTCTCCCTTTCCCCTCAGCGTGGCTGGCTGAGGAATTCTGGGAGTTGAAGTCCACCAGTCATAAAAGAGCCAAGGTTGCCTATTTCTGGCCTAGGCCTAGGCCGCTTTATGACTCGTGGACTTCAACTCCCAGAATTCCTGAGCCAGCCTGGTTCAGCTTGGAAACCTCTCCCTTTCCCCTCAGCATGGCTGGCTCAGGAATTCTGGGAGTTGAAGTCCACCAGTCATAAAAGAGCCAAGGTTGCCGACCCCTGGCCTAGGGTTATTCAAGAGAGGTCCGCCTCCCTCCGGTCCGGGTGGCGAGGCGCAATCTGCATCTTTGCAACTCACTTGGCAAGCTCTTCAAAGCCCCTTGTAGAGGCCTGGCCCGCTTCGGCCAAAGCCGAGCCGAGGCCCAGGGGACGCTACAGGCTATCCCCAAGTTACAACGTTTAGCGATCAGAGTTACGACGGCACCGAAAAAGCAACTTACGACCGGTTCTCACCCTTATGGCAGTTGTAGCCTCCTTACGGCCCTGTGGTCTAAAATGCAGGCGCTGACTCACATTTACGACGGCTGCAGTGTCCCCGGGGGTCACACGGTTCACCCAGCCGCAGTTTGACTGATTTAACAACTGCAGCTATTCACTTAACAACTGCAGCAAGGAAGGTCATAAAATGGGGCATACTCCCTGAACGAGTGTTTCATTTATCGGCAAAAATTCTGGGTTCGGTTGTGGATGTAAGCCGAGGACTACCTGTGCTTTCGTGCCAGCACCTGTAGTCTCAGTCTCTCTCTCTCTCTCTCTTCCCCTCCCCGGAGGATGCCCATAAGGACCCCCTGCTCAGATGCTCCTCCTTCCAGCTGGACTCCACCTTGCCCAGGGAACAAGGAGAGCAGATTCCCAGGCCAGGATTCCCAGCCACACCTTGACGTGTCTTGGCTAGGCCCGAGTAGGGAGTGGCAGCCAAGTCTGGTGATGCTTCTGCTCCCGAGAGAAATACGGGGGGTGCCCGGGGCAGAAGAGCAGCCAGGCTCTCCACAAGGCACACCTCAAACGGCACCAGCACAAAGGAAATCAGCCACCCACAGATGCTGGGGTTGGGGGAAAGGCTCTACTCCTGCCTGTCGAGAGCATCTCTGGGCTGCAGACCGTCAGGGCAAGAGAGGAAGCACCACAGAAGACAACAGCCTGGAAGCCATCAGAGCATTGCTGGCTGTGGAATTCTGGGAGTTGAAGTCCACATGCCTTAAAATGGTCAAGGTTGAGAAACACTACATCAGCGGCACACATATCCTTAACAGACGAAACGGCGAAAGGTCCAGACTCTTTGCCTAGGATGCTCACCTGGGAGGGAGGAGGGGCTGCAAGAAGCCAGAGGTCCCCAATCTTTTGGGGCACCAGGGACCGGTTCCGTGGAGAAAGGTTTTTCCACAGACCGGAGAGTGGGTGGTTTTATGCGCTGCCTGCCTCACAAGGATGGGGCTTTGCTTGCTTGTGCGGACCGGTTGCTGGCATGTACTGGTCCACGGACCAGGGGTTGGGGACCCCTGTGCTAGTCCTGACAACCGAAAGCAATCCAGTTGCTGCGGAACTGACCCAGGCAGCAAACGGCCTGCTCGCTGGGGAAACGTCAGGAGGGTCCCTCGGCTGCTGCTTCTGCGGCGGAGATAAAGCAGGGATTAGGACACCTGAGATCTATGCGGAGGTCTCACAAGTGGGATCTCTGAGAAAACCTTTAGCAGGCAGGACCTCTTCGACTTCCTGTTCCATACAGCCACATCATCCAAAATGGCCCAAAAGAAAGAGTGTGCTGCAGATTCAGATCCATCTTAGCATCAGCAGAACAGGCCCAAGGATAAGGCCGCACAGCAGACTGATCCCACAACTAGCAGTAAAAGTGTCTTACCAGGCATCTCCCGTCTGAAGCTGAATGATACTGGTTCACCTTGATTGACAGACTGGATTCTGTCCCCCCCTCCCCTTAAGACTATCAGGAAAGCTGGCTTAGCTCAGGTGGTGGCAAACCTATGGCACGGGTGCCAGAGGCGGCACTCGGAGCCCTCTCTGTGGGCACGCGCATTGTCGCCCCAGTCCTAGGCCTTCAGCTGGGTTTTATAAAAGCTTTCCGCCGCCGTGTGAAAACAAAAAAAAGGTTCAATCAATCAGTCAATTTCAACTTCTGGCGGGGAAAAAAAAAGATCTTGCAAAGTTGGAACTGACTGAACTTTTTAGTCCCACCCAGTCTGCCGTTACCACCGCGGCCACGTCCGCCCAATGGACCACACTCACCCAATGGGCCACACCCACCTGGCACTCAACAATGCATAAGTGGGTTTTGGGTTGCAGTTTGGACATTCAGTCTCTAAAAGGTTCGCCATCACTGGCTTAGCAGATGAAGCCAGAGTTCAACCAGCTGCTCTAGGAAGCCGGCTACATAAAATCTCTTGGATGGGCAAAACGAAAGAGGCAACTGCCCCAATTCATCTACTACTACTACTACTACTACTACTACTACTACTACTACTACTACTACTAATAATAATAATAATAATGAAAAAAAGTTGGAAGGGACCTTGGAGGTCATCCAGTCCAACCCCCTGCTCAGGCAGGAAACCCTAGACCATTTCAGACAAATGGCTGTCCAGTCTCTTCTTAAAAACTTCCAATGTTGGAGCAATTCACCGCTTCTGGAGGCAGGTTGTTCCACTGGTTAATAGTTCTCACTGTCAGGAAGTTTCTCCTTGGTTCTAGGTTGCTTCTCTCCTGGATTAGTTTCCATCCGTTGCTTCTTGTCCTGCCTTCAGGCGCTTTGGAGAATAGCTTGACTCCCTCTTCTTTGGGGGCAGCCCCTGGGATATTGGAAGGCTGCTATCATGTCCCCCCTCGTCCTTCTCTTCACTAAACTAGACATCCCCAATTCCAGCAACCGTTCCTTATATGGTTTAGCCTCCAGTCCCCTCATCATCTTTGGGACGAGCATCTTTAGAAATAGGCTTGGGGTGGGGGAGACTTAACTGGCCCTTATGCCGCTGAATACTCAGAGCCTCTCATCTCCCGGTGATCTTGTTGATACAGCCTGCAGCAATTAGGCATCTGGAGAAATGTGGTTTTGTACCACAGACAGAAGGTTGGGCAGTGAATGGAAAAGGTGTACTGGCAGAAAAGTGGCAAATTCCGCTTCGGGGATTTCGGCATCTACAGATTTTGCTGCTAGTCTCCTTAGCCGCTACTGGCCACTGCTGGCCCAGGATGAGGATAAACAACGGCAATATGTCTAATATGTTATGCTCTGTTCTGAATTTTTACTTGTCAGGGTTTGCAGTTTTATCTGCCGGTGGATTCTTTCTTCCAGCCTTCTCCGAAGGGCCAAATTCATGCGATCATTTCAAAACCTGCATCGTGAATCACTAAGAGGACGTTTAGCGCTAAATACACCAAATAAACAAGCATAAATTAGCAGCAACAGCCACTTATACACAGCCGGTCAAAAACTCTTGTCAATGTTTCCGGTTCACTTGGGGGAAACGTGATTAGCTGCATTTACGAATCAGCAAGCACGGTTAGCCTGCTTTGACACCACCCTTCAGCAGTTGCACCGCTCAATGCTGAAGCTGCATCGGGACAAATACAACACACCCGATTTTGGGAGATTTGGGGTAGCAGGTCGTTAGAGGCGACACAGCAAAGCGCAACCCTTCCCAAGAGCTTTTCGATTAGTATTTGTGCATGATGCACAACACAGCACTCAAAACACTTCCCTTGCACGGCCAGTCCTGGGATCTTACCGTGCAACCGTTTCAAGCAAGGCATTTCAATGTCAGAGAAGCCAAACCAGCATAGCAAGCAATACTTTGACGGGTTTTTAAATTTAGACCTTTTGCCTGCCCTGCTTCAAAATGACGTTACCCATCTTCTGGGTTTTCCCTGCACAGAGCAGCATATATGGACTCCTTCCTTTTATGAGCGGGAGAGGGAAAACCTCAGAGGGGAACTTACGGCGCATCCGCCAAAGAGAAGGGGAGTCGTATGGCCGAGCTTAGGCAAGCCAGGCCCGCCACAGCCAGCCCGGCAGAAGCCCCAAAGGCCAAGGGAGGGAGAGACAGAGGGCAGAAAAGGTTGGAGGTGGACAAAATGAGCACACTCACATAGGAGGATCCAGATGGAAGAAGAGCTACTAGGACAATTAACGCGCCAAGTGGTTAAGGCACCAGGCTAGAAAGCGGGGGAGCTGCGAGCTCGGGTCCTGCCTTAGCCAGGAAAGCCACTGGGTGATGTTGGGCCTCTCCCTCTCGCTTACCCACCTCACAGGGGTGTTGTTGTGGGGGGAAAAGAGGAGGAGGAGGAAGAAGAGAAGGAGAAGGAGGAGAAGGAGGAAGAGAAGGAGAAGAGAAGGAGGAGGAGGAGGAGGAGGAGGAGGAAGAGAAGGAAGAGAAGGGGAACAAGGAGGAAGAGAAGGAGGAAGAGGAGAAGGAGGAGAAGGAGAAGAGGAGAAGGAAGAGAAGGAGAATGATGATGATGAGGAGGAAGGAGAAGGAAGAGAAGGGGAACGAGGAGGAGGAGAGGGAGGAAGAGGAGGAAGAGGAGGAGGAGGAGAAGAGAGGGAGAAGGAGGAGAAGGACGAAGAGAAGGAGGGGAAGGAGAATGAGGACAAAGGAGAAGGAGAAAGAGAAGGAGAAGAGAGGGAGAATGAGGAGAAGGAAGAGAAGGAGAATGATGGTGATGAGGAGGAGGAGGAGGAAGAAGAAGGAAGGAGAACGAAGAGGAGGAGAGGGAGGAAGAGGAGGAGGAAGAGAAGGAGGAGAAGAGAGGGAGAACGAGGAGAAGGAGGAAGAGAAGGAGGAGAAGAGAAGGAGAAGGAGGAGGAGGAGGAAGAGAAGGAAGAGAAGGGGAACGAGGAGAAGGAGGAAGAGAAGGAGGAGAAGAGAAGGAGAAGGAGGAGGAGGAGGAGGAGGAAGAGGAGAAGGAAAAGAAGGAGAATGATGAGGAGGAGGAGGAAGAAGAGAAGGGGAACGAGGAGGAGGAGAGGGAGGAAGAGGAGGAAGAGAAGGAGGAGAAGAGAGGGAGAACGAGGAGAAGGATGAAGAGAAGGAGAATGAGGAGGAGGACAAAGAGGAGAAGGAGGAAGAGAAGGAGAAGGAGGAAGAGAAGGAGAAGGAGGAGGAGGAAGAGAAGGAGAAGAAGGAGGACGAAGAGGAGAAGGAAAAGAAGGAGAATGATGAGGAGGAGGAGGAAGAGAAGGGGAACGAGGAGGAGAGGGAGGAAGAGGAGAAGGAGGAGAAGAGAGGGAGAATGAGAAGGAGGAGGAGGAGAAGGAAGAGGAGGAGGAGGAGGAGGAAGGCGTGTCCTAGAACAGAATAACTTCACTGTCACTTGTTTAAACGCAGCCTCATCGGCGCCCATTCGAGGGAAATCTCCGGACAAGCCCTCTCAGAGGGAGAGACCCTTTTGCCCCTGATGGGTAAAGGGCAATAAAGGCGGGATGAAGATAAACAACCCCCGCCCCCCCCCACCCCGCCCCCCGTGATTGGGCTGCTTCTCCTGAAAGGACAGGCCGGGTTTCCATTTAAAAGTCGCGCCCACGGGAGGGGGAGGGGGAGGGGGGACACCAAGGGTTCCTCCTCCTCCTGTCCTCCGCAAAGGCCCACCTTGTCAGGCCGGTTTTCCCAGAGCCCGCCACCCCCCCGTCTCCCTCCCCCACAACCGAGGCCCGGGGGGGCGCTGGGGGGGGTCTCCGCCGACCTTCTTGACGGAGAGCGAGATGTTCTCCAGGATGCGGTCCTTCAGCTGCGCGGGGGGCTCCATGGCGGCGGCCCGCGCTCCCGGCCCGTCCTCCTCGGGGCTGCCGGGCCGCCGTCGCCTCCGCCGTGGGGCCTCCGTGCTGGCGCTGCGGCAGCGGCGATCGCCTCAGCTGGGAGGGCGAGCCGGCCCTCAGCCCCGCGTCCTCCTCCTCCTCCTCCGCCGCCCCCCTCGTGACCGCGCGAGGCACGCCGGGAGATGTAGTCGCCGCCGCCGCCGCGGCTCCCACCAGCCGCTGCCAGAGCGAGGCACGCCGGGAGTTGTAGTCCGGCCCCCGCCTCCTGGCCTCCACGCTCAACGCCTGCGAGGGAGGCGCCCCGGTCCTCGGGTCTCAGCCGGGTGTCTCTGGCAGGGGTAGGCCCTCTTGGCCCCCTCACGACTTGTGGACTTCAACTCCCAGAATTCCTGAGCCAGCATGGAAACCTCTTTCCCCTCAGCATGGCTGGCTCAGGAATTCTGGGAGTTGATGTCCACAAGCAGAGGCCTTCAAACTTGGCCTCATGACTCGTGGACTTCAACTCCCAGAATTCCTGATCCAGCCTGGCTCAGCTTGGAAACCTCTCCCTTTCCCCTCAGCGTGGCTGGCTCAGGAATTCTGGGAGTTGAAGTCCACCAGTCATAAAAGGGCCAAGGTTGCCTATCCCTGGTCTGTGGAGATTCTCCGTCATCCATGTTGTCCCAAAGGTGCTTTTTTTTTTCAGGAGGCAACTGGACTTTCTCATTTTTTATAATAATAATAATAATAATAATAATAATAATAATAATAATAATAAAGTTGGAAGGGACCTTGGAGGTCATCTAGTCCAACCCCCTGCTCAGGCAGGAAACCCTATACCATTCCGGACAAATGGCTGTCCAGTCTCTTCTTAAAGACTTCCAGTGTTGGAGCATTCACAGCTTCTGGAGGCAGGTGGTTCCACTGGTCAATTGTTCTCACTGTCAGGAAGTTTCTCCTTAGTTCCAGGTTGCTTCTCTCCTTGATGAGTTTCTCATCCAAGAAGCTTCTTCAACTCTGACCGGATGGTGGGGAATGGAAGGTTTTCCTCAGGGTGACACAGGCAAATCTCCAAGTGGCCTCAAGAAGTCTCTCAAACAGAGGTCTTCAATCTTGGCCCTTTTATGACTTGTGGACTTCAGCTCCCAGAATTCCTCAGCCAGGCACGCTGGCTGCGGAATTCTGGGAGTTAAAGTCCACAAGTCACGAAGGGGCCATAGTTCCCCCATGCTGGCTGAGGAATTCTGGGAGTTGAAGTCCACAAGTCTTGAAGTTGCCAAGTTTGAAGACCCCTGCTCTAAAAGAAGGCAAAATGACCAGCTGTCTTGCAAGGAATATAAGTCCTTCCATTCCCCACCATCCGGTCAGACCCGAGGAAGCTTCTTGGGTGGGTGAGAAACGTCTTCAGAGAAAAAGAAAATCCAGGTGCCTTGTGAAAAAAGCACCTTTGGGACGACACCTGCCAAGGTTTCACCTGTTGTACCAGTTGGGCCTGCTGGGCCACGGAGCTGCAAGAAAGAAGAGGCACTGCACACACCCAGCTGGCTGCGGGCAAGTCAGCCAGGCAGCCCAGGAGCTGCCAGTTGCAGGCCTGGCACCTGCCAGCTTGAGCAAGGGAGAAGGTGCTCCAGGCGCTTCCAAAAACCCGTTGCACCACCCAGTGGGCACTGCCCTGGATTGGTTTGCTGGCCGGGTTCCTCACCCATCCGGTCCAGAGGCAACAAGCAAGACAAGGGAGCCATTGACCGCATTCCAGAGGCCCAGCTGGACGTGGCATCGGTGCCCGGCTGGCGAAAGGAGTCCTGACTGGCAAGGTGCCTTGGCCGGGCAAAAGCGAAATTTGGGGGCAAAGCTACAGCGGTGTCCCTCCTGTAACCCCCAGAAAGGGGGTGCCACCAGCACACAAGCGCTGCCTTCCATTCGCCTCTTCCCTCCTTTGCCCACCAACCGCCAGGCCCTCTTTGGCCCTGCAGCTCTCCGATTTGGCTGCCCTTGAGCGGCTCCTGTAAAGATCTATCGGACAACTGCTCTGAGAAAAAAAAACACATCTTTATTTTTAAAATCCAAAACGTTTACATATTTCTCCCAGTTGAGAAGCAACCAGCCCTCCCCCCAATATGTCCTTATTTTTGTTTTAAAAAAAAAAAAAAAGATGTGAGCTACAAAGATGACACCTGATCAGCGGCGAAGAGCCCCACCGTCTCCCGGTACCACCCGGTACCACCCGAGAGGGCCGAAGGAGGGCGAAGGGCGGCGACAAGGCAGGCAGATTCCTGAGAGAGGCTTCGGCCGTTGGGTGTGCCAAGGCACCTGGCAGCCCAGGCATCCACTCGATGTACGAGGGAGCAAGATCCAGACTGCTCCTCTTTGAATTATACGCAAACGCTCCGTGGCGGCAACTGCTTTGCGGACTCTCACAATGGGAGCTGAAGCCGCCAGGACCACCCTCCAGTCGGACTCTCTCTCTCTCTCTCTGTCTGCCAGGAAGTGCCGCCCTTGAAAGTCACACAAGAGTGCGTTTCCAAAAAGCATCGCCTCCTTGGCTGGGCTTCAGGAACTCTCCTGCCCCATTGCTGCTGTAACCCCGAGGTTTTGTCCCTCTGCAGCACACATGTCCAGAGACAGGCACCTGCGGGGGGGGGATCCTGTAAGGGAACCCCTGCCATGCAGAACCTCCCTACCTCCCCATAAAGATTGTGGGTCTCCCGGCTGCACCTCCCCTGCCCTCTGAGATCAACAATCCCAGCAGAGAGCCACAGCGTTGTCAAATCAAAAAAGAAACACCGCTTGTGTGGGCCCCCCCCTCATTTCAAAGCTCCCCGATTGCGCTGAATTATGGGGACAAGATTTCCGCCCGATTTCTCCAGCGGCAGAGCTGGAGAGCCAGTCCTGGCTGTAGAATCGGGGCCGTCGATTCTCCCCAAAGGAATGTGTCCCTGCCCTCTCACAGCTGAAAGTTTTATCAGCAGCTACACATTCCCTTTCATTTCTTTTATCAGCAGCTACACATTCCCTTTCTTTCATTTCGAAGGACACACCGTTAAGGGAGGCTCCCAGCAGGCAGACCCCTGCCCTAGCATCTCCCAGGGAAAAATGGGCAAGCACCAGCTCCTTCATCAACCTTCTCTCTGGCTTAGCTCTGCTATCCCACCAAGCCTGGCGCCGTCATGCCAATCCACCCCCCACACCCAAAGCTGCTAAGCTGCGATTCGGCCTGCACCATGAAGGGCCAAAAGCCCCCCCCCACCGGTCTCTTCCCTCGGAACCAGCCTTAAAACCCTGAAGAGCTGACCTTGTGGGTGCAGCTTTACCCCACGGTACCCCGAAAGTGCTGCCTCTTGGCGCGCTCTGCCTTGGAACCGATTTCCACCCATGGCTGCAGGCTAAGCAGAAGGGAGCCCCGGTGACACTGCTGGCATGCGGTGTCCCTCCCTGGAGATAAGAAGGGGGTGCCACATTCTGCCCCTACTCCTAAAGTCTCTGCCCCCTGGCACTTCACCGAGGCAAGCACCCTCCCGGAGCCGGGCCTGTAGTTCCTAAGCCCTACATTTGCATACTGTTCTAAAACCATATATTTAAATAAAGTTTATTCCATCAAGGCAGCCAGAATAAGAGTAATGAGGGATGGCGGTTTCCGTACAATACCAATAGTTGCTTCTTTTAAATGGCCAAAATTCAACAAGGCAAATTAGATGACCTGGTTGAAAATAAAGGGCTATTTTTCTTTCCTGTTTTCTAAAGGGAAAAAAAAAGTACAGCTGAATCAAACTTCGTCAGGAGACGCGGGGAAGGGGGGGTGCTCTTCCAGAAAGGCAGTCTTGGGCTACGTGGGGACCACAATGTTCCTGGCTAGCAAGATGAGCAGGGCCAGATCGGCATTCCCCCCCGCGTGCTCCAGAGCTTCCCCGGCTTCCTGGGGTGTAAAGCCAGCCCCCACAATCTGATCCAGGTTTGCAGCCAGGGCAGGAGGAGCGCGGGTCTCTGAAGCCCTGGGGAAGGAGAAGGGTTCGGGCAGCTGCTCCAGATGTTGCTGCTGCTTGGCCTCTGCTTCCGGGGAGATGCTGGAGGCGCCCCCTTCTTTTGGGGAAGGGCTGCAACCGCTCCGGGACTCAGGGCCCAGCGAGGTAACAGAGCTCGGCCCCGCTGCAGCACAGCTGGGAAGCTGCCCGGAGGATAAGCGCTGGGCCAGGATTCCCGGGCATTCTTCGGCCTGCGGCAGAGGCCACACCGCCAAATGGCTTGCTGGGACGGAGTCGCCACAGCCAGAGAACCTTTGCTGCCCCCCATCTAAGTGGGGCTCCTCCAGCATCTCTGTCGCGGTTGGGCAGGAGAGGGCCAGGTCCTGCCTCGCTTGCTCTCGGGAGGATGAGGCCTCCTCGCCCGCAGCCGGCCCTTCGGGAGGAGCCTCCAGCGAGGGGCGGCTCTCTTCCTGCCGACTTCGGAAGTCATGCTTAGCACTCACGACCAAGAGGCGGTGGAGCTCTTTCAAGGCCGAGGCGAGGGAGATGCCCGGCTCTTCGTCTTGATCCCTGGGCCGGTCAACCGCAACATTTCCACAACTCGCTGGGGGGAGACCAAATGGCAGAGGAAGGCCGTGGCGTTCGTGCAACTCCAGCTCCATCCCGGGGTCCGGGGTGCTCAGGTCAGCCATCTCAAGGTGGTGTGGGTCCGAGGCCTCTGGGCCAGGGGGGCCTTCAAGCGAGTGGTCATCTCCTGGTGGCTGGGCCAGGGCCCCCTCTGACCTCTCTTCGGCCCCTCGGGAAACCTCTCCCCCTTCTGCAGCAGTGGCCAGCGGCGAGGAAGCGTCCCCCACGTGCCCAGGCTCCCTCCATTCGCCCGTGGGGGTCCTGCACCTCTTGAAAACTGGAGGAAGCTCTGCGGGCTCTAGCAGCAGGGGGGCGCCGGGCTCGCTCGTCTCTGGGGACGCCCTGCCTGGGCTGCTCTCTCCCTCCATCTCCTGAGGCTCGTGGCCAGGAGCTGCCTCCTCCGCTGGGCAGCCGGAAGCAGCGTGTACATTTTGGGAGGTAGCTGAGCCCCCCGGGGGGGAGTGGGCCCCGGCGCCAGGCAGATGCAGCGGGGAGGCTGGCGGCTTCTCGCTCCCCAGCCACCCCTGGGGCTCCAGGAGAGAATCCAAGGATTTCCCAGCTCTGGGACTTTCAGGCTCTGCCCGGCCGCTCGGGGGGGAGCAAACGGCGGGAGCAGAGGCCGAGCGATCGAGCGATCGGCTTGCGGGACTATCGCTAGTCTTCAGACCACGTTCTGGAAGAGAAACCGGAGGTTTAAAGCTGTCCGATGTTGGTTGTGCAGGAGCTTCATGCCGTGAGGTAGTTTCTGTATCGCTAGTCTCTGCGCACACAAGAGGAAAGAAGAAGGGGAAAGGCAGAGTAAGAACCCCGAAGACCCCAGAGGGAACGGGGAGGCCCTCCGAGCGACCGACTGAGGGGCGGCAGGGACAGCTGCCTGCCCCACCCCAGCCTGCTCCCTTCACAAAGGGGTGTAAGCCGAAACGACTGTTCCCCCCAACCCATCCCCAAAGGGTCTCCTTTCCCCACTCCCTCCCCTCAGCCTTCTTCTACACGGGGGAGCCTGGAAGAGGCAGGCAGGCCGGCCAAACCAGCTGCAATCAAGCAAGCATGCAAGCGCTGTAGCCATCAAAGATGACACCCCTTCCCCTTCAATTTCACCGCAGTTAAGGTCTTAACCAGCGGCGAGGGTCACTTCCCGACTTCCGGGGAGGAGCAGAGCCGCAACAGGTGTGGCGGAGAGCCCCTCCTGCAAAACGCCAGAAGGTGCTCTGCCAAGCTCAGGGGGAGGGGGGGTCCTCCAGTTAGCCCAAGCCAAGCCCGGCGGGCGCCCTCCAGCACACCCACATGCATTAGCCGAAGTGACGCCCAGCATTGCAGAAGCAGGCGCTGCTTTTCGAGCGGAAGAAAGCCAGGAACGCCGTTTGGCATCGAGAGGTCCAGCCGAGCGATCCGGCTGCCTGGGGCCGATCCTCCAGCCGGCCAAGCAGCAGCACAGGCACCAGCCCGGCGTTCCCCAGCTGCCACGCTTCCGGCAGGGACAAGCTTGGGCCAGGAGCGTCCCGACGAGCCTCCGCTGCTGCTGGAATCCTCCGCTGGGCCCCTTGCGCGTCTCGGATCCGGGCCGGCGGTCCCCTCCACCCCCACCCCCCCCTTGCAGGAGCCACGAGAGGGAGGAAGCGCTGGCAGTACCTGGTCTGTGGCCCCCTCCAGCGGCAGCAAAACCACACTACATGCATCTAGGCTTCTGGCATTCTGTTTGGATTAGGAGACAAACACACCAAAGGTGGATTAGCACACATGCACCGTGCTCCAGGGGTGGCCCAGCGGCCCTTTCTGTCCCCCCTCCTGGCAGCTCCTGAGCGGCCGCTGGCTCTGCCGGGCGAAGGCTCAACTAGCGCTGACTGTCCTCTCGCTGCTGCTGCTGCTGACAGTCTGATGGCCGCGGCTCTTTCTCCTCCCTCTTCCTGCGGTTAAGAAGAGCAGCCTGGCGGGCACACAAGAGTCCCCGGGCTGAAGTGCTCCAATGCTCGGCCGGATGGGGAAACTCTCCTGACTGTCCAGCACATCCCAGATCCGCCTCCTGCGCTGCTGGACAATGCCAGCTAGGCCTGTTTGGCCTCGGCTGGCCTGGCTCAGATCCTGCAGGGAACGCTCTTCTCTCCTGATTCTGGGTAGCTGTCCTGTCCTCTCCCTGGACTTTCTCAGGACCTCCTTCCTCTTCCTCTCCTCTGAGCTGGCTGGCCAGACGGACGGGTGGAGAGCCAGCAAGGATTTATGCCCGCTGATTCCTCCGTCCGAAGGCTCTGGACCTCCGTCACTTGCCCTCCAGATCCAATGCAGGAAATTACAATCTCAGCCCTGAAGGAGGCCAGGCGCTCTCTGTGTCTGTCTGTCTGTCTGTCTGTCTGTCAGTTCCACCGCAGAGCTAGCCAGCTGGATGCGAGGGTTGCGTGCTCTCCTCACCAGGTCTACGCTCCCTCCGGTCCTGAGCAGACGCTTTGGGGAAAGGGGGAAGCTGCAGTCGCACAAAGACTGGCACTTTTGCGACCGACTGCAAAAGACAGAACTGCGTCCGGGGTGCTAAACTGCACAGGGCGGTTCCCATCACACAAGCCTCACGTGGGGCCAGAGAGGCCCCCAAAGCCTATCATGAAGCAGTGGGTGACCAAGCAGCGCCCAAGGGCCTCCCGATGCAGGAGAGGGGGGGGAGCAGCTGGGGACTGCTTGGGCTAAGGAAAACTCAAGACTAAGCTGGATCTCTTAAGGGAGAGCTTTAATACCAGGATATAAGGATACAAAAGCCGCTGCTTGGCTGACCACAGAGCGTTTTTCTCGGAGGCAAGGGGCGGGGCGGGGTGGGGTGGAACAGAGCTGCTATAAGAGGGTGCAAAGGGACTGAGCTGATGGGCTGGAGACTGCGCGGTGCTTCCTTCGCTTGGCTTTCCGCCGCTGGTGCCTGAGGCGGCCATCTTGCCCAATTCCACCTGTAACTAATGGGGCCACAAGAGAGGAGGATGAAGGAAGCCCCCAGACAGACAAAAATCATTTCCACTGCCTTCTTCTAGGTGTGTCAGTCTGCCTGCCACGTCTCTCCACTTCTGGGAGGAAGGGGGAGAGTGGGGGGGGGCAGTCCCAGAATAAGCCCCTCTGAGTCCACAGGTCCTATAGGAGGTCAGACTCAAAGTCGGGGGGGGTTGCCCTCAGAGAGCGGTCCAGGGGACTCGGCAAGTGGGATGCGGACCAAGCCGCGGCCCTAGAGAAAGCAAAGCCTACGAATGCGGCTGGGAAAAAAAACTCTGCACGAGACAAAGAGAACGTATTTTCTTCCCAGACGCTGCTGAGAATGTTTACGGGAGGGGAAAACTTGGCTAAGGAGAAGGAAGTTACTCACCTAAGGTCTCCTGCTTTGGATATAGCTGGGGTACAATGTTAAAATCTCTGCTGAAAAGCTGCTAGTCGCAGCTCCCCGCAATGCACATCCCTTCTGGGAAAACCTGAAGGCCGTCAAAATTCTCGACGCTCCCACCAAAAAAAGGCTGTGTCTTTTCCTCTGTCGCAGCACCATCGGTCTGCCCCTCCTGGACCATCTCCCCCCCCTCCAGACCCTCTTTTCCTGGGCACCCCTTCCAAATTAAGAACCCTTGCCTCAATTGAAAAAGCCTCCCCAATTTCAGCGCTGCAGGATTAACGCTGGCCTGAAGCCCGGTCAAACGCAAAGAGCCAAAACTTACATTTCTCCGGCAGGCGCCCCACATGAGCCGGCCTGGGGCACGTCCTCCTAGCCCTGCCCACCTACCTGCTTCGTCGGCAGACTTCTGAAGGGCTTCGGCCAGCTCCTGATCGGCCAGCTCGTCGGGCCGCATGTCCTCCCGGCCCGGCCCGTAAGCCAGCTTGGCACATTCGGGGAGCTCTCCTTCGGGCAGGAAAGAGGTCTGAGAGCCGGTGGTGCCGATCACCAGCATGTTGTTCTTGAGGTCAATGGAGCACTGGGGAGGACGGAAGGAAGGCGAGGAGCCCCTGAGGCTGAGCTGGGCCTGCTGGGGGAGCTGCCCACAAGGCCAGGAAGGGAAGCAGGCCCTCCTGCCTGGGAGGGCCACTCCTGCCAGCCTCAGGGGCCCGCTGCTCACCTGGTGCCTCTTCAGCATGTCCAGGCCCAGCAGCATGTCCATGGGCTGCTCCTCCAGGATGGAGAAGGAGCACGGAAGGAAGTCCCCCTCGATCTGCACCTGAGCTGCAGCACAAAACACGGCGGGTGGGCCTTCCTTCCTTCCTTCCACCCGGAAGGGAGAGGGAGAGGGAGAGCGTTGCCAGCTGCCTCCCAAGAAACACCTACCCAGGTGCACCCTGCCAATGATACGCTGGGTGCCCACGCCCCGGGCGATGCCGGCCCAGCGCCGGTCCACCAGTCGCATGATGTTGCACCGCTCTGCACACGCCTGGCTCATGATGGTCATCTGAGCACCTGCCAAGAGGGCACACCAGGTTGAAAACATTCCCACCGGAGGGGGGCCCTTCCAGAAGGAAATAGCCCTGCCGTCCTCCCCACCCAAGGCTGCCTGGCATACTCCCGCCTCCCCCAGATGTGGGCCGGTCACGCCTGGGCAGAGAGGAAAGGGTGGGTGGGTGGGTGGGTGGGAGGCAGACGGACCCGAGTCCACGAAGGCCTTCACGGGGTGGCCGTTGACCTTGCAGTTGATGTACAGCATCACCACCTGGCCAAAGCTCTCGGGGGCCTCTTCCATCGCGATGGTCATGTTCTCCTCAATGTTCTGCTGCCTGAGCAGAAAACCAAAGCCGGTCAGGGGCCTCCTTTGGCCAGCTCCCTCCAGACCCAGCCCTCCCCTGCCCCCCCCTCCGGGCCTGCTACCTAATGTCCTCCTCGATCTTGGCCTGAGCTTCCAGGTCAAATGGGTCAGCGGAGAAGAGACGGATCCTCTCCTGCTCCCGGAGCGCTCGGTCCTGCTGCTGCTCCACCAGAACCTGAGTGAATTTCTCTGGGACACAAAGTGCGGGGCGGAGGGTAAGGGGGTATGTGAAACCCATAGGGCAAAGGGGCGGCACTGCCCTTCCCCCTCCCTCCTCCACCCAGCCCCAGAGCTTTCTCCCCTCCTGGCAGGACTCACCCAGGTCCCCGCTCAGCATCGCCTCAGCCAGAGGGGGGTTGCGTTCCTTCAGCAAGGAGAGCTCGTGGGGGTTGGCCAGCAGCATTGCTCGCAAAAGGGCTGGGTTGTCCAGGCCCTGCGGTATGGAGGGCGGCTCGGGAGGGGCTGGGGCCCCTGAGGAATCAGGTGGGGCGGGGGCTGGGGGCGGCAGTTGTAGAGACTGGGACAACTGGGTGGACGTCCCCGGCACGGCGATGCTGCTGAAGTCTATCCTGGGCAGGCCTGTTTGCGACGGACGGGGGCAGAAGACAAGAGTGGATCAGCCTCCGGCCGGAGGCTCTGGCCTTGTGGGATCTTGCAGGGGGATTCTGGGACCGGGGGCACCTGTCCCCGCTGGGCTTGAGATGGGCCAATGAGGTAAGCCTCCCTTTTTTGTCTGACGCTCCAGAATTTGGGAAATAAGACCCCCGCTGTGCCCTCCAAAGACTGCCCGGCCGATCCGAGCAGCCGAGACAAGATGAGGGCATCTGGGGCCCTCAAGGAGAAAGCTGTGGAAACTGAGCGACAGCCGACAAAACGTTGACTTATTACGACTCTGAATGCACTTTGCATTCTGCTCCTGCCTTCGCGAATGCTATTCCTGTGAAATCCACTTTCCGCGCACAGTTGCAAAGAAAAACAGCTCTCGAGGACAAAAAACAGGGGGAGGAGAGGGGTGCGAAATCTGCCAGCCTTTCCAAAATGTGATCTGAGGAGGTACCAAAGTCGCCGGCAGATTTACAACCGGCACAGCTTAAAGGGACAGAAAGTGCAGGGACCTCTGACGGAGGCCGGCCAGGCCAAAGACGGGGAACCCCCGAGGAGGAGGAGGAGGGGGTCTCTTACCAGGAAAGGGGGCCGGGGACTGTGCCTGCCCATTCTCCACTTGCTGCAGGATCACCACGTCGCCATCCTTCAGGCCGTAAGACGCCAACGACCGGTGGTTGTCGGTGAGTGGCTGCTCGCCGAAGATGATCTGAGAGAGACACAGGCAGCCGGTCAAAAGCAAGCGGCCTCCGCTGGGTCAGCAGAATCGGGCCAGCCTTAGACCCCACCCCCCCAAGGCTATAGAGCGTGCATGCCTAGAAGGGCAGCCTTCTGCCTGGAGCACCCTAGCCACCCATCTCTCCAAGCGGCTTAACAAGAGCAGCCCAACCAAGCTGGCCTTTTCCTTTCAGGCTGCATCCTGGCTGAGGAATTCTGGGAGTTGAAGTCCACAAGTCCTAAAAGGGCCGAGTTTGAAGATCCCCCTGCTCTACATGCGACCGCCCGCTACCCTCCCTGATCCACCGTCTTCCGCAAAGCTTCCCCAGCCAATCTAAGGCGGTTAAAGCCATTCCCAGAAATGATTCCTGAATGTGCCAGGAAGCGGATCCCGCTGGGCCCCCAAGATGCTACCAGGATGTGGCAGAAAGCACTGCCTGAAAGAGCTCCCGCAGCTGTGCCATGGGGTGGGGGGTGGGGAGAGAAGGCAAGAGCAGAAGGACGTAACTCGGAACCACCCACAGGTTCCAGCAAGCCGACCCGACCGGTACAAAGGATTGCAGGCTGGCTGGTTGGGTCAGGAGCTGGATCCACCGCCCCCCCAGGGAGAAGGGATCAGACTATCAGGAGAGGATCTGGGCCAAAAGTGGCTGCAGTTGGCACTGCAAAGCTTTGCCCAATTGGGGGGACGGGGGGGGGATCGGGATCTACAGACACCAGACGGAGCCAGGAAAGGGGTGGAGGGGCTTCCCAGCTCAAGCCCACCACCTTCTTCTTGCAAGCAGCTACCCAGGAAACGAGGCGGGCAGCGCCTGGTCTGGGTGCAGCCAAACTAGAGGGGCAGGTCAGGGGGGCAAGCAAGGAGGGCAGAGGGAGGCAGCCCACCCGAGTCCCCAAAGAGGCCGGGGGGGGGAGGCAGGTACCCAGGGGAGAAGGGCCGCCATCCGCAGACTCGGCGCTCTGGCAGCCGGCCAGCCAGTTCCGCAGCCCTCGCAGGAGACCCCCGGCGACCCCCCCAGGGCAAAGCCCACCCCCCCGCCATCCGAGGGCATCTGGAGCCCCCTGCCCAGCTGCGCTGGGGGAGGGGATAGCTGCCCCACAAGCCCCGGAGGGGGGGTCAGCGGAGGGGAGGGGGGAGGGAGGGGGCTGAGCCCTCCCCGCAGGGACCCCCGCCCCGCCGCCCACCAGCCACGCGGCGCCGGCCGAGGGAGCCAGCCCGGAGCAGGAGGGCGGGCGACCCGCCCCGGCTGCAGCGCCTTCCACACACACACACACACAACACACACACACGCTCGGGGGGCTCCACACCCCCCGGCGGGACCCCCGGGAGACCCCCGGGGCGGCGCCCACCTGGCTCTCGGAGGCGGGGACGCCGGACTCGAGGGCGCAGAGGGCGCGGAAGTTCTGCAGCTCGAAGTCCGCGTCCACCTGCAGCGAGAAGGTCAGCTCGGAGCGGTCCCGCCGCAGGCAGAACACCGTCAGCAGCATCGCCGCCGCCTCGCCCGCGCAGCCCCCCGCGCCGGAAAGCCCCGTCCGAGGCGCCCGACGGCCGTCGCAAAGCGTCGCGCGAGGGGCGCGCAGGCGCAGCAGCGGCAGGGGAGCAGCCCCGCCCCTTCGACGGGCTGCCCGGCCAGACGGCCTGCGCCGGGGAAAGAGGGATGCCGCTGCCCTCTAAAGGTCACGTCGGGAACTACACCCGCGCACAGAAATAAACTTTCCGGGGGCAGGTTCAGCTTCTTATTATTCAGTACCTTTATTATTATTATCATTATCATCATCGTTATTGTTGTTGTTGTTTTGTTGTTCTTGCTGTTTTGTTGTGGTATTACTATTATTAGTATTATTATTAATATTATTATTATTTATTTATTACTTAAACTTATATGCCGCCCTTCTCCTAGGACCCAGGGCGGCTTACAAAAATACAATAAAATTATACAATAAAATTAATCACATTCATACAGCAAACAAGCAGTCAGCTGACAGTCGCTGATGGAGGGACATTCCTAGGCCCAGGGGCAGAGCACAGCTCATACGCCCCAAGCCTGTCGGGGTAAATATTAGTATTATTAGTATTAGTATTGTTATTAGTATTGTTAGTGTTAGTAATGTTAGTAGTAGTATTCATATTATTAGTATTAGTATTGTTGTTTTGTTCTTGCTCTTTTGTTGTGTTATTGGCATTATTAGTGTTAGTATTAATATTATTAGTATTGTGTTATTAGTATTGTTTTGTTCTTGCTGTTTTGTTGTGTTATTAGTATTATTAGTATTAGCATTAATATTATTATTAGTATTATTAGTATTATTAGTATTGTTATTAGTATTATTAGTGTTAGTAGTGTTAGTAGTAGTATTCATATTAGTATTAGTATTGTTGTTTTGTTCTTGCTCTTTTGTTGTTATTAGCATTATTAGTGCTAGTATTAATATTATTAGTATTAGTATTAGTATTGTTATTAGTATTTAGTGTTAGTAGTAGTATTCATATTATTAGTATTAGTATTGTTGTTTTGTTCTTGTTGTTTTGTTCTGTTATTAGTATTAGCATTATTAGTAGTATCAGTATTGTTATTAGTATTAGTAGTGTTAGTAGTAGTATTCATATTATTAGTATTAGTATTGATATTATTAGTAAATATTATTAGTATTAATATTATTAGTATTTATTATATCTTGTTATTAAAATTAAAATTGAATCCTGGACCCCAGGGGCTGCTGAACAGGCACAGAAGAAGGGAACCAGCTGCAAAAGACTTAAACGGGGTTAAAAAGGCCTACAATGCTAAAGTAAGGGACAGAAAACAAGTAGCCCTCCTGTGGTCAAAGCCGGTGTAGAACCCACAAAAAGAAATAAACCTTTTTAAAGGGATTTTAAGGTCATTAAAAATCCCTTTAAATAAAGTTATGATTCTTTACCCTCATGAAGCCTTAAAAATAAACCGGCAACAGGAATCCCAGGCGCTGCTGAACGGGCACAGAAGAAGGAAACCTGCTTCAAAGCCTTTGTTGAAGGAAAAGTCTTCATCGTGGTTCAGTCCAAGCCGGGAATAAACTACGTGGCGACTGCTTTAGAAAGAAGGTTGCAGTTTATTGAAGAGGAGAGCCAGACAGAAAGATGGCTCTGGAAGAAAAAAGAGAGAGACCACTTGTAGGGAGTGGGTTTTTATACCTTCTGGGGCTCTTGAGGTTGTTTCCTGTTCCTGTTTGAGGCTATGTATTTCCTGTGGCATGAACTTTGACCTGAGTCTGAGTGTGCCCCTTTGGCATCTGTGGGTTAATCCTATTATGTCCTGTCTTACAGTTTGGGTGGGGTATGTAGATTTTAGGTGTCTTTGTCTTCTTAATCTTCTAGCTTCTTGACCTTCCTGAATGGATTATCACATCTGCATTTCTACAGAGCTGGTTTCTGCCTGGGGGAGGGAGACTTGGGGCTATTAAGAAAAACTGGGCATGCTTTTCTGCCTCTTTAAGATTCTTTGAGGAAATATATTTCCTTCTCTGGGGGGCTGACTTTCCCACCCACACGTTCAACTGAATGAAATTCAACTGAATGAAAAAAGCCTATGACCACTTCAGTGCTTAAAAGGGACAGAAAACAGTGCCCTCCTGTGGTCAAAGCAGGTTTTAACAGCCACAAAAAGAAATAAAGCCTTTTTAACCGAGATTTTAAATTAGAATGGAGATTTTTTCCAGAGGGGTTTGTGGTTCTGCTCCATGTCCCTTTTTAATGCCTATTCTTATAGACTTTTGTGTCATCCGTGTTGTTAGTGATGGTGGTGATCAGGTCCCTAAACAAACGTCCTTTAAAAGGCTTGTCCGGCTGCTGTAGATGACATTAACCGTCCCGCTTCTCTGACATTAACCAGAAACAGTCCCAGGAAAGGGGATGGAATGGTGTCTTTATTTTGCAAAATGGAACAAAGATGGAAGAGAAACAGGCATGGAAGCAGAGGGAGGGCAGCCCCCTCCTTGGGTTCGGCTTCCAGGCTGTCCATAAACGGAGGGGAGAAGCCGCTCTCCCTGTTCTGGCCATTCTCAGTCCAGAAATAGGTCCCCCAATTGGGACTCGGCGACTCAGTGGAGCTCCGGGGGTGCCAGGACCTCCAACGGGGATCCTGTGCTGCACTGGCTGAGTCTCAGTCGGACTTCTCCTTCTCCTTCATGTGCAGGAACACAATGCTGAACAGGAACAGGCCCACCATCATGGAGAAGGCGCCGGCGTAGTACGGAAAAGCAGAAGGGATGAAGCGCTCGTACTGCGTGTGCTGCAGGGGGCGGACGGACACCTGGCCAGGTGGGGAACAAGGAATTAGTACCGAGGCAGGCTGGGAATGGACTTTTTGTGACTCCACCTAGTGAATTTCAGGCGCCCAAGTGAGCAAGAGCAGCAGCCAGGCCGATCTGCATGTACTCCTGTTTCCAACAACCATAAACGGTGCCCGTAACTCGGCAAGGGTCACTCGGCTAGCAAATCTCCAAACCAGATTCCCCCAAAGCCTCCAGCTGGGCCACAGAAACTAGCACATCTGTAATTCAGCACTCTGCCCGTCAGCCCTGCTCCAAAGGCAGCCCCCAAACGCATTTGGAGAGAGGAGCCCTCCTCCACCTATCTTAGCTCCTGAGTAGACACAAAGACTCTCCTCTCAGCTATTTCAGCCGGCAAACTGTTCAGATGAGCGAGGAAGACACCGAGGCTCCACAGAAAAGCCGGCTGCTACATTTAGGGCGGGGGTTCTCAACCTTGGCAACTTTCAAGATTTGTGGACTTCAACTCCCAGAATTGAGTTGAAGTCCACAAGTCTTAAAAGTTGCCATGGTTGAGAACCCCTGATTTAGGGCAAGGGTGTTTCTCCAGAAAGTTGGGTCTTTGCACGTGCCTGTGCAAGCTCAGCACAGCCAATCATTGATTTCTGAAGCCGCTGAAGTGTCTGCTCGGAGGCCCAGGAAAAGAACACAATTACCTGCGTGGAAGAGTAGAGGTGCGTGTAGCCAAGACGGTTGTAGTCCACCTTGAACTGGAACACCCCGTAGACATCGGGCAGCTTGAACTGGACGCTGTACTTTCCGCCTGGAAGCCAAGCACAATTCCTGGCATCAGAGCAGTGCAAAGCCTGGAAGGCTTCTGGGCCCCTTCTCCAACCCGCTGCAGGCCTACAGCTGTGACAAGGGACCACGAGCTTGCTTCCCTGCGTAACTGCTTTATGTTCGTGAGGCAGACATCCCTGATCCATGATTAAAAAGCTGCTTATGACTGGCAGGGGGCTTACAGCCCCTCATCTCTCCAAAGGCCGGCTAATCAGAGATCTGCATGCAGCCGGCTGTTAAAAGTCTTTTTAAAGGAGAAATGGATTTTTTTTCCCTTAATGGGCAGTGTGTGGATGAGTTGCTAACCCAGCACAAAGAACTGGTACCTCTGCATTTCAAAGACCAAAAGCTGTTGCAGCCGCCTCACCATTTTTCTTCAGGAAAGTCCTCACAAACGGGTCAATGCGGACAAACTCCAGCTGAATATCGTCGCCATCGAAGGGAACCCATTTCCCATCGGACAGCTTTTCGATGACGATGCTGTACTCCTGTTAAGACAGGGACCCGTCGACCGTGTGAAAACAAAAAAACAAAACCAGCACGGGGAACCCCGAGCTTCGGTGGCGGTGAAGAAGAAGGCGCTAAGCTCTTACCACCAAGTCGGTGACGGTGTAGGCGCTTGGAGGCACCTTTTCGCCCACGCGATGGTGAGACACCTCTCCCACACGCAGCACCCCTTCCTCCTTGAAAACCCAGTGGGACAAGGCCATGGCCAGCTCGTAATTTCCATTTTGGGGGTATCTGAAAGAGAGAAGTTCAGGATCGCCATACCCAACGTCGGAGCTCACGTTTTCTGCCGTTGTGCTTGCACTGCTTGCCCGGCGGGAGGATCCAGCTGGGGTAGGAGGTTGGTGAAAAGAGGCTGGGCTGCCCCTCAGGCAGCAACTCCAGGAAGACCTTCCCAAAGGGCACCCCAAATTTATGCCAGCGGGCGTTCAAACCATCACATTTATACAAGCACCAGGAACTGCCTGGAATTGTTCTGTCTTTTTCCCTGCTGCAATTTTTAAGATTGCTGACTACCAATTTTCCCATAGCATAAGGCAGTGGCGGCGAACCTATGGCACGCGTGCCAGAGGCGGCACTCAGAGCCCTCTCTGTGGGCACATGCACCATGCCCCGGAGAAGGCAACCGTCCCTCTTCAACCAGCCACCCGCTAACTCGCCGAGGTCCCACATGGCCGGATGCATCCCAGCAACCATGCGCTCGCTGGCCTCTATGTGCAGGGGCTGATGGTGTCAGGCAGCAGTCGCCCTGGCCCCTGCCTCACCTTGCCCTGACAATGGCACCCCCGCCCTGCCTTGCCTCGACTCACCCCGCAGGACGAGGCTCCTGCCCACCGCCCCATCTGCCAGAGACCCCCTGGATCTCCCCCAACCCAGCACCCAGACGTCCCTCCCCACGAGCAACATTGAGGTGATCATGCCCACCTTGGCCACACCCACCCAATCTGCCATGACCACCACAGCCACGGCCACCCAGTGCGCCACGGCCACCTGGCACCCGGCGATAAATAAGTGGGTTTTGGGTTGCAGTTAGGGCACTTGGCCTCTAAAAGGTTCGCCATCACTGGTATAAGGTGCCCATTTATTTATTTATTTATTGAGATACCAGTAGATGCTGCAAAGCCATCTTTGTCCTCGTCCAGAGAGTCAACCATACGAAACCAACCCTGCCTTCCTGTCCTTCCCACAGCCCAGGTTTGGAGCTAAGCTGACAACAAGAGCTGCCTGCCTTTGAGAGCCTTCTGCTGCCTTCTGCACCGACGATGTGAAAAAGGCATCGCTGAAGAAATCCAGGGAGCCGCTGAAGACCACGCGGGCGTTATTCCGGGCCTGCAGGCCGGCAATCAGGAGGGTGTTCTTTCCGACAGCATGAGGGTACTGAAGAAAGAAGTTGCTTTTTTTTAACAATATGCTTCCAACGTTTGAACATTCTTAATTGCATCCTTGTTTTTTAGTACTTTTTCTTTTTCTTTTTTTTTTTTAAAAAGAAGCCGACTTAAGTGGTGCATAGATACATGTGCAAACACGCTTCTCTTTTCAGGAAACCCAGGAATATGGATTCAAACCATGAGGTTGTCTAAAGGCTATCCAGGAGGAGAAAACATTGCCCAACAATCAACCACTGACTAGCAGTTCTGAAAGAGGCTCAGCAGACACGGTTCAAGTGGAACTGAAAAGTAGGGGGAGCAGTGGGACCCAACCTCCCAACTCTTTCCAATGGATTGGGAAGCACAATTCCCACATACCTGGGTGATAGGTTTGTCAGGAAAGAAAGAATACGAAGTGGAGGAGCCGGTGAGAATATCAAGAACCAAAGGGTTGTCAAGATCAGCCACCATCCTGGGAAGAAAACGGTTCCTGAGTGGAAGTGGGCAGGGCTAGGGTGAGTTTCCTACTGGGTGGGTGCCAGGAGACACAAGACCTACCCAACCCCCCTGAAAAGGATGGGGTTATGCGGCTTCTTCCCCACAATCGTTGGAGCCTTAAGGAGATTCTCAGCGTCTGCAACAATGAGGGTGTGCTGCAGAGGAAGAGAAAGAGACACCTTGTAAGGACCCACCTCACTTTACATCTCAAGAAGACAGAACTCTTGGAATATTTCTTCCAACAGGCATCTTTATTAAGAGAAAATGATGGCAGGCGTGCTAGACAGGATCTGAGAAATTCTCTCCCATCCTTCAATGTTTTAAGCATTCCCAAGCAGCCCCCCGCCCCACAGTTCTTCCAGGCGACGATCCTTGTCGTCCCCCCCCCTTTTCCTTACTGCCGGCAAAAGGGAGACTTCAGAGAGCGAGTAGATGAAGGGCGATGGCCATATTGTTATGATCAGTCCTCTTGGTGAGAATCAACATCCAGTCGTTTTGAAGTTTTAATGAAGGAAGTGAGAGCCATCAAACCCCCCTGTGCATCCCCCTTCCCCTTCGTAGTATGATAGACTCCAGAGAGAGCAGAAATGGTTTTTTCCCAGAGTAGATAACTGGAAATGAAATATAATTGGATTCTGACACACCTACTAAACTTTCCTAGCAGGTTTCTCACTCTGTTGAACATCTCTGGGAACAGGTGGATCATAAAGGCAGCAGCCAACTGGACCCGTCCTCTGTCCTGCTTACCTGTCCTGAGTCAGAGACATCGTAGTTGTGATGGTCAATCACAGCTGTCTTTTCCTCATCAAATTCTATCCCGCATTCGCTTCCCAATTCTCGAAGGGGATCACCTAAGGAAGATTAAAAATCCCATGTGTTCTTTGTACTAAAAAGTGAGCACCCCTTGCCTCTCACCTACCACCTAAGAGGGTTTCTAACATGCTGGGGAGACACTTGCAATAAATCCATGTGCCCTGTCGGAAAACACCAAAGAATTCTCATTTTTCTTTTTTAAAATCTCTCACTTATTTTATAAAAGATGCAGAATTCTAGAACTACAAGGCCCATGCAAGTGTAACTGTCTATCTCTGAGTATAGCTACAAAACAGAAGAGGTGAATAATGATCAGTTACTGTTTTGAAGCTTTACTTTCCACAAACTGCTTAAAACCCGGTTGTTCTCCCAGACCTTAAGTAGGATGGGCTTTTGCTGCTCAATTTTGGCCAGCCTTGAGATTGAAATGATAAAAAAACATAAAGGGAAAAAATATCTTTTTAAATTGAAGAAAATCTGCCCTGCTGCGCCCGTTTCACTGACCGATATCTGAATTGGCAGCCACAAGGATGTTTCCACCCCCATCAATGAAAGCAGCAATGGTCTCCACGTTGATGTTGCCTCCAAAATCTGAAACATGATGACCGGGTTAAATTTCTTGTCAGAATGTCAAAATGTTTACAGTAATACAGTATTCCAGCTAGCAAGTGTGCAACTGAACAAGACACGAAGCCCTGACAAAGGAACAGCAGTTCTTCACTGGACGGTCTCAGCTCTGCCCATCACGTATCGTCATCATGGCAAGAATAGAATAGAGCTGGAAGGGACTTTGGAGGTCTTCTAGTCCAGCCCCCTGCTCAAGCAGGAGAAGCTAAAGCATCTCAGACAAGTGACTGTCCAGTGATGGAGTGCCCATGATGTCTGAAGTCAAGCTGTTAATTGTCCTCACTGTTAGGAAGTTATCACCACCACTATCACGAATATTATTATTGTTAATTTTCATTTCAATTTGCAGTCTGGGACTGGTAAAAACTTCGCAGTTTAAGTCCTAAACAAGGACCTAATAGCTATTAAGGTAACGACTGTGTACATAGGCACTTCCGAGTAAGGTAGTTTTTTGACAAATACTTTTTTTTACAAGTATTTTACAAATACTTCTTATTCAGGTATAAGAAGTTCAAAATGTCCATGTATCTAGGCAGACCTTTGGGTATTGCGCCAACGTACTACTATTGGCACCACCATTGATTTCTTCCTCCACAATCGCTCAACTTCAGTTTGCAAATCACAATATTATTACTATTATATTATTACTATTACTATTACCATGGATCATCGCACAATCAGCCAGATGTTCAGACTGGATTTGGCATTTTTGTCTACCTATCGAGTCCTTCCCAAGGACCTGGGAGAGGCAGATGTGGATGTTTGATGCTATTACAGATCTCGTCGCAGGATGGAAGCGATTCCTAGTAAGGCTGCCTTTGGCAATTGACTAATGGTGAATTTGTCAATGCCGATGAAGGTGTCCAAGTGGTGCTCCAGTTGTTTTGGGATTGCACCCCAGGCGCCTATGACTATTGGTCCTACCCTTGCTTGCCTTTGCCACAGTCCTTCTATTTCTGTTTGTAGGTCTTTGTGTTTCGTTATTTTCTCCAGTTCTTCCTCGTCTATTCTGCCGTCTCCAGGCACTGCCACGTCCACTGTCCAGATTTTTTTTGTCTTTCTTATCGACAATTGTTAAGTCCCGGGTTGTTGTTGTCATTACCATTATTATTACATTTATTTGCCGCCTATCCCCCCCCCGGACCCCTTCTCGCTTCTCTGCCCCCCTCCAGGCGCCGACGGCAGAGCCTCAGAGCCCCTCTGAGGGGGAAGGAAGAGCGACCCGCCTCACCTTCCACCGAGGGCGAGAAGACGACCAGGTTGTCGTAGAGGAACTCCCCGTACTTGATCAGGGACAGCCCGGGGTCGTCCGCCGTCCGGAAGGTTAGGTCAAAGCCTCGCTCTGCAGGGGCAAAGGAGAGTGAGGGAGGCGCGGAGACCCCCACCGCGTCTCCCCCCCCACCGCCTCTCCCTCCGGCCGCCGGACCTGCCAGGCCGCGCAGGAAGAGCGAGTGCGTGTCCTTCAGGTTCATGTTCTCCAGCAGCACCAGCGTTCGCGGGCCGCCGCCGCCGGTCGCCGCCGCTGCAGCCGCCGCCACGAGTCCTGTCACCAAAACCAGCACCGCCGCCGCCATCTTTCCTCCTCCCTCGCTGGGCGCCCCGGAAGCGAACCCGCCTCCCGCCCCAATGAGCTGCAGACCTCGGCCGGAGAAGGCGGGGCGAGCCTCAGCTAGCCAATGGAGAGAAGAGAACAAGGCGGGGCCTCTGTCCGCGTCAGCTAATGAGAAGGAGCCACCTCCGCCCCGAAGTATCGAATGCTCCGCGTTAGCTGCGCCAGGCAGACGTCGCCACGCCCTTTGGTTGCCAGGAGCCAATCGGCACCCAGGCGGCGTAGGCCGGCGGATGGAGCGCCGAGGGAAGCGAGCGTTACCATAGTAACGGAGGCGCGCCCGGCTTTTCTTTCCGAGAGCTCCTCTTCCGGGAAGAAAACGACGCGCAGACTTTGCATTTGAAATATAAATATATCTATATATATATATATTTGCAGGCCATCTCTATACAAACGGCTTTGCGTCTGTTCAATACAAGCAATGCATCTTCACCACTGTACACAGCAGCCCAGAGAAAGCAATATACACTCTTCCAATAAGTTAACTCACATACAGGCATATTCAGCTTCCCATAAATAAAGAGCACTATCCTCCAGCAAAGAGACACACCACAACAGCCACACTGCAGGGATGGCCAGAAATTCAGGCTCCTGATCAAAGGCATTCGTTCCCCCCCTCCCATGCACAGGCTGGAGAGAATCGGCCAGGAGTGCAAACACGCAGGGAGGCTCAGTATGGCCCCCTCCCCAACCACGTTGGCCCCCAAAATGATTGGGAAAATGCGCTGCCAGCCCAAGACACCCCTTGGAGCTTCCTAGATGGGGTGGGGGCCCAGCCAATCCATGCATCAGCCCTCTTGATTCCAGCGGGGCTGACTTCGCAGGAAGAAACCCTGAATTACGAGACGACGAGAGGAAGGGCACCTTTTGCGCACAATCCAAAAAGAATGACAACAAAGCCAAGCCACAGAGTGGGGCAGAAAGGGTCACCAGGGACTCTGTCCTCTTCTGACGGCAGACATACTAAGAGAAGGACCCGGCTGAGCATCCTTCCACCTCGTGCTGCACAGCCAGAGACCGACTGGCCCCAAACAGCCATGAGGACTTCCGACGAGATCGCTCTTCTCCCCAGAGGTCCTCGGCCGGACTGTCTTGCTCCTCATAACCATGGTTGATTCGTCCTGCACCCAAGGAGCAGAACAGGCCTGCACGAACACCGGAGTAATTGTCTAGCAAGGCTTCCATACTGGAGAATTCTACATTCAAATGCTATGGAGGAGGGGGGAGGAGAGAGAAAGAGAAAAGAAAAACATGAAAGACCGCATACTTTGATTCCAAGCACCCATGACAAAAGTTGATTTTGGCTAAGTAAATCCGGCGCGAGGTACTGCAAGGAAAACAACAGCTAATTTAAACGATTAAATAAAAACAGCAAGGGAAACATGGGCTTAAGGATTGAAGAAAGGAAGCTAGTTCAGCGAGGCTTTGGGTATGTGTGCTCTTGGTCAAAGGAGGGGAGAAAAGAGGAAGAGGGCACTGGAAGATTCTTACAGCAAGCAGAATAGAATAAAGAATAGAATAGAATAGAATCTAATAGAATAGAATAGAACAGAATAGAACAGAATGCAGAACAGAACAGAACAAAATAGAATAGAATAGGAATAGAACAGAATGCAGAACAGAATGCAGAACAGAATAGGAATAGAAGCTGGAAGGGACTTTGGAGGTATCTTCTAGTCCAGCCCCCTGCTCAAGTAGGAGAACCTATACCATCTCAGACAAGTGACTGTCTAGCCTTTTTAAAAATTGCCTGTGATGGAGCTCCCACGATTTCTGGGGGCAAGCTATTCCACTAGTTAATTATCCTCACTGTCAGGAAGTTTCTCTTTAATTCCAAGTTGCTTCTCTCTTTGGTCAGTTCCAACCATTGTTTCTTGTCCTGCCCTCTGGTGCTTTGGTGAATAACATGGCCCCCTCTTCTTTGTGGCAGCCCCTCAAATACTGGAAGAACTGCTATCATGTCTCCCCTATTTCTTCTTTTTTTTAGACTAGCCAAACCCAAATCCTGCAGCTGTTCTTCGTTACGTTTTAGTCTCCAGACTTTCATCATCTTAGTTGCTCTTCTCTGATTTTTTTCCAAACTCTCAACATCTTTTTTGTGATATGGTGACCAAAATTGGCTGCAGTATTCCAGGTGTGGTTTTACTAGAGTTTTACAAAGCGGCACTAATACCTTGCATGATCTTGATTCTATGCCTCTGTTTACAGAACCCAGGATCGTATTAGCTTTTTTGGCTGCTGCTGCACACTGCTGGCTCATAGTCAAGTGATCGTCCACTAGAACTCCAAGGTCCCTCTCACAGTTACTGTTTTTAAGCCAGGTCTTGCCCAATCTGTACTTGTACCTTTGACTTTTCCTACCTAAATGTAAAACTTTGCTTTTCTCCACATTGAAAGTTTATCTGACAACATTGCCACCTTTCCCAATTCTCTCACCTCAACTGAGTACTTCCCCAGCTGGTTGCGGTAAATTTGATATGGAACCACACCACAGCGGGTCCTCACTGCCAGGCACCACTGATGGGTGGATCCTGACTCAGCCCACAGAAGAAAAGCCCCCAGCATGTCATTCCTCAGCAGAGCCAGGCCAGCATCTCTGGAAGGCAGAGCAAAATGCAGGAAGCAGAGGCAAAGCACCAGGGGATCTTTGCAGCCTCACCCAAAGGGCACTCAAGGCTCCTGAACCCCCCCCCCCAAACCCAGCAACCATCCACCGCTATGTGCACCAGCAAGTCCTAGGTCTGCTGATGGGGTGGGCAGAACCACCTATTAGGGCCTCAGAGCCATCCAGGGGGCGGTCCCCTCACCTGTTGATGCCCGCAAAGGACCAAACACTCTCCCTCAGATCGTTCTCGTTTTCTGGCAGATGAAGCAGACTTCCTTTGCCATCACAGCTGGAAGAAACTGGAAGCGAGGACACAAAGAACCAGACTGAAGGGCTTCACGTATCACCAAGGTCGTCGCCTAATGTGGAAATGTGGCAACGGGCAGCACAGGGTGTTGTGCTGGTGGATACTGGCTCCCATCCAGCACCCATGCCCAGTTGCCATGTTATTTCAACCTGTGATAATGCGTGGAAGATTTTTCCTCGTTGTGAGGAAGAAAAACGAGCCCGTCCTTTCCCCTTCGTGTTTGTCAAGGCTTTTATTCGTAATGTAGAGCTCCCAAGGGTTATCAGTAAAGCTTTGTGCCTCTTTCCTTCCTGGCTTTCTTCTCTCTCATCTTTCTACTTCCCAGGCTCCCCAAATACTCACATCCTTCCCAGGCGCCCTGCTGAGAGCCCGCCTCAAACGTACAACCTCGGTAGGCCCCAGAACGGAGAATCTTGCTGCGAATCGCCTTCTTGCGCACCAGAATTGGGGAACAATAGGGGTTTCCAGGACGGGCACTGCCCACGGTGCCACTGGTTTCCTCCAGGTCTAGCCTCTCTCTCTAGGGGCGCAAGCAGAGTAGCTCCTGAGCAGGGGAGGCAGAGACTCCAGGGGCCTGGTCCAAATCTGGAGACCGCTTTGCATGTGGTCGATGCAAACGACCTCTGGGACACCAAATAGTGGCTCGAGCTGTGAACCAAGCCTCAGCTCTTGAATCAGAGCTTGCTTGACCTACAGCAGCGGTGGCGAACCTATGGCATGGGTGCCAGAGGTGGCACTCGGAGCCCTCTCTGTGGGCACGCGCGCTGTCTCCCCAGCCCCGCCTCCTCCCACAGCCCCCTCACCAGCAGCCCCTCCCCTGAGGAGAGTATCCCTGGCGTGGCCCACACGAAGCAACGGAGCCAAGGACATGTTAGCTGGGCAGCGGGGACAAGAATCCACCCTTGTGCCCCATTGCACACAGATGACGCTGTGGGGCACAGGCGGAGGGCATGGCCATGGCACTGTTGGGCTGCCTGGGTGATCGGTGGCGGGCTGTGAAGGGAGTGGGTGGCCCAGTGGGCAGGGCGGGGCGGGGATGGGAGTGGGTGGCCCAGTGGGCAGGGCGGGGCGGGGACGGGAGTGGGGGGCCCAGTGGGCAGGGTGGGGCGGGGGTGGGGGGCCCAGTGGGCAGGGTGGGGTGGGGGGGAGAGTTTTTGGGCACTCGGTCTCTAAAAGATTCGCCACCACTGACCTACAGGTAAGACCTTAGGAGGCGCCTGAAAGCTGGACACATCTCAGGGGACACCCACCCCCCCACCGCCCAAGAGAGCCACCGCCCGCTACGGAAGTGGCGAGCGCTGCCCATTCTCCAGGGGAGGCAGGAGAAGAAGAGGCCACTCACCACGCTGACAGAGGGCCCAAACTCCGTGGGGCAGGGCAGCCTCCGGAAGGAGACCAGGGCGTTGACGTTCTGGGAGACCTCCTCCGGGTTGAGGGACTCCCAGACCACCTGGCTGTCCAGAGAGGCGCCCAGGAGCTTCCCGGAGTCTCGCTGGGCAGAGGCACCGGAGGAGGAGGAGGAGGAGGAAGAGGAGGACCAGTCCTGTTCCTCCGGGTGCAGGAGAAGGTAGCCCACCTGGAAGAAGCGGCACAGGAGGTAGTGCAGCGCCTGGACCTGGCGGGGGGGGGGAACGGAGAAGGAGGCGGCTGAGTGCCTGACCCACAGCCCGGGCCGGCCCCTCCAGAGAAAGCCTTCTTGCCGGCCGCCCCCCCCCGGGAGAGCGCCCCGCCAGCTGATGGGGAAGAGCCGGGGCCAATCCTGCCTAGTATTTGCCCCAGAGCCGCGCTCCAGGGCCGGGCTCCGTCCACGCACCTCGCCGGGCTGGCTGCCCACGAAGAGGTGGCAGAAGAGGCTGCCGCGGGCGCCGCGCGGGTTCCGCGCCAGGAAGGCGAACTGGCGGTCGGCCGGCCGGCAGGTGCTGTAGGCGAGGCGCTGGAGCGCGTGGGCCATCAGCGGCGCCTGCGGGCGAGAGAGCGAGAGCAGCGCGGGCGGCTCAGTGGCCCCGCCGCCCGGCTGAGCCGCCCCCGCCGCCCGGGCGGACGCGCCCCCCTGCCTACCTGGCCGTCGCGGCCGAGCATCTTCAGGCCCTGCAGGCAGAAGCGCAGGAGGACGGCGCGGCGGCGCGGACAGTCCTGCGTGGAGGGGAGAAGGGCGAGAGGGACGGAGTCGGTGGCCGGCTCCCCTTCCAACCCGCTCTCCCCGCGGCGGCGGCGGCGGCTCTCGTCCGCCGGAGCCTCCCCGCGCACCTTCAGGAGCTGCAGCCGCTGATGGACGGCCTGGCCCGCCCGGGGCAGATCGGCCTCTTCCACGGCGAAGGAGCCCACGTACTGCGGCAGCAGAGGAGGAAGAAGGCGCGTCAAGCCCAGCCCGGCGACCCTCGCCCTGCCCCGGCCTCGCCCCCCCCCACCTCACCTCGGCCGCCTTGGTCAGGACCCGCCCGGCTCTCGGCTCCGGAGCCCGCCCGGCCGTCGGCTGCCGCTTCATGCCGCCGCTCCGCGATCACCCGTAGCCGGAGAGACCCCCCCTCTTGCTCCGGCCGGCCAGCCAGCCAATCAGGCGGGAGACAGCCAGAGCAGACCCCGCCCCCTCTGCTTCTCCTCCTCCTGCCCCCCCATCCCCCAAAAACGACGCGGAAGCAAGCGGGGGTCTCCGGAGTCTTTTAAGCTTTTATTTCTGCAAAGAGGGTCTGCAAACCTTCGCTCTGCAGTTCTACATTAGCCATCGGGTCGTTCTCCGGGACGAACAAGGGGAGGGGGGAGATGGGGGTGGGCAAAAGGAGGAATGAAACGTTTCCCCCCCCTTTTAAGGGAAACAGCTCAAAGGCCCCCTCCGAAGGAACTCCGGGTGGGGCGGGGAGGGGGGGCGACTAAGCTGAGCAACAGAACACTCTGAGGGGGGGGAAGAGAAAAAAAGGCAGCCTTTGGTGCCCCCCCTCTCCGGAGAAGGGCTGCTGGCTGGCTGGCTGGCTGGCAGGGGGGGGGGCTTGGAGAACTGGGGAAGGGGCTGAGAAGAGGGCCTGGCAGAGAGCAAGCGGGGGGGGTGTGAGGAGGAGGAGGGGGGGTCTGTTTCCACTTCTAAAAATATAAAAATCTTTCCAACCGGTTTCAAAAGCCCCGAATCCAAAGCTCAGAGGCACCCTGTACAGATTATATATCTTATTTATTTGCCCCTTATTTAGAAAAAAAAAAGAAGAAAAAAAAAAGAACAGTCCTGTGTTATAGGGGTGATGGGTTGGAGGAGAAAGGAAGCCAGACTTTTGAGGAGGGGGCGTCTACGAGGAGGGGCAGGGGGGGTGGGGAGGGGAGGGGGCGAAGGCAAGGCAGGAAGAGTCTGGATCCACCTGCAATGCTAAGACCCAGAGGCTGGCTTGGGGGGGGTGTGTGAGTGGGGTGGGGGGGGAAGAGGTGCTGTGGTTCTCCACTGCTGGAGGGGGGAGGGAGGGGCAGAGAGAGAGGGGGAAGCCTCAGAACTAAGTTACAAAGGAGGGGAGGGGGCTGTACTTATAAAAGAAGGGGGGGCCCTAAGCAGAGCCCCTGCCTGCCCACCGGCTACTTCTTGGCTCTGAGCGACTTCCGCATGGTGGTCTTGGGGGTCTTGCTCTTGCTGCTCTTCCCGGAGGGCTTCTTCCGGTCCTTCCGGTCGCGCTTAGCACTGGCCGCCGCGGCCGCCGCCGGCGGCTTCTTGGGGGGGACCGGGCTGCTGCTGGAGAGACTGTTGACCGCCGGCCGGGCAGGCACGCCCTTCGCTTTCTTGGCCTTGGGGGGTGGGAGCGGGGGCGGCTTGGCTTTCCCGCGGTGTGCCACGGGAGCCTTCCGGGCGGTGGGCTTGACCTCCCGTCGCTTCACCAGGGGAGGGGCTCTGTTCCGGGCTTTGGGTGGGGGCCGCTTCGGCATCCTGCCCAGGGGAGCACAAAATCAGCAAAGGGCGGGGCATCCCGAGCCTGGACCGGTTCACCCCCTTTCCCGTAATGCCCAGGCCACCCCCGACCCAGCATCTATGGGGCACCATTCAAGTCCCCCTGTACCTCTTCTTTGGAGGAGGCTCCTCTTCTTCCTCCTCCTCCTCGTCATCTGTCTCCTCCTCTTCATCTTCATCTTCATCGTCCTCCTCCTCCTCCTCTTCCTTCTCCTCCTTCTGCTTCTCGGGGAACAGAATGCCGGGGCTGGGAGGGGTGAGCAGGGGAGAAGAGAGGTCACCCCAAGGAAGAGCCCATCCTGGCTAGCAGCAACGCAGGAAAGGCCCCCAGCAGCCCCCCCGCCAGGCACAAGGGGGCAAGCGGTCAGGGTGCCTCAGGAGCTCCCCCCACTGGTGCCCCAGGGCAAGGCCCCAGTTGCCCAAGACTCACCTTGGATAGTAGGGGAAACACAGCTGGAAGGTGCCGCTGAAGCCCTTGCCGGAGATCTGCTCCATCCAGCCGTACTTCTCGCACTTCTGCAGAGTCCTCTTCAGGAGGTGAACTGCAGGGGCAGCCGGGGGGGGGGCGGGGCGCAGAGAGAGAGAGCGCGGTATTCAGGGTCTGGACCAGCTTGGCCCCCAATCTGGAAAGGCAGAGCTCCAAAAGGGGCCCCGGGGACGAGTCTCCAAATCTAAGGCTCAGAATGCAAGGGCAAAGTGGCGGGCAGCCAGAACGGGGTATCGCAGCCCCCCCCACCCCAAGGGAATGGGGAGACGTGCACTGAACTCTGCCCTCCTGCGATCTCCCTGGCCCAGAGGAGAGACCCAAAGACCCCTATCCTGGGGGGACGGACTGCTGGAGGCTGGTGGATGTTTCCCGGGGGGGGGGGGAGCGGCAGCTGAGCACCTCCCCCCTCCGCGGTGCTGCATTGGTCCTACCCTGGAGGCTGGAGTTTGTGCCAGGGTGCTTCTCCAGGACGTATTTCTTGAGGGCGGTGGTGGAGCAGGTCTTGGGCTCGTTCATGGCCGCGATGGCGGAGAGGATGGCGTCCTCCATCAGGCTTCCGCCCAGCAGCGGCTTCTCCCCAGACTTCTTCAGCTGGGTGCACACAAGGAAGAGGAATGGGCGTCTTGGGCAAGGGTAGACGGAGGGAAAGAGAGAGAGCCACCCAACCCAGCCCCAATTCCCAGGGGAGCCTCCCTTACCCACCTGGAAGGTGCCGGAAGCCCCCTTGCCCGTGATCTGCTCCAGCTGGCCCTTCTCCACCGCCCGCTGCAGGGCGTTCTTCAGCAGCTGGGGCCTAAAGGGGAAGCCACAGAGAAGCCGCCTGGCTGGCTAGTGCGCCAAAGGGCAGGGCAGGGGCTCAGGGGTGGCCCCCCCCCGCCCCTCCTTGCCCACGTTCATGCCCGCTTCCGTCCGCCTTACCGGATGTCCACCTTCAGCTTGGGATAATATCGGGACACGTATTTTTTTATCAGGCTGTAGGAGGCCTCCTTCGGCTCGCAGAGGCGGGTGAAGGCCAGCGGCAGGACGTCCTCCAGCTTCACGTGCTGCTCTGCGCTGGAGGCCGACAAGCTCCTCTGGAGGAGAAAAGGAGGCGCAAAGGGTGAGGCTCCACCTTGGGGCCCCCGGAGGCTGGCAAGCCATTGAGAGTCCAGGGTGGGGCTCGAGGCCTCTTCCGTCGGGTCAGGTCAGAGGCTGCGAGGGGCCGCAGTGCCCCTCCTCCACCATCCTGCCCCTGTGGAGCTGCTGTCTTCCTCAGGGCCTTTAGAGGAAGACCCCAGCCTGAGGGAAGCAGACACGGCAAACTCCGCCGGGCTTACCTTCCGATCTCTGGACTTGGAGGCTGCTTTCCCTGAGTTGGGGGCCACCACAAAGCTTCCGGAGGCTCCTTTCCCTTTCACCTGTCCCAGAAAAAGTGTGTGGGGAGGGTCAGGCTGGAAGCAAAAACTCCTGCAAATGCAAAGGGTGTCCAACATTTCCCACCCCCCCAGTTAATGAAGCAAAGGGGAGGGGGGAAAACTGGGCTTTGCATAGATGCTGATATGACTTGGCTGGGTAGAATATGGAATGGAATGGAATAGAGAATAGAACAGAAGAGAATAATAGAAGAGAAGAGAAGAGAATAATAGAATAGAATAGATAATAATAGAATAGAATAAAATAGAGAATAGAATAGGAATAGAATAGAAAACAGAATAGAACAGAATAGAGAATAGAATAGGAACAGAACAGAATAGAGAATAGAATAGAGAATAGAATAGAATAGAGAATAGAATAGGAACAGAATAGAATAGAATATGGGAAGAATAGAATAGAACAGAATAGAGAATAGAATAGGAACAGAATAGAGAACAGAATAGAATAGAATAGAGAACAGAATAGGAATAGAATAGACTAGAATAGAGAATAGAATAGGAACAGAACAGAACAGAATAGAATAATAGAATAGAGAATAGGAACAGAATAGAATAGGAATAGAATAGTAACAGAACAGAATAGAATAGGAATAGAATAATAGAATAGAGAACACAATAGAATAGGAACAGAATAGAATAGGAATAGAATAGAGAATAGAATAGAATAGAGAACACAATAGAACAGAATAGGAACAGAATAGGAATAGAATAGGAACAGAAAATAGAGAATAGAAGAGAATAGTAGAATAACTTTGTCACTTTAAATGTACACTAATCAGCATAAATTAATATGAGATTTCATTGCAATGCCATGGCAGGAGGTTCTGGGGCGGGGGGGGGGAAGCCACAGTCCTACCCCAAATGCTGGAGGGACTTTCCGAATTGTCCCCAGCTACAAAGGCCAGCAGCCTTCCAGGGCAGGCCAGGTCTCCAGCTCAAAGGGTCCCCGGTGGCTGGCGGGCAAGCCGTGCTTACCTGCCGTATGACCCCCCGCTCGAGTTCCCTCTTCAAGGCCTGCTTCAGGAGGTACCCCCTCCTCTCCAGGTCCAGCGAGGGGTACCTGCTGATGATGAACTTTCGGATGGCGACCACCGAGGCCCCGCCTTTCTGATAGCACGCCTGGGAGGGCGAGAAGGACGGGTGGGCCGTGGCATCGGTCTTGGCCGCCAAACGGTCAAGAGGTCTTTCCGCCTCCCCCCCCGCCGCACAATCCTCCCTCTCTCACTTTGATGGCTTCGATCAAAATGGCGTCCATCTTGGGCCGAGAGGAAGCGGCCATCTGCGTCTGCTTCTGCGCTCGGGCTAGCTGGCTGGCCGAAAGAGTCGCCCAGGCGGGAATGGTCTTTTTCACCTTCTTCTCCTTCTCCTTCGCCGGGTCCTTCTCCCTGCGTGGACGAGGGAAGAGGTGAGTGACCCGGAGGCGGGCCAAGGCAGGGAACGAGCTGACGGCTGCCTTTCTCGAAGACCCGTCCCCACCGTACACTCCCCCCCCTCCTGTCTGAGGGCCACGACTAGGCCAGCAAAGCTAGGCTGGCAGGTGCTGCTCAGCCAATAGGCAAAGTGTGGGTCAGTCCCCTATCCCAACAGGAAGAAATGAGGCGCCCCCCCCCAGTGGACTGAGGCAGCAGGCCATGGTCAAGAGGGCTCTGAACCTCTAAGCCCCCATGCCAGCCAGCTGGATAACAGGGGGGTGGGTTGCATTACAGGGGCAGCCAGCACATGGCGGATACTGGGATCTTGATACTGGGTTCCAGCCCTCTGGAACCAGCTTCCCTCAGAGGCTCGTACTGCTCCCTCCCTCCTAGCTTTCTGAAAACTCTTGAAAACACATTTATGCAGACAGGTTTGGGGCGTGTGAGCTGCGCTCTGCCCCAGGGCCTCTGATTGGGACTGTATGTTGCATGAGTGAAATTGATTGCCTGGTTTTTACACTGTGAATTGGTAGTTTTAATTGATTTTGTGTTATACTTGTATTTTTGTTGTGAGCCGCCCTGAGTCTTGGGAGAAGGGCGGCATATAAGTCTAATCAAATCAAATCAAATCAATCTTTCTAGCCAGGGCTGTCGCCTTCTTCTCAGCAGCCCACCTCCCTCTTCCCTCCCATCAAGGCCTTCCTGCTCTCCCCCCCCCCCACTTCTTACTCCTTCTTGGCTTCCTCGGCAGGCTTCACCTCTGCCTTCTCCTCCTCCTCCTCCGGCTCCTTCGGCTGCTCGGCCTCCCCGGCGGGAGCCAGGGGTGCCCGATTCTCCTGCTCCTCCACGGTGGAGGCGGATTCTTCTGAACTGACATCCGGCTCTGAAGGGGGAAAGCAGTGGCAAAGGACCAGAAGCTCCCTGCTGAAGACGGGCAAGGGGCCGAGGAATCCTCTGCAGAGGTCCTGCAGAGTCTGGGCTTGGCAACACCAATCAACGAGATTGGCTGGGGGATGAGAGGCACCCCCCCCTCACTGGAGAGCTGCATTCCTCCCCACCTCCAGCTCCCCCTACTTTGTCCTACAGCTGCAACTCTACAGCTTCCGTTGTGAAGCCTCAGAGCCCAGACTGGGGCTGCCTCGTAGCTGGACACAGCGCGCTGGCAGATCAGCTACCCGGGCTCCTGTCAAACAAGCCTGTAATCAGATGTTAACATCCAAGTCCTGCCATAGAAAGGAAGCTTAGAGCTGGGGGAATGGGGCTCAGCGCAACCATCTTTGGTGGCAGACCTACCCGGGTCTGACCCTTTAGGCAAGTAAAACTCCAACTGAAGTGAAAAGACACTTTTACTAAGAGATGCTGACTGCAGGAGACTAGAGCAGACTCTAAAAATCCCCTAGTTTTCCCCACACCCTCCCTCCCTCCCTCCCTCCATGGTCCCATCCGGCGTGCAGCCAATCCAGCACCTCCAGCCATGTTATCAGAAACTCCCGAAGTGTTTTGGCTGGTGAAATTCTCTCCAGCCATGTTATCAGGAACTCCCCCAGGTGTTTTGGCTGGTGAAATTCCACCCTCCGAGCAAACGGCCTTGAAGATGCCAGCAGGAACCAGATTCCAGACGGCTCTGTTCTTCCTCAACTGTCAATCTCCACCCCCCTCCCTAATTCCCATGATAAAAGCATACAGCTTTTTATTGCCCATTTGTTTCCCTTCTCCCCCCCCTCGATCAGTGGCAGAACTGGCAAGGTACCTGAGCCGAAGCTGGTGGATCTGATGTTTTGCGTTCAGGCCAATCAGGGCCTGCTCAATAAACAACAGGCAACGTAATGAAGGTAACTGGGCAACCTTCACGGATGGCATAGAAATGAATTAAAATGGAGGCCTCTTTTGGGCCTCTTTTAAGTGCTACAGACAGCCTGAAAGGCACTCACGGTTTCCCACAGGAGCCAATGACTCTGCAGGGCCTTAGGGGGCCCAGCTTGGCTATCTCTACTGCCCCGTCCCCCGCAGTGGTCAAGGTGAGACAAGAGGGGAAAAAAACCACAACCCTCTTTTACCTGGCTTGGCCTCCTCACTTTCAACAGACTTGCTTTTGGGAGCAGTTTCCCGAGCGTTCACCGCTCGGCGGATCGGCATGGCTGCGTCTTCAACTGTCTGGGAAGGGAGAAAAGCATCACGACCGGCTGAGAACCGCCCCACTGCCACCTCTCCTGGGAGCGACTTGCCCGTCCCTAGAAGAGAGGCGACTTGTGCTCGGGGTCCAGCTTTCTGCTTCCACTTAACAAATGTCGCAAGTGTTTTGCTCCAGCTCAGAATGACACAAAGGTGAGGGTGGGGTGGGGGAGAGGAGGGAAGCACTGGGGAAGCAGGAAAGGAAGTGGGGGGTCAACACCTGGGGAGGAGGGAGGACGGATGGAGCCCAGCTGAGATATCCTAGAAGCAGGGGGAGAAAGAGCACAGGGGCCTTTGCAAGGGCCAACCCAAGGGCAAGCGTGGAGAGGGGTCAGCCCCTACCTCACTCAACTTGTCCAGGGGAGCTCCTGTTAAGAGTGGAACTGCCTTACGGTGTGCGGGATCGGCTTCAGACAGCTCAGTCGCCATTTAAATTAATGTCTAGCCTCAACGGGAGGGTAACACTCTGAAGCCCCAGGGTTTAACCTCAAGAGGAAGTAGGACTTCCTAACAGAAGTGCAAAAAAGATTCGGTGTGAAGGAGGTTATCGAGAACAAGGACACACACAAGCAAAAAAAAAAATCTTAAACCAAATTTAGTTCCCTTTCACATGGCAAGAGTTATAACAATTTAAAAAAACACACACACACACACACATACAAAAAAAAAAAACCTCGAAGCAGTCAGAGAGAAGGCGGCCATGGGCAGGATCCCTTTGGCTGTTACTTAACTCAGACACTTAGCTAAGCTGAAACCGCCTCCAAGAACCGGCCGCTTTGCTAGCAAGGTAGGACACGATGCAAGGGCGCTCTCAAGATGCAACACAGCAAGCAAGGGGGGGGACACTGAGAAGAGATGCACCTCCCTACAGAGAGGACCAATTGGGGACTTTACAGGAAGCAGCTAGACGCAGGCAACTACGAAGTCAGAGGGACGCAGGCTTCACCCGAAACACAAACACAAACAAAGCAAAAAGCAGCCCAAAACTAGAATTGTTGCCCACCAACTGTACCCGGGGCAAATTTTAAAAATAACCCCAAAGTACTCCACCAGCTGCCCCCATCTCCTCTGCCACCCAATTGAGACTCCAAAGACACCCTTTGATAAAACAGTAGACTGGCTTTGCTTCGAGGGGAGAGTAAAACGGGTAGACCGTCTATTGGCTTAGGTGAAATATGAAAATTATTCTTTCTGGATCCAAGGGAGGCAATCCCTCCCCCCTCCTCTAGCTGCGCTGAAAGAAGAATGATGGTTTAGGATGACAATTCTGGGAAAGAGGGTAGGTAGAGAGGCTGCCTGCCTCTTCCAATTCTTCTCAAAAGCGGAAGCACCGATGTGAGCAGGATGGACTTCTTTAAATAAATAAACGAAACGGCCAGGTTTCTAGGATTGGATTCCTTAAAAAAAAAAAAAAAGAACGAGGAAAAAATAACCACCGCTGGGAAAAACTCAACGTAATAATCTGTTTGCATTCCCTTTCAAGGAGGGAGTCCATTTATGTAAAGTTACATTACATTATGTAATGTAACTTTTAAATTTATAGCCGATTTCGCCTTACAATAGCCCTGTTTCTAATGCAGATGGTATTTCCAACGCTTAGCATTTTGGCGGAGGCCAGGCAGCTAGTAAAACCGTGTTCCTGCTTCACCGTTTCTGCCCTTCCAAAATTCCTTTGAAGCATCAGCGCAAGACACACTGAACAGAGCAATGCAATTTAGTCTGACCACACAAGGCCAAGCTGCAAAGGCTTATTTTTCAACAGCGTGCCAAACTCTGGGTCCTAGGAGAAGGGCGGCATATAAATTTGAATAATAAATAATAATAATAAATAAATAAACTCCCCACCGCCTTCTGCATAATGCAGGCAGAATATTTAGGGCTGGAAAGAAAGCAAGAAGCCATCCCCACGCTTCGTCCCGCCTCAACAAATCCATCTACGAGATGGGCAGTAACTTCTTTTTCTTCACACACACACACACACAAAGTCCCGCAACAGCATCTCCTTTCCAGAGAGGATCCTGGGACCACATCATGTGCAGCGCTCAGCTTCAACAAAGCCAAGGGGGATGCTAAAGCTACAGGTACGAATCCGAGTCTCGGAGAAGCCCGAGCGTTATCAGTTTGTTGTACGAAATGGTGAGGTTGTGAGGAAGGTGACATAAAATTAAATATAAATGGAAGAGCTCTATAAGTCCTGTCTGGAAGCCCCCCGGGAGGCAATTATTTCTGCAAAGGTTACATGGGATCGGGCTCATTACTGGCTGAGCAGCCCAAAGCGAGAAAGCAGGGGGAAGAGCTGAATTGTCACTGTCGCACACACAGACACACAGAGTCCAAGCGGCATATACAAGCAGGACACACACACACACACACACAAACACACACAGTCCAAGCGGCATCTACAAGCAGGACACACACAGAGACACACATAGTCCAAGCGGCATATACAAGCAGGACACACACATACACAGACACAAACACACATACTCCAAGTGGCATCTACAAGCAGGACACACACACACACACACACATACAAAGTCCAAGTGGCATCTACAAGCAGGACACACACAGAGACACACACACATAGTCCAAGCGGCATATACAAGCAGGACACACACATACACAGACACAAACACACATACTCCAAGTGGCATATACAAGCAGGACACACACACACACACACACATACAAAGTCCAAGCAGCATCTACAAGTCCAAGTGGCATCTACAAGCAGGACACACACACACACACACACATACAAAGTCCAAGTGGCATATACAAGCAGGACACACACACAGACACAGACACATACAAACAATCCAAGCAGCATCTACAAGCAGGACACACACACAGACACAGTCCAAGCGGCATCTACAAGCAACACACAGACACACACAGACACACAGTCCAAGCGGCATCTACAAGAAACACACACACACACACACACCGTCCAATTGTCATCTACCACCAGGAATCCAGGCCCCTCCGGGGCTGCTGCTCAAGGGGAGGCCGGGGGGACCCTCCCTCCAGCCTCCAGGCAGAGGCACCGTCGCTTCCCCGAGGCTACCACGGAGAGCGGCCGCCCAGAGCCCGCCCGCCCGCCCGCCTCCCTCCCTGCGGGGGGGCGATTCTGACCACGGGCCCGGCCCGGCCTGCGATGGGGAGGGAGGGAGGGAGGGGCGCCACGGGCAAGCCCCCCCCACCCGCGCCCCGCCAAGGGGCCCCGGGGCTCCCCGGCATCGGAGCAAGGCCCGCCTGAAGGGGTGGCCGCCGTCGCCGGGACCCGCAGGCCGCGCCAGGGCCGGCCTGGCGGCGGGGGGCGGGAAGAGGGAGGGCCGCCCTCGCAGCAGCGGCGGCGGCGGCCAGGCGGGAAGCCAGGGAGGCCCGCGGCCCCGCCCTCTCCGGCCGCCTCCCTCCCGCCCACTCACCGCGCCTTCGGGGCCCCGGCTGAGCTGGGCTGAGCTGAGCTGAGGCGCGCCAAACGGGGCAGCAGCGGCGGCGGCAACGAAGGCTCCCCTCCCCCACACAACTCGGACGGCGGAAGTCCCGGCGGCGACAGGTAGGAAAAGGCGGGCTCGTCGAGGCGGAGGACCAATAGCCGCCCACGGCGGGAGCCAGAAGGCGCGCGCTCTCTCTCCCCCTCCCCACAACACACCGCGCAGACTCCCCCTTGCCGTATGCGCGCGGCGTCCTCACCGATTGGGGAACTCTGCGCACGCGCACGGCTTCCTCTTTCCCCCCCTTCTTCCCCCCCTCAGGCGAACAAAATATTTTTCAGGGAGGGGCGGGGCTAGCAGGAGAGAGCGAATTGGCCCGGAAGGAGGGGGAGAGAAGGGCGCGCTCGCGCTGAGCTGGCCCCGCCCATGTATGGGCGGAAGTGGCGGCCCGGAAGGACCTGGTGGGCGTGGCGGGTTATTTCGCGCCCCAATTCTTAAGCCTGTGAACTGCGAAATACAAAAATGAATTGATTTTTTTTAAAAAATCATACTCGATATGTATATATTGTACGCTCTGCCGTCCCCCCCCCCGATCCTTGGAAGGGGCTTCCCCAAGAGCAAGGGCTCTTCAAACTTGGCCCCTTCATGACTTGTGGACTTCAACTCCCAGAATTCCTCAGCCAGGCATCCTGACTGGGGAATTCTGGGAGTTGAAGTCCACAAGTCATCAAAGGGCCAAGTTTGAAGAGCCCCCGTCCAAAACAAGTGGCGCTCTGCTCCCAGGAAGGCTGGCACCTGCTGGGCAATCATGAGCTGCATGCTGGGTTACCTGACTAGAAAGCATCACCTGTCCTCTGTTGCACCTGGGCAAGCAGCCCCCCCCCCAACCAGACCCCACAATCCAATCCCGAGTTGCTTGTCTACACACACACACACACACACACACACACACACCAAAAAAACCCCAAGAGCTTGTGAAGAGATTCCTCCAGCGATCCTTCCTTCATCCTTGGATGACACTGTGAAATTCATTTCCGCGATTCCCAATGACCAAAAGATACAGGACACAGAAAAAAAAAAGGATGTTAAGCAACACTTGCTCAAGACTGTGACATTCGCACCCAGAACCAGCGGGACATGGGTCCCTCCACAGCAGAGGCCTGACCTGGGGCAGCGCCTCGGATCACCTGTCCAAAGAGAAGCTACTTCCTCTGCTTTTAAACTTGCAAGATTGCTCTTTATTTTGTTCTGTATGTTTTGAAAGTGAAAAGAATTAGCATGGAGTCAAATTTCGGTTGGTTTGGTTTTTTGTTTTGTTTTTTTAAATATTTGTTCTATCTATTTACAAGCCTTAAAAGTTGCTCTAAAGGTTTTGAAAAGTTATCACTGGGCCTTTCCCCCCCCTCCTTCTTCTGCTTCCAGGGCAGGATTGTTTCGAACGTGTTATTTCTCCAGGCAGTCTGGTCCACAACCATTTTCTGATATGCAATTCCTTAAAAGTCCAAGGTTACCCCCCTATTTTGTTTTTTTTGGCTTCTTTTCTATTAAATTTCGGAAGCAACCCGAGAGGCAGGCAGAAAGGTCAGGGTTTTTTTTTTTTTTTTTGTGTTTCCTGAATGTTCCTCTTCCTCATCTACTCTCTCATTCCTGACTCCCCCTTTAGAAGTGATGACTCAGCTCCCAGTGCTTTCAAACAAAACTTGAGGTGGATCTGAAAGGGAGGGAAATTTATTTCTCTGCTTTTTTTTTTGTCTATTATACAATTTGTTACAGAAACTGCAAATTTAAAAATTACACTGACATTTGCAGTTCTTAAAATAATAAATTATAGTTCTCGGGTTTTTTTTTGTCTAAACAGGTTTTTTTTGTTCTTCTTAAAGTATGAGAGTCCTTGTTTAAAAATGAAAAAAAAAAAAAGATTAAAACAGAAAACAGTTTCTATAAATAATAAGATGTATTTTGGTTTAGTGTTCCTGCCCCTCAGGTTTGCGCGGACTCAAATTCTCAAGTCCTTTTTTTTTTTTGTCCTCCATGATCGCCTTTGCGTGTGTGACTATTTTTGCTCCTCTGCCCCACTCGTGCACACGTGGGGAAAAGGGGGGTTCTGCGCGAGAATTGGCCTTGCTGCACTGTGATTGGCGAAGACATGAAACTTTTGTTTTTTAAAAAAATACTTAAATTGTTTTTGTTTTCTTTTCTCTCTCTCTCTCTCTTTTTTTTGTATTCAGTTTTAATTATCCTCAGACTCTTCTTCGGCTTCTCGTAGCCACGTGAAGAACGCGGTGACGGATTTAAGCGCTACGCCCTTCCCGGTTTGCTCTGCCGGGTCTTTGCTGCTTTCCCATTTGTAGAAGGCGTCCTCTGATATCACCTCCTCATCGTACAGGCAGTCGAAAAAAATCCGTAACAAATCTGCGGAGAGTGGGAAAGCGATGCGTTTGGTGAAGGGGCTGAGGATGGGAAGCAGAACCCTCCGTCTCGTCCTTCACCCCGGGCGGGAGACGACCTTCTCTGCCTGCTTCCATTTCTCACTGCGGAAGGGGCAGTTCAGGCAAGGACACTCTCCAGTCAGGAAATGGGACTTTGAGCAAGAACAGTAAAAGGTCCCAAACAGGGAAAAAGACTGTACAAAGTTTGCCTTCCAGGCGGCTCCAGAGGTCTGCTGAAAGCTAAAGGCCTACCTCGCCACCTCGGCCTGGAACAAAAGCTACGCTATCTCTGCCCGCTACTCCTAGCCGTGCTCCTCCGGGTTTACAGCCATCAAGGGAGCCCTGGGGTACCCTACGCGCCGCTTTACGTTAAGTCCCAATCAAGCCATTACGATGTACTAATTTAAACCCCCCCCAACGCACGCGTGCCGGACACTTACTCGGAGGTTGATCAAGTTTTACTATGGATGCCTGTAGAGCATAAAGTGCTTGTAGTTCCTTCTCTGTGTCCGAGTCTAGGTACTTGAGCAAGATCGGCACTCTCCGCTTGATAACAGCAGTATCCACTCGCAAGCTACAGCTGTCCACTGGGTGGGAGGAAAAGAGGAAGTCACAATCCCTTTCCCGCACAACTTCAAGACAGCGTCTGACATTGCTGATCGGTCCAGCTAGAGAGTCTTGGAAAATGGAACGGCTGCAGAGCCATGACTGGTCCCCCCTTGGCCCCAACTCCCCCAAAGCTGGCTGGGAATCCAAACTGCCCTGGTGGTGGTGGTGGTGGTGGACACAGGGACCCCTGGCCTAGTGAGCAACTGCTTGCTCCTTCCTCTCTTTCTCTAATGGAAGCAGCCACGAGACAAGAAGCCCTGGCTGCGCCGTCTCTCCCTGGCCAGCCTAGTTCCGTTACCCTCGGTGGATCAGATCCAACGTTACTATACAGAAAGACTCCCTTCGCTATTTCAGTGGAACAAGAGAAGAGCAGTTCTAAATGTTAAGAAACAAAAAGAAAACTCAATGACACTGAGAATCGCAGCCAGTCTTACCTGGGCCACAATACTGTCTTTTGTGGGACTCAACACAAACCCAGGAAACCCCATTTGGGCTTAATAAGGAACAGGCGCCAACGATTCGAATCCCTTAAAAAAACAGGCATGTGAGTGCCCAAACACGGCACACCTTCCAATTCTGTTGTGGCCGTTACTCACCTAGGAGAGCTGCTTTGCAAACGGCCGTCATTAAAGCTCTAAGGAATGTAGGTGAACTCATCTGCCTTTCGTCGAGGTTAGCCTGAAAATCGAAAGAAAGCGTTTGCCGGAGTTAAGAAGCCGGGGGGCTGGCTTTTGTTTCTGAAAAACTTTCTGGTTTCTACCCAATGAGCTCTTTAGCCACGGAAGAACTGTCATTCCCCTCTGCCTTTCACCGTCTCCTTATTTGGCCGGAATTAAAACAGAATTAAATGCAAAACGTTTAAAAGGGACACGTTGCAGTCGGCTAGGCCCGTACTTCTTCACAGCCAGTTGAATCTCTAGCTGTGCAGCTCAGTTTGTTGGCCCACCTGCACGATCCCACAGCCAAATGTTGTTCGGGGTAGTAACCTCTGGGAGCAGGGAAGGGAGGCAAGGGAGGGCCGGCCCCATCGTTCCGGGGCGACGGAGGCAGGGCGGAGGGGCTCCTATCCTAAGAGGCGCCCGGTGTGTTCCCGCTGGCTGCAGAGCAAGTCTTATACCTCTACCCAGTCAAAAATCTGCTCGTCGCCGGCTTCTTCGTCAACAATGAGTTTCTCCAGCTGCCTGTTCAGCTCCTCGGCAGAGAGTTCTCTCGGGGAAAGTGCTTCTGAGGAACTGGGACTGTCTGTTACCGTGAAGTCCAACTTCTGCAAGGAAGGTCAGAAGAGCGAGAAATTCAGGCCCAGCCATTCTGGAAGCAGAGTCGTAACCGGGGGCTCTTTCTTGGCCAGCGGCCCTCCCAAACGCTTGCCGTAATCAGCCGCCTGCTCGCTTTTCCATCCAAGGCCCCCTGCCTTCCCCCCTTGACAGGAGACCCAACAAGCCCCTCACCTGCTCCAGGAGGAAGGTGTGGACGTCATCCTCTTCAGGTAGAAAGTCCTTCCAGCTGAGGCCAGCCTCCCTCCATAAGGCTGCCACTTTCTTATGGCTCTGCAATGTTAAGGACACGGATTGGGCCAGGATTGCTCGTTCTGCACTGCCAGCGGCTATTTGGGCAGGTGGGCTCCAGCCAGGGGCAGCCGAGAGACACCGCGCCCACCTCCCAGGAGCCTTCACCCCAAGCCTCCCTCCTTCTGGAACGCCAACAAGGAGCAGCCGAAGCGTGATCCTGTCCCAGGTGTGAATCCCTCCTCTCCGCTAGGCTCTCTCGGCAACCGGCCTTGGGTGCTCCTCGGCTTCTCCCATGAGGCTAGAAATCTGTGGGGGATTTGCACAGGCCCACTAGCCCACCCGGCGCCCTTACCATTTGTTTGCATAGAAGGTGCAATATTTTGGAAAGCAAAACGCCGGCTCTTCTCACAGGAAGTAAGGGTTTACTAAATTCTCTGAAACAGAAAGGGAAACAAGCGCCCGTTGACCCCTCTCGGAAGGGCTGCCCCACCGGCTAAGGAGGGCAGGCGCCACTGAATCTGTCTTCTGACGGTATCCCGCCGTTCGGCAGGCCTGGTGTGCAGGAAAAGCCAGCTGGCAACCCAGAGCTGGCCTGGCAGACACACACACACACACACCCCTATACCCACACACCCCCGGGCCACAGTTCCGCTGGCCAGCCTGCCGAGTTCCGGCTATGGGGATCAAGGAAGGAAGGAAGGAGAGGCAGCCTGGCTTACATCACAAGTTCTCTCATAGAGATGCCTCCTTCTTTTAACATTGGCGTCACCAATTCGGCCAGGTACAACCAGATGTGGGGGATGTCGATCGCCATGTCGTCGGCCGTCTCCAAGGTGTCCGCAAACCTGAGCCACAAAGGCCAGCCCTTAAAAACGCCTGTGGGCAGGAGGTGGGATGGCGGCTTCCGCCCTCGCCCGCCTCCGGCTGGCACCCACCGGCAAGCCGAGCCCTCTGGCCTGCTACCCACCCCTTGAAGAAGTCCCGCTTGCTGAGCTTCTCTGCCTGCACCAGCTGATAGAGCAGCTGGCCCATGTGGTCTCTGGTGATCTGACTCCTCTCCAGAGTGGATTCCACGCCCACTTGCACAAACACCGGCAGGATGCCAGGCACATTCAGCTCCTCCACACACTGCACGGCTTCCTGCGGGGAGACATGGGGGGGGGAGCTCAGGGAGAGGGGCTTCTCCTTTGCGGGTGGAGCTCAAGCCCCCTCTGCCCAACCTCCCCCCCCACTGGCCTCGTGCGAGGGCTTGAGGACCTGGCCCTTCCTGGGGACCTGGTGCCGGAAGATTGGGAGCCGGCTTCTTCGCCCAGACCAGGTGTGCTTTTTTTCTTTATTTCTGGCTTTCCTGGCTTCGCTCAACCACCTGGGAGTTGGCGGGCCACACGCCTCCCTTAAAGAAAGCGAGACGCCCCCACAGCCCCCCACTGCGTTCACCTTGTAGTCATGAATGTGCAGGAATTCATCGATGATCGATTTGCACTTCCTTTCCATCTCTTCGTCCGACAAGGCAGGCTTCTCTTGGGGGTGAGGAAGGGGGGCTTCAGACTTGACTGGAGATGGAGGGGGAAGAAGGTGAGAGAGCAGACCCAGTGAGTGAGGAAGGGAAGCATCTCACCCTTTTAATGAAAAGCAACGGTTCTGCTCAAGGCGGTTGGCTTACTTTTCTCCTTAAAAGCCAAAGGAAGGTGCCTTAATTCAGAAGAATCCCACCCAGGACAGGTAACTGCACACACGGCCCAGCTCCCGCAGGCAGAAGGGCAGTGAAGCTCACCTGCCTCCCTGGCTTTGCTCTTCTCCACCTCGGTGCTGTTCCGGTCACTTTCCAGGCCGCCCGTCAGCTGCTTCACGGTCTCCAGCATCTCCCTCCGCTGCTCCTCCTGGGCCTGGTTGTCCAGGAGCTGCTCTTTGCTGCTGCTACTAAGCCGTAAGAAGGCGTTGGGACGGGAAGCAGCCGAGGGCGGCAGCTTGTCGTTCTTCTCCCGGCCGGTGCTGCCCCGGCTGGAGGGAAGCAAGGCAGGGGAGTGAGCCAACACACAGGCGGAGGACCCGAGAGGAGAGCTGGCGCTTTCGTCCCGAGGTCAACGCCTGGCCTGACCACAGGGCCAGACCCGGGACGACCTGGGCAGCTGCTCAGCTCCACCATCCTGTGGCACTCTTGTCACATATCCACAGGGGGCTGCAGGGGCTTTACCTGGTCAAGGCCCTGCGAGGATCCAGCTCCTGGGTGGTGCCAGAGACGGTTGATGCAGGTGCTTGCAGTGCAGAGTAACGGTTCAGGCTAGTGGCACTTGGTCGTAAGCAATCTGCAGAGGATGCGGAGAGAAGAGGGCCTGTCCTCAGAACAAAGACACACACACACACAAAACACCTGTCCAGCCCTGCGGAGGATTTCTGGCAAGTGGAAGCTTCCTACTGCCCGCTCCCTGCTGCCCGGGGGGGGGGGGGGACACACAGCCAGCTGTGTGGCCCACACCATGTGCTCTCAGCCCAGGGCCAACTCCTTACCGATCTCGCTGGCCTTGGCTCCACCGCTGCTGCCCTTCCCCCAGCTGCCCAACTGGGCTTTAGGCACAAGCTGGATCTTCTCGTCTATACTGGGCTACAGGAGGGCAGAGCGACAGATTGGCAAGCGCCCAGCGGATGGGCGGGTCCCTTGCTCCCCTCCCAGGCTGCCCAGCCCAGCCCAGCCCAGCCCAGCCCAGCCCAGCCCAGCCCAGCCCAGCCCAGCCCAGCCCAGCCCAGCCCAGCCCAGCCCAGCCCAGCCCAGCCCAGCGGTGCCTGCCTTTCTCAGCCCAGGAGTAGGCCAGGAGATAGAAGAAGAGGCAGGGCTCCCCTAGGACCTTGCAAGCCTGCCTTGGACCAGAAGGACAGTTTAAGAGGGAATCCCTCAAATTTCAAACTCGGCCCCAAGGTATCTTGGCGGCAACGCGGAACGCTTTGCCCACCCAGGTTAGCTTTCTGACCACCACCGGATTCTGCCTCAAGTCCCCCGACAGGCTCTCTGCCTGCAGGCCATACCTTGGTGATTTTAAGCAACTTGGTGGGGTCCAGCAGACGGTTATTTTTTGCCCCCTGCACGGTGTTCCAGCCTCCCTCTTCTGCCCTCTGGACACCTGCACAAGTCGAAAAGAGTCTTGTTAAAAAAAAAATCAAAAAAAAAATCACCCCGTCCATTGGCTGGTCAGGCAGCTTCCGCTCGTCTCTTTGGGAGCAGCCCTCCACCAATTGAAGCCGGAAGGCTGCTGCTCTCCCCCCCCCGCCCGGGGCATTCTGGGAACTCTGCGGCACATCCAGGGGCTGCTGGGGCCGGCCCAGCTGGGAAAAAGCGCCCTTCCAGACGGGAGGCTTCATTCAAGGCACGCGGGGAAAGCAGGCTGGGCTGCCCACGCTGAGCCTCCTTACTCGGCCGCCTCTTCTCTTTGGTCATCAGCTGTTGGACTTTCCGCTGCTCTTCCTGCTCCTCTATTTTAGCTTCTTTGTGAATCTGCTCGATGGTCTTGGGGCCCTGATCTGCCCTCCGGGACACCCAGTTGCACTAGAGAAGGAAGGCAAGAAGCAGAGGCAACTGAGAGGCGTCTCGTCTCTCTCCGGCACGGGCACAGGAGGGGGAGCACGCCCTGGAAAGCTCATTCCCGGGAACAGCCAGGCCCAGGAGAGCCAGAGGGCAGAAACTCCTCTGCCTCCGGGCTTGGAGCCACACCGCCCCGCCAGCTCCCCAAAGGAGGAGAAGGGAAGAATCTGGAGCCATCTGCGACCTCTTACCTCAGCAGACACATACCTGCCGAAGGTCAATGACATCCTGCAGCATGAACCGAATTCTGGAGGAGGTTTTCCTTTCCTTCACAATTTTCTCCATTTGATTGAAATACTGGTCCATTCGAGGCTGGAGAGAACGGAAGGGCTGACATCTGATGCCACCCTCCTTTCTCCCCCCCCCTTCCCTGCTACACCTACATGTTGCAGGGGGTGGGGTGGGGTGGGACCTCCAGCATCCCGAGGCCCGGCTCCCAGCCGCCCTACCTTGGCCTTCTCAAAGTCCAGGTCTTTGCCGATGGTGTTCAGCAAGCGACAGAGGCACTCCAGGGATTCCTCGTCGTGGTTCTTCAGCAGCTTCACCACGCAGTCGTGCATGATGGCTTCCGTCAACATCTTCAGCTTGAAAAGCTCCCCGATGAACTTGATGTTGCCGATGGACCGCCGCCGGGCCTTGTCCTTGGCCTCCTCCAGTTCGTCGTGAAGCCGAGTCTTCTCCTCTGGCTGGGAGAGCGCAAGGAAAGAGGCCTGAGGAACGGAGCCCCTGGCCGGCCAAGCGCAGAGCCTGGCCGAGAGCCGTTCTCTGCTCCCAACTGCCCTTTCCTAGACCGGCTGCCCTCCCCCGCGGGGCAAAGGTCACTGAAGCCACCGAAGGGACGGGAGGCCCCCCCCGCTGCGCTCACGGTGGTGGCCGCCTCCAGCTCTTTCTGCTTCTTCTCAAAGACATCGTCGTCGGCCTTGTCCTTTTCAAACTCTTTCTGGCAACGGTTCAGCAACAACTTGCGGAAGTTAACCGTGCTGCCGGGCTTGTCGGCCATGGGCACCTTCAGCTGCGGAAGGTAGAGAGCAAACGGACGTTAAACCGAGGAGGCCTTCCTGCAGCTGCAGCCAGGGTTTGCCCTCTCTGCCTGACGGACAGCGCCCACCTTGGAATTCCGAAGTTTGATCTGAGCCCGGAGGTCCTCCCCCCGCGCCTTCCTTCCCCAGCCTTACCATGACCAGGCCCCTGCACATGTTGGCGTAGGCCACGGAGAAGCTGGGCTCGTCGATGGCCTTCTCGAACACCAGGTCGATGACCCCCTTCAGCCTCTCTTCCGTGTCCACCGTCAGGTCGGTCACTTGCTTCATGAGCTGACTGAACATCTGTGGGGTCAGCTTGTTCAAGATGCTGCGGACTTTGCGGAAGAGCTCCTGAAGGGAAGGAGAGGAAGAGCCTCCACAACCGTTCCTGAAGACCAGCCAAGAAAGGGCTCCCCAGGAGCCCCATTTAAACCAACCCCTCTAGCAGCTGATGGCTGGGCTGGCAAGGGAAGAAAAAACCAGCCACGGGGCAGAGACAACTGGATCTGCAGCCTTGCCAGCCCCTCCAGCTCCACTTTTGCTCCAGGAGCCCCCTCCCCCCCTGCCCGTACTGACACTGGATTCCTATCCTCCTAATGGGCGCCAGCCAGTGGTGGGATTCAAATACCCAAACCAGTTCTCTGCATGGATGCTAGCCTGGGCCTCCGAGGCCTAGAATGGACATCCGGAAGTGACATCCACGCACTTCCTATGGGCCATTCTAGGTCTCGGAGGCCTCCTCCAGGTCTCCCAGGCCTAGAACAGACTTTCGGAAATGACATCCACGCACTTCCTGTGGGCCGTTCCATGCCTGGGAGGACTCCTCTAGACCTCCGAGGCCTAGAATGGACTTTTGGAAATGACATCCATGCACTTCCTGTGGGCCGTTCTAGGCCTGGGAGGCCTCCTCCAGGCCTAGAACAGACTTCCGGAAGCAGCATGGGTTCAGCCGGTTCTCCAAACTCAACAAAATTTAGCTACCGTTTCTTCCAAATCGGCTGAATTCCACCACTGGTGGCAACCCAACTGCAGGGCCGGCCCCTCATCGTCTCTCTGCGCCCCCCCCCTCCCCACCTGGGTTTTGATGCTCTCGGGATCCTCCACATGGCTCTCTCTCTTCAGGCTTGGCTTCCAGGCATTCTCGGCTTTCTTCAGGTGGACGTCCTCTTTGATGCACACCGTGATGATCTTCCTGGGCTCCCTCCTCTGGCTCGGCTGAGATCTCCGTGGCCCAACATTCAGCAGCTGGGAGAAAAACGAGCCATCCGGCTATCACATCTGGCTTTGCACAAAAGGAGGAAAGCAACCTGCACTCCGGTCAGTAGGCCTGCAAAAATGGCCCACTAGACAGGTGTGCCCTCACCATTTGCTGATTGGAAGCGTACTGGATTGATCAGTAAAGCTTCGTTAATTATGTCGATACTGAATGAGTTAACTTTTTTTTTTAATGTTCTTGACTGCAAACTGTCACCAAAAGGATTTTGGTCCAGAAAGATGGAATGTTGTCGGAATAAGGATGAAATCTCATCAACAGCAGCATCCCGATCAAACCAGCATCCAGAAGGTCTGCTGGGGACCGGGAACGGAAGACGGACAGCGCCTGGCACACAGACATGCCACACCTGGGGAATTCAAAGTGGAATCTTTGCAATGCCACGAGGTCCCTGAATGTCTTTGCGGGACACTCCCGTTTCTTTCTGAAAAGCCCCAAACCCAGTTTTGCAATTCTAACAACCTTGTTCTGGAAACAGCTTCGCCTTTCGCTTATGCTGAATGCTTGGCAGGGAGGGGGTTATTTGCATTTTAAATACAACACAGCTAAAACGCAGCAGCCATCATCACGGAAGAGGCAGCCACGGGAAAAGTGCAATGCGCATTTCAAGGCCAGCCACAAAAAACAAGCTCGCAGCAACGGCCGAAGAAGAACCCCGTCGGTCTGGGGACGCAGGGGCTAAAATCTTCCCTGCTTTCTCCTCCTGCTTGCTAAGCCCGCTGCTCTCCAAAATGCACGGGAGCAGCACTGCAGCAGCCAAACGGAGCAATCCGGACGGACCTGCCCATGCACTGATGCAAATGCCGCCAAATAATGGGATTGATCCAGAAGGACCGCAAGGAATTTCTCTGGCACACTGCCGAGGACATTCTGCATGAGTGCTGACCGGACAACGAGCCGTCTTATTCAGGTGGGCACGAAGTCAGGGCCTCGGCGAAATGCTTCATTACTCCTCCTCACTAACATGTAACCTTCCCTTGCTGGTGCCCAAATTCTGCAGCTGTGGCTATTTTGTGTGGGAGAAACCGAGGCGTGGAGGAGGAAGGCCTGCAAAATTGGCCCACTAGACAGGTGTGCCCTCACCATTTGCTGATTGGAAGCGTACTGGATTGATCAGTAAAGCTTCGTTAATTATGTCGATACTGGTTTCTGTTTATTTGTTCTTTGGAACCCGACCCGGGGCTCCCTCACTCGGCAAAACCCCAGCCCCGTGGTGGCGAACCTATGGCACACGTGCCACAGGTGGCACTCAGAGCCTTCTCTCTGGGCACGCCCCAGTCCTAGTCCTTCAGCTGGGTTTTATAAAACCTTTTTGCTTTAGGCCTCCATGTGCAAAAAAAAAAAAAAAGATTCAATCAATCAGTCAATTTCTCGCGCAGGGGGGGGAGATCTCTCAAAGTTGGAATTGATTGATTGAACTTTTTAGTCCCACCCAGCCTGCCGTTACCACCGCAGCCATGCCCACCCAATGGGCCACACCCACCCAGCACCCGATGATACATAAATGGGTTTTGGGTTGCAGTTTGGGCACCCGGTCTCTAAAAGGTTCACCATCGCTGCCCCAGCCAATGGTAGGAAGAGATGCGTGGGGATGCCCCTTCCCCTGGCAACTGTGGTAGCCAAGAGCCAGGTTCTGGCCCCAACCTGCCCACCACCTCCTCCTGCTCCAGAGACAAAGGCTCCTGCTGCTCTAAGGCGGATGGTGATGGCCCGAGCCGCTAGCTGCTGCCTAGGGCAGGGGTAGGCAACCTTGGCTCTTTTATGACTCATGGACTTCAACTCCCAGAATTCCTGAGTCAGCATGGCTGGTTCAGGAATTCTGGGTATTGAAGTCCACAAGTCATAAAAGAGCCAAGTTTGCCTACCCTGGCCTAGGGACAGAGCGGGCCTTCTCTAAGCAAAGCGTCTTGCCCGTTGTTCCCTGGATGATCAGCCTGGGCAAGGGGGCAGAGCGGCAGGCTCCTCCAGTGTGACTCTCTGAGCTGCAAGCAGACACACCTGGAGAAGCCAATGGACTCAAGAGGGCTCACCTGGTCTCCCCCTTGCCCAGAACTGCAGAGAGCAGCCTCGGGTGAGTCTGGCTGAGGACCAATGTCCAGCATGCCCTCTGCAGGGCAACGTCCCCACCCGCCAGCCCTGATGCAGTGCAAGGCCGGCGCCATGTCAACCACTGCCTGCGCGGAGTCTCGGCTCCTTTGGCAGGTGAAGGAAGGAAGGAGGGAGGGAGGGGAGAGGAAATGGAGGCTGATGGGGGACGGGGAGGGGGCAGCGGGAAGGCTTACCCCTATTGGCAGATTCCTCAGCTGTGGGTGAGACGATACCAACAAAGGGCATGCTGGGGTGCCACACCGCGTGCCGGAGGGGAGTCCGGGTGGGGGCTGCACTTTGCAGGCCTGAAGGAACGAAGGAAGGAAGGAAGGAGGGGAGCCACTCAGCCCAGGCAGCCACACCAGGGAAGGGAATTGGGGGGGGGGAGAGGGGAGAAATTCTGTGGCCCCCGGACAGCCAACTGATCTCTGCGTGGCCACTGCCCTCCCCGCTCGTTTTCCCGGCCGCCTTTGGCCCAAACTCCGAGGAGCAAAAAGCAGAGACAGCAGAAGGAGCGGCATCTTGGAAAAGCATCCTGAGCTTTGGAGCAAAGGAAGAGCAGAGCAGAGCGCTGGGGAACCATGCCGGGAAAAGCAAGGAAAGGAGAGAGAAAGCGCAGAGCCAAGCCTGCCAGAGCAGGAGACGGGGGGGGGGGGCAATTCAAAGCAAACGTGGGGCTCACTTACAGCGCTAGCCCGCCCACCGGGGACTGGTCTTCCAAAATCAGCAAAGGCCGGGGTGAAGTCTGGGCCCCGGGCCAAGATCCGAGAGTCCAACATTCGAAGAGGCAGCTTGGGCTGATTGATCTGCATTGGCAGAAAAGAGGGGGAGTCATGCAGGGCAGGAGGTGACCCCACCCCTCCCTTCTCGGCTGCTCGGAGGCTCCTGGGCCTTCAGCCCAGCCCTCCCAATTTCCTGTTCAGGGGCTGAAAGGCAACGAAGCGGAGGGGGTGGGGTGGGACTCCCAGGCTCCTGACCTTATCAAGGACGACGTCGCTGATTGGTGGGAGCCCCTCCGGCTTCTGCATGCAGACAGGCGTGAACTGGAAGTCAAGCAGGAAGTCCCGGTCGTACTGCTTCTTCCCTTCGGTGTCCGCAGGCTTCCCCGGTTCTGTGGTGGCAGAAACGTTGCTCTCGCAGCCAAGCTCACCTCTCGGGAGCGGGCAGCAGGGGAGCCGGGCCAAAGCGGGCAACGAGACCCATTCCAGGCTGCCCCGAGGTCCTCCCCCCTTCAAAGTGGCTAGGAGAGTGGCAGAGGGCTTCCATCCCGTTCCCGGCTGACCACAGCTCTCTTTTTGGCCAGTCCCTGATGACAAATTATTGGGATATGGGCGGAGACGGTGCACCTAACAGGCTGTTCGGTTCCCCGAAAAAGTGATGTGGCAATGAAGCGATTTCAGAATCCTTTGGGTCCCTCTGAAAGGGAGAAACAGCCCCCCCCTCAAATTCTGTTCAGAGGTGAGCTGGGGTGAGAGGGGTGGTGCAGCAGCCAAAGTCCTTGGGGGCAGGTGTCTCTAATAGCCCTCCTCTTCTTCACCCTCTGCAACCACAAGCAGGGCTGGCCCTCAAAAGCTAACAACCTGGGCACAGCCCACTTCTGGATCCTGGCCCTGCAGGACGCGGGCTGTCAACTGCTCAGACCTTTCCCCGCTCCCCCCCCCACCAAGAGGCTCTCTCTTTGGACCACCCTCTCTGTTCCCATGAGGTTGGGGGCAGAGGCTTCCCCTTCGGGGAGTTCCCCTCTCAGAGACCAGGCCGGGGATGGAGGCTACCTGGCTTAGGCTGGCAGACGGGGACTTCGCTCAGGCTCTCCACGCAGCCTCCTTCCCTCTCGGAAACCTCCTCGGCCCCGTTGCGAAGAGGGTCTCCTTCCTGCTCGCCGTTTTCTTCCATCGTCGTCGCGTTGGCTACCGTCGGGTCAGAGGGAGAGGCCCTGCTGACGCTCCCGGCCTCTGGCTCGGCTTCTGGGATCCGCTCCCCTCCAAGGGCGGCTTCTTCTGCCTGAGGCTGAAGCCGAGGCCACGTTAACCCCCCACCCTTCTCTTCACCCAGCATTCAGCCCAGCAGGCTCTCTCCGCCAAGGGGGATGCCAAGAATTCGCTCCCCGCTGCAGACAAGTGGGAGCTTCAGGGAGCCCCCCCCAGGTCCCCCATTCCAGGAAGGAGTGGAGGGAGACTGATCTGAGCTCTTCCTCACTAGCCTCTCCCCCTCCCCAAATCCATCCCTTGGCAGGAGGAAGCCGCTCCAGTTGAGCAACCTGGCACCCGGGGGAGGACCATCCAAGCACCACAGGCCTTTGGGAGAAGAGCACCCCACCCCCTTGGGAATCCTCACCACAGGCTCCGCCTCCAGCCCTTCCTCGGCTGCCTGGCTCTGTTCTTTTGGTTTCTTCCACGTCTTTGGTGCAGCTGCAACTGTCGGGGCTGCAAAGCAGATCAAAAATGGGGTCATTTCCCACCCCCCCAAAGCAGGCTTGGCCGGGGGAAGGGTCTTGCTGAGCCCTGCCCACCCTCCCCGCCAACCATTCTCCCAGGAGGCAGGAAGGCCGAGCCTCAGGTGCTGACCCACCTTCTTCCAGGCCTCTCTCGGCACTCAAGCCCTGGAAGTTCTCCTCCTCCTCTTCTTCCAACTCTTCTTCCGTCTGGCCATCCACCTCCGGTTCCTCTTTCGCGCTGGGAGCGTCTTCGCTACTAAGAGCCGCTTTGGGGGGCTCCTCTCTGTCCACATCCTCCTGGAGGGTGGGGGGAGCACCACCCGGCAGGAGAGGAGGGGAAGGCGAGCGGGGAGGAGACGGGGGAAGATGGGGGCTGAGAGCCACCGGCAGGGCGAGGGGAGAGGGGGGAGGCCTCGGAGGTGGCGAGGGTGAGCCGGGAAGAGCCACAGGAGCAGCAGCTGCAAGAGCAGCAGCAGGCGGCGCGCTTTCCACCTCCGGTTCTTGACTCTCCACTTCCAGGGCCGGCGGTCCAGCTTCCTTCGCTCCGCCGAGTTCTGGGACGCCATCGCCGAGCGTTCCCCTTTCGGGAACTCCGTTGAGTTCATTAGCAAGGTTAGCACTGGGGGTCTCCTGCAACTCGTTGGAGACTATCATAGAGGGCTCCCGACATCTCTCTGGGTCAGCCGCCTCCTCCTCCTCCTCCTCCACCAGGGGGCAGCTGGGCAATTCCAGGCAGGGCCCAGCCCTGGCCAGTGGAGGAGCCTCCTGTGGCGGGGAAGCCAGTTCGCAGCCTTCCTGCGAGCCAGATGCCAGTGGCGACCTGCTGGGGGGCACGACTGCAAGGGAGGGGGCTCCAGCAGGACCAGGAGGCTCCAAGGAGGTCTCTGGGCAGGGGGGGCTCTCCGCAGTCAGGCCCGCTTGCTCTTTCCTCTCTCCACTCGGCTCTGCTCTGAGGGCAGGGGAAGGAGATTTTAATACTGGATCTGTTTTAGGCTTCTCTTCTGGGGAAAAGGAGAAAGGCAGAATTACAAGAGCCCAGCCCTGTCAGAGCCAACGGACGCTGCCCCCCCTCCCCTCCAGGGCCCACCAGCTGCAGCTCTCCTGGGGGCACCTCTTTGCCAAGCCCCACAACGGGGAAACCGGCGGAAACGCCCCACAATTCGTTTCAACCCCAGGCGGGCAAACCTGCAGGCCATACCTGAAGGGACAGGCCACGAAGCAAAGCCCCCAATCTTTTGGCCACCAGGGGCAAGTGTCACAGGTAGCCACTTCCCCTGGACCAGGGATAGGCAACCTTGGCTCTTTTATGACTGGCGGACTTCAACTCCCAGAATTCCTGAGCCAGTGTGGGGGAAACTATGGCCCCTTCATGACTGGTGGACTTCAACTCCCAGAATTCCTGAGCCAGCATGGGGGAACTATGCCCTCCTTCATGACTGGTGGACTTCAACTCCCAGAATTCCTGAGCCAGCGTGGGGGAACTATGCCCTCCTTCATGACTCGTGGACTTCAACTCCCTGAATTCCTGAGCCAGCATGGGGGAACTATGCCCTCCTTCATGACTCCTGGACTTCAACTCCCAGAATTCCTGTGCCAGCATGGGGGAACTATGGCCCCCTCATGACTGGTGGACTTCAACTCCCAGAATTCCTCAGCCAGCCTGGCTCAGTTTGGAAACCTCTCCCTTCCCCCTCAGCGTGGCTGGCTCAGGAATTCTGGGAGTTGAACTCCACCAGTCATACAAGAGCCAAAGTTGCCTACCCCTGCCCTGGACAGAAGCAGAACACTCCAGAGGAGGAAGCGTCTGCTGCTTTAGCGCCATGGCTGTTCTGAAGCTAGGGGGCGCCCTTCCAGGTTGGGGCTTATCCCTGGGCCAAAGAGGTGCTGGGCTAAGCTCCCATTTCCCTTCAGGCTTTGAAACGTCAGTCAAGGCACACGTCAATCGTTTCGGGGAACTGGGATTTGCCACCCACATTTGAAAGACAGAACTGGAAGAGAAGCGCTAAGCGAGGGAAGGTTGACCCAACCGTCGGGAGGTGGGAGAGAAGGAGAGAGAGAGGGCAGGGTGGTCAAACAGCATGGTGAGGCAATGGTCCTGGTGGGGATCGCAGCACGAAGCAGCGTTCTATGTGACTTGATTTTCTTACGGCACTTAGAATATGTAAACCACCCTTCATCTACCCGGAGAAGACCGCACATAGTCTTAGCGACAGAGAGACATGGAACGTAAAATTCAAACCACGAAACCGAGAGGACGGAGTCCTACGTGCCCCTACACAAGAAGTCCCATCCTCTCCGCGCTCCCTCCAGGTGGCCAAGGCAGATCTGGTGGCCGTGGACCCTGCTCACCCCAGGAAGGACTGGCAGCTCTCTTTTCCTCACTGGAGGGTGCCAGGCTGCCAGTCCCCAAGTGCGAAACAAGCCCGGGGGCAGCTCAGCAGGACTGGGCTGTGTTGCAGCAGGATCCCGGGAAGGTGGGGAAGAGGGGCAAGTTGGGGACCGCTTCTCCCAAGAGCAGGATCCAGCCCCTCCTACAGGTTTGGGCGCTTTAAAAAAGGCCAGGACGAAGAATGGGGAATAGGCTGGGGGGGGCAGCAGCCTGTCCCAACCGTTGGATTTCGGCTTCCCTGCGTCTTTTTTTGAGTCTTTTGCTGCTCAGATGGGGCTTGAGGCAACCAATCCCCTCTGGTCCTCTAGTAAGCAGAACGGTGGCTCAGCCTCTCCTCTGCCCCCAAAGATTCCTGGGTGGGGGGGGGACGAGACCCACCTCTCTCTCCAACCAGGACGAGCCGTCCATCCACCCACCTTGCTTGAGGCTGCCCGTCGCCGCGATGGGGCTGCTGGCCGGGAGGGGAGAGTTCTCCACAGTCCCGCAGGCCACGGGGCTGTGCTCAGGGACCTGGCTGGGCAGCTGCTGCTGAGATTTGAAGTACAAAAAAGGGTGATCATGAGCCTGCGAACATAGAAACCAGCAAAAGCGGAATGCAGACAAGCAGAAAAAGGGAGGGAAGGGCCAAGTGAGAAAAGGAAACATAATTTTTTTTTGGGGGGGGGGGAAGGAAGAAAACAAAACCATAATATACACAGGGGGGAGGAGAAAGCACATGGGGAGGGAGGGACGGAGTAAAGCAGCAGAAGAAAGGTGGGGAGAGAAAGATCGTTACTTTCGGCAACACTGAAGACGACAGGAGGGTCACAATTCTCCATGGGTCTCACCCCCCCCCCACCCCGGGCAATGAGCCGGGGATCCTGGGTTAGGGGAAAGCTCACCCCCCCCCATCCTTCTACATGCCCAGAGTTCGACTGACAGGCCAATTCTCTGAAAGGGCCTGGTCAGAAAGAACGAAGATAGAATAATTAAAAACCCCAGCGATCCCAATGGCCTCAGCCCTCCCCCACAGCCCTGCTCTCCATGGGTTCACGGAAGACTTCCTGTAGAGTTTCCCCACCTTTTATCAAAAGATTGGGAAGGTCCTGCCCGACCCACTGGATGGGGTAGGAAAGGGGGAGAGAGGGGGCTGCCCACCACAGATGCTGCGGCTGCTGCTGCAGCAACTGCACTGACAGCCGATCGCCGTAGGATCCCTGCAGCTGAACCCACTGTGGCTGTCCTGTTTGTTGGGTTCTGGGTTGAGGGCAGGGCTGCTCCGTTTGAAATCCTGAGCTCCCTGTGGAAGGCTTTCCAGGTGGAGAGGGAGGTCGGTCAAGTAATTCCTCTCCAGACCCACAATGCCACACCCACAAGGGCCCGGGAGACAGGTGTCAACGCTGCTAACATCGGATGTTCTCGCTTTGACAACAGATGGAGATGCAGCCATTTACTTTCTTATGTTTTACTCTTAAGAGTTAGAATTAGATACTTGGCACTTCCGGTAGCCGCCTCGGGGTCGAAATAGCCTTGTTCGGAGGCTCTGCGATCCGGGACTTGTAAAGCCGCCAAAGCAGCGCAAAACAGCTGTTTTTTGCGGCGGAAAAAACCCCTCCTTGGTCGGAGAAGGGGTGAAGAGCTGTGAGTGGGGGTTTGAAAACTCCCTGAAAAAACGTTCGGGGGGGGAAGAAAGAGGACTCCCCGTGCGCTCACAATAGCTCCAGCCCGGAGCAGCATCTGTCACCTGACCAGACCAAGACGCTGAGACCAGCCACCGCTCGAGGAAAACTTTTCAAAGAGGCACAGAGATTGACAGACTGAACGCAGGAGCTTAAAAAGCAAGTATTTCTTATATTTTACCTTGGATCAATTACGTTCACAATAAACAAAATGCACCCAAGATGGCGACCACTTTTACTTTAAAGTGAAAGCGACAGGAAGAGAAAGGCGAAAGATAAACTGTAATGCAAAACAGACCGCTAGAGGGCAGCAGAGACGCATAACTTAAAAACTTTGCAAAATAAACCTGGCAGCATCCTCCCCAGCCCAGATCCTTAAAGCACCAGGGAACAACTTACCTGCCCCCCCCCACCTTCCTCCATATCTACAGAATCCCAGGCCCCCGTGTACTCAGGCCTCTCCAGAAATGACGACGAAAGAATTAAAAGATGCAATGTTAACACCGTTCGAAAAAATAATGAGAAAGATGGACATGATAATAGACATATATAAGAAAAGGAGGGAAGAAAGGGAGAGGACGATGGAGGCAGTGGAACAAAGCAGAGAAGTGGAGAAGAAGGGGGAAGATCAAAGCAAAGCAGTTATTGAGGACTTGGACCAAACCGGAGAAACAGTACAAACGCACAGTGGGAAAATGAGAGAAGATACTGGGAGAAATTTTAAGAGGGTCTGGGAAGGGGTTGAAGAAAAGATGGAAGAGGTGGAGAGGCAAGAAGAGAGACAACTTGCTGAAATGAAAAGTGAGGTGCAAAACTACTCAACTATGATGTACTATCGCCAGATGATGACAGCAATTAGGGTCAGGGGACTGGAAAAATCCCCAAATGAGAAACAAGAAGATCTGAAAAGAATTGTGGTAAAAGCATTGGAAAAATATCTAGGAGAGAAGGCTAAAAATTTCTCTTGGCAAACTGACAGAATCCACAGAGTATGGCTTATATGGAACCAAGTGATATTGCAAGAAATAAAGAGAGACTTATTACTTGGAAGGGAAGCTGTGTTATGGAAATCCACCTGGCAGAAGAAGAAGCCCAGAATTCGACTGAAAAGAAGAGAAACTTAATATTTTATGCAAGGAATTAAAGGCAAAGAATTATGGACTGATTTAAGGACTAAGTGTAAGAGCAAGAGACATGAGAGGGTGATTAATGGAAGATATATAATAAATAGACTAAGAATGTACTTGTTGAAGGGATGGGTGTATCGACATGAAATTAATTTTAATAAGATGACTTGTTTGTTTGATGTCCAATAGATTGTTCTGAAAAGAAGTGAAATTTAAAATTTTTAAAATGTAGTTGGCTTATAGTTAAACTTGGATATACGGAGTGAAGAAGGTCTACAAATTTAAAATGATTGTATTAAGTTGAATGGCTGTAACTTGAATTTTTTCTTTGTTTACATGTACAAACGGATATCTAATAAAAATTTTTTTTAAAAAAGAATAAAATAAAATCAATACTACTTTGCTGTGGCCAAAAAAAAAAAAATTAGATACTTGGGGGGGGGGAGGAATGTGCATGGGAGTTTAGCTAGACATAACAATATTGCAACTAGTGTGAGAAGCAAGGTTTTTTGAAATAAGAGATGATAAGAAATGGCGGATTGGAGAACTAGAGGGAAAGCCTGCATTTCAAACTAATTGGAGAATGTGATTTATGGCTGTTAATTGGAGGAGGGAATTGTGGTTTGATACTATGTGCTCAGGGGAGGGGAATTCAGATTTTGGCTTGTCCTATGTACGTGCCGATGCTGTGCTACTCGAATAAAAGATTCTTTAAGGTAAACAAGGCCTCGGAGTTCTTTGAAGAGTTTCACCTGTCGGAACCCCGACAACAAGCTGCAAATCTCTAAAGGACCAAGAACTACAGGCAGCCCTCGCTTAGTCACTGTTCCAAGTTACGTCGCTGAACAAAAAGGAACTTATGACCGTTTTTCGCACTCACGGCTGTTGCAGCATCCCGGGATCAAAATCCGGACGCTGGGCAACTGGCTCGTATTTACGACGGTGGCGTCATCCCGGGAATCACGTGATCCCCTTGTGCAACCTTCTGACAGAGTCTGATGGGGGAAGTCGGATTCCCTTAATGGCCGTGTGGACTAATTTAACTGCAGCGACTCGCTGAGCAACTGTCTCGCTTAGCAACGGGCGCATTGGGCTCAAGTGTGGTCGTTCAGCCGAGGACAACCCGTACTGGAGACCCCCTCTCCCTTTAGGACAGCAGAGGCACAGCAGCAGCTACTACAAGCACACGTTTGCAATGCAGATTCCTCTGGAGCAGCGGTTCTCAACCTGTGGGTCGCGACCCCATTTGGGGTCGAACGACCATTTCACGGGGGTCGCCAAACACCACAGTCCGCCATTTTTTCCCCTTTCCCCCTCGGCCGGCGCAGGGGGCAGCACCGTGCATGCGCGGATTAGCACCGCGCATGCGCGATGCGAGCCGTCGCGCCGCGCATGCGCAGTGCAGGTCGGGGTCGCGCCGCACATGCGCGGCGCAGGTCGGGATCACGGCCTGAAAAAGGTTGAGAACCGCTGCTCTGGAGAAAGGACCCTGGGGGCGGGTGGTCGGAGAGGGCTGGTTACCTGAGGAGGGGTGGGGGTCGAGATGGGCCGGACCGCAGGAGGCGGGGTGGGGGTCGAGGTGGGCCGGACCGCAGGAGGCGTGGGGTTCCTGCTCCCTCCGCCAGACATAATTTCTTCCGTTATGTCTTTGCCCCCTTGATTTGGATCCCGGATGCGGATCTGGCACAAAAAGAGAAGGAAGCCGCTGAGCCCTCTCGACTCGGATCTTCCGAACCCGGTTCGGCACTCTTGAATATGCCCAGGCAACAGAGATCAGACGAAGCCACCCCCGGATGCTCTGCTGGGGCCAACCGAAGAACTAAACGCCTCGCTGGTCCCTGGGCCATCCAGAGTGGTTGGGAAGCCGCCGCTCCGGCCATGTGAAGACCCCCCCCTCCGCAGAGAGCGCTTACCGTCTTCTTCTCCCGCTTGGTGGGTGGGAGCGGCTGCTGTTGGGGGGTAGGCACTATGATGGGTGTCGACTGATACACCGGCTGACTCGGATAGAAAGGGGCTCCTGGAACGAGGGAAGGGGAGGAAGGAAAAAAAAAAAAGGCCCGTCTGGCTGGGGCTGAACGCACCCACTTCAGCCCTTTTTCGGGTCAGCCAATCCTCGCCAAAACCAGGAGCCATTGAGACGCCCTTCAGGAGCTCTGGGATGAACAGATGTACGGGGGGGGGAAAGGGACCAGGAAGAGCCTATTTCACTAAGGACCGTCTTACCGTAGGCATTGGGGAATTCTCCAGGCCCCGGTCCTGGATAAAAGGGGCTGGGCCCCGGGGGCTGAACGGGATACTGTTGCGGAGGCCCCACGTAAGGAGGACCGCTGTGCCGATACTGTGGAAGGAATGGCATCAGGCATGAGGACACAACGGGGGAAACGGCTGGCAAGAGAGGAGAAACACCCACTCTCTCTAAGGGAGGATGCAAAGCAGGCCTCTGGCTGGAAAGGGGCGGCAGCAGCCTAAAGGGAAGGTGGGCATCCCGCTGGCTGAGCCAGAAGGGAAGTTCTGCCTTCCTCCGATCCCCCCTCCGGGTTCTTCCTCCTCCAGAAGCATGAAAAACCAGCCCCCCTCCCTGGCCAGGAGCCCAGAGGGCTTTGCAATGCCCACTGGGTGAAGCCACCCGCTGTTTTTCCAAGGGTGGCACTCCCACCCAGCCCTCTTCCAGCCAAAGTTCACAAACTGGCCAGTACCCAGGACAGGGAGGTGGAGGAAGCCCACGGCAAAGTCGTCCCCACCCACCCACCCGCTTCCCCCCCCCAGGAACAACAGCAGCCCCCTTACCTGTGGAATACAGTACTGGGGCCCCTGAGGCATTGGGTAGGGCATGGGGAGGTGGTTGACCATCATGATGTGCTGATTGGTCTGATAGACCGCCGTGGGGGTTTGTGCACCTGGGCGGATGGAGGGGCTGCTGTTCTGGATCGTAGCTCGAGGGGGCTGGATTTGAGGCCTCTGGAAAAACTGGGGGGGGAGAGGGGGAGGCAAGCAAGCAAGTAGATCATCGGCACCACAAAGGCTGAAAGCTAGGCAGTCCTTGCTGAAGAAGACCCACGTCCCTGGAGCAATGGGACTGAGGCAGGACCCGGACCGGACCCTCTCGGTGCTTCGGAAGTCATGCTCCCAAAGTCAGAGGCAGGAGGGAGTCCGCAAACAGGCCCATCCAGATGCAGGAGGCGGTTGGGGCCTTCTCTTGTGGACGTCCTCTTTCGAGAAAGGACAAAAGGGGGGCAACCTGGTTTTAAATTATCCCCATCCCCAAGGCAATCGGCGGGGGGTAGGGAAGGGGGGCAAAGAAGCTCTGGTAAGGTGGCACGGTGTCCTTTTTGACTTGTAGGCTCTCTCTCCTGTGCAACAAGTGTCATGTGCATCCAACCGTCCAGGAGAGGTGACCAAGAGACAAGTTGGGCCATGCAGAGCCAGTAGTGGAAGTTACCTGGATGGGTCTGAATCCTCCCTTCAACAACGAAGCAGCAGGAAATAAAAAGAAAGCCGGTGGAACAGCTGACAGGTCAGGAGGGAGGGAGGGAAGGGCCAGCATGCAACGGAGGAGCCCCGGTGTGCCCTGGACGGAGCTGCCAACATTATCTGTTCCCAGAGGAGCCAATCAGCAACCTCCCGTGGGAGAGAGTCTGTGGCCGCCCGAGTCGTCTCACCCTCCCCTTCTTGGGCTTTCTCTTCCACTGCCAGGCATGAGGACATCACAGCTGTCTTGGGTGACCCCAGAGCGCCCAGCAGAAAGGAGGGCTACACCAGGTTCCCCCAAACATCGGATGGGCTTCTGGCTGGAGGCAGAAACCCCCCCCCCAGACAGCCCACACAGAGGCCAGCCTGGGACAAGGGAAGGGTGGTTCCCACTTCTCATTTGGAGAAGCACCAGGGTTCATCCCCGGAGGGTGGATAGGACAGGAGCCATAAAATCAGCATTTTGGGGGGACTCACTCCACTTTCCCCTCACTCACACCTGCACTGCCGGTCAGGACTAATTGGAGACCCTGCTGGGAGACCGCCCAGCGAAACCCCAGAGCAGCCAGTCCTGAGTCGTCTGCCAAAAGAGGGCAGGGGGGTCTTTTAATCCCGCAAAGCCCAATTTGATCCAGCAAGCTTCTCCTTTTGCTGCCTTTCCTTGGGAATGCTGCCCTGCCCCCTGCCCAGGCCAGGAGAGAGCTGGGGCGCCTGGCTGCACCTGGAAAGCTCTGCTCCGGTTCGTGGAAACATAGAAGCAGAAAAGTACACCTTTCTGCTCCCTTTTTCCTTCCCTCACCTAGCATCCACCTATAGGGCCATCTGATACGTGGGGAAAGAACAGGAGGGAAGGACAAGCATCCCCTTGCTATCCCCCACATGACAAGGCCAGGCCAGCATCTCCACATCGGGAGGGTATCCTGGAGGCGTCCACTCAGCAGCTCGCCAATAAAGGGGCTGAGAGATTGGAATGGGCAGAGCACCAGCAGACGGAGAGCTGCAACAAGCCCCCACCCCTCCCCACGGTTGTTTCTCAACAGCTTCGTGTTGCGCCCCGATGTGCAAACGCTCCTGCTAGTTGCCCGTGAGGGATCACATCAGACACCACCGGAGCACGGAAACGCAACGAGCAAAAAGTTCTGGGGAAGACAAGACCGGGAGGATGGAAGGGGTGTCCCCCACAAACATTCAGCCAGCATCGATCAAACCAATCCAGGATTTATGGGCATTTGGGGGCGGGGAGGGAAATGATCACACAGCGTCAGATGTTGGACACAAGCCCTTTGTCGGAAGACCTCGCGGCCCCATAAGCCACTGCTTTGGCCTCACAGGGACCGACTGCAGTCCGGAGATCCTCGCAGCAGCATTGGGCATCTTCCATTATGGCCAGCACATTAATCAGCACTTGGGCAGGCGTGGGCACCTCTGCCCCTCACAGCAACACTCCCCCCCCCCCAAAAGGAGAAAGACATAACAAGGCTCTGAACTTCAACCTGTGATCCCTTTTCAGCTAACATCCAGTTCTGGGACCAGGCAATCTTTAATGGCTTCTAGCTACGTTTTTATTTCACCCTGTGCGTGAAGATCAAAAGGTGCCTTGCGATATTTTGCACAGTAGCCTCTACATGTAATTAATCAAGCGCACAAACAGATGTGCAAGATGCCTGCTGTTTACGGTCCCGGCCCTCAGGGGTCAGGCAGCAACCTTCCCCACTGATCCAGATCCGTGAAGCTCCACCCACCCGGGCTCAGCCAATAAAGCTTCAACATGCAACAGCCTGGGGGGGTCCTTTCCTAGTCCTCAAAGGCACAGGAGGGGGGGTCCACAGACAGGAGGGGAGAAAGGAGAAGCCCCTGTGGACTTTTCTCTCTTCCAGACCAGTTCAGGAATTCAGCCAAACGGCAACCCTGACGCTCCTTGGTGGAACCCCAATATTAAGTGTTAAGTTTAAGTAGAAAGAGGCTACCCCGCCAAATCGTGCCGGATCTCACCAGCATCGTGTGATATTTTGGCTATCGAGTTTGGGGGTCCTGGCTCTGAGAGACCAGGGCAATTCAGCAGCACCACACTTCTCCTGTGTTTGACCCATCGACCACCACCACCCATCCGTAGGGACACCTCCTGATCTTACACCAAGGGGAAGAATAGAGGAGCAGCTTGCTAAGAAGCGGTCGTGGGTTGGGGTCAGTCTCCGCGCTCCCCAGGCTGCAGGGAGATTTACAACACCCCCCCCCCATCCTCTCAAAGGGAATTAGAAGCTTTTAGAAAGTGGAGCCGCAGAGGTCAAGGTGCCAGAATTAGCAGGAGGAGGAGGAGGAGGGCCAGGTAGCCGGCCAGAACGGCCCCCCCATCCCATCCCATCCCATCCCATCCCGCAACCAGGCTGTAGCAGAGGGAGAAAAGAGGGGGCAGGGGGGCAAGGAGGGTACTATACCTGGTGGTGGGCAGGTCGAGGCCCGGCTGCGAACTAAGAAGCGGGAGAAACAAAAACACAAAAAAGAAGGGAAGGCACAGAGAGTCAGAAAACACAATGGAAGGCAAAAATGTCACACTCTATGCAAATGGAACCCATGGTGGGGGGGGGGAGGCGGGGGGTGCGTAAATGAGAGATGAGGAAATAAAGAGCACTACCAGGAAGGAAGCACACAGCTGCAGCACACAGAGGGAGGGGGGCACAGCGACCCCAGCTGACCCCACGGGGGGGGGGAACCTGTGGCCAGGACAGGAGGCAGCCCTGGGAAAGCCCACCCCACTAGCGCATGAGGGTCCCCAAGGGGGAGGGCGGAGGGGCCACCAGGCCAGAGCCGGGAACTGAAAATGGAGGGAGGGAAGGGGGCAAAAGAAGCCCCAAGTGCCCTGCCCTGCCCTGCCCTTCAGCTTGAGTAGCCCAGCCTTTTGGTCATCTGCTGCCCACCCAACCACACGGGAACCGGCTTTCCTTCCAGCCCCTCCTCGTGAGCCACAGGGGTCCTCTCCAGGGGCACCCCGTCTTTTGTCTTTTTGTACGCTCGTCTTTCTGACACCCTCTTTTTATTGTCGGGCTGACCAGTAGGGTACACATGCTTGAAATAAATTCAGAGAGTAGCTGCACACAGGATTGGGTGGGTGGGAGAAAGATGATCTCCTCCCTGGTTTGTTTGTTTCCCCCCCCCACTGGCTTTTGTGCAAGTGCAAACAAACAAACAAAAAACCCGCAAACTGCCCAAATCCTATCCAGGAGACTGAAGGTGAGCGCACAAAAATAGGACGGGCGAATGCCAGCAGACAACTCAGGGCACAAAGTACCTTTTGGCCCACCGCCTCTTCCTGGAGAGGGGGACTCTGAAGCCGCCAGCCCCTCCCTCCAGCCAAGGGCACCCCTGCCCCCCTCTTTCCTCTCCGGACAAACACAAGTCCTCTCCAGCACTCCGGACCCGGCCAAATCCACACAGGGAGGGCCTCCACTGCTCCTCCAGCCAAATGCAGGGCAGACACGCACCCCACCCCCTCCTTTGCAAAGCATTTGGGGAGACCTGAGGATGCTAAGCTACGCAAAGAGCATTCCAACAACAAACTTTAGGGAAAGAAACAACCTCCTAGCCTATTTTCCAGCTGGCTGCCATCAGCTACTGGCCAACATCTTCCTCCGGAGCTGTAAGCAACAGAACAAACTGTAATCACTTGTGGCTCAGAGAGATTTCAGGGGTTCATTTCCTGGGGGGGGAGGGGAGGAGCCTATCGGGCTCCCAGTGTCGCCCACTGGAGTGTGGTTGGGAAGGGGGCTCCCCTGCTTAAGGGAAGCCCCACAATTGGGAACTGCCCTTTGCACTCCCCAGCTGGGTGGTTGGGCGACTCCGGTTCAGTTGCCGTAAAAGCAACCCAAACCGGTAGGCCCGGCCTCCCTTTTGCTTCGTGGGAGTTGGCACACGTGGCGAGGCGCGGGTGTGGATGTGCCTGGGGACGTGGCAAAGCCAGCTGGTGCAGTCAGGAGGCGCCACAGCTGCCCGCGGCTCCGAGGGCTGAAGAAAACGGGGTCCCCCTGGGCGAAGAAGCCCGCGTTGCTGCCCTTCGTTACCCAGCAGGGAAATGGACACAAGGGCCACCAGCTGTGAGCCTGCCCACCCCTCGGCAGCCATCCAGGACGGGGCGGGATTGGGGGGGGGGAATGAGAAACCGATGCAAGCAAACCCAGAACAAAATGCAAGAGGGATCGGAGAGCGGCCGAAATTGCATTTGTTTTGGACTTGCGCAAGGGAAAGGGGGGGGAGAATGAAATGTTAAGTGAGCAATTTTTAGTCATGGGGTGGCAATGAGAGGCAAGAGATGGCACCAAAAAAATAAATAAATAAACTGCACACAGGGTAATATTTTCAGAAGGGGGAAGAATTGTTCGTGACCACAGAAAAATGACTTGACAACTTAGAGGCCGCTTCTACCCCGTTGTCTTCTCCGGCATCTCTGTGGAGGGATCTGCCCAATCCGAGAACAGGTGGCCAATTTGCCTCAAATCGGTCGGGGCAATCAATTCAAAGCCCGTCCTCAGCCGTGGGCTACAATACGCCGCGGGCCTTTCCTTCGGGGCAGGGGGTCTGAGTTGGCAGCCCTGCCTCCGGGTCTCCCTGCCTTGGCGGTTGAGCGGGCCTGAGCCTGCCAGTGTCCGGAGACCCATCCTGGGCCCGTGTGAAAACACACTCCTTTCGCCCGAAAGGTGGGGGAAAAAAACAGGGCTTTTCTGTAGATCAGTCAACAATCGGGGGGGGGGGGAGAAAGGAAATTAAAAACCAAAAGGGCGACAGGATGGAAGCAGTGTGCCGTGGGCACGACTGTCTGCGAGAAGGGAGTACAGTTTGTCATATTGCTTACAAGGTAGTATTTTATCCAGCCTCTTCCCGCCAAGGACCTGTAAGCCGGACTCTGTTCCAAAACCTTCCTCCGCTTCCAGGGGCCAAGGCAGGGGATGGGCACTGCTCGGCCGGGCTGTCAAGAGAACTGATTTAGAGAGGCGCTCCTGAGGCAGGTCATCCTCTAGCCATCCATCCTTACTCTGCCCACAGCTAACAACGTCTCCAAAATTGGCTCCCCGGAGATCACAACTGGGGTCACTGCGGGGGCTGGCTAAGGAAACCCCAGCCACAGGTCCCTCCCTACCTCAAAGCCAGAGCAGGCAGCTGGAACCAAAGGGATGCCTGTCCCACAGCCGCTCAAGGGACAGGCGCTGGGGGCAGGGGGAGTGATGAGCACCCATCCTTGTTTTTTTTTTTTAAGGGAAAGCCTTATGGTCCCTTCCCCACCCCCCACCCCGCCAGCCTCATGGTGCAAAATGGCAAGGATCACCAGGACATCCAATCTGGGGCAGGGCGATGGCCACAAGCTCCTCTGGCAGCAGCAGACCACACCACTGGCCAAATCCCACAGGTGCTGAGCAAGAATTCGTAAAGGGGAAAAAGACGGGAGGGGTGAGTGTGTCGCATTTACACCGCAGTGTTAACAACGGGATCACACAAGAGGGAGCCCGGAGAAGAGGAGCAGAGCTCGAACAAGCCCAATCTTTCCCCGTTTCCCAAATGACAGTGAAGCAGGGAGTCCTCCTGACAGCAGCAGCAGCCATGCCAGAGGGGAGGCGAGGAGAGGCTGGGCCGCCGTTGGACTGAAACGCCGAGAGAGGGGGGCGACTTACCGGAGAGCGGGTCTGAGGCTGGGTGCTCATCGCCTGAGGGGCTTGGGGGTACACCAGTGTGGTGGGTGCGGCGTTCTGTCCGGCGGGGTACGGAGCCTGCCGCAGAGAAGAGAAAGCAACGTTGGCAAGGGATGGAGCCGGAATTTCCTTCCACCCCAACCCCACGAGGACCCGGACTGGCACCTAGCCACCTCCTGGACCCTGGGCAGGTCTCCCAGGTTCCATCCGACTCCGGGCACGAGAGGACGGAGACTGTTCCATTGGAAGGCAGTAAAAGGAAGAGTTGAGAAGGTGCTCAAGCCTTTCAGCCCCTCAATTCCAGACAACCCACCCAATCCACCGGGGGGGGGGCAGGCTGAGTTTCCTAAAAGCCGCTCTTCCAGCCGAGTCTTCCAGGCAAGCAGGGATCGCCCGCTGGACCTTGTCGTCCCTGGGCTGCCTTTCCTGCTTACCTCCCCATCTCGAGGGCGCCCTGACACCACATTCCATGTTAAAGAGGGGAGGAATCGTAAGCGGGCAAAAGCAGAGCCCCCCCCCAAACACCTCAGCAGACAAAGAGAACCGGAAGCCAACTCTTTCCAGAGCTGCTAGCCCAGGGGTCTTCCAACTCGGCCCTTTTATGAGACTTGTGGACTTCAACTCCCAGAATTCCTCAGCCGGGCATGCCGGCTGAGGCACTCTGGGAGCTGAAGTCCACAAGTCATACAAGGGCCGAGTTGGAAGACCCCTGAGCTGGGTCAACGAGGGCGATAACAAAAATGCCTCCATGTTTTAATGTTGTGGAGACTCAAATCTGTGAGGCTGTGATTCAGCAGAGTCTCTTATGCCGGGCCATCCCGCGCGTGAAGCAAATTAACCATTCGTCTCGAGGCATCACCATTCTTTGGCGACTGCCCGGTAAACCCAAATGCGCACCTAATCCCGCTCTGCCTTGACTATATCAACACGCTGCAGTGTATCTCTCAGGCAGGAACCAATTTCGCTGTGCTGTCCTCTCTCCTCCTGGAAGCAAGAAGCCAACTAGCTGTGCCACCAGGAGTGGGCAGGAGATCCTCAGCCAGACTAGGATGCCAACCAAAGGAGAGACCTTTGGTTGTTCATTCCGGGAGCAGCAACCCTGAAATGTTGCAGCCCTTTGCCATGCTCCCCCACTTTTGACCGTCCTCGTTTGCAAAGCGCTCATCAAAACAGTCTCGCGGGGGAAAGTGTGATTCGGGCCCAGCCGTGCACACCCAGTGACGTCTGCCTCTGGAGAGGACAGAAATTCAGGGCTGCATTTAAAAGAAAAATAAAAAAAAAAGTTGGGGCACCTGAGTGTTAAAAGTCCAAGAAAGGAACCCCCCCCAAATGTGCTTCAGGTTCCCAGGAATTTTCTCGTCACAAAAGCCTTCCTCCGGCTCTCTCTAGTCTACCCTGCTGAAGATAGGGAAGAAAAAAAGAACTATTTTTATAGGCTTCCCAAACTAGTTGATACCTACCCACTAGGCCTGCTGCAGAACAAGATCTGCTCCCCACCCTGCACTCATAGCTGGGCTGGAAATAAAACAGCAGACGCACTCTGTTGCATCACTCTGCATGTTTGTGTGTGTGTGTGTGTGCGTGCATGTATTTCAAAATGCTGAGTCACAGGCAGCTCTTCCGTTTCCAATTCTCAACAGCATCAGCGTTGATGGAAAGGCCCACTCTGGGATCCCAGAGATCCCCTGGGCCTGTCAAGTGCCCCCCAAGGACATCCTCCTCACAATATTTGACTGACTCGCAAGCAGGCCCCCTCCACTGACTCATCCTCAGTTCAGGCCTGCCTCAGAAGGCGCACAACGGGCTGGGCTGGTAATAATAATAATAATAATAAAGTTGGAAGGGACCTTGGAAGTCATCTAGTCCAACCCCCTGCTCATGTAGGAAACCCTATGCCACTTCAGACAATCTCTTCTTAAAAACTTCCAGTGTTGGAGCATTCACCACTTCTGGAGGCAGGTTGTTCCACTGGTTAATTGTTCTGACTGTCAGGAAGTTTCTCCTCATTTCTAGGTTGCTTCTCTCCTTGATTAGTTTCCATCCATTGCTGCTTCTCGTCCTGCCTTCAGGCGCTTTGGAGAATAGCTTGACTCCCTCTTCTTTGGGGCAGCCCCTGAGATGCTGGGAGACTGCTACCCTGTCCCCACCTCGTCCTTCTCTTCATTAAACTAGACATGCCCAATTCCAGCAGCCGTTCCTTGTTAAGTTTTAGCCTCCAGTCTGTGTGCTTGTAAAGGCCGCATTCGCACACCTTGGGATTGAATTCTGCTGTCAATGAGTGCAGGAAGTTCCCGGATCATGGCTTGCTTCTTTCAGGAAGCCGGCTGCGACCCACGCCACTGAAACAGCTCAATTCACAAGGAAAGGTTTTCGCACAGCCGGGCCAAACTCGCTGCCAAAACAGCTCGCTCAAAAAGCATCCATCACCGATCTCTGGGATGATGCCACAGCACTAAAAGCTCCTGGAAGCCTCTCCTTTCTCCACCAATGGCTATTTATGGGAAGGAAAGCCTTTCTCTACATCTCTTCAAGGATAAAAGCTGGACCAAATCTCAGCAAACGTTACTTTTCAGCCAATTCCTCGGGGATTGTGAGAAGACCGCGGCCGATGGCTGGCTGTGAACCTTTCCCAAACAAAGCCTGGGAAGCACAGAGGACTTGGGCTTCTTTGGAGGAGTCCCTCTTGTGGGGAGACGGGAAAATCTATCCCTTTTCAACCGCATTATGACTGACGCCAGCTTTCTCCTCCAACCAGGACTTCTAAATTTAAGACGAGTATTTTGAAGAGGGAGAAGAGCACAACAGCTGGATTACGTTATGTACATTTGCCTTTTGGAGCTGGAGGTTCCTAAACTTTGGTCAGGGCTCTCTGAAAATTCTCCAGCCCCTTGGGGAGAAGGGAGAGGAAGCAAAAAATAAGAATAAATCAATCTGGACTGGGCTTGTCTTGTCTTAAGCCTAGCAGGCCAGCTATCCAAATGCGCCCTGGGCTTTGAGCTGACTTTTCCCCATGGAAGCCCGCTGTGAAATCTACAACATTTTAACGTTTAAAATGATTACAAACAAACGATAGACTCCCTAGATTTATTCGTGGGGGGAGAGGGGAAGGCTGCACTTCCCCCTTAAGTCTGACTTAGAGCAATTAGTGACGCTTACAATCTCAAAGGCTCTTTTTCCTTTGCGAGGGAAACGGCGAGAAGGGCGCAGAGCCTGACACACAGGCAGCTGACGACGTGCCAGGTTTCTGCGGAAAAGCTGGGCCACGAAAGGTTTAGCAAGGCACCTGTTGATCCTGTAAATCGGAGGGGTGGGTGGGTGGGTGGGCTACTTTTGTCCAGGAGCTGAAATTCCCACCACCACGGACCACCTACAGCATTCCTGCCAGCTCCTCCCCTCGCCAAATGACCAAAGCCTTCCGATGACTTTAGGCGAGCCACCGCGGACAGGAGGGCACTTTTGTGGAAGGCAGCTTTGAAAAGGCAGCTGAAATCCGAACGCTCGAGACAGACCGTCATCTCCCAGGGTTTCTGGCTTTAAAAACTTCAAACAAGGAGGCTTCCCTTCCCCCCCCCCCCATTGCTCCTGACCACCAAGAAAGCCGCTTTCCCTCTGCAAAACGGGTTCGTGCCGCCAACTGGATTGCGAAGTGGGAAATCTGCTGTTATTTTCCGGAATTGCAGAGATGGGACGAAGCCAACCCAAGTTCTAGAGAAGGCGTTTTTTCCTTCTCCCCTTCTTCGGAGATCTCCCCCCAAGGGGGGAAAAGCTGCAAAGGACGGGCACCTGGTGTCCTCAGTCCTAGAAAGCACACAGAGACGAGGACACGTACCCCTGGGTTCTTCCAGGCCATTTCTAAGACCAGGCTCTTTCTCCAATCTTCCTAAGGGCAGTCTTCTGGGGGGGCAGCAAAATGCTTCTCACCTTCCAGGTTCCCCTTTGGAGACCTCAGAACCGAGGCCAGCAGGAGCAAAGGAGAAGCCACCGGGCCTAACGGAGGCAGTCTGGACAGTTACCACCAAGGCCAGGAAACGCAACCAGCCGCCCCCTTCCTTTTGCTGAGAAAGCACCCACCCCGGCTCGGAATTTCATAGAGGACCTCCGGACTTTTAGAGTCCCGGAGGCTGAGCAGCAACACAGCGCAAAATTCCCCGGAGGTGACCAGATGCCTCCAGCGCAAAATGCTGACCTGTCCTCCAGGTCCAAGACGTTACACGGCCCCGCATGAACTCTGCGCGGAGTCCTGTCCCCCTCCCCGCCCCGGCGTGTCTGCAAGGAGGGGCCCTGCGTGTCAACACGGCCACCCGAGCCAGGCTGGTCCAGCGGGCACCGTTGGACTTTTTTGTGACTCTTGTGACTCACCATCCCACATCCCAGAATCCTTTGCACCAGTTCCCTTGGATCTTCAAAAAGACTGCTGGCTCTTGGGTGGGGTGGAAAGCTTCTGTCCCTCCTCCCTCCTGGCTGCTGGAGCGAGAGTGAAAGAGAGTGACAGAATGTGAGAGAGAGAGAGAGAGAGAGGGAGAGGGAGGGAGAGGAAGGCAACAGGGGACAGAGAGAGAGAGAGAGAGAGAGAGAGAGAGAGAGAGAGAGAGAGAGAGAGAGAGCGCAAGAAGGAGGGCAGAAGGAAGACGGGCAACAGGGGCAGTGCATCCTCTCCCCTCCAATTGCTTTGCAGGATCTGGGGAGGGGAGGCTGTGTGCCCTGGGGGAGGGGCTCTCCTTCTCCCTCTCGCCAACCGCTAAGCACAAAGAGCAAATTCAGGTTTCCAGGAACAGTCCTCCTCCTCCTCAGCCTGGGAACGATCCCAGCACAGAGCTGGCGGCTTTCTAGTTCACATGAACCCACAGTGGGGACTCCGCGGGTTATTTCTCCTTCAGACCCTGGATGCCAGGCTCAACCCACCACCACCCCGCCCCAATATTCCCCCTCTGGAGGAAACCCAGTTTGTCTCTAAACTGCTGGGGGGGGGAGAGGAGGAAAGGGCCATTTCCTAAAGCCCCCCACTGGCACCTCCACTTTTCTCCAAGAAGCCATCCGCCGGGTGTGGTGTGTGTGTGTGTGAAAGGGGCAACTGAAGGTACATCCTTTGGACGGAGCATATAAATCCCCTCCAGAGAAACGGCAAGGGGGAAGAGACTCCCCCCCCGTCAGCCAACTGAGACGAGGGGTCTCTGAAACCCTTCCTGTGACCCACTACTCACAAAAGCCTCTGCAACGTTAAACAGGCCCAGCCCTGACTTTAATGCCAATAACAGCGCGTCGATGTCTCCGGTGCCTTTAGGGAAGTGACCCTAGAAGGAAGCCATGGGACCCCCCATATCCCAGTCTGAGCCGAACCCCCAACTGCAGGGCAAGCAGCGACCGCAGAGGGCTGCCTGACACGGGGAGGGAAGGAGGGGGTGAGGGGAGAAGGAGAGAGAGAAAGGCAAGATTAACCATTATTTGGACCAAGGAACAAGCGCCCCGTACTGACAACCCCACCGACGGACGGTTGGGCAGGCCTGCGTTTAGGGCGAGGGGCTGCCCCGGGGTCTCAAATTAAAATCCAACTCAGGCCAGGAGCCAAGCAAAGGGACCCCTTTTCCAAAGGTTGGGCCAGCCACTTAGTTATTGGAAATCAGGAGAAATTAAGGGGAAGGGCCCCCCGCAGAAAGCAGCTTCGGGCGCTCAAGAGGCTTGTGCAATTCCCCCCCCAGGAGCTACATGTGGGGAAGATTGGGGGGGGCCTAGCTTTTGTTCGGGGAGCCCAGAAGCGGCCCCGAGAGCCGGGTGGGCACAAACGCAGCCAGGGAGAAGGACTCTATTTGACCCAGTGGCTTTGCGGTTCGCTTAAAGAGGCACAAGGCTAAAAACTGCCTCCTTTCTTGGCATCAGGCAATCTGTCCTAGGGGCCCGCCAGGCCCACCGCTGCCGGGTTCAGAGGTTAAACACCCCCCCAAAAAAGGCACCCCCCCCCTACATGAGCAATGGCCACAGTGGGAGACAAAAGCCTCCTCGGGCCTGCCCGACGTCAATTCAATCTTCTGGTCTCCTCTCCCGAAAAGGCCGGCTGGAGCCGCTAAACCCGTCCGAGGTGGAGGGGGGGGAAAATCTGTGTTCGAGACGAGCCATCCTGAACCCGCAGCCGCGGCTGCTCCTCCGTGCTGCCTCCAGCTTTGTTTTACCCTAAGCTGCCCCTCGTGGCTACTAGCTCCTTTTCAAGGCGCTACCATCTCGAATCGCCTCGGCATCCCTTTCCTGTCTCTTTCAGCACCTTCGCTTGCCTTGAAGTGGGGGGGGACACGGCTTCTGACAGGAGAAGAAAGTTACGGGCATGCAGAGAGGGGAAGATCAAACCATCATCTGTTAGCCGAAAGGAGACCTCCAACGGATCAAGCTTGGGGAGGGCAGTTGAGTATGAAATGCTCCCTCAGCAATCCAGCCATGCTTGGGGGGGGCTCCTCTCCTGGAGCCCAACCCTGGCCATTGAAGAGGAGCCAGTGCAGGCATCACTCCGGTCCCCCCTCTCCCGTGCCCAGCTTGACATCCCCCCACCACCACACACACATTTTGGAGAGGTAATCTCAGATCCCTGAATAAGGTGCTGGACTTACCTGGGTGAGACCAGGAGAGGAGGCATGCCCGGGGGGCGTGGCGGCAAGGGCGGGATGCCCCTTGCTTATCTCATGAGCAGAGTAAGGGGAGGGGGCAGGAGGGCCTGGCTGCCTTGCCACTTGCGTAACCTGCGAGGAGACAAGCTGTTAGTGGAACCAAAGAGGAGTAAAACAACGTAAGCAGTAAGCAGACTCCTCAGAGCAGCTATAAACCGCCCACTTGATTTATGTTACTGGATCTGACTCCAAACAGGCTCTGGGGCTCCCGGGGTCCACCTCCTTCATCCACCCCTTTATTTCTCCTGTAGATAGAAAGGAGCTTGGTGGGAAAATTCCCAGTCCCTTTGAATGGCGCTGGGCATTTTATTTTATATTTCCACAAAGGAAGAGAGCCACTGGCCACTGCTGGAGACGGAGGCCAGCCCACCTGGGTGGGAGAGGAAAGCAGAGCCACTCTCGGAAGCCTGGCTAAACTGAGATGATCCACGATCAAAACCAAGGCTTAAGATAAAAGACTGGGAGATCATCCCGACTGCCGTCTAATTAACATCGTTGAGCAAAGTGGTCTCTAAAGAGGACAGAGAGAGCCAGATTGCCATCTACTTTGATCAACCCTTAGGTGGGAGAAAGCAGATCGGGGTGTGTGTGTGTGTGTGTGTGTGTGTGTGTGTGTGTGTGTGTGTGTCCTTCTCTTGGCAGCCCGGGGATTTAGCTCAAAGGAGGCTCCTCTTCACAATAGAGGGAGCCACACCATAGCCCATCTTCCTCAGCAGCCCTGGTCTCTGGCTCCATCCTTCAAGCTATCCCAGTGGGAGAGGCAAGGCAACCCCTGGCAGTGTCAGTTTGCACCACCTGTGAACGGGGAAAGATGCTCACCCACATTTTTGTGGGTTGTTTTCTTTTCATTTCCATGTGACACCTTCCTCCAACTGAATGGAGCCCTAGGCTGCCTCCCGCTCTCCAATTTTATCAACAACGATCAATTACTTTCTATCTACAAGCCAGGGCTGTTTAATGTTGCTATTATATTTAATTCACTTTTTCCAGGGAAGGACTTCCTCCATTTGGGAAAGGCTGGCTATTAGCAAAAACAAAACAAAACCCCCAACCAGTGAGTACTACCTACAAGATAATCCCACCCTTTTCTGCAAATCAATAGGAAAGGGAGCCCCAGGTGAGCTTTCTAACAACTACGCTGGTCTCTGGGCGTGAAGCGGTAAGGAAAGCTGTGCTGATTTTTTTTAAAGATCCAGGACGCCCACACTTCCCCATCAGAAGTTTCACTTAATCCGCTCTAAGGAAAGTATTAATTGGGGGGAAAATTGTTGGCAATTATGCTTACTCCCACCCAGCTACTTTCCTTGCCTTGATGCTGATATATTTCTTAAAAATGCCACAGGGTCAGCATAATGGATTGGCCTCCTGACCCACATCTCTCACCGAAAAGGGATCGTGGCTGGAACAGCCTTCCCAATTCTGGGTGGGAATGGACTCTCCCTGCAAGGAGGAACCCCGAGGTGACTGGAGCTTGGAGATCTGCCCCAATAGGACCCTGGGTTCAAGAGGAAGACGGGAATTCTTCCTCCTCTGGCTCTTCCCTTCCTGGGTAGCCTCCCACCGATCCTCTCCCAAAACTCAAACCTGGACTGAGCTCAAAAGACTGTTGTCTTTTGCGCAGCTCACTCCCATTCAATCCAAAGGGATCCAGTTCTGAGGCAGATCCCGACAAAGGGAGGGATCAGAAAGCAGGTTATTATTATTTATTTATTATTTAATTTGACTTCTATGCCGCCCTATTCCGGAGAACTCAGGGCGGCTCACAACATAATAGAAATCACAGTAAAATACATGAATATAAAAACCCCTAAGTTAAAAAGAAAAAAAACAATCATTCCACAAACATACACACAAACATACACTGGCTAGGGGCAAGATGTTAGGTTGTCTGAACCCGGCCCTGCTCTCCAAAGGTTCAAGGGCCAGAGAGCCAAAGTAAGAGAGTATTTCAAAGCACATCATCCACGGACAAGAGTCCAATTCTAAATTGCTTTCCTCTTTTTTTATCGTTTATAAACGTTTGCCAACGTTTTTCGGATTCTAGAGCTTTACGTTCACCTGCCAAGGGTCAAGAACTGCAGCGGTTACGCCACGCATGCCTCATTCTCTGCAAAAGGAAGGTGAGAGGCTCCCCTCGGTCATCAGAGTATCCCCCACCCCCACCCCACCCCCAAAAAAGCTCTTGCCAAAAGCTGCTCGTGCCGTGCCGTTTTCTCCTTACCGTGCTGTACACAGCAGAGACGGTGGGAGTGAAGATCCGATCCTCCAGGGGCTGCTGGACAGGACCCCGGGGGATTCTGCAAGACAACAAGTTAAGGAAAAAGAGGAAGGAAAAAAAACCCACAAACCCCCACAAAACTAAAAACATTCCTTTTTTGACAGGCCGGCCTGGCATAGAAGCTTCGGTTCCAATAGGGTCAAAATGTTTTAGGGGGACTGAGTATTTTTTAAGATTTTAGCTTTGTATGTCTTGGGTTTTAAATGGGGATTTCGGCCAAATTATTTAATTTATTTTTAATTATTTTAAATTTTGTATATTTATATGTTTTTTTAAATTTTAGGCTGTACACTGCCCCGAGTCCTTCGGGAGAGGGGCGGTATAGAAATTTGATTAATAAATAAATAAATAAATAAAAATAGGTTTTGTACAAATGACCTTAAGTCTGCCTCTTAAATCAGGAGAAGCCCAGGCCACCCACTGTCACACAGGAGCCGGAAGAAAGGTTACTGCCCATCGAGTTCTCCTGCTTACGAAGTCGATGGGATAGGAGAAAGTCACAACGGACGGGGAAGATGAAAACTAACCGTGTATTTGTTGTGAGGCAACACACAGCCAAGCCTCCTTTTCAGTGGCCGGGGGACACGTTTGGCCAAGGGCGCAGAAACGGAGTTTCTGGTGCTTTCCACTAACTGTCCTTTTGTCCTCCTTAACAGTTCTGGGAACCAGAATTAACTTAGTAAGCTGACAAAGGTGCCATTAAATCCACTGCCCCAGATAAACAACAGAAAGCGCCGTTACAATCCAGAATATGCCCTCTGAACTGCAGGTAAATGCAGCGGGAGGATTCTTGCCGATGCCCCAGAAAAATACCCCTAGTTGTGGTTTCGGGAAGGAATCGACACGCAGATTCTAGGGAACGTTCTCAGCTGCTTGTAAGATACTGGTCTGCTTTTTAAAGATGCCTGGGACTCACTGGCCAGGGCTTCAGAGGAGATTCTGCAGGGCTTTCCCCACACACTGAGACCGACACAGGAGGCTACAGCAGGGGTCTTCAAACTTGGCCCTTTTATGACTTGTGGACTTCAGCTCCCAGAATTCCCCCAGACAGTGGCCGTGCTTGTGGCTACCACTGCTAGGGATTCTGGGAACTGAAGTCCACACCTCTGGAAGGTAAGGAGTTTAAAGACCCTTGGTTTGGGGCAGGGGTCTTCGAACGTGGCCCTTTTATGACTTGTGGACTTCAGCTCCCAGAATTCCTCAGCCAGGCACATGTGCCTGGCTGAGGAATTCTGGGAGCTGAAGTCCACAAGTCATAAAAGGGCCACGTTTGAAGACCCCCTGGGCTACAGCAACACAGAAGGCTTTGATAGGTCGCTGGCTAAGCAGCACCTGGTTCAGCCAGGTGACAACCCTACATGAGGAATAGACACTCATTCTTTTCAAAAGCACCAAGATTTTCTGTCCTAATATCAAAGCCCTCCTTTCGGCTAACGGATTTGGGAGACGCCTCAAAGCTAAAAGTACAACCGACACCAAGGGGAAGACAAATGTTCTCCACAGCTCACCCATGACTGCTCCGTCTCAGGAAAGATGGCCACGGACACCACAAAATTAATACAACACACCTTGTGGCATTCTCTGTCCCCACAGCCCCTCAAGTGGTGGGGATTAAAACTCTCCGCTTTCCAAAACTACGCAATACGCACAACAGTCGGCTTGGTGACCGTTTGAAGTTACGACGACGTTGGGGGAAAAAAGTGACTTAGGACCCCTTTTTCACACTTACGACCGTGGCAGCATCTCCCACGATCCCGTCCTCAAAATTCAAACGTTTGGCAAGGGCAACTGCTTCATGTTTACGACCACTGCTCTGTCCCAGGATCGTGGGGATCCCCCTTTGCACCCTTCTGACCAGTCAAGTCAATGGGGAAGCCAGATTCCCTTAGCGACGGCGTTACTAATTTAACAATCGCAGTGATTCAGCTGACAAATGTGGCAAGAATCGTCGTAAAATGGAGCAAAACTCACTCAATAAATTTCTCAACTTAGCAGCGGAGGTTTTGGGGCTCAATTGTTGTAAGTTGAGGACTACCCAACAAAAGTGCGGATAGTCAAGGCCCTGGTTTTCCCAGTTGCAATGTGTGGCTGTGAAAGTTGGACCATAACCATAACTTCTCTGGGGAGAAGGGCGGCATATAAATTAAATAAAATAAATAAATAAAATAAAATAAGAAAGGCCGAGCGCCAAAGAATGGAGGCCTTTGAACTCTGGTGCTGGAGAAGACTCCTGTGAGTCCCCTGGACCGCAAGGCGATCCAACCGGTCAGTCCTAGAGATCAACCCCGACTGCTCTTTAGAAGGCCAGATCCTGAAGCTGAAACTCAAGGACTTTGGCCACCTAATGAGAAGGACTCCCTGGAGATGAGCCTGATGCTGGGAAAGACGGAGGGCAAGAGAAGAAGAAGGGGACGACGGAGAAGGAGGTGGCTGGATGGAGTCACTGAAGCAGGAGGCGGGAGCTTCAATGGACTCCAGAAGATGGTAGAGGACAGGAAGGCCTGGAGGAACGTGGTCCATGGGGTCGCGATGGGTCGGACACCACTTCGCAACGAACAACCAAAACCCATATACAAAAGCTTCTTAAAGCTCCATGTCAATCAGGCCTATCTACAAATTTCCCTTGTGGTACCACCACAGGCCAACTTGGATGAATAAACTAAGTTTTTAAGCTCCGGATGGAAGACTTTCCGAAGAGGGTGATTTCCACCGGTCCACCCCAGAAAGAGCCAAAGCATCAGCCAAGGCAATTTTCTCGGATTTTGCTAGCACTCGGCTCTTTTATCAGTCTCCACAGCCTTCCCAAGAAGATCTCGCGCAGGGACAGCTGCTATTAACACAACGGAGAGGGCAATGTCGCAATCTGAGGCATGCAATGCCTCCCAGCAGGCAGAGAAACGCTCTTTTGCTTCTCCAATTTATAGGCCTTTTAAGTGCTAAGAAAAAAATAAGGACACAGGTTTTCGACGGGCATTATTAATACCCACGGTCCCACGTTTAAGATTATCAACAGAGATAGGAGAAAGAGGGCAGAAACCTTGACAAACTCACCTCACACACATTGCCTCACAGAGAAAAGTTGGCTGTCTGTATCGAAAAACCACTTCCTGAAGAGCCCAAGATCTCAGCCTCAGCTGCCCAGCTTCCCGACATCAAGCTGAGGTCCGTTTCCCCCAAACAATCCCACAGGACTTTCAGCTGGTTTAGGAAACCCCATCGTGAGCCCGCCAAGTCCTGGACTAAAACCGCCGTTCCGACTTTTGAAGGGAAACCTGAGCTAACAAACACAGACGTGGGTCTTAAAAATAAAAAAAGCCCGTCATGTGACATGTCATATCACGGAAAGGGGCCGGTGACACAGCAAAACACGTGTGGCTCTGCATTTTGAGACTCGAGACACATGACACTAGTGCGTAAAGTTCACAAGCTCAGAAAATGGAGTAAACAAAGGGACACTTTTTTTTTCTCTAGTTGGAGCCTCTTTTTATAGCCTTCCTCGGCTTACGGCAACGTATGACAAAACTTCTGCGGCTAAGTGAGCCATTTGTTAAGGGAGGTCTGCCCCATTGTACGACCTTCCTTGCCAATTGACTCCTATTTACGACGGTCGCAGTGTCCCGGAGTCACGTGATCCCTTTGGCAACCTTCTGACCAGCGAAGTCAGTTATTGGTTTAAGAGCACTGTTGTTAAGCCAAACGGGCTTCCCCGTTGACTTTGCTGGTCAGCAGGCTGCCAAAAGGGGTCACGTGACTCTGGGACGCTGCAACCGTCGTAAATGTGGGTCAGTTGTCAAGCATCCGAATCTACAGATCACGTGATCATGGGGATGCTGGAAAGGCCGTAAGTGTGAAAAAGGGTACTAAATCTCTCTTTTTTAGTGCCGTTGTAACTTCGAAACGGCCACTAAGCGAGGACTACCTGTTTTCCCTGTCCCCTCCTTGAGAAGCAATCCTGCCATTTGTTGTCCGGCTTCCTCATTCGCCACTTAAGAGCGACATCTATTCGGCAAAGCCCTCCTCCCCGGGGATCGACCGTCCAAACACTCTGGAGGAAGGGCCGGAATAACATATGGTGTCGTATGCTATGCTAACACGTGCTCTGAGACATGGGGACAAAGCTCGCACCTTGGGCCGATTTAAAAAAATAAATAAATGAAGTTAAATTCTCAGGATCCATTTCTACAAGCCTGAGGGAGCTGAATTGTGTTTAGCTAATTACATCCTACGGGTGAATTTAGAGAGAGATGGGAGGGAATAAATCCATCCTGCTCTCTCTAAAGTAGAAAGAAAGAAAGAAAGAAAGAAAGAAAGAAAGAAAGAAAGAAAGAAAGAAAGAAAGAAAGAAAGAAAGAAAGAAAGAAAGAAAGAAAGAAAGAAAGAAAGAAAGAAAGAAAGAAGGAAGGAAGGAAGGAAGGAAGGAAGGAAGGAAGGAAGGAAGGAAGGAAAGAAGGAAAGAAGGAAAGAAGGAAAGAAGGAAAGAAGGAAAGAAGGAAAGAAGGAAAGAAGGAAAGACAGACACCAGATTAACACTGCTTTCATGTCCCCCCTCGTCCTTCTCTTCATTAAACTAGAATTGGGTAGGTCTAGTTTAAGGAAGAGAAGGGCGAGGTGGGGGACATGATAGCAGTCTTCCAATATCTCAGGGGCTGCCTCAAAGAAGAGGGAGTCAAGCTATTCTCCAAAGCCCCCGAAGGCAGAACAAGAAGCAACAGATGGAAACTGACCAAGGAGAGAAGCAACCTAGAACTAAGGAAGAATTTCCTGACAGTGAGAACAATTAACCAGTGGAACAACCTGCCTCCAGAAGCGGTGAATGCTCCAACACTGGAAGTTTTTAAGAAGAGACTGGGCAGCCATTTGTCCGAAACGGTATAGGATTTCCTGCCTGAGCAGGGGGTTGGACTAGATGACCTCCAAGGTCCCTTCCAACATTATTATTATTATTATTATTATTATTAGTATTATTATTATTATTATTATTATGCTGTTGATAGTGATTTAGTCCCAGGAAACCATCCAACAACACATCTCCAAATTACAAGAATTTGTTTAGTGACTGTTTGAAGTTACGGCGGCACTGGAGAAAGTGACTTAAGTGACCCCTTTTCACATGTACAACCATTGAAGCATCCCCACGGGTCACGTGATCAGGATTCGCATGCTCGGCAACTGACTTGTACTTATGACGGTTGCCGTGTCCCGGGGTAACCCAGTTTCGTGACCTTCTAGCAAGCTCAGCCAGATTCACTTCCCAACCGTATTTACTAACTTAAAACAACTATAGTTTCACTTTACAACTGAGGCAAGAAAGGCAAAATTCACTTAACAAATGTTTCGCTTAGCAACAAAACTTTGGGCTCCATTGTGCGCGTAAGCTGAGGACGACCTGTAACTTTTGGGAAGGACAAAAAAAAAAAGTTTTGGAGAGAAAAAACTGCTGGTCAAACAGCTCTGGTGAGAAAGGCTTTCGTGATTTCTGCACCCTGTTTTTTTTTTTTTGGTCCCCTTTCCTTTGCTACTAAAATATTCACATTTAATATTTAATATTCATTTATATGCCGCCCTTCTCCCACAACAAGATACAACAACAATTTTAAAATTTACCATACTCATACCACATACAAACACAATCAATTCGCAGCCGTTGATGGAGGGACATTCCTAGGCCGAGGGGCAGAGCACAGCTCACATGCCCCAAGCCTGTTGGCATAGATGTGTCTTCAGCAGTTTCCGGAAAGCTAGGAGGGGGGAAGCAGTACGAACCTCTGAGGGAAGCTGGTTCCAGAGGGCTGGGGCAGCAACGGAGAAGGCCGTTGCCCTAGGCCCCGCCAGACGACATTGTCTAACAAACGGGACCCGTAGGAGGCCAGCCCTATGCGCCCTGACCGGTCGCTGGGATTCATGAGGCAGAAGACGGTCCCGCAAGTATCCTGGCCCATTGCCATAAAGGGCTTTTTATAGGTCATAACCAACACTTTGAATTGTGTTCGGAGACCAATTGGTAGCCAGTGCAACTCACGGAGGGCTGGAGTGACATGAGCATGTCTTGGGAGACCCAAGACGGCTCGCGCGGCCGCAGTCTCCGGACATTCTTCAAAGGTTGCCCCATGTAGAGAGCATTACAGTAGTTGAATCTCAAGGTGACAAGGGCATGGGTGACTGTGAGGAGTGACTCCCGGTCCAAATAGGGCCGCAAATGGCGCATCAGGCGAACCTGGGCGAATGCTCCCCTCGCCACAGCTGAAAAATGATGTTCTAGGCTCAGCTGTGGATCGAGGAGGACACCCAAGTTGCGGACCCTCTCCGAGGGGGACAAAACTTCTCCCCCCAGGGTAATGGACGGACAGTTGGAATTGTCCTTGGGAGGCAGAGCCCATAGCCACTCCGTCTTGTCGGGATTGAGTCTGAGCCTGTTGGCACCCATCCAGACCTCAACAGCCTCCAGGCACCGGTTCATCACTTGGACAACTGCTCCTTTCCACGTCCTAAGCCTTCATCTGCACTGGTCACCCTGCCAGCACCCTCCACCTCCTCGGAAGCCTTCGCAACCTGTCACAACGCCTGGGATATCACCCTGCAGGAGGAAAGCAACGATTCAGATCATCCCAGAAGCTGGGGGAGCAGCTCTGCTCAGCCCCTTGGCCCACACTGGAGGATCCACGCTACGCTTACCGTCCGAGTGGCCTACAGACTAGTGGCAGACGGGCGTCCCATGGTCACAGCGGGCCAGGAGCCCGCAGGGCGGAGGAGTCCCGTCACCTCTCACTTCGAGAGGGCCGCAGCAAGGCTGCAGCCGTGGCTTTGCTTTCATATCCGGAAAAAAGCAGCTTCGAAGGTGGCAGGATGAGGGCCACGACCTCAAGAACTGCCCTCTCAGAAATATCTCCGTCTCTTGTCTCGGCCCGACTCGGCCCCAGACGAGGCACGTGGCCTAGAGTTTGGAGAGCAGCAAGCAGCACTTCGGACAGCACTCAATGTCTGGCCAGACTTGAGTTGCATTCAGATTTGCTTATTGATTAGGCATCCGGTCGTTGATTTATTGCTTCAAGGACCGTTGACTTTCTTGGTAATCGGTGATTTAAGACTTTTTAAGCATTTCTGGGGTGAAATGTTCTAGGCCCCTCTAGGAAGGAAGGATGGAACTGTAACGAGAACAGTTTAACAATAGGAATTCAACAGATGGATGAGGCCATCAGCTTTATCCTTGCTTGCACTTTATCCTTGCTTGCACACCAGGAGCTCGTCACTCGGAAACCAGGGAGAGAGAATTTAAAAAGAGGGTAAACTGCTCACACCAATACACAGCGAGGGGTCCCTGGTATTCTCTGAGCCGGCTGGTTTTCTGCAAGGAAAGAGGGGCCCTCCCTTTGCCCCGTAGTTATTTGCCCCCCCCCCCATGGGAACTGTTTAAGCTGAATTAGAATGTTCCTGAGAGGGAGCCCAATTAATGATGGTAGGGGCTGATTCTGGGCTGAACCAGCCCTGCTTAGCTATTGGAAGCTAGAAAATCCACCAATGGAGACTGTACCTGCCTAGAGCCAATCCTGCATGTCTGTCCTGGGCGAGATCAAGTCAAGTCTGGGATCTCTATAGTCCAGGACGGGCGTGGCAACTTTGGCTGACTTGATCTGATTGGGCAGGAATACAGTCTAAACCCATTGGTGGATTCTCCATCTCCAAGTGCTGGAGAACAAGCAAGCTCAGAGAGCACCAAGGACACCTCATTTCACTCCTGGACTACAAATGTGGTATCAATACACAGCGCAAGTATTCCATGGGAAATTAACCCAGCCGCACCTCCATCCAGGATGGTCTGAAGGCCAGCAGTGGACTGCTTTCCATCCAGACGCCGTTCCAGGAGAGCTTCTTCAGGAGATGACCCCACCCAAGCAACCTGCTTTCTTAAAGTCAGAGGGAAATGGCCTCTACGCTCCCATGAGCTCCAGGAGGACCAGCCCTGCCGAATCCAGCATCTCTGAAGTGTGCTGGAATACAACTAGAACAAGTGAGGGGTGATGGGAACCATGGACCAGGATAGCAAAGATTCGGTGTTGCCTTGACACGGCTGCGACGCGCTCCCGAGGGAGAAAGGCCGAACTGCCCGAGATAGATAAAGGAGGCTGCTAGAACCACTGAACATCCCCTTGGCAGACCTTCTCCAACCGGTCACTTGAAGCCACGGCCTTCCCAATCTCCCTGATGATGGGGGCAGAACTGCCCCTCCAGCCAGGGAACCTTTCTTCCCAAGAGCCCCTGGGACTGCTTGAGGAGGAACAATCGGGCTAGGAACCGGGAAGAGAATCTGGGAGCCTTAACAAAAGACCCGGCCTGAAACAGCTCTTTGTTTCTCCGGCCACTGCCAGCCTTCTGAATGGCGGAGCGGAGCCAAAAGGAACTGAGGAGGAGGAGGAGGAGGAGGAGGAGGAGGAGGAGGAGGAGGAGGAGGAGGAGAAAGGGACCAACTGGTGGCTCTTTAGGGGACGTCTCTTTGGCTGCCAAGTGGCAAGGCAGGAAAAGGCCTCTGCAGGAGCCACACACACTGCCCACCCCAGCGCCAGAGACACAGCCATTGTCTATCGGCAAGCCCGGCTGAAAGAAACGTGCCCTTCGGGGAAATGTGAGGAAGGCAGCATCGCAGCCACAAAGCGCCAGAATACGGCAAGCAGCTGGCCAGAAACCCAGCACTCTGGACGAAGGAATCTTTCCTAACACCTTGGGCCAGCTTTTATTCCGGCTTTTCCTGACTGACAACGAAGACTCTGCCCGGGCCACATCGGGCAAGTGGTGCCCTTTTAATGAAGAGTCAGCCTCATTCCGCCAGCCGGCTTTACGCCGACCACGGGAGACTGAAACAGCCAGCAAATGTCACTTCGTCCATCTGCAACTCTCCTTTGCGGCACCAAGGAATTAATTCCAGGAAAAGGCAAAAGGTCGCACAGAAGCCCATTCTCACACGCTATCAGTGTTTGTGCCCCCAGGGAGCCCTTTTCCTGCAATCGCAGGAGTGCACTTAAAATAATTCTCTACCCCGTGAAAAGGGACTTCACAGAATATCACTCACTATTAAGGAACGGCAAAAAAGCCAGAGATTTAAAAAGCAAAACCAAGAACGTCAAAAAGGAGCATAACCTGAGAATTTAAAAAGAGCAATCATCTTTTTCCCCCCCCTAAATGGGCAAAGGCCAGAAACTTTAGAGCAGCAACATAGCACAGCAGCTCCGAAGTATTAATGCCAACAAGTAAAGAACTGCCTCGGGAGACACTGGCTTGAAAAGAGATGGCTTCTCACTTACAACCGAAGGAGGAAGATTATAAACATACCATACCTATCAATGGAAAACTGTCTCTGTTGTGGATGTGTTGCTATGCAAACACTGGCTGTATGTAGTCTGGCGGTTTAGAACTCTTTTGCAAAATTTCACGCATCAAATTCATTGTTAAAAAGTGGAGTGAATGGCTCCATTAAGTCTACAATGCTCTGGAAGGTTCCCCTTGCTGAGGTTAAGCTTTAAGGTGGTATTGCATGCAGGACTTTAACCAGAATGTAGCTGGGTTATTGGTAAAGGTCCCTTTGAACAATATGCTGGCTGATGTGCAATGAGAGAATTCTTCCATCAAGGGGGTACGGGCGCACACCTACCGCAGTTTCGCAGAGAAGGAAGCTAGCAGCTAGTCTACTAAGCTAAACCCTCCATGCAATTAAACCAGCTACGCAACCATTTTCCTCCTACTTCATAAAACCACACAAAGTTATCACAAAGAACGTCTTGTGACATGCTTCCCCATGCCTGTCAAAAAAGATCCAGGGAAGAATGAAAGAACATGGATAGCATCTTGCTTCTGAAGAAACAATATTTACTTTAGCTACCGTGTGTCTGGGGCAAGATCATCAGCAATATGGAAAGATAAAAATCCTTGTAGGATCATGTCCAAGACCCCCTTGTAGTAATTGCAAAGGACCCCACGATTAAGAGAAACCAGCATTAAGTTCCAAAGGGTAACTCCACAATCCGGGGGGGCCAGCATTAATCCTCAACTGAGCAGGCTGCGTATTTAAGGATGAATTAAAAAAAAAAAAGAAAGAAAATAAAAACAAAATGAGAAAACATCAAGTCAAACTGTTCAATTTTAATCCAAACTGGAAACTCTCAAGAATTCCTCCAGCAAGAATTGTTTATTTATATAACAAACTGTTGTAGTTTCTTTATTAGGAAACTTTATCAAGTGAATTGGAATTAAAGATGAAAGGTATCTAACAAAATCCCAACAGTCTATCAGTAAAAGAGTAAAAGAGTGTTTTGCAATGTGGACTTTCTGGGAGAGGCCATTACACAGATGCCACCACCAAAGCCTAGTGCTGGTTTCCCACAATCTCAGGCCTCCTAAGAGCAAAGCGTCAGCAACTCATCTGGGGCCAAACTGTTTTCAGCTATATAAATAACACTAATACTCGTATTGGGAACAGAAACGAACAATCAACTAATAATAATAATAATAATAATAATAAAGTTGTAAGGCACCTTGGAAGTCATCTAGTCCAACCCCCTGCTCAGGCAGGAAACCCTATACCATTTCGGACAAATGGCTGTCCAGTCTCTTCTTAAAAACTTCCAGTGTTGGAGCATTCACAGCTTCTGGAGGCAAGTTGTTCCACTGGTTAATTGTTCTCACTGTCAGGAAGTTTCTCCTTAGTTCCAGGTTGCTTCTCTCCTTGATCAGTTTCCATCCGTTGCTTGTCCTGCCTTCAGGCACTTTGGAGAATGGCTTGACTCCCTCTTCTTTGGAGCAACCCCTGAGATACTGGAAGACTGCTATCATGTCCCCCCTAGTCCTTCTCTTCATTCAACTAGACAGACCCAATTCCAGCAACCGTTCCTTATATGTTTTAGCCTCCAGACCTCTAATGTGGCTGGCTCAGTCACTGCAAGGGGAGCTGGCCTCTGTTTCACACAACCATCCTTGCTGCTGCACCCTGAACTGACAAAAATAGCTGACAGGTATGAAGAAGCCAACAGCCTCCCTTCCCCTTTTATTCCTTGGTGAAAAAGTCATCCATCCAGGCAGCCAGCCAGCGAGTTCCCTTCCTAAGATCAAATCAAAGGACAGCAGCTCTGATGTACGACTCGTTCGCATAAAGGGTTATAAGCCATGATCCCTGTATTAAGGTGGCATGAAAATGAACCCACAACTTGCGTAACTCAATATCAAGACGGATGGATGAAGTCCAGTCCTACCATTTGCATTCCCCACTAAGAAATGCACTACTGTTGCTGGAACTGGGTATGTCTGGTCTAATGAAGAGAAGGACGAGGGGGGACATGAGAGCAGTCTTCCAGTATCTCAGGAGCTGCCCCCAAGAAGAGGGAGTCAAGCTATTCTCCAAAGTGCCTGAAGGCCGGACAAGAAGCAACGGATGGAAACTAACCAAAGAGAGAAGCAACCTGGAACTAAGGAGGAATTTTCTGACAGGGAGAACAATTAACCAGTGGAACAACCTGCCTCCAGAAGCGGTGAATGCTCCAACACTGGAGGTTTTAAAGAAGAGACTGGGCAGCCATTTGTCCGAAATGGTATAGGATTTCCTGCCTGAGCAGGGGGTTGGATTAGATGACCTCCAAGGTCCCTTCCCACTTTATTATTATTATTATACTGTCCTAAAGGAAGCAACGGTGCAATTTCTCAGTACCCTATCTCTTTATACAGAACTTGATACCACTCTCTGCTTGTACAACTCACGCCTGCATAGCCAGAGGTCTTCTGGACTTGGACTGCCTCTAAATCCCCAAAGAATCTGTATAGGCCGTTCTCCAAAACTGCATATTTATCCTGCTGATGTCGGCAATCAGCAAATGCAGCCACCAAAGCTTACCACCAGCCCTTCAGCCTCCCCCAAAGGACGCATCCAGAGTTCACCTGTCTTCTACAGCCTGTTCGCTCCCTCAGTAGCTCACATTATCTCCTCTTGGGAAGATCTGGGTCTTGGCTGCCTTCCTTCTCTTCGTTTTTTCTCGCTTTCGCACCCTGTACGTCCCTGCATTTTTCTCTCCGCCGCTGTATACATTTTCAATCAAAAAAAAAAAAAAAACAGCCAGATCAGCTGTACCCACCACCATTGCAGTGGAGAGAAGCATCCTCGGATGCTTCTGAAGGACGACGGCTCTGCTGCAGTTCGTGGAAGGAGAGGAGTGGCCTGGGCCTGCAACGTTATCACCCTCCCAATGTTATGAACAGTACACCAGAAAGCTGAAAGCTTCTGAATTTCAAACTGGCTTTGACACAGCTTCCTCTTCTGGAAACGCAGAAACGAAACCTGCAATCGGGATGGCGGGCTAGGCCACGGGCCTCTGCTAAACACTGGCCACTGTGTGCCAGTGCAGCATAGGACTGCACCAGCCAAACAGGGAGCAGACATCTTTGCTGTCCTTCCAGCTGCCCCAAAAAGGAAAGCGCCTTTTGCCTCCTAATGTCTGCCACAGCAAACCACACCGGGAAAAGCTTATCCATCCTCCATTTCCTCCCGCCCCACTTCCTGTCCTTCCTGGCTTCCCATGGCCACAGAAAGCACCTGGAGATGGACTAGAGAACTCAAGAACTCTGCTCCAGAAGCTGTGGAAGAGGGAAATAAATCTCAATTGAATACAACTCTCTTTCAGTGGCTATAAGGAATCAACTCAGTGCCCTCCCCCCACACCAGCCCAATATACCCCTCACTGCTAACTGGGTTTAGCTCTTCACACAACGTATTGCCCACCTGATTCAGTTTAGCCTGTCGTGCGAAGAGAACCTTGGCAAATCAATCAATCAGAAAGTTTAATGCAAACGGGTAAGTGAAATTCAGAAGCAGGGCACACAGTCAATTGTCCCAACGCAGGTCTCCACCCTGAGGGGTTACTCTTAGCTAGTCCTTTGCCTTGACTTGGGAGAAGAGTCAACTCGACTAGTCCACTGCAGGCAGGGATGAAGCCTCAATTGAATTCACTGCAGCAGCGCCTTTAATACAGGTTGGCGCTGCAAAGTTCAAACTCTCTGCTTTTCCTTTCCTGTTGACCATGGCCGGCTTACCAGATTCAGACCTCATAGCCAAAGGCGAATACAGAAAGAAAGAGAGAAAGTTAGGTTACAGTGCCGTGCTCAGGTTTTCAAGCAGCAGTTCCAGGCTTCTTGTTCTAAACTGATCTAATGATCTTTTAACAAGGGAGACATTTGTGTGCTTCTACAAACCCAAGTTGCTCCTTCTGATGACATAGGAAAGCTCAGTGGAGCTACGAAACCTATGGTAAGCAAGTGTAAAGCTCAAAAGGGGTCTGGAAGCCCCTTTTCCCACAACTCAAGAGCTGCCTAAAGTCGTTTGCTGACATGGGGCAGCTATAGAAATTATATAAGTAAAAATGAATAAGATGTGCTTTATTAATAGGAATATGCTTTTTTGTCAGTGGTGGTTCATTTGATCAGAGCTTAGGATAGCTAGACTGATGGAAGAATTTAAATTGGGGGGAGACAGGAAGGGGACACAGATTGGTTATGCAGATCATCCCTGAGACAGTACCTTATCAATTACAAGCACTTTCATCTGATGAAGCCTTTTGGTTAAAAACATTAATCAGAAAAGGCACTATCAAACTCCTGATTTTCACCATCACATACTAACATTTCCTACAGTGCCTCTGTGTGGGCATTGGCCATCTTTCCAAGCCACACAGTCTTCACATTCACTGATGCTGGAAAGTATACATTTAATCCTTATTACCAAAACACCATACTGTGAAATCATTTTCTACTCCGAGACCAAAAATCCCAGATGCCAACTAAGTCCTGGAGCACAGAAGCATCTTCCCATGCTTTAAAAAGGCATCAGCGTAAAATCCAAGTGAGTTAAACAGACAAACCCCAGCGAAAAAAATAAATAAATCACAGGCCCCTGTGCCCACTGCCATTCGTCACAAGCCACCCAAAGCTAATTTTGTAGATGGCAACCACGCTTAAAATGGGTTGCCAGCCTACACAGTCCTTTTTAGAAAAAAATATTCTGGAGAAATTCAAAGGTAGAGTTCAACCTGTACTACAGCAAAAGACTGAGCTATTTGATGAAGAGAGGATGAAGCACATTGTCCTCAGCTGAATTTCAGCCAAGCAGGAAAACAACTCTGGAGATGTTAAGAGGGTCTGTCATACCTACCTTACCCAGAAGTAGAGAAGCCACAAAAAGCCCTAAAAAGAAATGTTGCATTCAAGATGCTATTACAGTGGGCCATACAATCAAGAGAAAAGACTAATTGATTATGAATTCTATACTGACCTGGCTGACAAAGCAAAAATCCTCACTCCTGGAAACCATCCTCAGGCACCGATCTAAATGCACAGAACATTCCCCAAACTCAAACACAACCTTTTCCCTCCCGCACCCCACACCTTCTCCATACAACAGACCACAATGGACTGGCCGCATCTACTACATACAACAGACCACAATCCCAATTTCATACTTTCCTTTCTCAACACACTTTCATAGCCATCCTAACCTCATAAAACTCCCACCCAAGCAGCCAATACATCATCCACAAATGTTTTGTGGTTTTTTTTTCTCCTAAGGGTGACCATTTCGGAAGACACTTCTCAGATAAACCCTGATCACTCCCCCCCCTTATCAGAAGCAAACCCTCCCCTAAGAAGCGCAGAAGAGCTATTTCAGGTTAGTTCCCTGAGATCTGGCAATCCCCCCACTCCCGCTACTAAAGGTAGGGCCCCCACAAAGACATTTCATACCATTTCGCCCCCACAAAGACCTTTCATACCATTTCCTAGGTCTAGGCGTGGAAGAGCACGCCTGTCCATTCAGAAAATAAAAAAAAAGAGTATCAGGCCAGCAAGCCACCTTCAGTAAATAAAGCGTTGGCAACCTCTGGCCAGATGTCAGCTTCAACTCAAGAGCCCAAAGACAACCAGCCGGCCAGAACAAGGCAGGGTCACGGCCAGGGTTAGCTGGAACACAGATCGGATGCAATTGCTTTCCCACACCATCACCGGCACCACTTCCGGGTGTGAATCCAGCATGCCCCCCCACACCACCACCACCACCACCGCACCCCGCAGATCCTCCGGTACCAACCCCGGGTGCGGATACGCCGGCCCTCCAAACATCCTAGTCCTCAAGACGAGGCACCATAAGCCCCCCCACCACCACCACCTCTCGCTCTCCTTCCGAGAATGCAGGAGCGGAGCTCTTCCACCCCCCCCCCCACAACACCCGGCTGCAAAGCGAAAGAGAAAGCGGGCGGGGTGTGGGAAGAGCTCCGTCCAGGAAAGAGAAACGGAAAGGCAAAGAGAGAGAAGCCGGGCGAAAAGTCCCACCCTTCGGCCCGCCGGGTGGCTTCCCCTCCTGCCCTTTCCGGAGAGGAGATCGGAGTTTCCATCCCGCTCCTCCGGGGGAGGACGGGAGGCAGAGCGGGGCAGCCGGCAATGCCCGCTGCCTCCCATCCATCCGTCCGTCCGTCCGTCTCGCAGCCCCGCAAGGATACTGTTGGGGCGGCGGGGCCTGCAGAGCCCTGATACTGGCCGGGTGAGGCGGCGGCGGCGGCCCCGCAGCGGCGGCGGGGGCAGCAGGAGGGGTCCCGGCCACGGCAGCCGGCGGCGGAGGGACGGGAGCAGCGGCAGGAGGCGCCCCGCTGGCCGCCGCCGCCGCCGCCGGGGAAGGGGCCGCTCCGGCCGCTGCTGCCACTGGAGGGAGAGGCGGCGGCGGCGGCCCGGCTCCCACGCCGCTCCCGGGGGAGGGCGCCGTTCCCGCCGCCGCCGCCGCCGCTCCCCCCGCTGCCGCCGCCGCCGCCGCCGAGCCGGGCTTGAGGGCCGCCTTCTGCGGTAAACTCATGGCCAAGCGGAGCCACCACCAGGCCGGGGGCGGCGGCGGCGGCGGGGCGGGGGGCGGGGAGCGGCGGGGCGGGGGCAGCCCGGCGGGCCAGCACCCCCGGCCGGTCTCCGTGACAACGCGGCCGGCCTCCTCCTCCTCTCCTCCTCCTCCTCTCCCGCCTCCTCCTCCTCAGGCCGGGGCGAGCGGGGCCGGTCAGGCCGCGCCGCCGCTCATGGGGCCGCCTCCGCCGGCGGCTCTCGGCTCCTGGGGCCGGGCGAAGCGGCTCCGCGGCGTCTAGCGGCCGTCGGCTGAGCGATGCCGGCGGATTCTCCTCACGGACGGAGCGGGGTATCCAACATGGCGCTGGCGGCCGCCTCCAGCAGTCCGGCAGGACGACGACGGCGGCGACGGCGACGTCGGGCGTTCGGACGCTCGGGAAGCTCCGAAGACGTTCGGCTCCGGCCTCGGAAGTGCCGGCGGCGCCTGCGCGAGCCGTTCGGCTCAGGCGGCGTTCGGCCAAGCTCGGAAAACGCTCGGCCCACGGGCCCGAGCGGCTTCGGGGAACGCTCGCACCCTCCCCCCGCCCCGCCCCTTCGGCGGGATTCCGATACGCTCCGCTAGAGTTTATAATGGAGACCGTGGGAATGTAAAGCGGTAAACACGCATCGGCCTGGCTTCGACGCGTGGGAACGCCTGCACAAGGGTTCAAATGTGTGTGTCTGTGAATGAATGAATGAATGAATGAATGAATGTAGGAAGGAAGGAAGGAAGGAAGGAAGGAAAGAAGGAAAGAAGGAAAGGGGAAGGAAGGGAGAAGGAACGAAGGCAGGCTGGCAGGCACTGGAGTGGTTCAGAGGAGCCCCTTCCATGATGTAGGGCAGTGTTTCTCAACCTTGACAATTTTAAGGCATGTGGACTTCATCTCCCAGAATTCCACAGCCAGCAATGCTGGATGTGGAATTCTGGGAGTTGAAGTCCACATGCCTTAAAATTGTCAAGGTTGAGAAACACTGATGTAGAGTTTCTCCGTAATTTATTTCCCTTAGAGCATGGGTAGGCAACTTCGGCTCTTTTATGACTCATGGACTTCAACTCCCAGAATTCCCGAGTCAGCATGGGTAGGCAACCTCGGCTCTTTTATGACTCATGGACTTCAACTCCCAGAATTCCCGAGTCAGCTGTGCTGACTCGGGAATTCTGGGAGTTGAAGTCCATGGGTCATAAAAGAGCCGAGGTTGCCTACCCCTGCCTTAGAGGAACATCAGAAAATGAGCCCCTTGGGGTCCCCAAGACTCTTTCTGGGCTGGATGTCCATTAAGAACATGCCAGACCCCCTTGGATCACCCCTAAGCAAGGGGCTCCTCACCCTCAGCACTGCCCAGAGCAAGCCCTCTGCTCACGGCCAGGAGGCCAGAAGCTGCTCAAATTCACTCACTGCTTTTTGCCACAACCAAAAACATCCGTTTCACTCTCTAAATGTGCATTGGACAAATAGCATCTACAATACACACACATGAAATAAAGTCGAAATAAAGATAAAGATACACACACATACACATACACACACACACACACATACATACCGGTATATATATATATACATATATGTGTGTGTGTGTTTTCTGAGGTTTTCGCGGGTGTTTGTATGTAGGTCTTTGGTTATTCGGGTTTTCTCCCGCGTAAAATTGGAAGTGTCTTGGCGATGTTTCGACGAAGTCCCATTCGTCATCTTCAGAAGCACAAAGCCAAAAACACCAGCCTGAAGATGACGAATGGGACTTCGTCGAAACGTCGGCAAGACACTTCCAATTTTACGCGGGAGAAAACCTGAATAACCAAAGACCTATATACATATATGTATATACATATGTATATATACACACACACACACACACACACATATTATACACACATATATATACAAAGGAAGGAACAGCTACAACCACACATTGTTCCTAGAAGCACGAAGCCGAAAGCACCAGCCTGAAGATGACGAATGGGACTTTGTTGAAACGTCGCCAAGACACTTCAAATTTTACGCGGGAGAAAACCCGAAGAACCAAAGACCTACATACAAACACCCGCGAAAACCTCAGAAAACATATATATATATATATATATATATATATATTTGTTGGCGATCCAAATTTAACACATACATGTATATATATACATACACATACGTATACACACGTTTTAAGGAAAAACAAACACTTGGTAGTTTTCTGTCGCCTCCTCACCCCCTCCCCTGCAGGGCTGTCTTTCCAACAGGATCTTCCACAGGGATTGGACTTCCACTCCCATAATCCCCAGCTATGCCAGTATATTGACCTCAGGGTCCTGCTGGGCCAGATTTGCAGTTGTGCATCTTTCCTGGTCGGTCTCCCGCGTCTTCTGGCTAGGATTGGGCTCCCGGGAGAGCAAGCAGACGCCACCCTTCCCCATTTGGATCAGCAGGGCATGGTGGCCAGCCCCTCTCGGCTTCCCCTTCCCCCCCATTCACGTTGTTCCCTTCCCCTGCCGAAAGCAGATTGCACAGAAGGGGGAATTTTCTGTCCTGACCCATGTCCAGAGAACTAAACAAAACAGCTGGTCTTTCTGTCTGTTGGGCTGAACACGACAAGGGCAACCGGGAGAGCATTCGAAAACCCACAAATAAAAAGCAGGGGAAACCAATCATTTCAAACCGTGATAAAAAGGCGTTTATTTCAAAATGACAGTGTTTCCCCCCCCCCAAAGGCAGGAAAGAGTTTAAAAAAAAAAAAAAAAAGAACAAATTGTCTGAACGGATCCATCCGGAATTGGGGTAGCACAAAATTCCTTGCAGATCTTTTTTTTTTCTTCCCCTTTTCTCAGAAGGCTCAACTCACTGAACCCCAGAGAATTATGGGGAGGGGGACAATCCTTTCCCCCCCTAGTGCAACTGGGGAGGGGGCAGCTCTTTGGCCAACCCCTCCTCCCCCCAATTCCACCCCTTCAAACCACATCTGGAAGCCATTGGCGGCCTTCCCCCCCCCCCATCCGGTTACCAAAAGCAGATTGCGCATCTGCATACAATTTGCCTTCCTGCAGGAGGGAAATTTGCACCCCACATTTGCAGCAGAGGAGCCCTAAAATCGGCTTTTCCCGCCTCCAGACCTCCGGGGGGGGGGCAACAGGCTCCCTTCACAGGCATCCCAAACCAACTTTCCCCAATGTAGTTTGACTTCAAGACTGAGCTACAGATGTATCCGACCTATCCCGGCTCATTGGGGAAAGCTGATGGGGGGGTAGATATCTGCTTAAGCCCTCATGAAGCCCCTTCCCAGAGGCACTATCTGGGAGGGGGGGGCTCCTTACTGCCTGACTGCCAGTTTCTGCATAGGAGGTGCCAGCTTGGGCAAAAGGGGCTTAGCACAGGAATGCTTTGCTGGCATTAAAGCAAGCAGAGGATGCTTGTTGGGACTCTGGACCCCTCCAAAGCCCAGGATCTGAAAACCTACCCAGGGTAATAACCCACCCCCATCTCCCAGAACCCTTATGGTGCTCCCAAGGAGAACCCTGGAGCTGGTTTTGGATGGGGGGAGGGTAGTCTAGCGTGGCCCTTGCTTAACCCTGCAGCTCTGCCCCCATTCCTCTCCTTTTAATTCAAAATGCAAAAGCTCACGAGAAGTGAACTGAGAGACAGATCAGCCCTGTAGGCTTCCAAAGACATCGAACGCCTTTCAAGGACCCTGACAGATCCCAGCCCTGAAGCCGGAAGGGCCTGTCACAAGCCCGGGGAGACCCCGGCCCCATTCCCCTTTCAACGGGGCCCACGTACAAGATGTATCCAAAGGGGGGAAAAAACGCCTTTCCCCATCTGTTCACTTGGAAGCGCGCGCGAGAGAGAAAGAGAGACTAAGACAATCCTAACATTTAAAAATGTCCATACGTTTTCCCCGACCGCCCCCCACCCCCCAAAAATGTTCCAGTGTTCTGCAAGGTTGTAAAAATAACTTCTCTATTTTACAAAAGGCTGCGTGTCCGTTGTGGCCGGGCTCGGCTGGTTAGCGCGACGGAGCGGTTCTCCTTTTGGAAAAGCAGCCGAAGACTTAAAAGCTGGCTCAGGTCTTCGCAAAGGAAAGAGTGGCGTGCCGAGTCCACGGGAGACGCCGTGGGAAGGCCTCCGTGGCGAGTGGACGTCACGAAATTTGTCTTCCGGAGGCCCTTTGCAGCTAAGGGCACGAGAGAGGCCGGGGTGGGCTCCCTTTGGTTCTTAACACGGAGGAAGTGGAGAACTGGGGGCTCCTGCGTGGGCGCCCCATTTTTCATTGGCGGGAAGCCTCACCAAACTTCACATTTCTGCGGGGGATTCATAGGCGCACCAGGCTTGCACTGGAAGTGCTTGGAAAAGTCCCTGGAATTGGACACGGTCCCGATGACTCGGAAGCGGGAAGGGCTGTGGGGGTCCGTGACGAGTCCTTCGTGGGAACTCTCTGGGGTACGGACTGAACACCAGACCTAGGAGAAGCGAGGGGCAAGAGACAGGGGCTCAGTGGGGCAGACTGAGGAGTGGGGGGGCTGAGAGAAACCTTCCAGGCCAGGGGTAGGCAGCCTTGGCTTTTTTATGACTCGTGAACTTCAACTCCCAGAATTCCTGAGCCAGCCATGCTGAGGGGAAAGGGAGAGGTTTCCAAGCTGAGCCATGCTGGCTCAGGAATTCTGGGAGTTGAAGTCCACGAGTCCTGAGGGGGCCAAGTTTGAAGACCACTGCTCTAAATGGGCCTTATTGTAGACCTGATGGCTGCACAGACTAGGCCAGGGGTAGGCAACCTTGGCTCGTTTATGACTCGTGGACTTCAACTCCCAGAATTCCTGAGCCAGCCATGCTGAGGGGAAAGGGAGAGGTTTCCAAGCTGAGCCATGCTGGCTCAGGAATTCTGGGAGTTGAAGTCCACGAGTCCTGAGGGGGCCAAGTTTGAAGACCGCTGCTCTAAATGGGCCTTATTGTAGACCTGATGGCTGCACAGACTAGGCCAGGGGTAGGCAACCTTGGCTCGTTTATGACTCGTGGACTTCAACTCCCAGAATTCCTGAGCCAGCCATGCTGAGGGGAAAGGGAGAGGTTTCCAAGCTGAGCCAGGCTGGCTCAGGAATTCTGGGAGTTGAAGTCCACGAGTCCTGAGGGGGCCATAGATCCCCCATGCTGGCTCAGGAATTCTGGGAGTTGAAGTCCACGATTCATAAAAGAGCCAAGGTTGCCTACCCCTGTTCTAGGGAGATGTGGGGGAGGGGGGAGAGAAGAGCTGAGAGCCGGACGCGGCTGAGTCCCACCTGGGCAAAGGCAACGAAGAAGAGCTGATCATTGGTGAGGCCAAGTGCGGGCAGAGACGGCTCCTGCCCGTTCTTCTTCACCCAGTTCCGATAGGCCTGTGGGCAAGGAAAGGGCAGAGTGAGCTACACCCGAGCCCGGCTAGGGCTCCCCACGAGGGCTGCACCCCCTCAGCTCACCCGGTAGGCGGCCTTGAGCCCCCCGTTGTCCGCAATATTCTCCCCCAGAGTGTATTTGCCGTTCACGGCTTCTCCATTGACCGAGTAGTTGCCGTACTGCTCCACCAGGCACTCGGTGTGCTGCTTGAAGGCCTCCACCGAGGAGTTCTTCCACCAGGGCCGGAGATTGCCATCCTTGTCGTACTCGCGTCCTGTGTAGACACACCAACAAGGATCAGAGCTGGTCCGGTTTGCCGGAATAGGAGAACCAGGCCTGCCAAGGGGCCCTGGAGGGATTCGATACTCGGGTCCTATTTCTCAAGAGGAGGAAAAGTGATGCCCGCTTCCCACCAAGGGAGCCTGGCGCGCTCACCTTGATCGTCAAAGGCGTGTGTCAGCTCGTGGCCCACCACAACTCCAATCCCCCCAAAATTGATAGCCCTGTAAAAGAAGCCACAAGACAGAAGGGTTCAGCTGGACAGTGTCAGGGCTGCATCTCACCTAACCAAGCTTCATGTGCTGACAATAATAATGAAAATAAAAATGATGATGAAGATGAGGAGGAGGAGGAGAAGAAGAAAAAGAAGAAGAAGAAGAAGAAGAAGAAGAAGAAGAAGAAGAAGAAGAAGAAGAAGAAGAAGAAGAAGAAGAAGAGGAGGAGGAGGAGGAGGAGGAGGAGGAGGAGGAGGAGAAGGAGAAGGAGAAGGAGAAGGAGAAGGAGAAGAAGAAGAAGAAGAAGAAGAAGAAGAAGAAGAAGAAGAAGACGAAGAAGAAGAAGAAGAAGAAGAAGAAGAAGAAGAAGAAGAAGAAGAAGAAGAAAAAAAAAAAGAGTTGGAAGGAACCTTGAAGGTCATCTAGTCCAACCCTCTGCTCAGGCAGGAGACCCTATACCAGGGATAGACAACCTTGGCTCTTTTATGACTCATGGACTTCAACTCCCAGAATTCCTGAGCCAGAATGAAGTCCACGAGTCATAAAAGAGCCAAGGTTGCCAACCTGTGCCCTGTACCATTTCAGACACATGGCTGTCCAGTCTCTTCTTAAAAACTTCCAGTGTTGGAGCACCCACAACTTCTGGAGGCAGGTTGTTCCACTGGTTAATTGTTCTCCCTGTCAGAAAATTCCTCCTTAGTTCTAGGTTGCTTCTCTCTTTGGTATTGGGGAGGGGGGGAGAGAAGGAAGGATTGAAATATGAAAGAGAGCAAGCACCTGATTGGACATTTGCAGATAACCAGGGGGGGGGGAGGGAGGGGGAGAGAGAGAATGAAGTTTTCCTTCGCACGGGAAAGCCTCAGATTCAGCTTACGCCACTTCTGTAACCATTTAAGCTTCGGTAAAGTATATTCTTGGCAAAATCATACGGCCAGGAGTCCCTCTTTGCTAAATGACCGAGTGGGGCGGTTGACACCGTCCCCCTCCCCAAATGCTATCTGCATGGTGCCTCTTTCGCCCCATCAACATCATTTCATCTTGACAGGGTCCAGTCTCTCCTCTCCGTCATCCAAGCCTCAGAAGACTTTGACTGAGAGTCAAGGACGTCACCGGACGTTCACACACACACACACACACACACACACACAGGCTGTGGCCATCAAAAGGGACAGCTGGAGCAGTTCCTGGAGGGAAGGAACTGCGCCTCTGTCTTCCTCTCCGGGACCCCCAGCTTCCCGCCCCCAATGCGAAGAGACAGGAGGGAGGGGCCGTCGTACTTGGGATAATTCCGCGTGTAGAACGGAGATTGCAGAATTCCAGCCGGGAAGATGACCTCGTTTTTGGTGGGAGAATAATAAGCGTTCACAGTTGGGGGGGTCATGCTCCACCTGGGGGAAGATGCCGAAGCAAGAGAAGCCATCAGGACCAAGGTCCAGGAGACACGGCTCAGCTCTCTCCTTCAGCCCCTTCCCGGATCTGGCCCGAGAGGAGGGTTCTTGGCCAACTCCTACTCACTGGTCGCGGTTCGGAGGCTTGCGAAGCTGGTCAGCGGCTACCCGGGCGGAGAAGTTGGAGAACTGCATAACGTTCTCGTAGTACAGGTCAGGCACTGGGTCGTACTGCCAAGACCAAGAGGGAGCCTCGTCAGAGCCAAACGCCCACCCAGGAGGGCTCCCTGCAGCCTGTACCCGCCCGCTCCCCCTACACACACACCCCGCAGGCGTGACTCACCTCGTGGAAGACTTTGTCCAGCTCTTTGGGGTCCAGGATGAACTTTGGGTAGCCAATCATGTCATAGATGGCGTCGGCCTTCTCTCTGGCTGACCGCCTGGTCTCCTCGTCCATCCACACAAGGCTGGCCAGGCTCTCCTCCAGTGCCCTTTTAATCTCCAGGATCATCTCCTCAGCCTGCAGGGGAGGGGGGGGGAGAGTGAGGCTAGCCAGCCCTTCTCTGGCAGTGTAGGGTGCTCCAGGGCAGAAGGGAGAAGAGCTCCCCAAGTCTATACTTCTGAAGCCGGAGGAGGAGGAGCACAGCTGCTCTAGGAAGGAGGGGTCTCCTCTCTCCTGTGTGGGGAACCCCCAACCTGCTCCAGGGGAAGCCAGCGAGGCTGAGTAGGACCCTGGGAACCCCCTACGGGTCAAGAGGGGCAGCCCCCACGGCTCCAGTCGTGCCAGGGGAGAAGAGAAGCTTACCACCGCCCGGCTGTCTTCGGCAAAGGTGGCCTTCACAAACATGGCACCCAAGACGAAACCCAGGCTGTTATCGGTGTCGCTGATGCAGTACTTCCAGCGGGGCAGGCAAGTCTGCAGAGGAAGGAGGTCACTTGCACCCAGCTCTGGCCTCTGGCTGCCCTCTTGAGACGGCCCTGTGCCAAGTCCTTCCCAAAGAGGAAGGTGACTGGCTGGTGCCCAAAGGATGCCCGGGGCTGCAGGCCGTTCAGATCCAGCACAGGCTGAGAGCCAGATGGGCATGGCGCTGCAGTGCTGGCAGTGGGCAGCAGAGGGCGCTCCAGGGCAGCCAATCCTGAGAAGCAGGAGGAACTTTTTCCCACGGGGGGGGGGGAAACAGGACTCCCCGCCACCCCGGCCACCCCTTCCTGCGTCCTTCCCTGCAGCCGAGCCCAGGGAACCGCCTGGCACCCACCTTCTTCGATCCGTACATGACTTCCAAGAACTTCTCCCCCGCTTCCTGGAACCGCTGGTCCAGGAAACTTGCGCCTTTCCTCACCAGGTGCCAAATCATGTAGTTGCGCAACACCCTGGTGGGGAGAGAGAGAGAGAGAGAGAGAGAGAGAGAGAGAGAGAGAGAGAGAGAGAAGGGCTGAGGAAAGCTGGGAAAGGGGGCTGGTGGTGGGTGGGGTCCTCCAGTTCAACGCCCCCTGCCCCAAAGTTCCTGCCCCTCCCTCACCTCTTGTCCGTGTTCAGGATGAGCAGGGAGACGCGTTGGAGATACTCCCTGGCGTAGACCACCACGGGCTCCGATTCGTTGATCTCCACCGGGTCAAAGACCTCCTTCAGCAAGGGCATCCAGTCGATGGCCGGGGCCAGGTCCTTCCGGGGCAAAAAGGAGGAGTGGAGGGTGAGACCTCCTCAAGAGCACCCAGCCCCCTCCTCCCTCAAGGGCAAGGAGGCCACCCGCCTGCCTGCCGCCCAGTCACCCCATGGGGAACGGACAGCTGCCGGAAAACCAGGCCTGGGTCCCCGAAAGGAGAGCTGGGTTCAGGGTGGCTGGAGTTGGCTTCCATTTCTTTCTCAGCCTCGCCTCGGACGGGAAGGAATGTCTCCAGGAGAGCCGGAAGCCATCAGCATCCTCGTCTAAGGGCTGATTGGCGCGTTGTTCCATTCAAAGGGACGATGCCCTGTCCTTCGCCCCTTTCCAAGGATGCCAATCCGAGGCAGAGCTGATGGCAGAGCCCCCAACATCCCCACCGCCTCACCTTTAGCTCCCCAGCGGGCATTTTGTGGTAGATCACTTCCTCATCCCGAAGCTTCTCCTGGGGGGTGGTGATGTTGGCCAAGGTGGTCTCGAAGTCCAGAATTTCTTGCATCTGTGGTCGGACAGTGGCCTCCTCCTCCCCGCTGACCAGCACCCCAAGTTGGACCATGAAATTGAGATACGCCACCAGCACCTGCAGGAGCAGGAAAAGGAACGTGGCCTTGGTTCAACTTGGAAAGACCCTGCGACTGGGCAGGCCACGTCTCACAGGGCGACGGGCATAGTCCTGGAAAGGAGGGAGGCTGTGCCCGACTCAAGGGGGCCCTGCTGCGGGACCACCACTCACTTTCTCGTTCTGGGTTTTGTTGAGGTAGTAATTCCTAGATGGCAGCCCCAGCCCTGACTGGTCGATCTGGAAGAGAAGCAGCAGCGAGAGAGAAGAGGGCGTGAGCCTGGGCAGCGGGGCGGAGCAGAGCGGCCGGGTAGGCGATTCTGGGGGGGGGGAGGGTCCCCTACCTGGATGATGTTGCTGCTGGAATTCTTTGAGTCGACACTGACCGAGATGGAGAAGAAGGGGGTGAGGTGGTAGTGGGCTACCAGGGCCAGCAGCGTCTGGTTGAAACCGTACTCTCCCGAGGGGGCACTGATATTCCAGCCTCCAAGCTAGGGGGGGAGAGAGACCCCCTATAGGTCAAGAGAGCAGGAGAGCCAAAGAAGCCCAGAGCCCCCCCCCAAAATGTCTGTCTTGTCAGCCCGACTGAGAAGCTGAAGAGCGTCAATTGCAAGGTTATTATTTTTTTTTTGCTCAGCACTGGCTTTGGACCACACTTCCCATCGTCCTGAACCGGGCCAGCCAGAGGGTTGGCCCCAGAGCAATTGGGAGGGGGGCAAAGAGTTACCTTCTGCACCTGATCCACCAGCGGCTTGGCCTGCAGCTCCTCTATCCGGCTCTCGTTCATGCAGGACTGGTAGTAACGCTGCACTTTGCGCTCGGCCTCGCTCAGAGACAAGGGGGCCGTGGTGTTTTCTGCAGAGAGGAGACCACCCGTCACCCCTTTCCTGCCCCCCTGCCCCCCGCAGCCCTTCCCCACGGGATCCAAAGGGACCCACTGGGTGCTCCTTCTGGATTCCCCTTGCTCTACGCTCCCTCTGACATCTGTTGGGGACTCAGTGGGGGAGAACAGCTCGAAGGGGCGTCTCGTCCCCTCCTATGGAACACGGAAGAGACCCCCCCACGAGCCTCCCCCCCCCAATGGCTCTGCAAGTTTAGCTTTTGTTCTGTTCCATGTGAGTAGCTGGGGGAAAGGAAAGCTCTTCAGAAGCCCAGCCAGATTTGGGCGGGATAAAGGAAGGTAAGGGTCTGTAGCTATGGAAATTCCCCCCCCTCCCCTCCAGACAGCTGCGGATTTGGGCTGGAGAAAGGAAGGTAAGGGTCTGTAGCTATGGAAATCCCCCCCCCCCGCCCCTCCAGACAGCGTCCCTCTTCACTGCCAAGAGAGGAATATTTAATTGGGTAAATCCCCCCCTCCTGCTCTCTGCACATGGATGCGTCTTTGGGGAGGGGGGGAGGAGGGAAGGACCCTACCTGGGAAATTGCAAGAGGCTCCGTCATGGGAAAACTGAAGTGGGAGGGGGCTGTTGGGAAGCGGAAAGCCGCAGTAGAGGGAGAAACACACAAATGCAGAGAGAGAGACGCACACACAAAGACTGGCTCTCTGTCCTTCTCTAAGGCAGGGCTGCAAAGCTGGGGCTTTGCAAGGACCCCCCCCCAAACCAGGGAGAAAGACCCCTCCCTCCCAGCCTCCAAGGAGGAGTGACCTAGCACAGCCTTGCCCCTCCCTTTTTAGCCCAAGGCTGGGGGCTCCCTTCCTTCAGCCCCAGAGAGAGAGCAGGACCTCCTTGGTCCCCTTGACAGCTGCGCCCGCCCCCCCCCCGCCAACCCACCCAGGAGGGTCTTCAAGGCTGCCTGGTTGTGCTCCCAAAGCTTGTTGAAGGTCCCCCAGCGGGAGTGGCCGTCCGGGATGGGGTTAGTCTTGACCCAGCCGCCGCAGGCGTAGCTGAAGAAGTCCTCGCAGGGGTCCACCGCTTGGTCCAGCGAACTCAGGATGGAGCTGGTCACCGAGATGCAGGCCTGGCTCAGGCAGGCCTCTGAGGAGAGGAAGAGGCGGCCGTCACCTCAGGGAGGGGCTGGGGGAGACCTCCTCCCCACTTCCCCCCCCCAGAGGAGGCAGCCCAGGTGGACGGCCAGCAAACTCACGCGTCTGGTACTGGAAGAGCAGGACAGAGAGGCAGGCCAACAGAGCCAGGAGCAGGAGCAGTGTCAGGACCACCAGGCACTTCTCCGGCCGCGTCCGCTGCGCCCAGCAGCCCTTCCTGGCTCCTGGACTGCGGAAGTTCACCTGGGGGGGGGGAGAAGGAAAGAGGGAGAGTCAGAGAAGCAGCAGCCCCCTCTGCCACGGGGCCCAGGGGCGTGGGGAGCCCTGCCCGTCTCCCTGCCAGAGCCCAGAGGCGGAAGGGAGGCCGTGCCCGGGCAGTTGTGTCCCAGGGGCCACTCCCTGCCTTGGGAGCCGTCCTTTCCCGGGAAAGAGGGCAAATGGGCCCCGGACTGCCCCGGGGAGGGGGACCTGGGGGCACAGGAGCCCGGACCACAGACGGGAAGACCCTGGAGCCCTGGGGTGGGAAGAGGGATGTCCCGGCGTTAGCAGGGTGCGCCCGACGGTGCTGGGGGTGAGGGCCGAGGCTCTCCCCCCCCCCCGCTGCAGGTTTATTGGCGTCGGCTGCACCCTCGCCCCCCCCGATGGCCGTTCAAATCACTTGAGAGAGAGAAAGGGCAGAATCTGCAGAAGGAGTGGGGGGAAAGGCCCCGCCGGGCAGAAGCGGGAAGCCCGGAAGGAGGAGCAGGCCAGCTGCTGTTATGGGCTGGATCTCAGGAAGGGCCCTCCCCCAGCAGCCATGGTGGCCCCACTCCTCCTCCTCCTCCCCCTCCTCCCCTACCTCTTCCTCTTCCTCCTCCCCTTCTTCTTTCCTCCTCCCCTTCTTCCTCCTCCTCCTCTTCCTCCTCCTTCCCTTCTTCCTCCTCCTCCTCCTGTCCTCCCCTCTTCCGCCTCCTCCCCTTCTTCCTCCTCCCCTTCCTCTTCCTCCTCCCCTCCTTCCTCCTCCCCTCCCCTTTCTCCCCTTCCCCTTCCTCCTCCTCCTCTTCCTCCTCCTCTTCTCCCCCTCCTCTTCCTCCTCTCCTCTTCTTCCTCCTCCTCACCTCTTCCCCCTCCTCCCCTCCTTCCTCCTCCCCTCCTCCTCCCCTCCCCTTCTTCTCCCCTTCCCCTTCCTCCTCCTCCTCTTCCTCCTCTCCTCCTCTTCTTCCTCCTCCTCCCCTCCCTCCTCCAGAGGATTTCCCTGCAGGATTTCCCTCCTTTTCTGGTGCAGGGAAGGTGGGCAAGGGGGGGCGGGGGGGGCTTACATCCCCCCCTGCCCTGCCTGGGCCAGAGCTTGTCTGTCCAAGGAGGGGGAGTGGGAGCCCACCTGCTTTCCTCTGGCTCATCACGGGGAAGGGAGAGGGCCAGAAAGGGAGAGAGGGCTCCGGGAGGGACCCCCAAGCGCCCCCCCCCACCGTGCAGAGGCAAATGAGGGCTCTCCGTTCAGCTGCTGCTGCTGCTGGGCTGTGCCAAGACTTTTCCCGCCAAGGAATTCTCTTTGTTTTGCTCCATCAAAACTGCCCAGGGTGCCGTGTTCGACAGGGCGAAGGAGCCAAGGAACGCCCTCCCTCTGCAGACGGGCGGGAACGCCCTGCCTCTTTCTCCACCTGTGCCCCCCCCAAGAGGCAGGGGTCAGCACAGGGCCAAGCAGAGGCTGGTCTGGGGCACGGAACCCAACACCAGGAAGGGACCTCCGGGGCCTAGTCCGGCTCTCTTCCCAGGAGGAATTTGCTACACCAAATCTGTCAGGAAGGGGACCTTCGGAGGCCATCCAGCCCAGCCCCCTTCTCAGAAAGAATCCGCCCCGCCAAATCTCACTCTGAGAGGGACCTCAAGAGATCCCCTAGTCCAGCCCTCTTCCCAGGCACACAACCCGGTCTGGAAGGGGCCTCCAGAGGTCATTTAGTCCAGCCCCCCCGCCCGCTTTCCAGGAGGAACCCGCTATGCAGAATCCTAGAACGAAAGAGCGGGCAAAAGGTTCAAGAGCGGGGATTTCAAAAACCAGCAGGGCCACGACCAGGAAAGGCAGAAGCCAGGCAGATCTTAGAAGGAGCAACCCCCCCAACACACACACACACACACACACACACACACACACACAACCGTGCCCTGGCAGCACCTGAATCGACAGGGTTCACCTCCACCTGCGGCCTTGCTGGAGGTTGGCATCTAAAGGAAGCAGAGGGGGGGCCGTCCCCTGTCGTCCTTCGCCTCCAGCCTCTTAACGTGCCAGCACGTTCCCCCCCCACCACTCCCAGTCATCAGGGTCAGAAAGCAGGCCCAAGAGAAAGCTGGCGGCATTGCCCACCCTCTCCCATCGTTGCTTCCCGCGAGGGGCATCTGCCCTTCCCCACACACGTGGCTGCCCAAGGCTGGAGCAGAACCAGAGGAGAATCTGCCATCCGCCCCGCCAGGGATGCCCAGCCTTGAAGCAGCACTGCTCCACCCCGCTTTTCCAGCCCTCCCCCCAACCCCCTCCCCAAGGCTCCTGAGAGGTGCAGCTTGGCCAGGGGAACAAGGGCAGTGTCCAGCCAGCCCTTCCCAGGAATCTCTCCCAGTAGCCCTACCGTGGACTGGACAGGGCTGGGGCATTTCAAGGGCCTCTGAGGAGGTGAAACGCAGGAAACCCTCCGCCGGAAGTGGGGGGGTGCCACCCTCCCTCCTCACCTGGACCCCATTGGGGTAGATCTCTCCCTCCAGGGCGTCCACCAGCTCTTCTTCGTCCAGGGTGGCCCGCTTGTAAGTGGACATCTGAAAGACGAGGGCAGAAGGAGGATCTCAGCATTATCTGTGGCCCCACCTGGCCCCACATAAGAACCTAAGAAGAGCCGTGCTGAATCAGGCCAAAGCCCATCGAGTCCAGCATTCTGTGTCACACAGTGGCCCACCAATTGTACATGGGAATCTTGAGCAGAAAGAGAAGGCAAAACCCTCCCTTTCCCTTGACCCCCAACAAATGGTACTCAAGGGAATCCTGCCTGCCTCAACCAACATAGAGGCGGCACATGGACATCCGTTTTAATAACCACCGATACACTTGGCCTCCATGAATCTATCTAACCCTGCCTGGAAACTGTCAAGGCTGACAGCTGTCACGACCCCTTCTGGAAGTGAATTCCATAAATCAACGACCCTCTGGGTGAAGAAATATTTCCCTTTATTTGTCCTCACTTTCTTAGCTATGAGCTTTAGGGAGTGCCCCCTTGTCCTGGTATTGTGTGATAGAGAAAAGAATTTTTCTCTATCCACCTTTTCTATCCCATGCATGATTTTATACACTTCTATCAAGTCACCCCTTAAACGCCGTCTTTCAAGGCTGAAGAGACCGAGGCGTTGCAATCTGGTTTCATAAGGGAGGCGCTCCATTTCCTTGATCATTCTTGTTGCCCTTTTTTGCACCTTTTCCAGTTCCATTATATCCTTCCTGAGGTGCCTGCAGGTGCTTACTCAGACCACCAAGCAGCCAACCCGCCCATTACAGGTGTGTCCCAGCATGCAGTTCCCTCCTAGCCTCGGTTCCCCCCCACCCCACGCTCATTGCCCCCCTCCCCACAAACCAGACCTCCCTCCCTCCCTTCCTCCTTCCCTCCCTCTCCCGCTGGAGAGGTTTCGCCCCAAAACAGGAAGCCCAGACAGCCTGGCGGATACCCGGGGTTTGTGAAGGCGCATTCCTGGTGGAGAGGCTGCTTCCTGGAAAGCCGGCCCCAGAACGCAGGCCCTCCTTCCCCGCCCGCCCGCCCACAGGAGATGCCCGCTGTCTGGAGATGCCTCGCGGCGCCAACCCGACGGGCACGCGGCCGCCCAAGGCTTGAGCAGAACCAGAGGAGAATCGGCCCCTCAGCCACCCCAAGGATGCCCAGCCTTGAACCAGCACTGCTCCACCCCCACCCCGTTTTTCCAGGCCCCCCCTCCCCAGCTCCAGTTAGAATTTGCCTGAAGGGGCAGCATGATCCAAACTCCCCTTTTCCCTGTGGGGTCTAAGCCCCCCCTCCATCAACCCACCCTGTCAGCTCCTGGCGCAGCATCTGGCAGCCTTATCGGTCCTGCTTGGTTTCCTGTTTCGCTGGCTTGGTTGATACAAGTCTCCAAGGCCGGAGACTGCATGGCCCCCTCCCCGCCCCCGTGCTTCTCCCCTTGGACCCTCCCCAGACACATGTTCTGAGGGTGCCCCCCTCCCCAAGATGGCCAGTGACATCGACAGCCTTCTAGAAGCCCAGGGGAGTTTCCGAAGCAGACCGAAAGAGCTGAGCCTCCTCGCTCAGGGGCAGTGTACCTCTCAGTGCCCAGGAGGGAGGCTCCTGACCCATTTCGGAGGGACCCGGAAGGAACCAAACCAGGCAGAAGACCGTGATCTGCTCAACTAACTAAGTCCCAGCCAGCTCAAGGGCGACGCATAAACCAGGCAGGGGAATCCTAAAATTATCCCGGGAAAGGCTGGCCTGGAGGAGGCTGAGGCTTCCTTCCAACCAGCTGCAAGCCCTCAGGGGTCTCTTCTCAGCCCCCCAGCTGCCGGGCGGGGGTCCTGCTTAGCTCTGCCAGGATGCAAAAACAGCCCCCCTCCCCACTTGGCTGGCTCTTCCCAGGAAGAGTTCCCAATGGCTTGTTTACCAGAAGGCCTTCCCAACCCCTCCCCTGCCCTGCCACTTCCGGCTGGGCTGGCTGCCTTCGCCGCCTCCGTCCCAGCTCCTCTGCCAGGCAAGGGCCGACCCTGCTCTCCCACCCACCCCATTCCCCCTACCTGCTCAGCTGCCGGTGGGTCAGCCAACCGGCAAATTCGGCCTGATAGAATCAAGGCGGAAGGAAGGAGAGATGGCTTCCCATCCCACTCCGGGAAGCCGAGCGAAGGGGGGCTTGTAGGGGGCAGCCTGCAGCCCTGGCCAAAGGCTTCCAGGGCTGGCCACGCCAGGCTCCCTGCACTTCGAGGGGGTGGTGCTTTGTGCAGGGGGAGGAGGAGGAGATGCCTCTTTGCCCCCTGACCTTATCCACCCCCATCAGTGTTCGGTGTCTCTTCTTACAGGGTAAACAAGCCAGGAATGCTATCCAGGCAGAGAAGCACAGCTGGCGCACCTGACTGCAGCCCAAGCAGCCTTAAGGAAGCCCCCCCCTCCCCATGGAGCAGCCGGCCTTCCCATCCCACACACACACACACAGAATACAGAACAACAGAGCGGGAAGGGAAGGGACCTTGTAGATCATCTAGTCCCACCCCCTGCTGAAGCAGGAGACCCTATACCCCCCACCCCGTTCTCCTTCCCTTTGGCTGACCCCTTTCGGGAGACCCAGAGTTACTTCAGCCCCCCCTGCCCCAGAAGAAAAGGGCTGACCCCTTTCGGGAGACCCAGAGTTACTGCAGCCCCCCCTCCCCGCCCCAGAAGAGAGGCTCACCATGAGGGCTGCCAAAGCTGGGATGTCTCCCCCCCCCAAAGTCTCTTCTTCGGCTGAAGACCAGGCGCACGTGCTGGAATTTATGTAACCCCGCAGCGCCCTCCCCAACCGACCACGGGAGCCTATGAAGGGAGAGCAAGTCGCAGGCCAGCCTGGAGTTGCTGAAGGAACGTCCCACACGAAGGGAAGGCCGGCCGGGCGCCGGGCTGGAGGAGCAAACAAGGCCTTCAGTCACAAACAGCAAGGGAGGGGTAGTGCTGGCCGGAGGAGGGTCTCCCGCTTCTCAGCGTTGTCTGGGGGGGAGGCAACGAAACCCACTCAGATCAACTGGATATCTGGGCCAGTCTTTCCCATCACCTTCTCCCTGCCCCCCCTCCAGGCTATGCTGCTCCTTCCAAATTAAAGACAAACACCCCCCCCTCTGAACCAAGGGGAAGGCAGATTCTGATCCCAGGCCACCAGCAAGGAATGTAGGGGGTCAGGGGTGACTGCCTCTTCCCCCTCCACCCCCAGAGCACGCTGCCCCTTGCCGGAGCCTACCTTATGAATCAGCCCTGGCATAGGGACACATTAGCAGAAGCATCCCTTAGCTCCTTTCCATCTTTAGGAAGCGGGCAAATGGCTTTGCAGCAGAAAACCACACCGTGCCCAAACAGGACACACAATCACAGCAGTGCAAGCAACGAAACACGTGGACTGTTCCCAGCCCAGTTCAGAAGCCGCACCAAACCAACGCTGGGCAAACAGCAGAGTTGTTCAATTCGGACTCAACTCTCTCCAAAGCCTTTGGCACGCCACCCGCAGCCTGAAAGGGTGTTCTGCCACACACCTCCTCCTCCCACGGAGCCCCCAACAACTGGGGCCGACCACCCACGCATGTCCCAGGAGGCAGAGGGTCTCCTCAACCAGCCTTCTTCGTTAAGTGCCCTCCCACACCTACATTGTGGAGGATAACCACGATTCCTCTGCTGCCAGGAAATGAAATCTGATTTTAGGCTTATAAACACTCAGCCCGGCCTCAATCGGCTGGGACAAACCAATCGCTTGTCTCTTTAAAAAAATTGGGGGCTCCTGTGCCAAGCTTGGGACTAGGGTCTGGGGGAGACTCCGTTCTTGGGGGGGGCTAAAAGCCAAATCCATCCCCGAAGGGTTAGGACTCTGCTGACCAGGAGCCCCAGCCCCGATTTCCCCATTTCTCCAGCATTGCCTGCAAATGCCCACCCTTTCCCTTTCTACTGCCCCCACCCCCAGCACCATCCAGACCCCAGAGATTCAGCCACTCAGCTGGGAAATGGCAGCTGGGTCAGAAGACCACCTTGTTTCCTATCTGACCAAAGCTATAAGCCCCCCCACCCCAGAACTTGGTTCCCCCTAGGTCAGGAGGTCAGCAAAGGCCTTCCTGTGGAAGACAGGCTCGCTTGTAGAGTCCGGCCCTTTGCTAATCTCTCTGCACATGCCCAGGAAGGATGGGTTGGAACCCCCCCCTCCCGCCCCAACCGCTTCAGCAACCTGAAACAAGGCGTGCCGGACTCGGACCACAAACTGGGCATTTTTGGTCCTGAATCACTTCCTGTTTGAATTTCTCACTGGGCCTGGAAGAGAACAGGCTGCGCAGTTCCCACTGCAGCCGCCAGCAGGGCTGCCTTCCATCTGGACCGGCTCCCCTTCCCGGTGTTTGAGGGGGAGCCCCAGCCTCTCCCCCTCCCCCCCCAAGAGGAAACGGTTTTGGCAGCCTGGCAGAGCCAGGAAAAGCAGCACAGCACGAGCAGCTGGGCTCCAGCAGCGCCCTGACCCGTGGCCTCAGCAATGCGGGGGCCGTGGCCGCTGGGTTGAACCCGACCCAGGCAAGGGGAAGGAGATCGGGTGGTGTGACAGAGAGCCCTAAATCACCAAGAGCTCTTCCTGCCCCCCCCAAAAGAAGGGCCAGATCCGTAGTTCCTCAAGGCCCAAACAGGAGGCACAAAACCACTTCACCCACCTCTTTCTAAGCCGCTCTGCCCACTAGGCGACGGGGCCAGTTCTCCTAAGTTCGTTCGGACTATCCTAGCCTGGGCCTCTCTCCCCCTAGCAGAAGGGAGACTGGGAAGCAGCTGTGGCTGTTTACCGCCTTCCCGGCCCCCATCCCACCCACCCCCAACCTTTCCCCCCCCACACCAGGCGAGGGGGAGAGGAGACGTCAAGCGGTTGCGTCAACAGTCAGGAGGAGGGCTTCCAGCTTTTTCCACATCGCTCATCCAAAGGCCCCATGGAAGAAGGGAGGCCAGGGCCAGGGGGGGGAGAGACCCTCCCCCCTGTAGAGCAGAGCAGCCGTTTCTGGAGGGGGGCCAAAGGTCACAAGAGGCGGCCTGCCTCTCTCAGAGAAGAGGGCAAGGAGGGGCGGTCTCCGCTCTCCCCCCCCCTCTTTTCCCAGGCCAGGCGTCCCAGGATGGCGGCTCTTGTTTCCAGGCCTCTGAGCCAAGCCAAAGCCGCCTGGCTGGAGGGGAGCCCTGGCAAGGCCTTGGGGCGAGGGGAGAAGGGCAGCTGGGGGGGGGCAGAGGCACGTCTGGAGGGGCCTCCCCCCTCTCTGCACCCACAAAGTCAGCCGGGGCTGCTGGCGACCCTCCAGAGGGGCAGGGGCTTCTCCTCCCCCCCCCCCCACTGAGCCTCCGAGGGCACTGGAAGCAGCACGGGGGACCCCCTTTCCCCCCAACTCAGCCCCGGCCATTGGCCGCTGGGCAGCCGGGCAAGGGCCAATGAGGGGGCACGGTGGGGTCTCCAATCAGGAGCCAGCGGGGGTTTTTGGGGAGGGAAACCTGCCTATAAAAGGGCGGCGGCTGAGGGACCCCCCCCCCGGCCAGAGCTGAAGTGGAGAGCCGAGAGGAGAACGGCAGCCCCGGCGGGACTCTGCGTAGGAAGGCCGGGCGAAGAGAAGCAGCGAAGGCTCCGACGACCTCCTGCCGGCTGCTGGCCGGACCGCATCCTCGGAGGCACCGGCCACCCGCCGCGAGACCCTCGCCGGCTTCGTGCCAGCGGAGCGCCCGTCCCAGAAAGGAGCGTCGCCCAGAAAGAGGAGCCCAGCCGAGACGGCCCGGGCGGAGGAGGCGGCGGTCAGCGCCTTAGGCCCGAGAGTCCGCTGGCCGGAGGGACGCCGGGCATGTGCGGCTCCGCCCTGGCCCCTCGCGCTCCCTCGGGAGACCCACCGTGTTGGGCGAAGGAGAGCGGGAGGCCGCGGTGGAAGAGGGGAGAGCCCCGCGTAGGGTCCTGCTCCGCGGCTGAGACTCCCTCCCTGCCGCCACCGGACGGAGCGCAGCGCAGCAGGCGGACTCTCTCTGTGGGCCACGCTCGCTGAGGACTAGCCGCGTGGGGAGACCCGGAGAGGGGAAAGGGTCCCGAGCATCAGGCCCCGGCCTCGCTTTTCCTTTCCCAGCTCACCATGGCCGCTGTCTCCGCGGAAGGCCTCCGCGCCCGCCTCGCCGCCCCGGGTCAGCCTGCGGGGCGGCTGCCGAGCGCCTCGCGAGGACGCCGCCGACCAGCGACCGGCAAGGGCGCCGCCCAATCGCAGCCGGTCAAGCGGGCACACCTGCTTTGGTCCGGCCAATCCGCGGCGCAGGGGCGGGACTGCTCAGGCGGGAGGCGGGACTTACCGTAGGCGCTCGCTCCTGTCCAGGTGCGCTCCAAGTCGCCCCGCCGCGGCCGCTCACCTGGCCGCGTGGGGGACGCGGGGCTCACGGCTTTGTTTGGTCCCGCGGAAACGGTGTGGAACTCAGCCCCGATCCAACCCTGGGTGTGTGTTTGTGGGGGTGTGTGTGTACCAAATTGTGATGCCTGGCTCTAACACCGGATCTCTCCCACTTATTAAAACGGAGGTGCTCTCTATTTTCATCCTATTTTGTGTTTATCCAAAGGGCGAACGACGAACGCCCAGGTTGCGAAAGTTACACTGCAGGAAGTCCTTCACTTAGGATCACACACGTGAGCACCACATTTGATGTTGCTAAACCAGACCTTAAGTGAGCTTGGCCTTGTTTTACAACTTCTCTTGCCACAGTTAAGCACATCACGGCAGTCATCAAATTGGTAGCCAGTTGTTAAGCGAATCCAGCTTCCCCATTGACTGCTTGTCAAGAGTGGGGTCAAAGGATGCTGTCGCCATCGTAAATATGAACCGGTGGCCAAGCCTGAAGAGTTTTCATCACGTGACCATGGGGCTGCTGCATTGGTCATAAATGTGGAAAAACTACCCTTCAGTGCCGTTGTAACTAAATGAAAAGGATTCCAGTGACAAATACCATCAGAATGCGAGGATGGTTTAGCAACGGGTTGAAGCCACCAACATGATAGCCGTCTTCCAATATCTCAGGGGCTGCCCCAAAGAAGAGGGAGTCAAGCTATTCTCCAAAGCTCCTGAAGGCAGGACAAGAAGCAACGGATGGAAATTAACCGAGGAGAGAAGCAACCTGGAACTAAGGAGAAACTTCCTGACAGTGAGAACAATTAACCAGTGGAACCACCTGCCTCCAGAAGCGGTGAATGCTCCAACACTGGAAGTTTTTAAGAAGAGACTGGACAGCCATTTGTCTGAAATGGTGTAGGGTTTACTGCCTGAGTAGAGGGTTGGACTAGATGACCTCCAAGGTCTCTTCCAACTTTATTATTATTAGTTGATTGTTCCTTTCTGTTCCCAATACGAGTATTAGTGTTATTTATATAGCTGAAAACAGTTTGGCCCCAGATGAGTTGCTGACGCTTTGCTCTTAGGAGGCCTGAGATTGTGGGAAACCAGCACTAGGCTTTGGTGGTGGCATCTGTGTAATGGCCTCTCCCAGAAAGTCCACATTGCAAAACACTCTTTTACTCTTTTACTGATAGACTGTTGGGATTTTGTTAGATACCTTTCATCTTTAATTCCAATTCACTTGATAAAGTTTCCTAATAAAGAAACTACGTTTTGTTATATGATCTCCAAGGTCCCTTCCAACTTTATTATTATTATTAATAACTCTCTTCAGCCCTGCCAGGCAGAGAGGCTGGGCCTAGCTGGGGGGCTCCATGGGGGCCTCCCACCCCCCACAGCAGCTCCTGAGCTAACTGGGTCCCAGGATAAGGCCACAGGGCAGCTTGGCACAAAGGCCGCCCAGGAATCCATCGGAACTGGCTTCTTCCTTCCAGACTGACTGGCTCTGCCCTCAGGGCTCTTCTGAAATTTCCTTTTCCTAAAACAGTTTGGCATTGTTACCCTCCTTGGAGGAAGTTGTGCAAGGCCACCTCCCATCCTGTGACGGGCCCTGGGGGTGGGAAACGGGCACGGAGGCAGGCAAACCCTGGGGAAAAGACCCTTTTGCTGTCTGACCTCTTTTTGCGGAAGGAGCTTGCCCCACCCCCCCTTCTTAAGGGGGACTCTGGGAACAGGCCCAGAGCCTTCCTTGGGCAGGCTGGTAAGGGCATCCTCCTGCCCCCTTGCAGGCAGCTAAACTGCCCCCCCTCCACCCAGCCCAAGTTTCTTTCTCTTGTTGGGGAAAAAAAACCATTTGGGGGTCTTCTGGGCAGGCAGGAATCTGCTGGGGGTCAAATTGGGCTGAACTTTTTGGCAGCTGGCGGACCTGAGTCAGGGTCCCCCCCATTTCAGCTGCAGGAAAGGATGATGGGAGACACAGTCTGGTTCGCAAATGCTAGCGGGGCATCGGGCAAATGCCAGCGGGGCATCTGGACCCTCCAGAACAACAGCCCCCTCCCCCCCTCCTGGTGTGGCTGCCCTTCTGGGCACCGGCATGGCTGGAGCCAGTTCAGATCCAGAGGCATTATAATAAAAGTCATCCCACTTGTCCCATGTTTCACATCTGCCTGTTTCAGGACTCAGATGTTCAACCCAGAGAAGAGGAGCTGAGCTGCAAAGGGTGAGATGGGGAGCCTAGATCCTGCGCTCCGGAGAGAGCACTTCTTGGCTCAGTCTGTGTTCTGTATGCGCTCGCGCTTGGCATGTGTGTGTGTGTGTGTGTGTGTGTGTGTGTGTTGAAAGGCCTCAGCTGTTGTTTTCTCACCGGGCTAATGTTTAGCTCGCTCTTGTTTTTACAGCTGTGCAGCCCCAGGCTGGCATTTTCTCCTTTCCGGATTGGCAACTTCTGGCCCTTTCCTTGCAGGGCTGGGGGCGGGGAGCGTGCGCATGCCCTGAGCCCGGCTTGGCTTCAGGGTCACCGTCCACCAGCTGTGCTGCTGCAGCGGGCCAGGAGGCTGTGCCCTGCAGCCTTGGGCACAGAAATGCCTGGCACCTTCCCAACTCTTTGCACAGACGCTCCGCGGTCCTGGGAAGGCTCCCATGGGCAGAAGCAGACGCCCAAGCTGGCATTTGCTGCCGTGCTTCCTCTCCTGGGGGAGCCCGAAGTGCAGGCCAGGGGTCTTCAAACATGGCCCTTTCATGCCTTGTGGACTTCAACTCCCAGAATTCCTCAGCCAGCGTGCACGCTGGCTGAGGAATTCTGGGAGTTGAAGTCCAAAGTCATCAAAGGGCCAAGTCTGAAGACCCCTGAGCTAGAACATAAAGAGTTGGAAGGGTCACCTTGGAGGTCATCTAGCCCAACCCCTTGCTCAAGCAGGAGAGTCTTTACCAGGAGTGCCTGGCTGAGGAATTCTGGGAGTGGAAGTCCACAAGTCATCAAAGGGCCAAGTTTGAAGATGCCTGGGATTGTCACTGGAAGGATGGTGGGGTGGGGTGGGGTGGGGTTGCTGGGGACCCCTTAAAACCTTGAACCGAAGGGCTTGGCCCCCAAGTCCTGTCTAGAACGCCTGCAACCATCTTAATAAAGATGCCTGTTGGAAGAAATAAAAAAAAAGAGTTGGAAGGGGCACCTTGGAGGTCATCTAGCCCAACCCCCTGCTCAAGCAGGAGAGTCTATACCAGGGATGCTTGGCTGAGGAATTCTGGGAGTGGAAGTCCACAAGACATCAAAAGGCCAAGTCTGAAGACCCCTGAGCTAGAACATCAAGAGTTGGAAGGGGCACCTTGGAGGTCATCTAGCCCAACCCCCTGCTCAAGCAGGAGAGTCTATACCAGGGATGCTTGGCTGAGGAATTCTGGGAGTGGAAGTCCACAAGACATCAAAAGGCCAAGTTTGAAGACCCCTGAGCTAGAACATCAAGAGTTGGAAGGGGCACCTTGGAGGTCATCTAGCCCAACCCCTTGCTCAAGCAGGAGAGTCTTTACCAGGAGTGCCTGGCTGAGGAATTCTGGGAGTGGAAGTCCACAAGTCATCGAAGGGCCAAATTGGAAGACCCCTGGATTAGCGCCTCCCTCGCCCTCTGCCCCCAGCGAGAACCTTGGCCGGCCGGCGGGCAGGCGAAGGGCATCCTCCGCTGCTGGAGAACGCAGGAAAGCCCCGCCCCTCCTGCAGGCCGGCCCGTTTCTTGGCCGAGACTGCCCTCTGCTGGTAAGAGCGCAGCGCAGCGCTGCAATCGGTAACTTTTGCGAAGGGGACGCCCGTTATTCTCTCTATCTCCCCCCCCCCGGCCATGCTCGGCGGTCGAGGGGGGGGCGGAGGGGGAGCCGGGAGGGGCCAGATTCTTCCTTCTGCTGCATTTTTCAGGCTGCTGGAAAGGATCCCCGGCCAGGGAAGCAGCCACCGGTGGGGGGGGGGGGAGACACGTCCAGCCTTGCCCCACGAGGTCCTAATCAATCGGGGAGGGGGAGAGGGACACTCCCCCCCGTCTTTTGTACTCCTCGTGTTAGTCCAGGGAGGAAGAAAGTTCTCCCTTAAGGGCAAAACCCGGCACAACCGAAGCGACGTCTTGCCAAGGGTCGCCGATTCCGTCGGAGGGGCGCGCTCCATCCCTGGGGGCCCGGCCGGCGCCCGTCGGGGAGGGCAGCGGCCGCGATCCCGGCCGAGCTAAAGGGCTGAGCGAGTCAGGCCACCCCACCGGCCGAGGGCTGCTGCAGGGCCGGGCCGTCGGGGGGGGGGGAAGAGAGGCGGCGGTGCAGCGGCCGGCAGAGGGCAGCGTTGCTTCTTCCCCGGGATCGGGGAGGCAAAGCGGGGGGGGCGCCGGGGAGCCATCCCTCCCTCCCCTTCCCCGCCTCCCTCCGCTGCCTCTGCCTTAAAAAGCCCCGCCGGGGCCCTGCAGCGTGCCCGGGAGACCGACGGGGCCGGAGCGCAGGCGGGAGAAGACGCGGCGAGGCAGGTGAGGTGCGGGGACCCCGCTGGCTCGCCCCCTCCCCTCCCCTCCCGTCGACTTGGCTCTCTCCCGCCGCTGCCGCCGCCGCAGGACCCGAATGATGGGCCGGCAGAGCTGGCCACGGGGCCCTTCGAGCATGGGCAGAGGGCTCCGGGACAGCCAGGCGCTCTCCGGCCGGGAGGAAGGGCGCCCCCGGGAAGAGAGCGGGGAGGGGGGGACGACAATCTGAGCAGGGTCCACCTTTGCCCACGCCGGCCCTGCGAGGAAGGCCACCGTCGCTGCTTTCGTCGCCCGTAGAAGAGGAGACTGGAAAACAACAATCCCCTCCCCTGAATCCCCTGCTCCGCTTGGCAGGGTGGGGGGGCTGGGGTTGGGCTGGGGAAAGTGAGGGTCTCGAGACCCCCCCTCTCTTGCCGGCTGAGGAGCCTGCTGTCCCCCGAGAAGGCCCAGCCAAGCGTCCTCTCCAGCCCGGGGCGGGAGGGGGCTGCTTTGGGGGCAGAGCTGGCCACGGCTGGCATCCAGAGTCAGTGCCGGACAAGAAGGAGCGAAGCTCCCAGGCAACGCCAGGCAAGCGAGAGCTTTGTCTTCCGCAAGCTGACCGGCTCATCCAGGCCAACCTGGGGGGCGGAAGGCAGGGGTGGGGGGGGGACCTGAATTGAGTGTCCCGGTGGAGGAGGGTCTGGAGCCCCCAATTGCAACCCCTGCCAGAGAGAACAGGCAGGTGTGCAAAACTGAAGGGAGAGAGCGAGAGCAAGCAGGTCTGTGCTGGCGGGAGGGGGTGGGGGGGGAGAGAGAGAGACAGAAGAGGCACAGTGGATCCCCCCCCCAGGAAGAAGCCGAAAGATTCTGCAAGATTCTGCATTCACCGGCTCACCCAAGGCAATTACCCAGCCTTGCTAAGTGCCATTCACAAGACAGACAGGTCCCCAGCCGCACCTGTTGCGGATTCATCCGTAGGGCAAAGAAGGGGGGTTCCCCATACAGATACACAATCACGGGGCCGTCCAGGCCAGCCTGTTGAGCCTCTTTTGTGGGCTGGGGCGCGGATAAGAGAACGGCTCTCCGGGCTGAGCCACAACTGCACGCCCAGAGCAACAAAAAAAACCCCTCCCCAGCTAGAGAAGGAAGGCCAGAAAGTGCCCCGTGAAATCAGTGTTTGGCTGACTGCTTTTTTCCCTTCCTCCTCTGTTCTTCCTACCTGGGGTTCAAGTCCTGGTTCCCCAACCCCAAGGAAAAAACCCTCCCCAGGCCAGGCACCAGGTCGCCTGGGTCACTGCCCGCAATAACGCCTGGGACGTTCTCCCCTCGCCAAGGGACCAGCCCTGCCCGCAGTGGGCCTCGCACGGCCGCCTTGCCAGGGCATGCGGGGGAACAGGGCAGCCCAGCTCCCAAGGTGTGGCTGCTGCTGCTGCTGCTTCAACAGGAGGACCTGGTTGGTGCCTGTGGGGTTTGTTGGCTGCCTCCGTTGGGTGGAAAGCAGAGGCCTGTGGGGCAAGGCCAGGGGGTCAGCCTCAGAGTGTCCGCTGCAGCTCCCTCTGCGTTGCAAGATCCAGGGATGGGGAAGATGTCCTCAGAGTTCTGAGATGCTCTTCCCCGGCCCTTCCCTGTGTCAGGAGAGCCTTCGGCTGGAGCCCCTGAAGGCCAGCTGGGAGAGCCTCTGCTCTGGACAGCAGCGACCGGCTCCTGCCTCAGGATGGTGACGAGAGTCTCTTTCCAAAATCTCCGGTTCCATCTGGGAGAGGAAGCCCCCAGGTCCTGCTTATGGGGGCTGGCTCAGCCACCCCCTCCCCTTTCTGTAGCTGCCAGGGCAGAGGCAGCAGCTGCTCCGGGCTGCCCGGGTGCCAAGTGGAGGCTTGGGAAATGCCTCCATCCGGCTCTTTCTTTGCTGGGATGAGGGAGCGAGGCGGAGGTGGGGGTGGGGGTTGGCTTCAGGCTTGCCTGCCAAAGGCTCCCGGCTTCTCTTAAGCGCATTTGATGGATTCAGCGGCGCTCAGGGGAATAATCCCAGAGAATTAGCGGCAGCAAAGAGAGGCTTAGGGGGAAAGCTGCTTTGCCCCCACACACAGGTGGCAGCGGCCTGGGAGAGGATTCTGCAGGGAAGGAGCCGGGACGGGCAAGGAGGCTGCTTCTCCTTGGGGGCATCTGGTGGGAAAGAGGCGTGTGTGGCCAGCTGGATGCACGGAAAGGAGATGGGGTGGGGGATCACAAGAGGTTGCGAGGGAGGACGTGCGGAGGGAGCTGCATCCTGAACGCTCTTCTCCATCCGGACGCTTTCCTTGGGAGCTTGCAAGCAGCCAAATGCGGTGGGTCCGGCTGGCCGAAATTGCGAATAGCACCAGTTCCTCCAGTCCTCCAGGAACTGGCCAAAGCTTCTCCTTGGCTCTCTGTCCAGTTGTAGGCACCTTCCTCACCGGATGCCATCTAGGCAAGCCGGTCTGGACTGGCACTGGTCTTTCCCGGTCCTCATGAGTTTTAAAGTCCAACATATTCCAAAGAGGCCAATTGGGGGAGGTTTCGCTTTGCCAGAAGGACTCCTGTTAGCTCTTTAAATCTTGCACGCATGGCTCAGCCGGCTTCTCGGCTCATCCAGGTCCGCCCTTCGCCCTTCGGTGGATAACCTCAAAGTCCCCTCCCTTCCCCTCTCCAGGGTGAGGAGGGGGCAAAGGTTCCCCCCCCATCCCCATTCCTCCACCAGTTCCAAGTTTGCATGAGGGAGGGTTAATGGCTGTCCTCTTCCTGGAGGCCAAAGCAAGATTGCTCCCCAGGATGCGGCTGTTGCAGCACCTGACACCCCCCCCCTTCGGGGAAGTGCTGCCGGTGAGGCAACACACAGGAAGCCAGGGCTGAAACCGCAGGACAGCCCAGGGCAGGAGAAAGGCTGCCAGCCACCAAGGCTTGCAATCCTCTCCCGCATGGGAATCCTGGTGCCACAGCTGGGGGGGGGCACAGCAGGGAGGGAGGGAGCAGCAAAGGCAGGCTGGTGTGCTTTTCTTCTCCTGCAGCTTTTCCAGATAAGAGGGTGGTCCAGTGAAGACCCTCCAGACGTCCCCACACTCCTCTTGTGGCCCTGTGGTTGTTGCTGTTGCTCAGAATAGAGCTGGAAGGGGCCTTGGAGGTCTTCTAGTCCAACCCCCTGCCTATACCATTTCAGATAAATGGTCATCCAGTCTCTTCTTATAAACCTCCAGTGATGGAGCACCCACAACTTCTGGTGGCCAGCTGTTCCACTGGTTAATTGTCCTCACTGTCAGGAAGTTTCTCCTTAATTCCAGGTTGGTTCTCTCCTGGATTAAGTTTCCATCCATTGTTTCTTGTCTTTCTAGTGCTTTGGGGGGGAAAAGTTGACCCCCCCTCTTCTTTGTGGCAGCCCCTCAAATACTGGAAAACTGTTATCATGTCCCCCCTAGTCCTCTAGACTAGCCAAACCCAAATCCTGCAGTCGTTCTTCGTACGTTTTCGTCTCTGGGTCTTTAGTCATCTGAGTTGCTCTTTCTCTGCACTTTTTCCAAAGTCTCAACATCTTTTTTTGTACTGTGGGCGACCAAAACTGGTTGCAGAATCCCAGCTGTGGGCCTTCTTTTTAATTTTTTTTTAATTAGGTATATATTTGTAAATGTAAACAAAGACAAAATTCAAGTTGAATGCTATTCAACTTAATACAATCATTTTAAACTTGTAAACATTCTTCACTCACTCGATATATCAAGATTTAACTGTAAGCCAGATACATTTTCTTTGATTGATGTTTCTCTTGTATGTAGTCTATCCAATGTTTCCAGTCCAACATATATTTTTCATTTGAGCGATCCTTCAAATATGCTGATATTTTAGCCATTTCTGCCAAATTTATGACTTTCAAAGTCCATTCTTCAATAGATGGTAATTCTGGCTTCTTCCAGTATTGTCCCACCAACAGTCTCGCTGCTGTGATCAAGTTCAAAATTAAGTTCGTTTCTATAGTGGTACAGTCTTTTATGATCCCTAACAAAAACACCTGAGGTAGAAATTCAATACGCTTTTTCAAAATGGTTTGAAGTGTCCACCATATTTTTCTCCAGAAAGCTTTAATTTTTCTACATGTCCACCATACATGAAAATATGTAGCCTCCATACTTTCACATCTCCAACATTTAGGTTGGAGGTCAGGGTAGATATATGATAGTTTTTTCGGATCTAGATGCCACCTATAAAACATTTTGTAAAAGTTGTATATATAAAGCGGCACTAACACTGCACACAATGTTGATTCTGTGCCTCTGTTTATACAACCAAAGATTGCGTTTCCTTGTTGGGTTGCTGCCGCACACGGCTGGCTCATGTTTAAGTGAGCGTCCACATCTGGGTGGCTGGCTGTGCGGCTGATGGGGATGTCCCTGTGCTTCTTGCAGGATCCAGACAGTTTTCCTGGGCCGGGGAAACTGGTTCCCTGAAACCTCACCATGAAGCCTCTCCTGCTGCTACTGCTGCTGCTCCCCTTCGTGGGGCAGGCCTCCCTCTCCTTCGTGGTCCCAGGTGAGGAAAGCCGGCTGGGGCACTTGGCCAGGTCTGGGGAAGGAGGGTGCCGAGCAGAAGTCCACGGTGTTTGCGTGTGTGTGCGTGTAGCTTACCAGAAGCACAGGTATTGGGGTGCTATTACCCGCTTCCCCTTCCCCCTTGCAGAAAAGGAGAAGGACCCCCAGTTCTGGCGGCTCCAGGCCCAGGAGACATTGCGGAGAGCCTTGACCCTTCAAAAGCTGAACACCAATGTGGCCAGGAACGTCATCCTCTTCCTCGGAGACGGTGGGTGGTGCAAGATGGTGGAGGCTGGCTGTCCCCCAGTCTTCTTGGCCGGAGGCCAGCCCGAGAAGGGGACTTCAGCGGCCCCTTTTAGTTCAGCTCACTGGGGAGCAGGGCAAAGAGGGCAATTGAGGAGACACGCTGATTAATCTCCTCTTTAGCAGCTGCCACTGGGTGGGTGTGGGGAGGGGAAAGGGGAAAACCCCCCAGAAGAGAGAAGGGGTCCTCCAAGAGAAACTTCCTTCAACATTTTCTATTCTGCCTTTATTATTTTGATAAATAACTTGAGGCAAGGAGTGTAGTTCCTCCTCCGTTTTCCCCCACCACAACGGTCCTGTGAGGTGGGCTGGGCTGAGAGAGCTTTCAACACAGTGCCCGTCGGGCGAATGCCACCCCCCCAGCCCAAACATTCTTCCATGGAGGACATTTGGGAGACCCCGAGGTTCCTGGGCTGCCATGTTGCCATGGCTGGATGGGGAAACTAAGGCAGCTTCGGGGGCAACATAGGGGGTCTCTAACTGGTGGGCACAGCTCCCCCGGTCGGGGGTCAGCTACTCACCGAGGCTCTCCTGCGCCAGGGATGGGCATCGCCACCATCACGGCCGCTCGCATCCTCAAGGGACAGCTGCAGCAGAGAACCGGGGAGGAAACCATATTGGAGATGGACGGGTTTCCCTTTGTGGCGCTCTCTAAGGTAAGGAGGCCCTGTCTTCCGGCTGGTGGCTACTGGGTGGAGGAGGAAGGGAAGCCGAAAGAGGAAGAATTGCAAAGTCCGTGCCTCGCCCGTTCCCGGGAAACCTCTCCAAAGGTTGGCAGAGCTCCAGGGTCCCTGGCCCAAAGGGAGAGGCAGGCTGGGCAGCGGGAACCCCACGGTTGGCTCATGTCACCAGGTGGGCAGTTAACTTCCTTGAGTGGAAAACAACCCCACGCACGCAGAGAGACACCTGATGTGTCAAGGTGTGGCTTTTCGGGGAGATGGCAGAAGGAAGGAGCACACGGGCAGAAACAAAAGTTGGCGCCTGAAGGAAGCAAGGCTGCTTCCGCAAAACACAAAAGCAGCCTTGATGACGAAGAGGGAGGGTGCTGACCTGTCCCAGAACGAAAGAGCGTTAAGGTTGGTGCCAAGGGATCTCTTGAGGAACCTGCTGCTTGAGATTGGCTGGCGAGGATTAAAAGAGCAAACATCCTGGTTCCCTGGAAGCCTCTCCAAGTCTTTCCCCAGCTATTTCTCCCTGTACAATGACCCTTGGGCAGAGAGAGAGAGGGGGAGAGAGAGAGAGAGAGAGAGAGAGAGAGAGAGAGAGAGAGAGAGAGAGAGAGAGAGAGAGAGAGAGAGAGAGAGAGAGAGAGAGAGAGAGAGAGAGAGAGAGAGAGAGAGAGAGAGAGAGAGAGAGAGAGAGAGAGAGAGAGAGAGAGAGAGAGAGAGAGAGATTCACACAAGGCTTCCCTTGGTGGATCAAAATCCCCCCTTTTTTTTTTGGATGGGATTATGGAAATGGCAAAGCTTAACATGGAGGGAACCACAAGAGCGTAGAGATAGAACAATCTTCCTCCTCCTCCTCCTTCTCCTCCTCCGCCGTCGTTTAAATATCCCACCTCGGATTTTTTTTTTTAGCTCTCCTCCCCTGCAGGCATTTAAAACCTGTGGTTGTCACAATGGACAAGCCACTCATGCTTGCTCAAAGGAGAACATTTTGCAACCGCCGCCTTGCTTTGCCTACTTCATGCCACGTCTACACAAAGCCCCGCAAAGAGGATTAAGGGGATTGATATCCATCTTTTTGTAAAATCCTGGGACACCTGGTTCTAGGCAGAATTCAAACTGGTTTCGGCGCATGTTTGTAGGCTGGGCCTTTTGCTTGCAAGCGTTGGCGGCTGGCTTAAATGGGCAATGAAACGAGCTGCAGTCAATCGGAGACATGACAATTGTTGGCCCCAGGAGGGGAGAGGCTGCAAAGACCCCCTCAGACACCAGTTGGTAGCCATAAGAGCCGGCACCCAAGGCCGTTGCTGCATCTGTGGTGGGAAGCAGCAGTTCCCGCTGGTGAAATCACCCACCACTTTACCATTCTTTCTTTCTGGCAGACCTACAACACCAATGCCCAGGTGCCCGACAGTGCGGGCACTGCCACCGCTTACTTATGCGGCGTGAAGGCCAACGAGGGCACTGTGGGGGTCAACGCAGCTGTGACGCGGTCCCAATGCAACACGACGGCCGGCAACGAAGTGACCTCCATACTCAAGTGGGCGAAAGCCGCAGGTAAGACAGTCTGGGTGGATTTGGGTGGGTGGGCGAGCCCAGGACGGGCTGTCTGGCTTCCACACAAGATCCCTCTTGAGCAGATATGTCAAACACAAGGCCCGGGGGCTGGATGTGGCCCGCGAAGTTGTTTCATGCGGCCCGCGAAGCCATCCTGGAAACAGTGAGGGAACGGCCCCTGCTGCCTTGGCCCTGGCCCAGGCTGGCCGGGAGCCAATGTACAATTTTGTGGTGGCCATCTATGCTGAAACGCATTCAGTCTTAGCTCCACAAGGCCATCTGGAAACAGCGAGGGACCGGCCCCTGCCGCGTCGCCCCCGCCCCCTGGGTGCATGCTGGGGAGGTGTCACCCTTTGTGAGGGATGAAGAAAGGCACCATTGCCTGGAAGTGGCCAGCAAATGGCCCTCGCCTACTTCACATATCTGGCTTGATGGGCTCTGCCCTGGTCCCACCGCCTTCTGCCAGAGACCCTCAGATCTGTCCCACTCCTGCCCAGGCCACCACAGGCACCCTTGATGTGAACGATGTAGAGCTGGCCATGCCCACCCAATAGGCCACACCCACTCCATCCACGCCCACCCAGTAGGCCGCACCCACCCTGCCCACCCCCCCCGAGGGCAACCGCAATGCTGATGCGGCCCTCAATGAAAATGAGTTTGACACCCCTGATCTAGAGGAACAAAGGTCTTGGGAAGGGCTGAACTTAAGGGATCTAGAAGGTCTTGCGAAAGCTTCAGAGTTTGAAGATGGATATGTTTGGATGGCGCCCAGGTGGCTGGCAGCCAACAAGGTGTCTGATAAACAGTTTTTGAAATGGCTTGCCCTGCCTCCAGATGAGGTGGCACTGCCAGCTGACCCAGGAAACAGGCTGGGGAAGTCAGCCCCATGGCATGTTGGTATCCCTGGCCCGAGGCAATTGTCACGGGTCCGTCGGACGTGTCGCACGGACCCTGGTGAAAAAGCCTAGCTGTTGAAGCTCTTCCTTAAAGGTTACTGTAAACCATCTCCAGGCGGTTGTTTGCCGTGCAAAGGAGTGCCTGGGTGTGTTTTGAAATCGCAAATTGAAGTGGCAAATAAGGCTAAGGCTCGGAGGAGCGTTGTGCAAAGGGCCTCATGCGCACCGCCCGTGTCCTGTAGCTAGAGAGCCAGAGATTACAAGGGCTGCAAGAAAGGGAGTGGATGATGGCTTGGGGAAAAGGGGGTGGCTGAACAACCCCAATGCCTTTGACCAGGAGGGCTTTTCAACCTTTTCACCCGTTGTACCACTTTTAGGATATGGCAACATCCACCAGTCACCTAGCAAGGGGTCAAAAACTTGATAAAGTACAGGTAGTTCTCGACTTACAACAGTTCACTTATGACTGTTGGAAGTTACAACGGCACTGAAAAAAGGGCCCCCCAAGCCACAGCCGAGCAACACACCTGCCTGCCCGCCTGGCGGCGCTCTTCCTCCTGTCCGAGGTTTTCATTGTTGTGAGCATTTCTGTTGAGGATTGGCAGCGGGGGTGGGGTGGGGGGTGTTTGGTTTTTATTCCCCCCCATCTGCTGGGTGGTTGCAGCAGGTTTTGGTCACTTCACATGACCCTGGGACACTGACCGTCGTAAATATGAATCAGTTGCCAAGCATCTGAATGTAAATCACAAGACCCTGGAGATGCTGCAACATTCCAGTTGATTGGCGCTTCTTCTGGGCTTAGCGGAAGCGCCAGGATCAGTGCCGCTTTCCAGCTGATTGGTGCTTCTTCAGGGCTCAGCAGAAGCACCAGGATCAACGCCGAGCTGATCCTGGCGCTTCCGCTGAGCCCCGACAGCCCTGCAGCTCCAGCCGTCTCTCGCTCAGGCTTGTGCGCTGCTGCCACCGGTTCAGCGCATTCCCCTCCCCCACTACTTTTCTAGGATGGTCGCGTCCCACCTGCCAGGTGCCAATGTACCACAGGCGGTACCCGTACCACTGGTTGAAAAGCCCTGCCTTTAGCAATGTAAGTCCCAAGCTTGTTTGATAAGACATCCAGGGGGTGTGTGTGTGGTGTGTGTGTGTGTGTGTGTGTGTGTGTGTGTGCGGCAGCCAAGTCAGCACCCACAATTTCAGTGCTACGTCTGCTTTTCTCGGTCAGCTGACTGTAGCGTAGTGTGGTGTATGCAAATCAAAATCCAATACGTTGGAGGGCACCGGGCTGGTGAAAGACGTCTGCAGAGCAGTCAGACAGCGGAAGAGAACTTGCCCGGTCTGCGGCAGCCTTCGCTCTCCTTGGACTTCCCCCCACCCCCGCCCCGTGGGAAAGTCCAGGGTGCCCAGCTTGCAGGGTTTCTCATCAAGGCCCAGAAGCTGAAAGGAAGGAAAGAGAACTTGACCTTCCTCCCAAAGGGTGAGGCTGGCATTGAATTTGGGACAGGAAGGTGGAGACGTGTGGAACGTGGCCTTGCATCCTTGCTCAGTGCCCGTCAGAGCAGTGCGATGGATCCGTCCCCGGCTGGCGACAACAGCCCTGGAGAGGAAGGGCTGACATTCAACCCACAGCCTCGCTGGGGAAGGTGGGAAAAATCCCGGCGCACAAGGGGAGGGGGGGGAATCAAGTGCTTCTGCCCGCTCGTCTCATCCCCGCACAACTTCGCTTCCATCACCCAGCTTCCTGGCCTGCAGCTCGGGCTGTTCCTGTGGTTAACCACCATCTAACTCTGAAGTGAAGGGACCTAGCTTTGAAAGAGGAAACCAAACGAGTGTCAGGCTGGAGAGGGTGAGAGTGATGGCAGAAGCAGTGGAAATAGTGGGGAAGATTTTCAGGGTATCCCTTTCCTGGCCAGGGGAACCCTAGATTAGCAGCAGGATCCAGGCCAGGAGTTGGAGAGGCTGTTGCTTAATAGCTTCCAGTAAAGCAGGGGTTCCTAATCTTTTTTATACCCCGCCCCCCTGGAACGCTCCTGATATAGTCTCGCGCCCCTTATAAAAAATAATACCTGGTTATGCACCTACACTATCATTTTGAAACTTTTTTGCACCCCCTGGAATATCGTATCGCACCCCCAAGGGGTGCAAGCACCCCCAGTTGGGCACCCCTGCAGTAAAGGAAAGAAAGGAAATAATTGGCTTAAGAGAAACAACCAAGGATGAGAAGGAGGGGTATTGGATATGCTGACATGCCCGTGAAATCCACAGGGGTAAATGGGTACAATTCAGCTGAGCAGAGAAAGAAAGAAAAGTATTCCTAGCAATTAGATTTTCAGAGGAATTACTTCAGGTCGCTGGTGATAGAGGAGCCTCTCCTGGTAGGCACAGACCCACAGATAACCTTGGAGACGTTTGATAAAATGGTAGCTAAGTGTTAAGATTTGCAGAAAATAGATAAAACACCTGGGAGAAAGTTTAGCACAGAGGTCTTCCGACTTGGCCCTTTGATGACTCGTGGACTTCAACTCCCAGAACTCCTCAGCCAGCCTCCATTTTGTTTGTTAGATTTAAGACAGGGGTCTTCCGACTTGGCCTTTTGATGACTTGTGGACTTCAACTCCCAGAACTCCTCAGCCAGCCTCCATGTTGTTTGTTAGATTTAAGACAGGGGTCTTCCGACTTGGCCTTTTGATGACTTGTGGACTTCAACTCCCAGAACTCCTCAGCCAGCCTCCATGTTGTTTGTTAGATTTAAGACAGGGGTCTTCCGACTTGGCCCTTTGATGACTTGTGGACTTCAACTCCCAGAATTCCTCAGCCAGCCTCCATTTTGTTTGTTAGATTTAAGACAGGGGTCTTCCGACTTGGCCCTTTGATGACTTGTGGACTTCAACTCCCAGAACTCCTCAGCCAGCCTCCATTTTGTTTGTTAGATTTAAGACAGGGGTCTTCCGACTTGGCCCTCTGATGACTTGTGGACTTCAACTCCCAGAACTCCTCAGCCAGCCTCCATTTTGTTTGTTAGATTTAAGACAGGGGTCTTCCGACTTGGCCCTTTGATGACTTGTGGACTTCAACTCCCAGAATTCCTCAGCCAGCGTGCCTGGCTGAGGAATTCTGGGAGTTGAAGTCCACAAGTCATCAAAGGGCCAAGTCGGAAGACCCCTGGTTCAGCACCTCCAACGTTGGAATGGAAAAAGCAAGGCTCACCTGCTGCTAAAGAAATGTTGTTCATAATTGTGGTTGCTGAATAAGCCAGCCCTGGCTGCCTTAACGCACGACATTAAGGCATGACAACCGCGGTCTGTAAACCACGGGGAGGGGTCCACGGGACACTAAGCCACAGCAAACCGCCAAGAACCGTGGCCACCTCACAGACCGACTGGCCTGCCTGAACCACGGAAATTCCTCAAGGCTACGAAAAGCAGACGGAGAAATCCTCTCACTTTCTCTGCTGGTAAAAAGCACAGTCAGAAATGTTTCTGTCGTAGCTTCTTCTTCTTTCTTCTTCTTCTTTTTTAAACCTTTTTAAACAGTAATTCTGTGCACTCTAAGCATCCAAATTTCAGAGGTGAGATAAACATTAAATCTCTGGTTAACTGCTCAACGGGGATTTATTAACTAGCTGGCATTCAAAGGTTAGAGCCTGACATAGCTGTCTTAGGTCAGGGTTTCGCTTGACGGAGAATCAAAATCTGCAAGTACAATAAATGTTGGGGTGTTTTTCCCCCCTTCCAGCTTCCCCAGGTGGGGGGCAGGGGGGTGGGAGAGCAGAGGGGAGGCTAAGTAGAGACAGATCCCCATTGTTCTTTCCATAAGCCCAGCGAGACCACCCACAGCACAGCGTTTAGCTAAGAGATCAAAAAACGGTTCAGCTCAGTTGATACACTTTTGGGAAAGGCTGAGCCCCTTGCGGAGAAGGAGTTGGTTTAGCCGAGCAGCCAAGAAAAAGGTTGGCACTGCACCCAGGAGCCCTGCCCGCGCCTGGCATCCTCCCAGCTGGCGGCAGGGGGCCGAGGTGGCTGTTTGTGCCCAGGAGACCCAAAATCCCCTGTGGTGGCGGTAATTAATGTGCCTTTTCTTCCTCCGGCGGGCAGGCAAATCTGTGGGCATTGTCACCACCACCCGTGTCAACCACGCCACGCCGAGTGCCGCTTACGCACACTCGGCCGACCGGGACTGGTACTCGGACAACGAGATGCCCCCGGAAGCGCTTCAGCAGGGGTGCAAAGACATCGCCCACCAGCTGTTTGAAAACATCCCGGACATTGAGGTGAGTCCAGAGGGAGAGGCCAGCAAAGCTGGAGAGGGGAGGGGGCTGCAAGCAGACAGCCATCGACTTTGGGTAAGTCCAGCGTGCCCTTTCTCCTCCTTTGATGGCTCCCTGGATGAAGACCCTCCAGGGGTCTTATCCAGGCAAAGGGAGACGGGCGATGTGACAGGCGCTGCCCTCCGTTTGAGCAACGGGTGGTCGCCGCCTTCTCTGCATTGGGAGCAGCAAGAGGAGGCTTTGGTGAGCAGACCAAGAAGCCCCTTCAGCATCCGGGCCTGGGTCTGCTTTGTTGCATTTTGAACCCAGCAGCTGGGAATGGGATGGAGGCTTCCTGTTGGATCCTCCATCAGGTGAAAAAACCCGGTGAGTGAAACGCTGGGCCTCGGTTTCACCTGCGGACCTCTGTTCTTTGTTCTCTGCCTCTCACGCCAGGAAGACCACCCTTCCTTCCGAGTTGTGGTCTTGGTTGGCCTCTGTGTACCCAGTTTTGGCAGTCAAGCCATCTCCCTGTTCGGCTGTGGATCATTATGTTGCGGATCACAGCCAAGAGTGTCTTTCTGGGACAGGATTTTGACCCTTCCTTCTGCTAAAAATGGTGTCTCCAATGAGGCTCGGACCAAGATGGCCGTGGGTCACGTTGAGTTCTTCCATGAGACCAGCTGGCTCCTGTGGGGATGGAAGAAAGCTTGGGAAAGAGAGGGATGGAAGAGGCTTGTGGGGAGGGACACCTGCCTCCTGATGAACCACAAGGAGACTCTAGTTGAGTGAAGAGCACTTCCAATGCAACCAGCTTGGCTTGCTTTCTTGAGTCCAAGCCAACATGTCTTCAGAACTGTACCTGTTGGTTTCCTTCCCAGTGTCTCATCCTGAAGAGCAACTCCTTAAATTTCTTGCAAGTTAAAAGTCTTCCAGTTGGCCGCTAAAGTTGGATAGTGAGGAAGAAAAAGTGCAAAGAAAGAGGCAGGCAGCTGCCCCGGAGCCAGGATGAAGGGGGCTGAGTAACCTTGACAGCCACAGATATTTCCCTTGGCTAGACCCCCACCCCACTCCTGTTGGTCTCTTTTCTTTGCTCTGCTCTGCGTCTTCCAATCTTGACTCTGGGCTTTTCAACACCCCAACTCTACTATAAACACACAGTTGATATACGAGCATGAGGAAAGCCACCCACATTAAACAAAAGTTCCTGGTTTGTTTTTTTTAAAGGAAAAACATTCTCAATTATAGGTTGCAAAATTGCTTATTAATAGCTTGGATCTGTCTTTCTGGCAATGTAATAAGAACACGGGTGTTCCTGGAAAAATTCCGCTTCAGATTTGCGACATTTCTGAATCTCAGCATGAGTAATTCTTCGCCTTTGATTTCTGCTGCTCATTTAAACCGTGAGGCTTAATGGCAGCTTGGATCTGGTTCCTCATATTTCAAGCATAGCTCCCAGCCCAGATAGGGGAAGAAGGAAGAGAAAAAGATTGCCAAGTTTACCGAGGAATCACCAAATCACCTTTGGTCATTCTTGAATGGCAGGATCTTCTAAATGAACACGGCGTAAAAAAAAAAAACCTTAAGGACCACAGCCTTAATCCATTGCACAAATTAATTCCGGCTCGTGATGCTCTAGGAACACGCCCTTTGGAACCTGGACGATTACATAAAAAAAAATAATAAACTTTCGTGACCGGGCAACTGTTGTAACTTGAATGAGTTTCTAATGTGCCTGAAATGAAATCTTTTTGGTTCGGCCAAAGTAGACAACTGGAACAATATCCCCTTGTTTAATTGTGTTCGTGTGCTAATTCCACTCCAGTGCTCTCCTGCCCTCGTCCTGAGGCCCACAGCAATTTTTTTGCAACGGATTTTGAAGTTTCTGGTTTTCGCCCGTCTCAAAGCTGGCGAGGGCTTCTTTCGGTGACGCCTGAAGATAACCTTCCAGAAATGTCGTTCTTCGGAGCTGAGAACACTCCTAGGGCGGGCACCCGCTTCCAAAGAAGTGTACCAGGGCTGGGTTCAGTAAAAACAGGTGCCTCTTTGGACCAGTTTGAAATGCAGGAGGTCCCTGGGGAGCTGTGCCAAGGAGGTGCTGGGTGGGGAAGCGGACTGCAGGCAGCCTGGGGAGGCAGGTTGACCTTTGATCCAGGCCATTGACAGCAGAACAAAACAAGGTCCTCTCAATCCAACCCCAGCCGCTCGGCTTTCCCAGGAGCGCCACCTGATCCAGAGAGGGGATGCAGCACCCTCTGTTGACAACGCTTCTTCCTCGCTTCACCGGAGCAGACGGCGGCATTGGTGAGCTGTGCACCTTTTCATTTCCAAACTGCTCCCCTCGTTTCAAGGAAGGTTGCTGGGTTTACCTCTCCCACAGGAGAGGAAGATTTGCTTGGCTGATCCCTGCATCTGGCAGTGCCCGACCAGCATTTGGATTCCGTAAAACGACCAAGTATCAGGAGTAGAAAGCAGGCAGGTCAGCGTGTCAATCCGCATAAGGAGTACGCAAGGAGAGGCCGCTGGGAGGACAGGGAAGAGAATGGGGCAAAAAAGGCACCCGGGGGTGCGGAAGCTCGTCGGACACAAAGCAGGAATTCTCAGAAGGAATTATCCTGGATTATCCCAGAGGCCGGTTCCTGGTTGGGGGCCGTTCCCAGAATTGGCGGCCTTGCTGGGAACTCGATTTCCCATGAGCAGAAGTCTCACTCCTTGCACTGGTTATGAAACCTGGACTGGCCCGGGCGGCAGCCTTGGCAGGGGAGATGCCAAGAGGCCCTGAAAGAAGCTACTCTCCCTTCCCAAGGACTGGCTCAACCCTGGCGCACAACTGGCCATCCCAGCTGCTTCCGGGTGCCGGGAGCTGCGACTGTCCTCCACGGAGCCCTTTGCACCAGGTGCCCCTTGAGGCCACAGCGCCACTGCCCTTTGGGTTGAGGCCGGCCGGCCAATGGCCGTGCCTGTTTTGCTGCCAACCGTCAGCCCGTGGAATCGGGCACCTCCTTTTTCTGGGGAGTAAATAAATAGGTGCGTCTTTCCGTTTGAAAACAAATCCTCCGAAAAAAGGAGATCTAAATCTGTCATTTAAGTAGCTTAATAGGGCCATTTTTTTATAATTTTAACTTTGTTCCTAGGCTGGAAATAATTATACCTTAGGCAGCCAGTTCTATTTAATATAGATCTCTCGGTGTGTAATTATTATGATTATTTCGCTGGGGCTGCAGTTTCGTGATTCACCTTCTAAGACTCTAAATCCAAAGAGCGCCAGCTGAAAGGGACTGTGGTCAAATAAATATGTTTTCCATCAAGGCCGCCTCAGATGCTTGCCCAGCTGAATTAAAATCCTCTTCACTGGGGGAAAGAGACTGAAGGCGCCAACCCAACCCTTGGGCAGTCTTCAGGTTGCCCCAAATTGCTCTTGGGCTCATTCCCGCAGCTGCCGCCAAATCCCTGGCTGGGTCAAAGCTGCCAGGCCAGCGTCAGAAGGGATGGAGGCCTCGCTGTGCCGTCACGGGGAAGCCTCCCCCATCCATGGGGAGCCCGTGTTTCTGGACCCCATCTCTCCCCTCCCTGATGCCCTACCCTCCTGGAGTCTCTCTGTCCTGCAGGCTCGATGGAGGGGAGGGGCTGCCTTGACTGACCTGGGCACTTTGGGCACCAGCCTCCTTCTGTCTCTCCCACAGGTCATCATGGGGGGAGGCCGGAAGTACATGTTCCCCAAGAACATGAGCGACGTGGAATACCCGGATGAGGAGAAGTACAAGGGGACCCGGCTGGACAACAGGAATCTGGTCCAGGAGTGGAGGGACGCCAAGCCCAAAGACAAGGTGAGGGGGCAGCTGGCCAGCTCAGCAAAGCGATTTCTGATCCCGATGGATGCAGGGCTGGGAAGAGAGGAGGCGGCAAATTCTCGTTCAGGTTCCGCCTCGGCATCAGAGATCCGTCCAGGAGAAAACTCAGCAGCTCCTCTATGTCTCCCTCCTCCTCCTCTGAGTGGTGGGCTGCTCCAGGAGAGATCCACTGAGTCATCTCCGGGGATCCTCTCTTCAGCTTGGTGCTCCTGACCCACAAACCCCCTTTGTGGGCCGCCCTAGCCGTACTTAGAGGGCGAGGGGGGCAGGGACGCCGCTGCCCAAACCTTCAGCTGAGCCCCTCCCCTCCTCTTCTCCCAGAATGCCCTCTATCTATGGAACCGGGCGGCGCTGATGGAGCTGGACCCAGCCAAAGTCGACTACCTCTTGGGTGAGTTTGGCAGATGGATAAAATTAAGGGGGAAAAAAAAAAGGCTGAAGAGATCACCTAAGGATTTGAACATGTCGTTTGCCCTCCAGTGTGCGGTGAATTTCTGGGCAATTCAAAGCCCTATAAAGCCATCTTAATAATAATAATAATTATTATTATTATTATTATTAAGTTGGGAGGGACCTTGGAGGTCATTTAGTCCAACCCCCTGCTCAGGCAGGAAACCCTACATCATTTCAGACAAAGGGCTGTCCAGTCTCTTCTTAAAAACTTGCTCTCCCATTTTTGCTTAATGGGGAGGGGGGGAAACACTGAGGAGGCAGTCCATTTTGGCTTGGGGTAATTAATTGCTACAAGTTCTACTCTCTGGGTGAGAAGATCCTCTTGAAAAAAGGTGCGTTAGAGAGCCCAAGAGAGGAGAAAGGAGCAGGGTTAGAGACCCTCACAGAACATGCAACCGTGCATAGAGCAGATCATCCCCAGGCCAGGAAGATGCTGAAGGGCAGCAGCTGGAGGGAGGGCGGGGGTCCTGTGGGAACCCCCCCTTCCTCGGCTTCCTGGGCTGGCATTCCTTCCCCTCTCCTCTGCAGGTCTCTTTGAGCCCATCGACATGATGTACGAACTGAACAGGAACAACCAAACCGACCCTTCCTTGACCGAAATGGTGAGGGTGGCGATCCGAATGCTGCAGAAGAACCCCCGTGGATTCTTCCTCCTGGTCGAGGGTGAGCCACGGGAAGGGGGAATGGCGTGGCTGCTGAGCGGGGGGGGGGAGGGACTGAAGAGGGCTGGGGGAACCGAAGTGGGAATTCACCCTCTCCGTTCTCTGAAGGTGGCAGGATTGACCACGGTCACCACGAGGGGAAGGCCAAGCAGGCCCTCCACGAGACAGTGGAAATGGACCGAGCCATTGGCGAGGCTGGCATCCTGACCTCTTCCGAAGACACCCTGACGGTGGTGACCGCGGACCACTCCCACGTCTTCACCTTTGGGGGCTACACAACCCGTGGCAACTCCATTTTCGGTATGGGATGTCTCCCCTAACACTGTGTGAATGGTTCTTGGTCGGCAAAATGCCCTTGGATAGCAGAGGACGCAGATCCCTGGGGGAAAGCGAAACTTATGGTGCTAGCTGTTGCCACAACACTGGGCCTCCCTCGCCCTGGGTGAAAGGGGCCTGGGAAGTATTTGTTATTGTTAGTTGCGAAGTCGTGTCCGAGCCATCGCGACCCCATGGACAACGTTCCTCCAGGCCTTCCTGTCCTCTACCATCTTCTGGAGCCCCTTTAAGCTCACGCCTGCTGCTTCATTGACTCCCTCCAGCCACCTCATTCTCTGTCATCCCCTTCTTCTCTTGCCCTCCATCTTTCCCAGCATCAGGCTCATCTCCAGGGAGTCCTTCCTTCTCATTAGGTGCCAGCTTAATGCCAGGATCAACCTTTTAATGTCCACATAGAGACAGGCCCCAAAGAGGTTGTGGGAGAAGCATTACTTTACTTTACTTTATTTTGACTTATATGCCGCCCTTCTCCTCAGACTCAGGGCGGCTCACAGCAAATAATACAAGTACAAAATATAAATTAGTTAAAATAATAATATACAATATAAAAACAATAAAACTATACCCACTCATACAACATACAGTCCCAATCAAAGGCCCAGGGGCAGAGCGCAGCTCACAAGCCCCAAGCCTGTCTGCATAGATGTGTTTTTAAAAGTTTTCGGAAAGCTAGGAGGGAAGGAGCAGTACAAACCTCTGAGGGAAGTTGATTCCAGAGGGCTGGGGCAGCAACAGAGAAGGCCCTAGCCCTAGGTCCCGCATTAGTAAAGATGGCTTCCTCTTTGTCTAGGGCTGGCCCCGATGCAGAGCGACATGGACAAGAAGCCCTTCACTTCCATCCTGTACGGAAACGGACCCGGGTACAAAATGGTAGCTGGAGAGAGAGAGAACGTCTCGGCGGTCAATTTCAGTGAGTATCAGTCCATAGTTCCCCCTCTCCCTTCCAGGGTTCAAGGGGACTTGTTTGTTTCCAGAAGGGCATCTAGAGTGGCTCTTTGACCCAGTCCAGATCAGGTTTTGGAAGGATCAGCCGTGGTGCTCGTCCCACCAAGAGTAGCCAGGCCGTTTTTTCTCCCTTGCCTGCTCCTCAAATGCCAACGGGCATCAGCATATCCTGCCTTCCTTCCTCTTGTTCCCCTCATTCTGTGGGGCACTCATCTTCTCTCTCTCCACAGCCGATACCAACTACCAGGCACAGTCAGCTGTCCCGCTGCGCATGGAAACGCATGGAGGGGAGGACGTGGCCGTCTTCGCCAAGGGCCCCATGGCTCACCTCCTCCACGGAGTCCACGAGCAGAACTACATCCCCCACGTGATGGCCTACGCAGCCTGCATCGGCGAGAACCAGGCGCACTGCCGCTCGGGCGCGTCAGGCACCCACTCCGGGTCCGTCCCTCTGATGTCGGCCATCTTCTCCGTTCTCCTGCTCCGAGTTTTGTTCTAAAGGTTCTGCTCCGCAGACTCTCTGGATCAGATTTCCAGCCTCAAATATCCCTCGCGGGGTTTCTGGCTTCCTGGAGGGGAAAAACCACATTGGACGGCTTGACTTACTTCCCAAGGAACTGCTCTGCTCTGGAACAGGATGATCTGTGGCACCAGGATCAGTGCCAATCGGAGCAGCTGGAAACGCTGGGATATTTTTTTCCCCTCATCCCTCTTAAACGAAGAGAAGGGTTTGTCCCACTGGATCAGGGCAGACCGTGCGTGCCTGGCTTATCTTGACAGACCTTAGGCATCTAGAGGCCTCAAAAGGTTCCTGGTGTTCCTCAAACTCTTCCAAAACCAATTCAGAACAGAAATATGAGCCTGGCTGCCCGCTCTGACCCACTTTGGCTGTAAGTGGTGGAACTCAGAGGCCATCACATCTGTCCCCATCGGCCGCGTCTTAATTTGAGCCCTGAAGAATTTCCCAGCAGCTTCCCAGTAGGGTCCCCCAAGGAAGGAAGTCACTACAGAACTCCAGGCAAGGGTGGTCCAGGGCACAAAGCCCATAAATTACCAAAACCCATAAAAAGAAGAGCTGTGTCTCTGGAGATCTCCTCCACCCCAATCAAGTCAGGTTTTTCTGCTGTCAATAGCTGGAACAGGACGTCCCGTTCTACAATTCTGAAGTCTTTAAAACGGGTCGCCCTTTTTCACCCTCTACCGCCAAGAATTACAACTTAAGTCTGCAAAGGCATAAAATAAGTGGGAAGGTGGCAGAGGGTGCCACCGTTAACAAGCCAGGGTAGGCCCTGACACGAAGGCTGTCTCTGTGGCGCACCGTGGTTTGTAAAGTCTCGGCTTGCAGATTAGCACAAGGTACAAACCCAGTTACTGTATGCAGCCGATTCGGCAAAAATCGGGCTTCGCTACATGGGTGGGCAGAAACAACTGCGGAGTCCACCCTGGAGGGAAGGAGTGTGTGGGAAAGGGACTGCGAATACGAGGGCTGCGATGTAAATCTCTACATGGGAGGGAAGCCCCTTGCAAACTGTGGCCCTCCTGGTTCAGAAGGCTGGGAAGGGGAAGGAGAAGAGAATGGGCAGGGACAGCTGCCCTCCACAAAACGGGGTGGGGGGAACTAGATTGAAGTCAGACAGGTCTTGGCAGTGGAGGTCCCACCTGGAGGTCAGACCCTCGCTGGCTCTTCATCTTTAGCAATTCCTTCTCTTTTCTGTTCCTTCTCACGAGTTGTAGATTCAGGGCAACCAAAGGACATCCCTTGTCCCTCAGCTGGTCCTTAACTCCACGGAAGTCATTTCCACAAGACACCCTGGAAGAATCTCTCTTCCTCTCCCCAGCTGGAAGCCACAATGGATGGGCCAAGAGTTGTCTTTCGAGGCTGTGCATGGAGGGGGAAGAGGTGGGAAGGCTGGTCCTCTCTGACCATCTTTGAACTTCTCCAGAGGCTTCTGGTGGCTGCAGAACACCACTCTGGACGCCGGTCATCGCTGGTTAGGATCCAGCTTGGCTTCTGACAGCTCTTCCAGTCTTCCTCTTCAGCTTCCTGGCCGTTGGCAGGGAAGGAGTGTAGGAAAAGGAGTCGGTGGCACTCAGCGGCCTCTTGGCCCTCCGCAGGGACAGGACCATTGGCTCTTGCTGCCTCTTTGGCAGGGCAAAGTCTTAAAAGCGCATGGAGATCTTCGCCTTCAGACAGAGAAAGCCTCAGACGAGCAACTTCTTCCCTCTTGGAGGGAGGTGACGCGCTTCTCTGCCAAAGAAAAGCAGCCCAGATTGACTGGCAGGAACACGGGCACCGTCCACCTTGGGCGAGAGATCTGTGGGAGTTGCTCTCACTTTAAAAAAAAAAAAAATCTCTAAATTGATTTCCCCCCCTTTTGTTTGCATAACTTTTGAAAAAAATTGAAATTCAGGGGAAGGTGGAATCTGAAATAAAATTATGTTGGACCGACTGTTTGGAAGGAAACGGGCACTTCCCGCGGAACAGCAAGTATCCAGGACCACAGCTCTGATTTGGGGAACAGCTGTAGAGAAAGGGATGGGAAAGCCATCTGCTTTCACAAAGGAGAGTTCTTCTGAAGCTTGGGAGCGGCGACCTTTCTCTGCTCAGTTGTGCCATCCGGTTCCGGATGTTGAGTCGGGGCCCGTCCTTCCAGCCTCGTTCACATGTTTCCAAGAAAGAACAGGCCAAGAATGGCCCCAGAGATCGGGGCAATCTCCCCAAACCTGCCCAACGAGGAAACAGAGGGGTTCCTATAGAAATCCCATCCTTGGCTGTTCTGCTAGACCAGGGGTGTCAAACTCACCACGTCATGTGATGTGTCGCGGTATGTTGTGACCCCATTGCCGAAGCTGGGTGCAGTTTCGGCATGATGCACCCGGCCTGCAGGCCAGCAGTTTGACACCCCTGCGCTAGACCATCCTCTGGGGGGGGGAGGGCTGATGTGTTGCCAAGGGGATTGGGGGGGCTATAATTGTGGGTATGTGCAGAGTAGCATTCTGAGGAGATTCAGAAATTTGCCCTTAGAGGCTGGTGGCTTGCAGGTCACACCTCCCCAGTGGAATCTGGGATGTTTCAACACCTGGGCTGGCAGGAGAAGGGAGAGGGGGCACATCGCCTTGCTGGCCCCAGAGCCCCCATTACTGAGGACAAGGGTTGGGAAACACTGCCTCCCCCTTGTCTGGGGTGCTGCAGAGCTGCTGGCCAAGCAGAGTCAACAACGCTGGACGGAACAGAGGAGTGCCTGATTGGGCACCTTAATAAATACATTTATTCCTATATTTATGGTTAGTGGTTTCGCCCTCCCCAGTCCCACAAGCGCAGCCATGCACAGAACACTAGTCAAACGGCGTCAGCAACTGAAAATGACAAATAACAGGGCAGGAGCTGCGCAAATGTAAACCTGCTCATGGGGCAGGGCAGGGCATGGGCAGCAACCAACGGACGACAGATTGCAGGCAGCTCGGGGGCGCCTCGGATCAGCAAAGCCCCCTGCCCAACAAGGGGGCTCCCGGGGCCAGTTGGGGTCCAGATTCGCACCTTAGGGCCCCATATCATTTCCCAAGAGAAGCAGAACTTCAAGCCTTCTTAGTGGAATTGCCTTGAAAACATCTGTCTGCTCTCCTTCCCGGGACATGTTGGACCCGTGGTCAAAGGAGGGGACTTGCATCTCAGAGGGGAAATGCCGGATACTGACCCCCCCCTGAGCAGAGGCCCCTCCCCTCCCTTTTGCGCTGTGTTTAAATTAGCCACAACCAAGCACAATTTTCTCCTTCTGCTAAAGTTTGCTTAGGCTCCTGGCCAGAGGGAACATTGCAACCGCTGCTGGCCGAGAGCCTCAGTGGAAAGTTCAGAGTCTCAGGAAGAGCAGCTCTGGTGCCTCAGCTGGACAGGAGCCCCCCCTGAAACATCTGGGCAGAAGGGACGGCGCTGGCCCTCCCTGGCTCTGGGAAGAGGCGGCCTCATCCATCTCACCCGGAGAGGTGCTGCAGACGCTTCCCAGACTGATGTTGACAAAAGGGGAACCCGAGGAGTGTGTTAGTCGTGGAGGGTTATACCTTCAGGATGTTCTGCTGGAATCTGGTTTGGGGATTGTGCAGCCCCAGAAGGCCTTTCACTCTTCTTGGCCACATCCAGACCCCCTTCGCAATTATGAAATTCCAGGTTTGGTTTTGATGCCCTCAACAAGTTGGATTCTGGGAAGCAGCGGCCCGCGCCTGCCTTAATTCCAGACACGGACACTGGGACAAACCCCAAGCCACCCCAGAGCCACCTCTGTGTCCTCAGATGGCACTTGGGCCCCTCTGTTCAGGCGGCTCTGGGGCGGAGGGGCTCAAGAGAAGCCCCTGCTTGCACATCCCCTCCTGGGGGGCACGAAAGGGCAGGGGGACAAGGAAGAACAGGCACTTTTCTTGGTCCACTCCAGCTGGGCAGATGTCCTTCAAGACAGCTGAGGCCACAAGGGCTGCTGCTGGCTCCGCTCCACAAGCAGGCCCCCGGGGACGATGGGTCCTCCCTGCCCAGCTTCAAATGCCTTGTGGTTATCGGTCCGTTTCTGCCAGGTCTCCTGACCCAGACCCAGCCATCCCTGTGGGCAAATGGGACAGGCCAGGATTGACCGGCTTCACCATCTCCCATCTGTCAGCTTAATGTCAGGTCTCCAAAGCAGCCTGGCCACCAATCCCCCCATGAGGTTTGCTTCTGAGACTTTGCCCTCTGCAGAACCCTCCCCCCCCTTTTTTTGGCTTTTTCCAACCTCCTCTTGTCAGAAGTGGGGTTAAACCGAGTCTTTCCCGGCAGATAGCACCCAAGGTAACCATGTGCGGCTTGGAGGGAGAGGCTAGCCGGACCACTGACTGACCACCAGGAGCCCCGGCCAGCTGAGTTGGCAGCCTGAGTGGGGAAAGATTTGTTCAGTGGGAGGGTTTGGATAAATGTTTATTTCCAAAGGCCAGGTGCCTAGAGAGGTGAAAAGGGGCCAGCAGGCTCCGGTCCAGCCTGGGCAGCCTCAGGTGAGAGGAGGAATCTGATGGCCAGGTAAGAGAGGGAAACAGTAGCACTTTCCAGATGGCAGCAAAGTGGTCGTGCCAACGCTGGCACTTAGCCTGCTGCCCGGAGAAGAGGCCGGTGCCTCTTTCAAAACCAACCAATCGGCTCATTCTGAAGGGCTGGCAAAGCTGGACACAGGAAGCCTCTGTCTTCCTTGAGCCATCAAGCCAGTCTGCCCGGGCACTAAGAATAGCCACTGGACAGGAGACGGAGAAGTGCCCTAAAAAACACTTTTGCGGACTTGCTCTTTGCAACGTCAAACACGAGCTCTCTTCCGACGCCAGCGGCAGCACGTGGCACACGCACATTGGGGTCCTGGCGTTTTGGGAGAGGTGGGGCTACCTTCCCCTGGGCACCTTGGCACCTCACCACAATGTTAAAAAAGATGTCAGACTCTAGAAAGAGTGCAGAGAAGAGCAACAAAGATGATCAGGGGACATGAGGCTAAAACATCTCAGGAGCGGCTGCTGGAATTGGGGACGTCCAATTTAGTGAAGAGAAGGACGAGGGGGGACATGATAGCAGTCTTCCAATCTCTCAGGGGCTGCCCCAAAGAAGAGGGGGTCAAGCTATTCTCCAAAGCCCCTGAAGGCAGGACAAGAAGCAACGGATGGAAACTAACCAAGGAGAGAAGCAACCTGGAACTAAGGAGAAACTTCCTGACAGTGAGAACAATTAGCCAGTGGAACAAGTGGTGAAGGCTCCAACACTGGAAGTTTTTAAGAAGAGACTGGACAGCCCTTTGTCCGAAATGGTATAGGGTTTCCTGCCTCAGCAGGGGGTTGGACCTCCAAGGTCCCTTCCAACTTTTATTATTATTGTTATTATAAGTTGAATTAGGAGGTGCAGATTTGGGTTCAGAGAGCGCCCCAAAATAAAATAAAATAGAAAGCAGCCACGAGTGGTTTTCTTTCGACACCCAGAAAATGCTCACCAGGTTTGTTGACGGGAATAAAACAAAGCCGGGCGGGAGCTGTAGGAAGGGCAGGGCTGAGAGGGCAGCAGACGAAACCAGAATCAACCCTCCTTTGGGTTGGAATGAATGACCACTGTAGGTTCTCTCTCTCTCTCTCTCTCTCTCTCTCTCTCTCTCTCTCTTATTGCAAGGCTTTTCTCAGAAAAATCAAGTTTCTAAAATAATAATAATAATAATAATAGTAAACTCAAACCACTTGGCAAGGGACCAAATGCAAACCAGTTTCCAGCCAAGAATGGGTGGGGTTCCCCCACAGGACCAAACGAATCCCCCCCCCCCCGATTTTCAAGGCAGACCAGATCACCTCGTATCCACCGGTTCTTTTCTTACAGCGCCTTCGGACCCCAGAAGGAGAAAACGCTGCACTTTAAAACGATTTATCTGGCCCATTTACAAGCCAAGGAAACCACTGGCTGGAATCTGATCCCTCTGGAACTGCCACCATCCCTGAGACTGACAGAGTGTGTCTTCAAATACTGGTTTATTTCTTCACCCTTCGCACATTATATTAACCTGGGGAATTTCCTGCCCCAGTGGTCACACATTTAGGTGGTTTTCAAGGTGGATTACCTGAATCTGGCCTGTTAAGGGCTGCCTTACCTTATAAAAGAGGGACAGGGAATTGGATCCTGCTTAGGCCCTCTGCAGGGGAGGGAGGGAGGGAGGGTCTGAGACAGAAACGTGATCTCCTGGTGGTGCTTTGTTCCCCCCCCCTTTTTTTTTGCTGCACTCATCCCAAAGCATCAATGCTGAGATTCACACAAAGAACAAAGCAAAACTGGTTAGTTCCTTGTCATTTCTCCTGGGTGGGCTCCTCACCTCCAGGTAAACAGCAATTTGCTCAGCACCAGGTAGATTAAAGGGGAAAGCACTTAATCCCAACCAGCAACCCAGGCAGAGAGGGAGGGGGCTGTCGTGGTACGGATGTTCACCATTAAAAACACAAAGCACAAAATACTATCTTAAACAGAGAGGGGGGGCAGTGGGGACTATCGCACAGGGTGGCCTATTGCTGGAAGTCTCCTTGCATCACATACCACAAACCCCTTTGGCAAAAAAAAAAAGGAAAGCAAGGAAAAAAAAAAAGAATAAGAAGATAATGGTAGGAACAAATTGTTTACGGCTTTGGATGACTCAAAGGTTCTCCTTGTCCCAGCCGCGGGCAAATCGGACATCTCTGATGATACCAGATCCATTTTCCCTCCGACGGTTCCCAGGGTGGCCTGGAAGACTTAGCCAGCCCCCCCTTCTTTCCCCCTCCCCGCTTCCTTTGGGATTTGTTTCCACTAATTTGGCCGACAATGGCCTTTTTGTCCTTCACCCCGTGCGCTCACATCCCTTCTTCCGCCCCGCTTGTATCAGAGTCAGAGCTTCCTCAGATTGGAAAATAGCTCTGGAAAGACAGCATCCATGCCAAGGCGGACTCGTGCGTCCATGGTTAGCAAGCGATTCCCACCCTGCCTTCTGCCTATCTCGACTTGCTCCTTCTAAAAGATATCACTCCTTTTAATTTTGTTTTACTCATCAGCGGAGATTAGGCGGGGCGCTGCTTCCTTCCTCAAGACTTGCTTCCCCAAAGAGGCCTGCATGCCTCCATTTTAAAGATATTCCGAGGACATGGGTCCTTGCCAGTCCCTACCTCTGCCAGATCGTTCCCCCCAAAACAAAACCACAAAGGGTCTGTGCTCTCTCCCACGCCCACTAGGCTTACTCCAGGGTTGCTCCTGTCCCAAAAGATACCTCAAAGCTGGCTCACTTTCTACGCAGACTCCTGGCCAGCCTCCTCGGGCGTTGTTGAATCAGGGAATCAGTCTAGCACAGTGGTTCGCAACCTTTTTAATGCCGCGACCCCCAACCGGTCGTAAGTCGAGGACTACCCAACCGGTCGTAAGTCGAGGACTACCCAACCGGTCGTAAGTCGAAGACTATTTCCCTGCCCAGGAGCGCCGCACATGCGTGGTACCGCCCCCTGCGCCAGCCGAGACGTAGCTGGCAAGGGGCAGCGACGGCGTAGGGCGACCACCGGCTGGGCCACCAGCTGGCCCAGCCCAAGGGAGGTAAGGCACCCACCGGGCCCCACGCACGCCAGCAACCCTCCCTGCGCCCGCCGGCCTCCCACCTCCCACCCCTGGCCCTCTTTTACGTACATTTTTAGTAGTTGCTCAGCAGGGAGGGGTGGAAACTTCCGGAGAGCTCGCCTTCGCTGCAGACAACTTGCAGCCCCGTTTGCAGACTGGGACTTTTGGCGGGCTCAGCAGGGCAGAGAAAGCCTGGACAATTCCTATTGGCTTTTGAAAGCCCATAGAATTAGGCTCTATTCAAGAGAGTCTATTCTATGGGCTTTCAAAAGCCAATAGAATAAGAGGGAGTAGCACAGCGAAGGAAAAGGGGGAAAAATGGCGGACTGCATTGTTTGGCGATCCCCGTGAAATGGTCGTTCGACCCCAAATGGGGTCATGAGCCACAGGTTGAGAACCACTGGTTTAGCAGAAGTCCCGAAGATCCTTTTTCACCAGGCAAGTGGACTTCCTTCGTGTTTTTCTTTGAAGTCGTCTCGCCTCTCATCCAAAAAGCTTCTTCAGCTTCTGGGATGAGAAGAAAAACAAAGAAGTCCAGTTACTTCATGAAAAAAGCATCCTTGGGATAACTACGACCTGGGTGATGGAGAATCGCCGTAGACAACGAGAAGTGTCATCTGCCTGGATGAATTTGGACGGAAATAACGAGCAAACAAGGGCTGGGAATCTGATGGAAGAAGTCCCCCACTAAGGATGGGGATCAAGGCAAGTTCCCAGAGGCAGGGGTGCACCCAGGCAGGCGTGGGGCTGGCACTGCTGGCGACGCAAGAGATCTCAAGGAGACCCACCGCTGGGTGAGAAGAGGGCAGGAGAGGCCCAAGGCCTGCCCCTCCCAAGGTGGTGTTGAAGGAAAAGTCTTCATCATGGTTCAGTCCAAGCCGGGGATAAACAATATGGCGACTGCTTTAGAAAGAAGGTTGCAGTTTATTGAAGAGGAGAGCCAGACAGGAAGATGGCTCTGGAAAAAAAAGAGTGAGCACATATAGGGAGTGGGTTTTTATACCCTCTGGAGCCTTTTGTTTGGAGTTGTTCCTGTGGCATGAACTTTGACCTGAGTCTGAGTGTGCCCTTTGATATCTGTGGGTTAATCCTATTATGTCCTGTCTTAGAGTTTGGGTGGGGTATGTAGATTTTAGGTGTCTTTGTCTTCTTAATCTTCTAGCTTCGACCTTCCTGAATGGATTATCACATCTGCATTTCTATAGCGCTGGTTTCTGCTTGGGGAAGGGAGACTTGGGGCTATTAAGAAAAACTGGGCATGCTTTTCTGCCTCTTTAAGATCCATTGAGGAAATATATTTTTCTGCACTTTTAATATTTCCTTCTCTGGGGGGCTGACTTCCCACAGTGGAATGACTGTGCCAAAGTTCACTGGAAGAATTTTTTGGCCAGCTTGCCAGGCCACACACGGTCCCAGTGGGACCTGGCCACGTATGACCTCTTCTCCCAGGTTGACCTGGGATATCACCCCAGATGGAAAACGAAGCAGCCAAGAATCCGGAATGAACGCAGCTCGCTCTTCGCAGAAACCAAAAGTCTGGAAAAGTTTTCGACTTCTTCACCCTGGGGAGGATCACAGACTGTGTCAAAAGGCCTTTCAGCCGGAGCTGACCATCAAACAGGGACCCTCAATAAAGCCACCTGGCAGGAGCGAGTCTATTTCCAAAGATAGCAAGATTTTTTTCCCCAAAAATAGAAAGAGAGGAAACAGGGGAACCCTTTCTTTATAAAGGAGCAGCTGTATAAACGCCATCAAAAATAAATAATAATACAGGTAGTCATCAATTTAGGGCCGCAACTGAGCCCAAAGCTTCTGTTGCTAGGTGAAATATTTGTTGAGTTTGGCCCCATTTTACAACCTTCTTCTGCCACAGTTGTTAAGCAAATCACTGCAATTGTTAGTCACACAGTTGCAAAGTGAATTTGGCTTCCCCTGTTGACTTGGCTTTGTCAGAAGATCACATAACCCCGGGACACTGCAACTGTCACAAATACAAGTCAGCTGCCAAGCGTCTGAATTTTGATCACGGGATCCTGGGGAAGCTGCAAAGGTCGTTAAGTGTGAAAAACGGTCATAAGTCACTTTTTCCAGTGCTGTTGTAACTTTAAATGGTCACTAAACAAACTGTTGTAAGTTGAGGACTATGTGTAATAGAATAGAGTAGAGCAGAGTAGAATGGGAATGGAATAAGAATAGAATAGAATAGAATAGAATAGAATAGAGTAGAGTAGAGTAGAGTAGAGTAGAGTAGAGTAGAGTAGAGTAGAGTAGAGTAGAATAGAATAGAATAGAATAGAATAGAATAGAATAGAATAGAATAGAATAGAATAGAAATAGGAATAGGAATAGGAATAGAATCAGAAAGGGACTTTGGAGGTCTTCTAGTCCAACCCCCTGCTCGTGCAGGAGAACCTATACCATTTCAGACAAGTGGCTGTCCAGTCTCTTCTTAAAAACCTCCAGTGATGGAGAACCCACAATTTCTTGAAGCAAGCTGTTCTACTGGTTAATTGTCCTCATTGTCAGAAAGTTTCTCCTTAATTCCAGCTTGCTTCTCTCTTTGATCAGCTTCCAACCGTTGTTTCTCATCCTGCCCTCTGGTGCTTTGGAGAACAGCCTGACCCCCTCTTCTTTGGGGCAGCCCCTCAGATGCTGGAACGCTGCTATCCTGTCTCCTCTGTTTCTTCTCTTCTTTAGACTAGCCAAACCCAAGTCCTGCAGCCGTTCTTCGTATTGTTTTGGTCTCCAGGGCCTTTGATCATTTTAGCATAATAACCAGGTTCTGTTTTGCAATTAAATGAAGAGAGAGCTGTAGGGACAGGCTGGATTAATTTGACAGTATCCTGAGCACGGAAGGATCATCACAGGATAAAAAGTTAGGAATCCGATGGCGTCGGAAGGCACAGATTCACTTCATAAAGAAGACTAAACAGCAAGGAAAAAGACAAAGAACATGGAGGGGAAAAAAACCCCAAGTACATTCTTGCATGCCAAATCCCAGAACCCAAAAGTCTACTTTTGCTTGCAAGTCCAGGAAAAAAAATTTTTTTTTTTTTTGAAAAGTCAACATCCAGTAATTTTGCATTACACCATGGCAGTCCTTCAAGGAACCTAAGAACTTGGGAACCAAAAGTTGTGGGGAGGGGTGGGGGTGGGGAAATTGGAAGAGAATAACACACCAAATTACTTATCCGATGTTCTGAAAAAAGCGGACCACCAAAAACGACACACACGTTCCCTTGAAGATAAAGACACACCACAGCCAGGATCAGAGCGATTGGGTTCCGCTTGGGAGGGGGATGTAGCTGCAGGGTCTCTGGGGAATAGCTCAGCTTGAGCAGAGGGGACCCCGGGGAGAGACCCATAAAAGCGATCGGGTGCGAAGGGGTTAATTCTCTGAGAATATATCTTTTTTTCGATCTGATGGAATTTCTGCTTTGGAATAGAAACCAGTTGTGGCTAGCAGAAAATGCAGTTTCGCATTCTCTGTGGCTTGCCTTACCCTAAATGCGGTTTTCTGCTGTGTGTGTCCCCCGCCTCATTTTGGCTAATGCTGGTGGGAGAATGTCCAAAAGACGTCACTACCCTGAGCAAACATTGAGGGGGGGGGAGAATGCTGCCAGCCCAGCCGAACCCTGATGAAGAAAGGAGCGGACCTGTGGCCTTGGAGGAGACTGTTGGGGAGACCAGTGTGCACCCCAGATCCCCCTGGGACCCCAGGGAGTGGCTTTGGTGCCAGCAGTCCCAGAAAGCAAAGCAAAGCTGATGCCCTCATCAGCCCAGGAGGATTACAGGAGGCTCTGTTTAATAAACCTGCAGGCCTCAGAATAACATAGATGAAAGGGACCTTGGAGATCTTCTATTCCAGCCCTCTGCACAGGCAGGAAACCCTATACAGGTAGTCCTTGAGTTAGGACCCACTCATTTATTTGAGCGTCATGAATATGAGTCAGGGGCCAAGTGTCCGGATTTTGATGTGGCAACAGTCGTTAAAGTGTGAGAAATAGTCATCAGGCACTCTTTTTCACTGCCGTTGCAACGGTCCCTAAAGGATTCCGTCGTAAGTCGGAACAACAAATTCTAGTTTATTTGGTGAATGCCTGAAAGATGCATTACTTTATCTAAGGCAAAAAGAGATGGGGAAAAAAAATAAAGGCAATTATGAATTAAACTTGGCTCAAATCGTCAAGATGCAGCATTAAGTAAGAATGCCCCAAGGGTGAAATTGCAAACCATCTGTAAGCCATTTTCACTTTTGATTCCAGAAAGGATACTCCCATTGACCCAAATGCATTTTATACAAAATTGATAGTCTCAATTGAAAAAAAAAAGATTGCTTGATAGCAAAGACAATGAGTTGGCATATTGGTCTCGCCTAGCTGATCAAAAACATTGGCCTGAAGATGTTAATACTCGACTGACATTTGGAGAAGCGGAAATTAGAAACCTGTCAATCAGACTGCAACTAAACAAAAGAGAAATGATTCGTGGATTTCCATGAATGCATTCTCGAAAAGACATATCCAGAAAAACTGCATTTGATACGGACTCTGAATACCACTCCCATTTCTTCAAGTGAACGTGAACGTGGGTTTTCCCATCCCAACAAGAGCTTCGTTGAAGACTAAGACAATTTCAGCACTTTTGTTCATCAAACGTGTCGGACCACCTCTGAGACTTTTGGATGCTGCAAAGTACGTTGATCTGTGGTTACTCAGAGGACGACACTCGACCATAGATACTAACAGCAAGGAAAGGAGGAGAAGATTTGCCGGATGAGAATTGGACAAAACTTTGAAATTTACAATGAACATTTGCCTTAAATGGTCAACATGATGTAAAAAAGATGTTGAGACTCTAGAAAGAGTGCAGAGAAGAGCAACAAAGATGATCAGGGGACTGGAGGCTAAAACATAGAAGGAACGGCTGCTGGAATTGGGGATGTCTAGTTTAATGGAGAGAAGAACGAGGGGGGACATGATAGCAGTCTTCCAGTATCTCAGGGGCAACCACAAAGAAGAGGGAGTCAAGCTATTCTCCAAAGAAACCTGAAGGCAGGACAAGAAGCAACGGATGGAAACTAATCAAGGAGAGAAGCAACCTAGAACTAAGGAGAAACTTCCTGACAGTTAGAACAATTAACCAGTGGAACAACCTGCCTACAGAAGCAGTGAATGCGCCAACACTGGAAGTTTTTAAGAAGAGACTGGACAGCCATTTGTCTGAAATGGTATAGGGCAGGAGTAGGCAACCTTGGCTCTTTTATGACTCGTGGACTTCAACTCCCAGAATTCCTGAGCCAGCATGGGGGAACTATGGCCCCTTCATGACTTCAATTCCCAGATTTCCTGAGCCGGCATGGCTAAGCATGGAAACCTCTCCCTTTCCCCTCAGCATGGCTGGCTCAGGAATTCTGGGAGTTGAAGTCCACCAGTCATAAAAGAGCCAAGGTTGCCTACCCCTGGTATAGGGTTTCCTACCTGAGCAGAGGGTTGTACTAGATGACCTCCAAGGTCCCTTCCAACATCATCGTCATCATCATCGTCATCATCATCATCATTATTATTATTATTATTATTATTATTATCAAGGGTGTCAAATTGCCAGCCCGTGGGCTGGATACATCCTAGCCAAACCGCATCCACCCCATTGCTGCCAATGGCAAAAAGGTCACGCCATGTCACGTGACATGGCGAGTTTGACACCACGGCCTTAAACCCAATAAATTAAATTCATGTTAAGAACCAAATATATAATTTTTAAAATTATATAAATTAAATTAAATTATGTAAATAAATATATAAATAAAATTATATGAGTTTATATGAGATTAACAAGATGTGAGTTCCGGCACTTTTTTTTTTTTTATAAATAAAAAAAAGCACTGGATGCAGTTTAACACACCTGTGGTGAGAAAGGGTGTAAAAATGGTGTAAAACTGACTGAACGAACGTCTCACTGAACAGCAGAAAAAAAATGGGGCACCATTGTGATTGTAAGTTGAGGACTACCGGTACTTGTATCACAAAAGGGCACAAGCTTTGTAACTCTCTGGGGTGGCTCGACCGACACAATTTGCACGAAAGGGAGGTCCAAGAACACTTTCGGCCCCTGATGAGGAGAGCTGCGCCCGGGCCGAGCTGCTGTCTCGTGGCCATCTTGGTCAGTCAGCCGAGGGGCTCCTCCTTCCCTCAGGGAGGCCCAACAGAGCCTGCCGCTGAGGGGGGAAACTCGCCTGGCCCTTTGGCCTTGCAGGAGCCCAGGAGGACTGAGAAGGCGGCTCGGGAAGGGGAGATTAAGGAGACAACTGACCCACCATCCCCGACCCTCAGCCGCTGAGGTGCTGCCCTCAGACCCCAACCGACCCTCCACTCACCAACGGGGAGTGAGCAGGGCCTGAGGGAAGCTTCCCTGAGGGGGAAAAGGCCTTCCTGGGCCGCCAGGAGGGAGCCGGTCTCGCCTTGCGCGCCTAAGGCCGAGGGAAGGACCAGCCGGTCCCGCGACCCTCGGGGCACTGGGAGCTGTTTGCCCTCCCTCCGCGCCTTGGAGGGACAGCGTCCCTTCAAGAACCCTGACCCCACCCCGGGTCCAAAACGCCACAAGGACCTAGCGGGCGCTCCCTATGCCGGCCGCCCCGGGAGGCTCCCCTCGCTGCACCTTCCCGGCATTGCGCACCAGCCGCTTGTTCGCTCTCCCCACGCCAGGTGAAGGCGAGGGCGCTGGGTCTGGCCAGCGGGATGGAGTGTGGGGAGAGAGAAAGGGGAGAGAGAAGCATGGGATTCAGCCAGTTCGCACCACTTCGGCAGAAACCGGTAGCTAATTTTTTTGTTGCCCAGGCCCAGAATGGACTTCCGGAAGCAGCATCCATGCAGAGAACCAGTTCTTCACATATTTGAATCTCACCAAGAAGGAATCGGCCATCCATCCACCCCACAGCCAAAGGAGCGCCAGGAACAGCTGAAAGGGACCAGCCCGCGTCCGGCTTCCCCGTGGCACTTGGATCCACTTGCACTGTTTTCTGCCCGCGGCCTCCCTTCCTTCACCGGCCACGTTTCCTGGCTATTTTTTTTTCCCAGCAAAGGCTGCTTTGATCTGTTGCCTGAAGGATTCCCGTTCTGAAAACCCCAAACCTCCCGCCTGGGAGATTTACGGCTGTTGGGCTTTGGCCGCTTCTGCAGCAATTGAGGTTTTCCCTGTTTTTTTTTCCCTTCCTTCCTTCCTTCCTAATACTCCCTAATTAGCCTCCCTAATTAGCCTGGGAGGAGGTTTCCAAGTACTTCCAGCAGGCCTACCAAATTCTGTAACTAACAGCTTTGTTCCCTAATATGCCCTCCGTCTGGTAAACTTGCAAGATTCGGTTTTTCTCGCTATGTACATGTATACATCCGAATTACAGATGATAGATAGATAGATAGATAGATAGATAGATAGATAGATAGATAGATAGATAGATAGATAGATAGATAGATAGATAGATAGATAGGCAGGCAGGCAGGCAGGCAGGCAGGCAGGCAGGCAGGCAGACAGACAGGTAGGCAGGTAGGTAGGTAGATAGATAGTAGGTAGATAGATAGATAGATAGATAGATAGATAGATAGATAGATAGATAGATAGATAGATAGGCAGGCAGAGGCAGGCAGGCAGGCAGACAGATAGATAGACAGGTAGGTAGGTAGATAGTAGGTAGATAGATAGATAGACTGAAATAGGCAGACAAGTAGAGAAATGATAGATAGATAGATAGATAGATAGATAGATAGATAGATAGATAGATAGATAGATAGATAGATAGATAGATAGATAGATAGATAGATAGATAGATAGATAGATACCGTAGATAGATAGATAGGCAGGCAGGCAGGCAGGCAGGCAGGCAGACAGACAGACAGACAGACAGACAGGTAGGTAGGTAGGTAGGTAGATAGATAGTAGGTAGATAGATAGATGTGTGTGAGAGAGATGATAGATAGATAAGAGCTACAGATAGAGATATAGAGATATAGATAGATATAGATATAGATAGATAGATGATAGATAGATAGCTTTTAGTGTCTTTTTTTTTTTTACTGTGGACACACTGGCACACATGAAAAATGAAATTTTGTTGCTTGCTCTCCAAAGTGTACACATACATAACACACATATAAACATGCTATATACATACACATGTCAATATCTACACCCTTACATATAAATATTAATCACTCCAGTTGTACAAGAGACAGGGAGACCACAACTTCGAATACATATTGTCAGTTGTACAATCTTTAAATTGAAATTTTGCCTGTTTTAATAGACACAATTTTAGGAGCCTGCCGGTTTCAATAGCTTTAATTTTTAAACCAATAATTATATACCCTGAGCAGAAATTGTGTAAATTCACAATTCATCTCGGAGGGCAGCATCTGATGTCCTTTTATCCATCCCAAAGATTCTCCTCAGATGCTGTGATTGGGTTTTTCCGGTAGTGGCATTTAATAAACATCAGCTTAATATAGGAATGCATGGGTTACCTTGGCCTTATATTTTTTTAATAATTGGGGATAAGGAAGCTGGAGAGGTATGGTTTTTAAAATTTTTAGCACTCTCAGGGGTAGGCCACCTTGGGTCTTTTATGACTTGTGGACTTCAACTCCCAGAATTCCTGAGCCGGCATGGCTGAGCTTGGAAACCTCTCCTTTTCCCCTCAGCGCGCCTGGCTCAGGAATTCTGGGAGTTGAAGTCCACGAGTCATAAAAGAGCCAAGGTTACCTACCTCTGGCCTAGGCCTAGGCCGCTTTATGACTCGTGGACTTCAACTCCCAGAATTCCTGAGCCAGCATGGCTCGGCATGGAAACCTCTCCCTTTCCCCTCAGCATGGCTGGCTCAGGAATTCTGGAAGTTGAAGTCCACGAGTCATAAAAGAGCCAAGGTTACCTAGCTCTGGCCTAGGCCGCTTTATGACTCGTGGACTTCAACTCCCAGAATTACTGAGCCAGCATGGCTCGGCATGGAAACCTCTCCCTTTCCCCTCAGCATGGCTGGCTCAGGAATTCTGGGAGTTGAAGTCCACGAGTCATAAAAGAGCCAAGGTTACCTAGCTCTGGTCTAGGCCTAGGCCGCTTTATGACTCGTGGACTTCAACTCCCAGAATTCCTAAGCCAGCATGGCTGAGCTTGGAAACCTCTCCTTTTCCCCTCAGCGCGCCTGGCTCAGGAATTCTGGGAGTTGAAGTCCACGAGTCATAAAAGAGTCAAGGTTGCCTACCCCTGCACTAGATTCACTCTTGTCTGTGCTTTAAATCAGGGCTTTTCAACCTTTTCACCGACTGTACCACTTTTAGGATATGGCAATATTCAAGGACCACCTAGCAAGGTGTCCAAAACTTGATGACCAAAAAAAAAAAAAAAAACCTGTTCAAAATTGCAATTGCACTGAAATGACTTATGGCCATTTTTCACACTTATGACCATTGCCTCATGCCCAGGGCCATGTGATTTATATTTGGATGCTTGGCAACTGATTCATATTTATGATGGTCATGGTGTCCCAGGGTCATGTGATCCCCTTTTGCAAGCAAAGTCAATGGCAGGGCTGCTGGTGGCCAAGTGCTAAGGCGGGATTTCCCTCTCTCCCTCCCTCCCTCCCTCTTTCTCATGCCCTTCTGAAGGAAGAATTTGAACCCTTCTCCCACCCCCATATTTTCCCTTTTCCATATATTCATCAAATAAGGAAAAGCCTCCAGAGAGAGAAAAGAGACGCCATTGGGGGAACTAGCTTAAAAAGGCACGTTCCCCTTTAAGAATTGACTACTGGCTAGAAAGGAAAGTTAAGGAGCGCAGTAATGGCTGCCGGCTAAGTAATGGCTGCTGGCTAAGTTAAGGAGCGCAGTAATGGCTGCCAGCTACAGCAAAACTTACAGCTAACAAGAGCAGAGCAATAGAAGCTAACAGGAGACATCAGCCCAACAGAAATTGCCAAACACTCCTTAAGAACACAAAGCCCACATTGCACAAATCCCAGAACTGCAGTCACAAAAGCACATAAGAATCCTTCCACTCTCCATCTCCCTCCCTCCTACATGCCTCACCTCCAGCCATTGCTGCCTTTTTTTCATTCCTCTTGGAGGGCGACCCCTCCCCTGCTGCATTTCTTGCCTGTTTGCTGCTGCCAGCACAAGTGGCTGCCACAGCAGTTGTAGATTGGCTCATGGCCGGCCTACTTGGCCTGCTCTCCTCTCCTCTCCCCACATCCTCCTCCTCCTCCTCCTCCTTCTTCTTTCCTTTTGGTGCAACTAGAGCTGACTTCACCTCCTCCCAAGGCCCCTACTTTTTTTCTTTCCCTCTGCCTCCTTTTATAGCCTTTCCTGTCTCCGCCCCCCTCTTCCTCCTCCTCCTTTCTCATGGGGGGGGGTGAGCAGGAAGTGAGCCTGGGGCCTTTGCCTTGCCCCAGACACTCTGCACTTGGCTAGGCAGGGCTGCGTACCACCTGCCACTCGTTAATGTACCACAGGTGGTACATGTACCACCGGTTGAAAAGCCCTGTGACATAGAATATAGATGTGGGTCTGTGGGTACGTGCAATTTTTTTGTTTTGGTTAAATTTATGTAGTGTATGTTGGAGGTGGTGACCCTGTGAGAACTGTAACAAAATCTCATTTGAATGCATGCTAATTAGTGTACATTTAAAGTGACAACAAAGTTATTCTATTCTATTCTGCATTCAGTTCTATTCTATTCTGTATTCAGTTCTATTCTATTCTATTCTGCATTCAGTTCTATTCTATTCTTCATTCAGTTCTATTTCTATTCTATTCTTCATTCAGTTCTATTTCTATTCTATTCTTCATTCAGTTCTATTTCTATTCTATTCTTCATTCAGTTCTATTTCTATTCTATTCTGCATTCAGTTCTATTCTATTCTATCCTATCCCTATTTCTATATTCCATTCCAATCTACTCCTACTGTATTCTCTTCTCTTCTCTTCTCTAAGCACAGTGCAGCGAGCAAGGGAATAAGGGCAACTCATTTGCAAAAGGCAGAAAGCCTGCTGTCCTTCCTGCTTCCTTGGGGGCTGGAGAGCCTCTGCTGGCCCCCCACACGGCACTCCAGCATGTACTGAAAGTCACAGAATGGCTAAGCAATTGAGATGTCACTCACCGCAGTAGCCAACTGCCCTGTTAACCGTGATTTAGCAAATAAACCACGACTGGATGAGAGGTGTACTTCCAACTCCCAGAATCCTGTAAGCTGGAATTCTGGGAGTTGAAGACCACCTTTTTGACATCGCCAATGTTGAGAAACATCGCACTGAAAACTTTGCTCTTCTCCCCCACCCCCACCAGCGTCCTAAAAGTTTTTTTTCTAGAGGGACAGAAAGACCCTTAGTGGTTTTGTGGGCTGCATCCTTCCAAACCTCTAAAAGGTGATCAGGTTTCTTCCTTCCCATCTGCCTTGCCTTCCCTTCTCCGGGTGGACGAACATTAGAATTGGACACGGACCAACTGGAGCGTTAAAATCGATCAGGCCAGGCCATCTTCCTGCTGTTCCGGGCCTCCCCCATCAGAAGCCGCCCTCCAGACGGAACAAGGAAACAGGAAAAGCTACGTGGAGGTTTCCCATTTTATTTTCCAGCCTGTCTATTTTAAAAAGCATTTTACAAATAGATTCTTCTTACAATAGCGATAAATAGACTTTTTTTTTTTTAATTTTTATACACAGGTCACCGGAAACACCAATACGAGTCTTGGAGTTTAAATTAAACGCAATGTTGAAAGTTCATGGATTTTGTGCATCTTTTTTTTTAAATAAAATTAAATAAAATTAAGCAACCAAAACGACCCAAAAAGGAAGAATGAAAGGATGGATTTATGCAACAGACATGAGAGAGAGAGAGAGAGAGAGAGAGAGAGAGAGAGAGAGAGAGAGAGAGAGAGAGAGAGAAAGACAGAAAGAAAAAGAGAAAGAGAGACCCAGACATCACGGAATTAATATTTTCACATCACCAGAAGGATGTTTAAAATTAAAGGTGGATGCCTGGGAATTGGAGGAACCCTTTTCCCTGATCCATACACCTGTGGAGCCAGCCGGGTGCGTTGCCCACAAAGGTGTGGTGCCCCCCCAAATCTTGCACAGCACGGGGGGGGGGGCAGGCCAAGCACAGCACAGAGGGGGAGGCCTCTGCAGTTTAGAGCCCAGCCAGAGCGTCAGGCTTTGGCCAGGCCGTGGGGTGAAGGGGGGCTGGTGGCCCACCTGCCCTGGACCAGCCGGAAAGTCACCCCAGGGCAGCCGCAGACCCAGCCGAGCCCCTCCACCCCCTAACTGACCTGGGGCAAGATTGTCAAGGTTTCTTTGGGATGAACATGGGGTCCCTCCCTCCTGCCAAAATTCCCTAGGATAGGAGGGAACATGGCTGCTGTGTGTGTGTGTGTGTGTGGTGGGGGGGCACAGTGGACAGGGAATGTGAGACAGGAGCAGAAGGCAGGAAAGAGTGGGCCAGCCGGGCAGGAGACAGAAAGAAAGAGAGAGGGGGGGAAGAGAGAGAGAGAGAGAAAGAGAGAGGAGAGAGAGAAGGAGAGAGAGAAGGAGAGATGCAGAAGGAGCCCTGGTGACAAGGCCAGTGGGAGACACCAAGACGGAGGGAGCTGATCCAGGCGTAATCCAGATGTTGCCCCATAAACGCCTCCATCCATGGCCTCCACCGTGTGCACGCAGCCGATGGAGATGCTCGGCTTTCCAGCGGAAAGAAAACACAACTTGCAGGATAGAGCTGCTCCTAGCCCGGCTATCCTCTTCCAACAGGGAAGCCAGGAAGAGGTCCCCCCCACCCCACCCCACCCCACCGTAGCCGGAGCTGACCGCCCCTACAAAGGGACCTGGGGAGGGGAAACAGATGGGAAACACACAGGCCATCTCCGTCTCCTTGTGATTGTCTAGAGTTTGACTCCACAGGCTGGAGGGTTTGGCGGGGGGGGGGCGATGGAATTGGGGAGGGGGCGTCGTTGAGCACAGCTCAGGGAAAGGGGGGGAAATTGAGGCCCAGAGAGTCCTGGGTGGGCCCCGAGCAATGCCATAAAGCCACGGGATGTGGCCGGAGAGGAGGAGAAGCAGCTGCATAAAATGGAGAGTTGCAGAAGCAGGTGTTGCTGGTGGGAGCGTCGTCTCGGAGAGAAACATGGGGGCTTCTCCGGCGTTGCCTCAGCTTGTGCTTCTTTGCCGTGAGCTGTCGGAAGGGGGGGGCGTGCAAAGGAAGGGTCACTCCCCAGGATGGGGAGGAGGCCCAAAAAGTTGAGGAGATGGGAACCAGCAGGGATAGGGAGGAACGGGCGATGATGGGGCAGGGCCCCCAAACGGGGTCTTTTGAGGACTTGCCAGGCCCCCCCCCAGGGAAGATATCAGGGGACACCAGGTCTGACCTGCTCAAGAGGCACATCCACAAGACCGGTGGGAGGTTAGCAGCTCTGGGGGGGGGAGGAAAAAAGGAGGATTACAACCGGTTCCTGGAGAGAGGCTGCATGGACCGATTCCCCCACCCCCCAGAACAGGACACTTCCTCCCCCCAGTCCTTGAGGAGCCCTCACCAGGTGTGGGGGCTGCGGGTCCGAATGTTCGAGCTGGATCTGGATCTCCGGGCAAGGGGGGTCCGTGGGCTTCCTGGGGTCCGGCTGGGGGGAGTGCGAGGGGCCTGGAGGGGGAAGCAGGGGGTTAAAGCCAGCCCTCCCTCTCTTGTGAGCAAAGGGATCCCACACTGGGCTCTGTGTGTGTGTGTGTGTGTGTGTGTGTGTGTGTGTGTGTGAGAGAGAGAGAGAGAGAAAACCAACTCCTCCGGACCACCCTTATGGGGGACGCTGCAAGGAGGGGGGCAGGGGGGTACCTGGAGAGCTGCCCCCACTGGGGGTGCTGGTGCTGTCCTCCAGCCACGTGCTGTAGAGGAAGGAATCGCGTTTGTGGGAAGGCGTGGAAGGGAAGTGGCTCTCCTGGGACAGAGAAAGCAGAGGGCGGCTTAGGAGTCACCCACGCAAGACAGAAAGGCTTTCCCCTGACAAGCTCCTAGTCCACAATGTTTAGAGCAGGGCCAGCCTTCGATTGGGGAAGCCCTTCCACGTGGGCTGCAAGACCCCTGGAGAATCAGTGTCAAGGGCTGAAATATTTGAGCCGTTTCCGGCCACGGACAGAGCCCCCTTTCATGGCTGCCCACTGCTTAAGATAGGAGACTTTCATTCACCGAACAAGCCAGGATTTCCAAACTGTGGCCTGTTGCTGCTGTCTACTTGCAAAGGCACCGGGAGAAACTCTAAAAGCCACTTTCATGGCTCTTTCTGAATTCCCTCCTCGCATCTCTGCACCAGCCCGTCTCCCTGCATCCCCCTGCCCACCCCGGGTGCCACCTCACCCCACTGGTGTCATCCCGGCTGCCTTCAGCGTCCTCCACCATGCTGCCAAAGCTACTGGCGCTGGAGGAGGAGCGGGAGGATTCGTGCCCGGCTTCTGGCTTTGGCATCACCGGATCTGGCCTATAAGGAGGTGGAGAAAGAGGGCTAAGGGGCTGCCTGGAGTCAGAACCAAGGCCGGACTCAGCCAGGAGATGCCCGGGTGGTGACGGTGGGTCCCACTACCCACCTGTTCTTCGTGGTGGGCATCTCTGGCGAGCTCTGATTGGAGGAGTTTTCGGAATGGGGCTCCTGGGTAGTGTGGTTGTCGTCGGGCGTCTGCGCAGTGCCCGTCGGGCTCTCCCTGTGGGGCACACAGGTGGGGTTTCAGGATGAAGGCTGGGGCAGAGGAAGGATGGGTGGGAGTAGGCACAGGCCCTTCCTCCACAACCGGTTCAAGTGGCAATGGGGTTTGTCCCAAGCCTGTTGTGGTTTTAGTGCACAATTGGCCTGCAGCCTCCCCCACCCCACCTTTTCTCCTGCACTTCCTGGATGTTCTCAATGCCGATGGCGCTGCTTCGCCGGGACCCGAATGGCCCCGATTTCTTCCGGGTTGGACTCTTTCCGGGAACAATCAGGGACTGCAAGAGAAGGGGAGACAGGGGGGGTGTCATTAAACAGAAAGATGAAGCAGGGACAGGAGAGGCACTCCAAAGAATTGGGGAGGGGTCTGTGCCTTGGGCAACCCTGCTCCAGAGCTGACCAGCAGGCACAAGCAAGCCGAGGGCGGGGGTTACGCGAGAAAGGCCCTCCCCATCTCAACAACACCATCGTTTATTCCAGACGTTGCCAATAATCTTTCCTAGCCACACACACACACACCCCGTGGGAACTACACCTGCTCGGGGTCTCTGAACAGCTACGGCCATGGTTAGCCCCAGGGCGTTCAGGGCCAGACCCCATTGGGGGGGTCTTTGGGGGGGAAAGTGCCTAGGATGCTCCAGAACAGAGTCTGCAAAACAGACAGGCCGCAGAAGGGGTGCAGACTCACACCTCCGTCCCCTCCTCAAAATAACCCCCCCCCCCCCTCCGCAGCATGCCAAGGATTTAAAATGCTTCTCTGGAGAGAATGCCCCAGTGGTGGGGCAGAGGTAGAAGGGGAAGCAAGCGGACGGGGAGGAGAAGTTTAGAAAAATGGAGGCGTTGAGCCAGGGAAGACACACACACACCCCTCCCCAGTGGGAAATGGGCCTGTCTTCCTCTGAAGCCTCCATCTTTCTTCCTTTGTTTTAAAACCCTGCAAAAGGACAAGGAAACTCGGGGGTCCCCAAAAAGGAGGACGGAGGGTGAACTGAACCAGAGGAGGGAGGGGGAGAGCTTGGACCTCCCCCGCCCAGCCACCAGGCTCTTTGCAAAGCCTTGTCGGTTTCCCGCCCAAAGAAGCCGCATGCATGCTGTTGAACTCTGAACTTTGCGTGTTCCTCCGTGAATAGTCTCCAACGCCGGAAGTTTTTAAGAAGAGACTGGACAGCCACTTGTCCGAAATGGTGTAGGGTTTCCTGCCTGAGCAGGGGGTTGGACTAGATGACCTCCAAGGTCCCTTCCAACTTTACTACTACTACTACTACTACTACTACTATTATTATTATTATTATTATTATTATTAATGTCTGTTGGCTCCCAACCCAGCAGGAGAGACCACTCCTCAATCTTATTTTCCCACGGGGAGCACCAGGCTGCCCTCTGCCAGCGAGGATGAGAGACCTTGGAACTACCCGACAGGATGGGAGGTCCAGCTTGACTGGCTGGGGGAGGGGGGGTGCTTCAAGGGCTCAGAAATAATAACACCCCCCCTCTAACAGATCCCACCCCCCCTCCCCCGTTCATGCATGCATCCCAGGTCCGCCTTAAAAGGGGTCTGTGGCAAAGGTCACCGTCTGCTCCCCTTTGCACTGAACGTCTAACCGCCTTCCAGGCCAGCTTCCTTGGGATCCCGCCTTAACTGGAGATGCTGAGGACTGGGGAGGAAGGAAGGCTTCCCGCCAGAGGGAGGGTCCAGGACCACCACCCCCCCCCCAGGACTCAAACAGAAAGGCCAAAAACACAAAGGAGCCCAGGGGGTCCTCTTCCCGTCACATGCAAAGAGTTGTGATGCAAAGAGTTGTAATCTTTGCAAGAGGGTTCCCAGCAATTTCCCAGGTTTAGCAAGGATGCCCCAGGGTGGGGGTAGGGGTGGGGTAGGAGGCTGTGTGGGGCATGCAATGGGGTGGGAAAAGGGCAGCGGGGGGGGGGGGCTGGGGAAAAAAGAAAGAAAGAAAGAGAAAGAAAGAAAAAAAAGAGAAAGTGAGAGCGAGAGCGAGAGACAGAAAGAGAGAGAGAGAGGGAAAGAGACAGAGAGAGAGGGAAAGAGAGAGAGAGAAAGAGGGAAAGAGAGAGAGCGAGAGAGTGAGAAAGAGAGAGAGAGAGAGAGAGAGAGAGAGAGAGAGAGAGAGAGAGAGAGAGAGAGAGAGAGAGAGAGAGAGAGAGAGAGAGAGAGAGAATATGAAGAAAAAGTCCAGCCACCTCTTCAATGGTTCCTATGCCTATCGCGCTGCCTCGGCGTCCATACCTACTTGACGTTTTTCCGGGCACAAGCAATGACTGGCAAGCGGGCAGAGCGTGAAAAGGGGGGGGAGAAGGCAGAGGGGGAGAAGGGGGGAACAAAGGAGGATGAGGAAGGGAGAGAGAGAGAGAGAGAGAGAGAGAAAGAAGTCATGCGAACAAAATGGCGCTCAATTATCCACCAAGGGGCCAGCCTCCCGGAAGGGCCAAGGCAGCCAGCGGGCATGGAGGGGGCATGAGAAGGCAGAGGCTGTGCCTGGGATGGGATGGCTGGGGGGGGGGGGAAGCTGGGAGATGTTTGCCTGGGATTAGGCAGCAGAAGCAATGCCCAGGATGGGAGGGTGGGGTCTGGATGCTGGGGCCTCTGCCACACTCGCTGCCTGCCCCCTCTTGTCACAGCAGCCCAGATGCTCTCTGGCATCCACCAGGCGCCCCCCCACCCCAGTAATCCTGGGGGAGGAGGCAGGAGAGGGTGGGAGAGGGTCCCCCTTTTTATGCTGGTTCCTGCCAGCCCCTGTGTATGAGAGAGGGAACTTGGGGATGCTCAGTGCTCCTCGCCATGAGGAAGGGGAGGTGGGGACGGGCAGCATGGGCTTCAGCCCACAAGACCACCCATCCCTTCCAAGCCCTGCCCAATGGAGGGTCCCGCCCGCCCCTCTAGGCAGCCAACTCTCTCCCCTCCACTCAAGGCTCCTATGCTGGGGCAAGGCTGCCACCCAGTGGCCACACTGGGGCACCGCACCCCCCAAGGAGGTACCACCGGCTGGGGAGAAGCAGGGGAGATGTGGGCTTTGCTCCCTCCCCTCCTTGCCGGCGCCCAATGCCAGCCCTGTTGTGGTGGGGGCCAAGCAAAGACTAAGGTCAATGCAGAAGACACTGGAAGGACTGGGGGGGGGGCTCTGGAGGTGGGCAAGCAGGCACTGAAGGGGGAGGCAGGGAGCGGGGAGAGGCACTCACTAGGGCGCTGGTTTTGGTGATGTCAGGGCTGTGGTGCCCAAAGCTGCCACTCTGGCTGATGGTGACAGTGTTCTGCCTCTTGTTGCTGAGACCCACGGCGTCCATCGATTGGCTGCGGCTGCGGATCACCCGCTGGAAGGGAAGGCCAGCCCGCCCTAAGCAACCCTCGCCCTCCCCGGGGCCATAATGGGCAGCAGGACTTGGGGGGGGAGGGCCACTCGCGGTCCAAGGAGCACAAACTCCGGGACGTCCACTGCCTGCCCAGGGGAGGGGGTCCCGCAAACACTCAAGAGGAGCTGCAGCCCCGCAGAGCTGAGAAGAGGGCAAAGGGTGCCAAGGGCTGGAGAGGCAGGAACCCCCAAGATGACCCCAGGGTCTCCGGCCGCGCTGCCCTCCCTCACCTTGAACGACTCGAAGAAGCTGCTGCTGCCCCCTCCGCCGTTCTCCATCTTCTCCTCCTCGCCCCCCAGGCCCATCATGGACTGGCTGTTCAGGTGCAGCTCTTCGTACAGGGTCTCCAGCAGGGCCGCCCGCGTGCGCTCCTGTCACGACATGAGACGGCGGCCGAGACTATGGGAGGGTCAGTCAGGCGGGGAGAGGGGCACGGAGGGAGGACTGGGGCGCCCCCGCTTGCAGCAGAGTCAGCCAGAGAGGCTCTGTGGCTAACACTCCCCCCCCTCCCACACACACACACACACACACGCACACACACACACGCACATCCCGGAAACTCACTTCCAGTTTGGCAAACTTTTCTGCTTTGTAGCAGGCGTATTCGGCGTTGATCAGCTTGGTCAAAAGGAACGCTTGGAAGTCTGGCCCCTGCAGGGAGAAATGGGGGGGGGTTGCAAGGTTTGGTTTGGCTGGGTGACACCCCCACCCCACCCCAAGATTTAGCCCAGGATTCTGACCAGCAACAGGACTGCCTGACTGTCCTGTGACAGCCCCCAAACCCAGCTGAGCATGGCCTGCCCACCCAGGGTCTCTTGCCCCTTGGGGAAGCAGGGTGGGGGGCTGGGGGGGTTGTGAACGGTGCTGCAGCCTCCCCACCCTGAATGCCCTGAAGGGGCAGGCCCGGAGGGAAGGAGACGCGCTCACCTTCTGGAAAATGGCTGGGTTGGGCAGCGGAGGCCCGAAGAAGGGGACGTCGTCCCGGGCAGTGACCGAGACCTGCAAGGCACAGGGCGAGCCGCTGGCTTTGGAACTAGGGGGCTGCCCCGTCTCGGCCGGACCCAGGTCCCCATGGAGTGGCTCCCACCCACCCCACCCCACCCCACCCCACCCCACCCCTGCCGGCCCCCCACCTCCACCCCATGGTCACCTTGTAGAGGGTCTTTTCCGAACAGGCGTTCTCGGCCTGCACCACCACGTAGGCGTGCAGGAAGTTGGAAGCGATCATGTCCGGCACAAACGGGGTGTTCTCGTCCTGGAAGACGATGGCCACGATATCGTTGCCAATGTGGCGCTTCCGCTGCAGCTGGGGGAGTGGGGGGGGAGAGAGAAGAGGGTCAGTGGAGACAAGGAAGATGTGTGTGTGTGTATGTGTGTGTGTGTCCCTGGCCATCTTACCTGCTGCGTGTCCCCTTCGGTGTATGGCAGCTTGGTGGAGACGTGGAACATGATCTCCTTGTTCCGGAAGTTGCAGTAGACGGACTCGGTCCCCGTCTGGCCGTGGGTCACGTCCAGGCCCCCCCGGAACCTACGCAGGCAGGCCCCAGAGAAAGAGGCCTCAGGCCAAGGCCTGGGGAGGGGGTTGCTGGGGAGGGGCAGCTACACACACAGGCACATTTTGCCACACACACCCCCCTCGGCTGCACTCACCCCTTAAAGTCCTGCAGCTGGACCTTCTGGCCCAGGAACTCTAGGAATTCTTCAAAGGCCGTGCTCTCCTCCGTGGTGCTAAACAGCTCCTCTTCCGACGTCTGCAGGGAAAGGAGGGGGGTGCCCGGGCAGCCGAGGGTGGGGGCACAGAGGGAGGTTTGGCTCAGGCTCAAAGGCGGCTGCTGAGCACAGCAAGCATCCTGCCGGATCCCCCACCCCAACAGTGGTGGCAGGCAGGGCACCCTGTCTAGTCCATGCCAGCTGCATGGGATGGGGGGGGGACAGACACCCTCCCTGCCCGTGGCTGCAGGTGGCACTGCCTCCCTGGCATCTGAAGCAAAGAGAGGTAGGTGGAGGAGGAGGTCGGGAGAGTCCCTTGGCGAGCTTTTCCCTCCAAGGGCCCAGCCCCGGGGTCTTCAAAGGCGGCCCTTTGAGGACAGGTGGACTTCCACTCCCAGAATTCCTCAGCCAGCATGCCTTTTAGGACTGGTGGACTTCCACTCCCAGAATTCCTCAGCCAGCATGCCTGGCTGAGGAATTCTGGGCGTTGAAGTCCACCAGTCCTAAAAGGGCCAAGTCTGAAGACCCCTGGCCCAACCGGAAGGGCAGATGGAGCCGTGCTTCAAGAGAAACAACAGAAGAGGAGGGGGTCTCTGCACAGTGCCCGGAAGCCCACCTCTATGCCCTCCCCCTGCCTGGCCAAAGGCTCCTGGCCTCCTTCCCCTCCCCACCCAAGGCTTCCCGCAGCCTCACCTGCTCCGGGGGAGGCACGAGGCACAGACCCACCTGACCAAGTTGCTGATAAATCACCCCAAATTTGAAGTTATTGCTGATGACGTGTTCGTCGAAGGTGACGATCAGGCGGGAGGCCTGTGGAGGGGAGCATAGCGGGGGGGGGGAGGAGAGTTGGAGAGACTGGAAGGGGGCGGTGGGGAAGGGGCTTTTCCATTGGGGTTTCCTCCTTCCCCCCCCTCAATTCACACTCTTACCTTGGGATACAGCACAGGGTAGAAGCGGTCAACGTTCACGTCTTCACAGACCAGCTGTGGTCAAGGAGGGGAGAGGCCTAGTCAATTGACCTGCCCCCTTCTGCACGGTGGGGAGACCCTCTCCATGCCCCCCACCCCTTGAGTTTTTGTGACCGAGACACTTCCCTCTGCCCTCACACCCTCCCTGCGGTCATCTCACACGGGCTCCAGGCAACGGGGTTGGGGGTCAAACCGCCAGGAGGAGACGCCAAAACCCGTGGATGATCTGGTTCCCTTGCGGAAAGAGAGAAAGTGGGGGACCCCCCCGGCGCCCCCAACTTACCTTGGCCATCTGGACCACGTTGGGGAACTCGGTCAGGCAGGAGATGGGGATGACGTCGTGATAGGACCGGCTCTTGGTGCTGCAGGTGGAGGAGAGTCAGGGCCAAGCCGGGGGGGAGGGGACAGAGAAAGGGGGTCCCAGCCCCACCGCAGGAGGCGCCCCGCTCTTACCGCAGGAGCAGGCGCAGATGCTCCTGGTCCCCGATCACGTCGTACTTGAGCGAGAACACCAGGTGTCCCAGCGCGGTGTCCACCGAGTAGTAATTGAAATGCTCCTGAGCAGACACAAGCCGGGAGAAGAGATGACCAAGGCCTACTGCTCCTGACCTTGGAGGCTCTACAACATTATGGCCACGGAAAGCCACAAATTTGACAAATTCCTTTTTTTTTTTTTTTTACAACGGTCTGGCTTTGAAAGAGGTGTTCTCCCAAGAACCCCCCTCCCCGGCCTCAGCTGCATGAGCGAAGGCTTCTCTTTGGTCCAGAGGGACCCCCGCCTCTCTCCCCAATTACTTTCATCCCCCTGCGAGGCCTTCTCCCGCTGCCTTTCTGAGGAAGGGGCTTGAGTTGGGGGTCCTTCTGGGCCTGCCCCCCATGCTGCTTTCCTTCGAAGGGCAGGGCAGGAGCAGAAGAGAAGGGGTCACCCAGCCCTGACCCACCCAGCTGGGGCAAAGTGCAGCCCCACCCTGCCTTTGGTGGCTGCCCCACCCAGAAGGCACACAGCTGGCTCCTTCCAGGCAGGGCCTGGAAAGCAGCGGGCGATCCCTCCGGATGGGGGAAGGCCTTGAGTGGCTCCATGCTGGGGACCCCCCCAAAACTGCAGCACCCCTCTTTTTTCTGTGCCCTACTTAGAAATCCCCCCTCCCCGCCTCTTCCATTCTGTGCCCTTGGCTGAAGCGCCTCAGAACAGCACCTGGGGCTAACACAGCAGGATGGGGAGAGAGGGAGGCAGCCCTGCAATTCCGGGGTGGGGGGGATCCCTGTGGAGCCCCCCGCCCCGCCCCGAGGAAGGACAGGAGCAGCTCGTCCTCCAGGTTAGCTCTGACTTGTTGCATTCCTTACATTCCTTCCGAAAGTTGGCAGGCCCAGGCAGAGCGGGGGGCCCATGGCTGGCCTGAGCAGGAGCAGCCCCGGGGGCCTCTGTGCACCCCAACTTTGGCAGGCAGCCCCAAAGAGTGGGAAGGCTGGGGATGACCCCCTTCCTTGGGGTCCACCCAAACATCCCTTCCAGGTGGAAGGGAAAGAGGGGGGAAGCAATGGCAATCAAGAGGGCAGAGCAGCCTCTGGGTGGGGGTCCCAGTGGGGTTAAGAGGGGGTGCTCTTCCCCTTCCCAAGCCCCCTCCCTCCCTCCCTGCCTCCCCGGGGGCTGACCTTGCCCAGGAAGTGCTTCCGGTAGATCCTGGCTAGGTGGTTGCATTCCAGCTTGACCTTATAGCCGGGAGACGGGATTTCGGCAAGATCCAGCAGGTCGTGGTTGGTCCCCTCGATCCAGTAGCCCCCAAACTGGGGCAGCAAGATGAGGGGGAAGGGCGCCTCCCTGCCCAGAACCTGCAGAAGGGAAAAACGTGGGTGGGGGAGGGCAATTCGAACCTTAGACCGGCGGGTAGGGAGGTAGGAAGGGCCCCCCCGGTCACCCCCTCCCCGCCCAGCCTGGAGACAAGGGGGAGGCCACAGGACGGTCCACCCAACAGCCTTCTTCCTAAAAAAGGGGAGCACGGGAGGACAAGGATTCTCCCCGCCACTCTGAGGTAGACTGCTCCTAAACGGGGAGTCTCCCTCCCATTGGATCGCCTGGCCCTTCCTCACCTCATGGACGCTGGGATAAGGGATATAATCGTCTTCCGTCTGCAAAAAAAAACACAAAAAGGCCCTTGTGGGTCAACGCGCACACACACACACACACACACACACACACACACACACCTGCGCTTGGCCCCCCCCCAAATCAGCCTTGGAGCAGTGGGTCCCTGAGTCTTGGGAGAAGGGCGGCATATAAATTAAATTAAATTAAATTAAATTAAATCTGGAAGAGCTTCTGTGGGGATGCAGCCCCCCCCCATCCCTGCACTGGACAGGAGGAGACGGGGCAGAGCCCACAGCCCATAATGGGCGAGGAAGAGGCTGAGCACGCACGCAGACACACACACACACACACACACACACACACACACACACACAGAGTTTCATAGGGTGTAAGAGGGGCAGAGAGAGAAAAATTCACTTTCTGGCTGGCCACATTCTGTCAAAGCCGCTTCTCAAGACAGGAGAAGGAGCTCAACCGGTGGGCTTTCCGCCTGGGGGTGGGCAGGCCGATGGAGCACCGGCCCTGTGGAGAGGCAGAGCACCTACCTTGAGGGGAGGGGGGAAGGCACAGCGCTGCTCGTCCATCCGGTTTCCCTGGGGGGGGGGGAGAGAGAGACCAGCCCCAGAGTCAACAGCCTTTCCTGGGCTGCCCGCCAGCCCTGCCAGGGCAGAGGGCAGGCGGGATGGCGGCACGGAGATCCTGCTTGGCACAGATCCTGCCTGGCCCGGACTCCGGCACGGTGGGGGGGGGGAGGAGTGGGAAAAGCCTGGGTCCAGCTGTTGCTCCTCTGCAAAGGCACAGCCCGGCACCGGGCGGGTCCCAGATGTGGCCACAAAACAAAAACCCACGGCCCCCCCCGACCGGGTTGGCACCCTGGCCCTCTTTCAAAGCCCCTTCCCCATCCCTAGTGACAGCTGTGGCAGTCAAGGGCGATGGATACTGCAATCCCACCCACCCCTGCCCCCCCCATAGCCCTGGGGAAGAAAGGCAGTGGTGGATGATGAGCTCAAGGGAAGAGAGCCTCTGAGCATGCAAAGAGCACGTTTCTCATCTCCAACGCCCGGAGAGGGGTGGGGGAGTGTCGCTCCCTTCCGTGCCTGAGAGTCCCCCCCCACTCTCAGAAAGGATTGATCCACCCTTTATTCTCCAAGGGGTCTCTCTCGGTTGGACCCCCCCCATGCCCACCCCCCCCACAGGCGTGGGAGAGGCTGGACTCACCTGCATCTTTTCAATCATCGCAAACAATTCAGTGTTCTGCGGAGAGACAGAAGGGACGGGCTGGGGCGGGGAGGGTCTGGGGGGGGCACCCGGAGGAGACCCTGAAGGAGAAGGTGCCCCCCCTCACCAAAGGCTCCTTCTGCACCCCAGAAGAGGAGGCACAAAGGCCCAGCCGCAAAGGGCGACCCCTTAGGCCAAGGGGGAGGCCGAGCAGGAGGTCAGCGATGGAGGCGGGGAGGGAAGCCCAGGAGGGCCAGACCCCCCCACGGCCCAGGATTCTCCATGACAGGCTGGCCAGCCCTTCCTGCCTGCCCCTCTTCTCCCCACCGCCCTCCTTCCCCCCACACCCTCCCCCAAGACCCCAGCCTGGAGACCCCAAAAGCTTGCAAGGGCCCCGCAGCAGGGGCTACTCACGCTCCAGCCCGAGCCCTCCTCGCCAGCCCCCCTCCACTGGGGGGGCTTTGGAGGGGGATCCGCCATTGGCTCTCCTTTCCCTACACAGGGTGGGTCGGATCACATCCTTCTCCCCACGCGCTGCAGGGGAGGGAGGGGGGGCGGGAGGAGGGAGCAGCACCACCTCCGGCAGGTCGGTCCTTGAGTGGAGCCGAGGGAGGGAGGGGCGAGGTGCCCGGCAGCCGCACACACGCCTGGCATCTGCCCCTGCTGCTATTGGGCGCCAGCCAGGTGGCCCTGCCGGGAGGAGGCAGGTCTTCCTGGGGAGGTGGGGGGGGGGGGTGGGAGGTGGGGGTGGGTGGGAGGAGGGGGCGCCAGAGGGTCACCATGGCAACTGGGGATGAATGGAGGAAGGGGGCCGCCCAGCGGAGAGGGGACCAGGAAGCAGAAACTCAGGTGAAAGTGATGATGTTTCTTCCCCCCCCCTCCCCATGGAAGGCAGCCCACAGGAGGAGCAGCCCCCTCCCCACAGGAAACTGGCAAAGGCGAAACAACATTGAGGGGGGCGCTGCAGCCACAGAGGGGCCAAAGGAGAGCCCCCCCAATGCTGAATTAGAGAGAAAAAAGTTCCTTTAATTGGCCCTCCATCGCTTCTCTGGGGGTCCTGCAGGTTGGGGGGGGCTCTCTGCCCACTGTTCTGTCTCCCTTCCTAAACTCCAACTGCCCAACTTTATGGGGTGGGGGGGGGAGCAGGCTTTCCGGGAAGCATCCGACAGGGGTGCGCTTGGGGGGAACGGCATCCATCCGTGTGAAAAGTCAGCTGAGGGCGTCCTGCTGGCCTGGCTAGGCCACCCCAGTAGATGGGCTGATCTGCAGGGATCTGCAGGGATCCACTGGCAGGCGGGCACGTTGCCCTGCCCAACCCGCTCTCCCTCCCTCCCTCTCGCAGTGGGCATCCACCCTCCAGGAGCAGTTGCCCAGCATGGGCCCCCAAACCGTCCCCACTTGCAAGCACAGCGGCTTCGCCAAATGCCCAGCGGGGTCCCCCCCCTCCCCAAACCTCTGCCCAGGCACTGGGATGCCAGTCCCAGATCCTGCAAGAGGAAGGGGAGGGGAGGGAAGCAGGGAAGCGGGAGGGGGGACCCTTCCCTGCTTCCCTCCCAAGCCTTTTAATCTGGAGAAGATTGGCTGGCCAAGCCCTTTCATGAGGCAGGCTGTTCCGCTGGCTCTCGCCATCAGGAAGTGCCTCCAGGCTCCCTCCCCGGTTCTGGTCCTGCCCTCTGGGCCAATTGGGGACCCTCCCAACCTCAGAGGCAGAAGGCCTGCCCTGCAGGGGTGGTAGGAAGCTAAGAATGGTTGTCACACTCAGCTCAGCTGCAGAAAGCCTCTCTGGCCAACAGGCCCCATGAAGCTGCCTTGGCCCGGGAGGGGGGGGATCACGGAGGGGACTTCCCACAGCCCCCCGCCACTCCAGCTCTGGGGCGTCTCTAGGACACAGACTTTCGGGAATGCCCCCAGTGGCCCTCCGGTGCCCCCTCCCCAAATGCAGCCATGTTCACTCTTACCTTGGGATGGAGAACTGGGGGGTGCGAAGGAGAAGCGATTCTTCTTGGCAGCTCTAAGGGTCCGCTGGAGGAGGAGTGGGGCAGCACATTATTTTTCCTGGGGGGGGGAGAGAAAAGACAAGATTATAGGAAAAGATCCATGCAGCTAAAACTCCCTAACCTAGAGATCCTTTATTTGGGGAGGGGGCGGCATCTGGGTCTGTTGATGTCCCGAGGACCTTCTCTTGGTCTGCAGGGGAAAATTTAATGCAGGGAAGGGAAGGTGGGTCGGGGGCCAGAAAGAGCCGCTCACCACTCAGCCGGAACACACCAGGGGTCTCTGCACAGTCAGCTACCTGGGGAGGGTCTCCCTTTGGGCAAAGAGACCCTGTCATGGGCAGAGAGCTGCTTACTCTCCCCTTGGCCCCCTGGCAGCCATGCCCTCAGCTCCCAGTGGCTGGCAGAGACCCCTCCCCAGCCAGCCCCTCCTCCCCATCCCTCCACGTAACCCTGGCAATGGGATGCAGATGCTAATCGGCAACAGGCAGGCCAGGGAGGCACTCGGTGTATGCACAGAGGCTCCAGGCTGAGGTGGGATGGGGGCCCTGGCTGAGGCGGCCAAAAGGAACGCCGGGAGCAGGCAGCCCAGCCTATCTATAAGGTTTCTATAGCAACCAGATAACCAGTAATTGATTGGCAATTATTCTCCGGGAATCACGCCACGCTGGGGACAAATTGTGTGCCATCTCAAGATGCCTGCCCAGAAGATGGGGGGGGGGTAATATGGCTGTCATGGCAGCTGATGCCCCCCACCCCGGAGCCACCTGGCGCTTCGAACGCACCGACTCCAACAACAGGGATGCTCCCAGATGCTCCGGGCACGGGACCCTCCCTCCCGACCCCCAGAAGGCTCTGAATGTGGCCCCTGGCAGGAAACCCCCCCATGAGGATGGGGGTCCGAGCGCTGCAGCTTTGCTCTCCCCTCTCCCCACCCAGGGCACCCCTGCAAAAACAGGGGCGGGTGTAGGAAAAAAAGTCCCCCAGCCCCTACTGTCTGTCTTGCTAAAGGGGGGGAGTCAGGCATTCCCACAGGTGGCCACCAGAGGGCGCTCCCTACTCACCCCTCCCCAAAGAAGTGGGCGGGGCCCGACCCTAACAGCTGAGATGCAGCTTGGATTTGGGCCCCTCCTCCTTTTAAAGGGGTCTTCTAAGCCCTGACCCCCCCCAGTCTAGGGGAGCGGGGGCTGAGAGAATGAATGAGGTGTGATAGCACCAATGAGCAGCGATAGAACGGGAAACTTCCCAACAGTGAGGCCAATTAACCAGTGGAACAACTGGCCACCAGAAATCACTGAAGATTTTAAAGAAGAGGCTGGACAGTCACTTGTCTGAGATGGTATATAGGTCCTCCTGCTTGAGCAGGGGGCTGGACTAGAAGACCTCCAAGGTCCCTTCCAGATCAGAGTCTATTCTATTCTATATTCTATATTTATATTCTATATTCTGTTCTATTCTATATTGTTCTATTCTATTCTATTCTATTCTATTCTATTCTCTATTCTATTCTACTCTATTCTATATTGTTCTATTCTATATTCTGTTCTATTCTATTATTCTATTCTATTCTTTATTCTATATTTATATTCTATATTCTGTTCTATTCTATTCTCTATTCTATTCTATTCTATTCTATTCTATTCTATTCTATTCTATTCTATTCTATTCTATTCTATTCTTCTTTCCATATTCCATTCCATTCTACATTCTACTCAACTCTACTCTTTCCATATTCTTTCCATTCCATTCCATTCCATTCCATTCTATTCTATTCTACTCTATTCTATATTGTTCTATTCTATATTCTGTTCTATTCTATTCTTTATTCTATATTTATATTCTATATTCTGTTCTATTCTGTTCTATTCTGTTCTATTCTGTTCTATTCTGTTCTATTCTATTCTATTCTATTCTATTCTATTCTATTCTATTCTATTCTATTCTATTCTATTCCATTCTATTTTATTCTATTCTATTCTATTCTCAGCGCTTTTCAACCTTGGCGACTTTGAGAGGGGTGGGCTTCAACTCCCAGAATTCCCCAGTCTAGGGGAAGACGAGCATTGCTGGTTAGAGGGGGAACCTTCAAGGCCCCTCCCAGGCCAAGCAAAGGAGGCTTTCTTCGCGCAAGGCTGGCAAGGGCATCCTGTCAGCATTCTGGGGTGGGCGCTGTGCCAGAGAGGACCCTGAGAGGCTTTGATTGTTCTCTCAGGAGTCAGGGTGGGGGCAGAGGGTCCCGGCACCCTCTCTTCATTATTCAGAGAGGGAATGGGCCTATTCTCCTTCCCCCCCAAATGCAAAATAGAGGTGGGGAGGCCAGGAGATACTTGAAATTGGGGGGGGGGAGAGAGAAAGAGAGAGAGGGAGAGAGGGGGGGAGAGAGAGACAGACAGAGATAGAGAGAAAGGGAAAGAGAGAGGGGGAGGGAGGGAGAGAGGGAGAGAGGGAGAGAGAGAGAGAAAGAGAGGGAGGGAGAGAGAGGGGGAGAGAGACAGAGATAGAGAGAAAGGGAAAAAGAGAGAGAGGGAGGAAGAGGGAGGGAGAGAGAGAGAAAGGGAAAGAGAGAGGGGGGAGACAAAGGGAGAGGGAGGGGGAGAGAGGGAGAGAGAGAGAGAAAGAGAGAGAGAAAGAGGGAGGGAGAGGGGGAGGGGAGAGGGAGACGGAGGGAGACGGAGGGGGAGAGGGAGGAGAGAGAGAGAGAGAGAGAGGGAGAGAGAGAGAGAAAGAGAGAGAGAGAGAAAGAGGGAGGGAGAGAGGGAGGGAGAGGGGGAGGGGAGAGGGAGGGAGACGGAGGGGGAGAGGGAGGAGAGAGAGAGAGGGAGAGAGAGAGAGAAAGAGAGAGAGAAAGAGGGAGAGAGGGAGGGAGAGGGGGAGGGGAGAGAGAGAGAAAGGGAAAGAGAGAGGGGGGGAGACAAAGGAAGAGGGAGGGGGAGAGAGAGAGGGAGGAGAGAGAGAGAGAGAGAGAGGGAGAGAGAGAGAGAGAAAGAGAGAGAGAGAGAGAAAGAGGGAGGGAGAGAGGGAGGGAGAGGGGGAGGGGAGAGGGAGAGGGGAGGGGAGACGGAGGGGGAGAGGGAGGAGAGAGAGAGAGGGGAGAGAGAGAGAGAAAGAGAGAGAGAAAGAGGGAGAGAGGGAGGGAGAGGGGGAGGGGAGAGGGAGAGAGAGAGAAAGGGAAAGAGAGAGGGGGGGAGACAAAGGAAGAGGGAGGGGGAGAGAGAGAGGGAGAGAGAGAGAGAGAGAAAGAGAGAGAAAGAAGGAGGGAGAGAGGGGAGGGAGACGGAGGGGGAGAGGGAGGAGAGAGAGAGAGAGAGAGAGAGATCTGCATCTCCAGCAGAAGATAACAAAGCATACTGTAATTTGGAAAAGATGCCTCTCCACAAGGGGGGGGGAGGCTTGGGGGGTCTGGGCTCCCGGCGTGCCCCGTGCCGGGATTTGGTACTCACCGCAGGCTCCAGGGGTAGACAGTCGTCTTGTCCACCCTGAGGGGAGAGACAGAAAAAAGGCCGCAGCTTCAGCACAGCCTCTCCTGAATCAAGCCGCCCTCCGGCTCCATGGTGCCCACCCTTCCTCTTCGCCCCCCCCCCACTCTTTGGTACAAAGGCACCCCCCCCCGCCCGCCAAATGTAGACCAAAGGCTGGAAAACAAACAAGGGCTGTTTGGGCTTTCTCGGTCGAGTGGCAAACCAGTTCAGCCGGCCCGAGAACCGGTCCTCGTGTTTGGGGTAGAACCATCTGGGAAAGCGGGCATTGCAGAGCGGGTTAAACCTGCAGCGCCCGCAGCTTTGCAGCACTCTGGCAGGAAGCCCCCCCTCCCTCCCTCCCTCCCTCCCTCCCTTCCTGGGATGCAGCAAAAGGGGGTGTTTGGTGGAGCCTCCCCTCTCAGGGGCAGTCCACCCCCTCCTGGGGCAGACACGGGGAGGAATGAGCAGGAGCGATTCCTGCACAGCTTACAGGAATTCATGGGAAGGGCAAGGGGGGGAGGGGGGACCACCTCCCCGGCAGGTGGAGAGCCCGAGGGGGTGAAGAAGGGGGCACCATTCTGGGCACAAAGCCCCTTTCCCCTGCCCCTCTTGGCATCAAACACATCTCCCTGCCCAGCTGGGAGCAAAAGCAGAGTCGAACTGGGGGGCCACAAGGTGATGTAGCTGGATGAACAGCATCTCTTGGGAGGGGGAGGACGAATCAGCCCTCCACGACCAGCCCCCCCCTTCCCACAGCTGGCCTGGGGGGAGGGTCACAGCAGCCCCCCTACCAATTCTTTTACTAATGTACAGATAGGTCCATAAAGGGGGGGGGTTATCACATCAGAAGTTGCCCATGGCCAGAGTAAATGGACTCTCCGCCCCCCCCCACTAGCAGCTCTGCCCCACCCACGGAGGAAACGAAGAACAGGCGCTGCCTTGTCCCAGCAGACGAGGCGGCTTTGTGGGGAGGGGGGGACACAAAGAGCAAGGACCTGCTCAAACCCAAGCAGGAGAAACCCCCCCCATTTCAAAGCTGAAAGAGACAAAGGATTTTTCTAGCAGCTGGCTGGGAGGGTGGGAGGAACAGAAGAGTTACAGAGCCACCCTCATTCATGGGGGGGGGAAACGGGGGGGGTATTTCCTTTCACCCCCTTAAAAGGCCAGTTTTGGCAACCGCTTGTTTTTCATGCACAGGGTTCAGGATGCTACAAGACACGGCTGGCAAATAGGAAAGCTGGGGGGGGGGATAGCCACTTTTAAAAGGTTTATTGTCTTAATTGAGGTTAATTGGTGCAGCACCAGGAGGGAGAGCGGGAACAAGCCCATGTTTAAAGGCAAAGGATTGAGGCCAGGCACGCCAGCTTGGCTGGGAAGGGCGGGCGGGGAGACATGGAGAATCGGAACACAGGTCTGGAAACGGCCGAGGGAGGAGGCAGAGGGGATTGGTCTGGCCCCCACGGATGCAGCCCCCCCTCCAGCCCCCCCTCCACTCACCCTCCATAGGCCCCAAAGGTAAAGCTCCGCTTGCGGGACTCCATCCCGGCTCCGGGGGAGTGCTCGGTGGGGCTGCCCACCCTGGCGCTGCCCGCAGCAAAGCTCTAGAGCCCAGCGGAGAGAGGGGGAGGGCCGGGCTGGCCCTTCCCGCCCGGCCAAACTGGTTGGGCGGCTGCAGACGGCCTCAGGGCACTTGCTTCAGCCGCCCAGCCACCATGCCCGGCCTCCCTGCCTCTCAGCCAGTGCCAGTCTCTGCCAGGGCCATCCCTCACTCTCGCCCCCTGGGGCAGCTGTGGGAGGGCCCGGAGCGTCTCCCGTCTCCCGCAGTGAACCCTTTGGTGTCCTGCAGCCCCAGAGACAGCCTGGCCCTCCTTCTCTCTCTCTCTCTCTCTCTCTCTCTCTCTCTCTCTCTCTCTCTCTCTCTCTCTCTCTCTCTC